>CM069546.1:48955081-50155081 GCA_035773235.1 Eospalax fontanierii | reverse complement strand
ACTTGCTACTTTGGATAAAAACAAAACAATTTTTCTGCTCAAAGAAATTTGGACAAGAATACCTTAACTAGGGGTTAGGGAGATGACTCGGTGGTTAAGAGCACTGGCTGCTCTTGCAGAGGACCTGGGTTTGGTTCCCAGCACCCACATGGTGGCTAACAATGGTCCATAACTCCAGTTCCAGGGGCTCCAATGCCCTCTTCTGGCCTCTGTGGGCATTGCACACATGTGGTGCACTTACACAAGTGCAGGCAAAACACTCATATACATACAAAAAGAATAAAATTAGTAAAAATGTTTTAAAGAATATTTTAACTAAAACAGAATTCTTCATATAGAACTTTACTGTGAAGATGCACCTGGACTTTGAAGAAGTGGTATCAGAAAAAGTGGGCATCAGGACCTGCTAGTAAGTTTCCCTGTGATGCCAATCCCATCTTCTCTTACAACAGTGACTGACATTTCTAAGACATACCTCAGCAATGCCAAGACAGACCCCCAAGCACCGAATGCCGGGACCGTAATACGTTGTGCTCTCTAAAGGTGTTTTGGGTACAACACACTCTGCCTTTAGAGCAGCTTGACAAAATAAATTACACATTTATATGGGTTCTTAGTGCCTCTCACAAAATTGTGGTTAAGTGGACCACTGTCAGCCTCACAGAAATACAGCGAGACTCACTGACTACTTGGCCACAAATTCGTTAAGTATCTCATTTCCTTTTCTGCCATTCTGATGCCAGTGACCAAGGACATGGGAAAGTCCTGGGTCTTGTTTCCATCAGAATGTAGCCTGCACTGTGAGTGAATGATTTGCTCGTAATGCATTGCACCATCACATCTACTGGGGATCCTACTCCAAACATGCAACCTCTTCTACCTGCCAAAACTTGAGCATTGTCCCAACCTGCAAAGCCACCATGCCCAGCCCCATCTACTAGGCAGACATTCACCATTCTGAAATCTACCTGAATCACTAGGTTGCCCATTCCCAGTTCTGAATCCCCTCTTTTGTTCCTGGCCCAGGTCTATGATTGGCAGCTTGCCCACAGTGCACGGACCATTTTCATTCCCACCTATGGACTCTGGATCTCTCTCTCCCTTTCTCTGTGCACATAATGGTTTTTTGCTTGCTCCCTGGAGTTCCAGTATCACAAATAAAGCAGCTCCCATGAAAGGTGTGGTAAGTGAGAAGCCTAACCCCTTGGTATGCAAATATAACATACGGCTAGGTTCCACATGCTGCACAGCACCCAGCATTCTAAGGAACTAAAGAGCAGAGAGCCCGGCCTAGAGGGCCTGGTTTGGAATTTCAGCACCATCACTTACTAGCTGTGGGGTTTGCTATTGAATGTCTTTGCGTCTTGATTTTCTAACCTACAGAGTAGGACCGATCATGAATTGTGGGGAGGATGGAAACTGCAAAGGTGAGATTGCTTAGGAAGCTTTTGCTTTAGT
This sequence comes from Eospalax fontanierii, assembly GCA_035773235.1. Taxonomy (NCBI): domain Eukaryota; kingdom Metazoa; phylum Chordata; class Mammalia; order Rodentia; family Spalacidae; genus Eospalax; species Eospalax fontanierii. The sequence continues at coordinate 50,153,623 of CM069546.1, read as the reverse complement.
TCAGACAGTCAGCACAGGGCTGGACTGAGGCAATGGTGGGAGGATGACGATGTAGAGGGACACGATGATCAGTAAGTGGGTGAAGTATAGGTTCAGAGGTATGTGTGTGGCAGGGTGGAGTGGCTTTCTAAAGGGCTCAACTTGGGAGGAGGACAAGAGAGGGCAGAGGGCCGAGTATGGCCCTAATGTATTATATACATGTATGAAATTGTCAACAAATACATCAGTCATTAGCCCTCTCCTGGAGACTGAAGAGATGGCTCGGTGGGAACAGGTATGAGGATCTGAATTTGGATTCCCAGAAACAATGTAAAGCTAGACACTGTAGCATGTGCCTGTGATCCTAGTGCTCCTACAGTGTCATGGGAGGCAGGCGCTTTGCAAGCCAGCTAGTCCAGCAAACACAACCACCAACAGGAGACCCTGTTGCAAACAAGGTAGAAGTCAAGGTCCCAACACTGAGGTTGTCCTCTGACCTCCACACATGGATCATGGCATGGCCATGGCCACATTCATTCACACACAACTATAGCCCCACAAAAAAGATGTTTTATTTCGTTTAAAGGGTCTACTGGGTTGAGCGTGTCTCCATTTGTTCCCACTCCTACACTATAACCCTCACTGAGCAAATTCTGACCAGAACTTACTTAACATCTGTTCCCATGTCATGAGGTCCATGTTCCATTATTCCCATAGCACAACAAAGTCAGAGCCTCAGAGAAGCAAGCAACTTGTGTGAGATCACACAGCACTCAGGCAAGGATTTAAACCTTTCTGTGACAGTCTTCCGTTCTTCCACAGTGCCGCTCGAGTATACCCTCCCAAAAAGGCATTCGTGACTTCATTCTCTATGCAAACTTTCTGCATGAACTAGTTATGATTCGTCTATATCAGTTTTCCTTGAATTCTGCTTTGTGTACTCTAGAATTTGCCCTAGCTGGCGTGGGATGCTTTAGCAAACTACACCACTTCTTGCAGGAGCTCTGCAAATCGGTACGTGTACATTTTGTTTGCACAGTGTGGCTTCTGTGTCTAATTACAATGTTGGAAGCTCCTCCAGGCACTGACAGATATGTATATAGATATCAGGAACAGGCAGAACACCATTGTAACATGAAGGCGATGTGTTCCAGAAAGAATTGTAACATTTTAACTCTTAGGTATGATTTTCCTTGCTGATAGCTAAATGAAATTGGAAAAGAGACATTAGAAAGCTGTGAATAATGTTCAATATTAATATATTATCTGGGAAAGAGGAGATATGGTTTAAAACGACACTGCCAAGATCCAGCAGAAGGCTTGAAGTTGAAACCCCTCTAAATATTGATTTGACTCAATTGTGCAATTTAGAATGTCCCTATTTCTGCAGTGGAGAGTCGTTCCCAAGGAAAAGCATGAGTGTGGAATGTAAAAAGGAGAGAAAAAAAGTCATATTGCAGATATACGCTGAATGGGGTTTACTTTCATCTTTGGGGAAATTTATTTCCCTGCCCACCCCCTCCCCAAATAAAAACAGCGGCAAATAATGGGTCTCCAATGAGACCGTTCTGGCTGGACCATGCTAAAAAGCTTTTAAGAGGGAAGACCCAAGTAGATTCTGCTGTTCAGATGCATTTGGACATGATCCTGAGGCGGGATCACGGGAATCTCCACGCCATCAACAGTGGGAAGGGCTGAGGCTATTAGGTGCAGACAAAAGGGAAATAACCGATGATAAAGAAGTCGAAAACAGCAGTGATTGCATTCGCCCAACACAGAGCTCTCAAGCTAATGACAGGAGCACAGAGGCTCAACTGTGCAGGCAAACACACACACACACACACACACACACACACACACACACTGGACAAATGCCAGCACTGGCTTTATTATGTAGGTGGTTAAACAGTTTCTCATCAATGTTTTGAAATCCAGGGAAACTCTGGTCTTTTATTAATTTCAGAGTTGAAAAGACGCAATGGCTTCACTCTCTGACAATGTTCAGAGGGTTTGGTGCCTGGATGTCAAAGGCTGAATGGCAGGATGCTGTGACAGAAGGCAAGCCAGGACACACAACTTGTCTTTCTGAGATATTAGAGATTTTGAGCAAAAGCCAGCTCTACTTCTCTAGCCAGGCTTCGCTACTTGCCAGAAACATGATGCTTCTGTACTCCAGTGACTCTCAAATGTGGTCCATGAAGTACCCACATCAGAACCATCTGCTGAGAATGCAGACTTACGGGGCTGGACCACTGAGGTAAAGCAGGGATCTCCACCCACTGCACTCGGACAGCTATGTGATTAGAGATTATACACTGAGAGGGACAAACTTAAAGGGCACACTTTAAAAATTATTTACTTGTTTTATGTATATGAATATTTTGCCTGCACGTATGTAAGTGCACGCCAGTCATGCAATGCTTGCAGAGATCGGAAGAGAGTGTTGGATTCCCTGGAACTAGAGTTATAGATGGTAGTTAACTGCCACATGAGTTCATGTGCTCCAAGGGCACATACTTTTTTGAGGTAGGATATTACTCTGCAGCAAAGTCTGGCCTTGAACTCACAATCCCCCTGCCTCAGAACTCAAAAGTGCTGGTACTAGACATGTGCCAGTGGGCCGGTCAAACGCAGACTTTCCCAAGTGATTATGCTATAGGTTTTCAGACAATATTGCTCAGGGGTCAGCAACCAATAGCTATGGAATGAATCTGGTTGTCATTTGTGTTTGTAAATAAACCTTTATTGGAACATGGCCATACTCATTTATTTTTGCCTGTGGTTCAGTAGCCAATTTGAATAGTTGCCACAGAGATATGTTAGTCCAGGTGCTAATAACAACACATCACTGACTGGGGAAGGTCTAACTGCTCACAGTGCTAGTCTGAGGTCAAAGAGTTGTATGTGGCGATGGTGTTCTTACTGCTAGAGGCTTGAGATGACTCTGACGAGAGACAAGAAGCTCCTACCTCTCCCAGTGTTCTACCCTTAAACACCATCCTCCTATTAAACTTTGTCCTCTCAACATGTCATTTGGAGGGTTAGGTGCCATCTGATTGCTGGAAGGGACAAACCACATTCAACCACAGCAGACTACAAGATCCATAGCATAACAATAGCAAGGTTACAAAATCTAAAACATGACTACCTTACCTTTTACAGAAAAGGTATGCCCACCTCTGATGTATCCCCATGAGTTTCAATCATGCCTGTGTATTAAGATAACTTAGGGTTGTTTTGATTTGCTTTTTAAATGCATTAGGAGGGCTTGGATAAAGGCAGCTTTTAAAAGGCCTTCCAGGTGACTCAAATGTGCAGCCAGGATGCGAACCAGCTGCTGTGAGGACATTGTCCTGGCTTAGAACCAAGATAAAAAGCCCTGCTTGCTAATCTCATCTCCCTGAAGTTGAAGGTTTTGGGGAAGCCTGCGCCATATGCGTAGCAGTTGCTTATCTGTATGATAGAGAGGTCAGTGGACACTTTGTGGGGCAGAGAGTGAAGAGCTGAAGTATGCATGGCATGATTCTCACAACGGGTGTTAGCATATAGCAAGTGTCATCAGACACCACCAACAGCAAGTATGACGGACAAGAATGTGTACGGGTCCAATAACACAATCGGGTAAACATTCATTAGCTCCAACTGTGTGCTCTGAAGGGGAAGCCAAGATAAATAAGATGTGATTACCTCCCCCAAAGGAATGCACAGTCCTGAGAGACTAATAGGTACATAAAAAGATATTGACAGCAATAGGAAAGAGAAATGTCCCCCTAAAATATCTACAGACACATCAAGTAAGGGGAGAATATAACCTCTGATAAATATACACAAACACATTCAACTTCAGTAATAATCAGAGAAATAGAAAATAAAATTTCAATGACACATTTTCTCCTGTAAATAGGCAAGCATTAAAAGTGCTGAAAACATTCTGATTTCATGGAAGTGTAATTTTACAGGCCTTTTAGAGGGTGAATTGTTACTTGAAAATCTATACACTTTTCAAATCCTCTATTTCTTGTTTAGGTATCTAGTCTACAGAAATATATATGCACTAAGAGAGCGCTGTAAGAACATACACTGTAGCATTGTTGCAACAATGAAAACCATCGGAATACCCATAACGCAGGGAATAGATAACTAAATCATCCTGCAATTCTATGTAATTCAATGCCCAAGGTTTTTAACATGAGAAATATATACAGGCACAAAATGGAGAGTTGCAAAGTGTCTCATGGAGAAGTTGCAAAGATTAGGAAATACAGCAACATACATGTAACAAAGTACATGCACACACAGCATAGAAGGCAACATTTTCATTTTCTTTGTATGCATGTCTACCCTTCCTGGACAAGATCAGCTCTGGGAAGTGAAGGTGGGTGTAGAGTAGACTGGAGATCTTTCCCTTCACATGTGTTCTCTGAATATGTAATAGTGTGAATGTGTTTCTGGACTTCTCATGCACATTTTTAAAGAAGATCTATCCAGGTCAGTAATGTAATGTGGTGACCACCCTGACAGAAGTGTCTGCAAATTATGGTGATAACAAAACACAGAACAGTGTGGGAATAGGATGGAGGAAGAAAAGAGATGCACAGAGGGGATTCCAAACATTAAGCTAGACCTTGAAGGAGGAACCAGTGGCAAGGATGATTATGCCATCTCACACAACAAGCACCACCAGCAGAGACCCATGGGCAGGGATGGGCATGGGCCTGTATGTGTTCCTCCATTTCCACAGCATGTATGGAATGCCTGCCCTAGGCTCAGGACTATTCTTCGTGTTGGGTGCATATGCTGGACTTACAGGTTCACCTACTAGAGCTATCGGGTCACATGCTGGAAAAACATATTCATGTGATGGAGCTGGGGCGGGGGGAGAGACAAACCATCAGCAGTCTTTGCTTACATAGGGATTCTATTCCAGCTGTTTAGAAACAAGATATGAACTAGGTAAAGTGCCGACTGTGAGGATAAGCATTTCTGGTGAGAACAGGGGACAGAAAACATGGCAAAGGAGATGGCTTTCCTGTACCATAACTGGGGTCGTCAGAGAGGGCTTCACCAGTAGAAATCCAAAGAAACTCAGAGAACTACGTGCAGGGACCCTCAGAGGAATGACATTCCATGCATGGAGCTGTATATAAAGTACAAAAGTGAACTTGAAGAAAAAGGAGGAAAAAGATCCAGGGCAGGCGAGGAAAGAGACCCGGGGGACACTGGCTGTGGCAAGGAAGCTTACGTTCAGACAAGACTGAAAACCAAGGCCAAATCCCAAGAAACCCAATCTGGGCAGTATCATGTCAAATCCCATTCAATCTGAGAAGCTTTCTATACCAGATGGTTTTGAGCATGAGGAAGCCAGGAGAGGTTCAGTATGGCAAAATCTTGCCAAGCTCCTGTTAGATGCATCCTTCTCCGTTCTGGTATCTCCACAAACTGAAATACTTCAGCAGCCAGGGCTATATTAGGGATCTTGGCCTCTGCCGTTAGCATCATCTTAAGGGAGTTGCAACAAACTTAGTAAAACTGTCCTGACTCCAGTTAGTTGCAGCTTTTTCCTAATGCTAACCCAGACTCTCAGCATCTCAAACCATTGTTAACTTTATTCATCCTTTGTGAGGTTTTCCAGTGACCATGCCCTCTGACGGCAGTCCTGACAGTGGACAGTGTCTACTCGCCCTGGGTGCATTACAGTTCCTTTTCAGGCCTTCCTCCACAACAGCTTTTATAGCGTCACTGAGAATTAACGTTGTTTCTAGTTACAAGGTTTGCTTTTTCATAGGAACAAGGATATGACATTGAAGAGTTTTAAAGATGGGCCTATGAAGACAGGCTAAAAGGGAAACAATTCTTTTAGTGAAATGTAAATAAGAGATAAGCCTGCAAGAAGACCATCTGGAAGAAAAAAAGAAAGAAAGAAAGAAAGAAAGAAATGGCAGGTCCAACTAAGGATATTGGCAGGAGATAGAGAAACACAGGTAAACTCAACTGACTTCTAAGATGAAAATCAACAGATTGATGATGACTCTGACAAGGGAGGTTGCAGGAGAAAGACATCTCTCAGTGGTGCCAAAGCTGCGTTTGGGGCAAGTGAGTGGGTACCAACAGTAGATGCAACTCCAAAAGATAACCAGCTTTACAGAGGGGACTGTGGAAGAAGAAGCTTCAGTCCTGGAAGACGCAAGAAGAGACAGTTGTCTATAACTATGGAACACTAAGATGTGCCTGGACTGGTGACATTAATTTGCCAGTCGGCTTATAGACAGTAACTGAAGTAAAAATCTAGCGGTGGTATTATAGTATCAGTGGAAGAAGAATAAAGAGTCCGAGAAAAAGTCAATAATCACCGCCCCCTGCCCCTTAGACAGCTGTCTCCTCTTCACAGTCATGATGCTGGCTTTCTTCCTCTCGGGATGCACCCACCTCTGGTTTATCCTTGTTCATCCCAATCTCACCAGTGCTAATTTCTGGAGTTTGTCAAATTCTTTTCACAGAATAAATATATCATATCTTGTATATGTATAGTCAAAGAAACACAAGTAAGCAAAGAGACTAAGTTTGTTTTGGTTCTCATGGGTCTCAAGATGTAAACAACAAGACAACTGGGATCCAGAACCTTACATACCCTGTACTAGTGAGACTCTCCATCCCTCTGGCACATCATGGAGCACCCTCAATTTGTAAGATTTCCCATTAGGGTAGAAATGGATAAATATCATTGCTCTGTGCATAATGGTACATGTTAGAGAACAACATGATAACCGCATAAGAAAGGGGACAGGTTAAAATGGGTTCTACCCAGATACTGGGTAAGAAGAGAAATCCAACATATCTGTTGTGACCCCAGATTATAAGCAACACCCACGACTTCTACCTTGTATGTTCTCAGTCCAGTATAGGCCAGATACAAAGCACCCAGTAACCACGCTGCCTGGCCCTATATGTGATGACGACCAGCGTGCGGAACATTGGTCAGCGCTGCCCTGTACATGCAGGTGATACCATTCATCGCCTCTGTGTCTATTTCCCCTGATTCCCATTTGGTCACTGGGCTTCTGTGTTTAGTCTCACCCCTGACGTCATGATGTACACGGTTTGCCTGCAGCCAACCCTTACTTAGCTCTTCTTTCCTTAGTATACATAGAGGTCAGAGTCAGAAAACAGGGACTGGAGAATGATCTTGACTTATGACTCTTAGGGATACAACAGGAAGGAGTTCAGAGCTATGGTTATAGGTATTTGTGGGAATCCCTGGCTGGCTTAGCATGTGGGTTTTGTGGTCCAAACTCTGGTCCTCATGATTATGAAACAATCACAGCTGCTGGGCCATCTTACCAGTCCCCCTTTGTACTTTTCTTTCCTCATATAATTCTCACTGTATACCAACCCTGTTACTAGACAAAAGAAACACTGTCTAGAGATGAGGGAATTGAGGCTTTAAAAGTCTGGGGTTTTCCAGATTGCAAGCAATGGAGCATGAATCAAAGACCAGGCAGGCTCTACCTACTGGAACTTTCACTCAACTTTGCAGTCTTTTTAAGGTCTTAATAAGTGAGTCTCACTTCATGTACACCCTTGGGTGTATATAAAAAGAGTGGCAGAGCCTGAGTCACTTTTTCCTAATTCATTATAAGGGTACTTGGGGACCAGAATCTAAATCAGTTAATATCACATTTTTCACTTTTCTGCCAGGCTGTGCTGATGTGACTCAGGCTGGAGGTCCCTTCCCTCTCTCACCACCAATTCCCGCTTTTTAAAAAATTTGGAACCAATTTGTTCCTCTCTGCTTGATTAAGATCTAACATTTGCCTCATCAAAATAAATGTAGTGATAATCAGGCTTGCCTTTGTGGAGTATGTTTTAGCATGTGAAAGCCTCCTCAAGTCTCCCTACCCAGGTACAAATGTGCTCCAGGGACAAGCTAAGCCCTATCACAATTGTACTGGGATTCTGAGAGAAAGCAGTGAGTCATGAGCCACACCCTGGCTGGGAGCACACTGGGAGTCTGCTCCAGGTAATGCACAGCCCGGAGCTGCTGAGTGTTGCAGCCCCTCCCTCAGCTAGCTGGGCTAGGGTGGTTCAGCCTACCTTCCTGCTGCAGCTCCCTGCTCATCCTCAGGCATCAGACCCTCTCCTCAGTCCCTGTGGTAGGCCTTCAAAGGTGGATTCTGGTTAGAGTGGAGGCCCCACAGCCATCATGTCAACCAGTGTCTGATAGTGTATGTGGTACCCGTGCTCGACACAGTGTGTCAGTTACCGTAGTGAACGCTCAAACCAGTCCTATTTCACATCTGCTTCTGCATTTCCAATGGGCTGGCATCCGAGGGATGCAGCAATGAACAAAGTAGGAAATACCCCAGCGTTTGCAGAACTGTTTTTAATGGAGGAAGTCTCTCTTTAAATGGGCGCCATTATCCTCGCATTTAAAGTAAGAATAAAGTTTAGAGAATGCTTCTACCTTGGGATCTCACACAACTGAGAGGTAGAAAATGTTAAATTCATGCCCTGGTTTTAGGACCAAAGTCCATAATCTATTAAATCTTACCACTTCCAGCTGGCAGCAGGTCTCATTCCCAGAGTTCTTGTGATTTAGGGGTGAGACTCAGGTTGTCACACAGCTGGTGGCTAGCTTTTTGTTTGTTTGTTTGAGCCAGCGAGTTCCCTGGGGAAGTTTCAGATTGGTTCTAACTGGCTCTAAAAAATCTTTCATTTATTCCACTTAAGTGGGTTATGTAGAAAGAAAAGGCACAGTTCCGGCTTGCACATTAGCACGCCTACCCTGTGCCATGGTTCCAGTTGTCTTGCTTGTGTTGATTCCTCTGCTTCACTCATCTGAGATCACAGATGCAATCTGCATTATTTCCTCTATACAGAGGAAGAGACTCTCAAACTCACTAAGCTAGGAATAGAAGAGCTGAGATGTGACCCCCGTGTGACCTACCAGTGTTTCACTCTCACACCCACTAATTATGTAATGAAAAGGCAAAGCCCACCTCACATTACAAGAAGATGCCTGAACACCTGGCCCAGTGCCATTAAGGCCATTCTGCCCTGCCACCTGCTCACACATCTTACAGGTCTCATTTCGTGCAAGAAGATGTGGAAGTCATAGAATTTGGTTTTCATGAGGGAACAGAGGACAGGTATCTTTGGCAGTGAGTGCGAAGGTGTGAGTGAGAAAGAACAATGCCCTGGACTCCCTCCAGAAATGAACCAGGGGACCCCTTACTCCTTTTGATGTTATATGTGGAAATGGTTCTTGGCTAACTAAGAGCTAGCACCCTTCTGGTCAATCCCTTTGAGCAGCATCCTGATCTGACTTCTGGGACAGCCAAACAGCCGTGCTGCATGAGAAAAGCTCCATCCTTTGGAGACCGCAGTGTAAAACAAAAGTGTCGGATTCCTGTTTAAATGTCTGAAGAGGAGCTGGGGAGATGGCTCAGTCAGTAAAGCATGTGCTGTAGTAGCAGGAAGACCTAAATTCAGTCCCCAGTACCCACATAAAAGCCAAGTGCAGGGGAACATGCTTGTGACTCCAGCATTGGGGGGCAGGGAGTGAGGCGTAGAGAAAGGAGGGTCCCTGGAGCTCACAGATTCAGTGGGAGACTGTGTCCCAAAATATAAGGTGGCAAGAAATTGAGGAAACACTTGATGTCAACCTCTTGGTACCCACAGGTTCACACATGCGTACACAGACCCATGAATATGTACCAACATACATACAAAAATATGAAGAATTTCAAGAGATCACGTACTGATCATTAGACCAAGCATGGGGCCCTTCAAAGCTCAGAGCACTGGGCACTGTGTAGCTCACGGGCCCATGAAGTTAGCCCCACCTCCATGGTCACTCACTATGACAATGTCACATTCCTGAGCTTATTTCTTCTTCATACACGTTGATTCTGGGAAATTGTATAATCATGCCCAATTTCCAGAATTTCTAAGGTGAAGAATGGCTAAACCCAGTTCTCAGAATTAGTGAGTGACAATGGAAATAGAGTGGATGAGCAGTAGCAGTTAGGTTGAGTCAGAGAACTCAGTCCTGGGGGGCACTAACAGTAAATCCTGATTCGTTCTGCTGCTCTGCCTCCTGTCTAAACCACAGGGCTCTGTGCTGCATTCAGAGTTTAGAGAGGTTTGTGCCTAGATGGTCAAACGTGGCTCAGACCAATTAGATTTCTGTCAAGAGATGGAGCCAGTATGTTATGACTATCTTCTGATAACCTAAAGATGCCAAATGGAGATACTGGGTGCCTTAGGCTTCTTAACCATGTCATCGCTTTCGCAGACAGACCGTAGGTACGCCGAGGCATCATGCTGCAGTGAATGAACAGATTGAGAAGTCTCTGGGATTCACGGCAAACACACCCATTCAAGGGAAGAGAGTCTTAGATGTGATTATCATGGCTGTTTAAGAATAGGTCCCCTACTCAGGCTCATACATTACCCTGTTTAGTCTTGACTCCAAAGTAAGCAAACTGTCTGTTACCAAAGCTTTATCTTTCCTGAATGACTGGAGACAGTCCTATCACATCTTCAGTTTTGAAAAAACTCAAAGTGATCACGTGTACTCACCATTGTGGAGTTTAGACCCCTGTATAGCTAAATGTGTCAACTTCAGCAAGCATTAAAGATCACACAGGCCTCAGTTTCCCCATGTGTCTATTCAGGAAATAAAAAAATACCAACTTTGGGGGCTGGAGAGATAAACAGATAAAGAGATAAACGTTAAGAGCTAGCTGCTTAACTAGCTGCTCTTGCAGAGGATCAAGTTCAGTTCTCAGCATTCACACGGCAGCTAACAACCTTCTGTAACTACAGTTCCAGCAGAACTAATGCCCTCTTCTGGCCTCTGCAGGCACTGAACACACATGGTATACTTACATGCAGGCAAAACATCCATACACATAAAAACCAAAAGAAGTTAAAATACAAACTTTGAGGCACGTGACTACTATAAATGCATATTAAGTGCCTAGCAGATGTGTCCTAAACTTCATGAACATTAGCAACCCGTTGGAAATAGTACTGGTCTGCTGTTATCCAATACCTCTGCTGCCCCACCCACTTATTCATTCATTATTCAACACAAAAAAATATTCCTGCACACTTCTTCTGTGTCAGCTCTACACCATGATTGGAAGACATGGAAGGAGACAGAAGTACATAGCTGAAGATGCTCACGGGCTAGTCAGCAGGAGAGAGCTGAATGTGGGAGAGAGACTAAGAACAGTCCTTGGAAACAAACCCTCTATACTGCACATCAATCACTGCTGCAGATGGAGTGACCAATCCCAGCCTTTAACTCCTGCCAAACCATTCAATTCATCACCCCTAATACTTCATTGCTAGCTAATAAGTAGCCAATGGCACATCACAAGCTAATCAAAGGCTTCCTTGAGCTATAGCCTTCCAGCTAAGCTAGAACTACAGCTCATATTCAAACAGACAAAGCGACTGGAGGTTCTGGGTCACTGGGTTTGTGGTCTGTATATGTGAATAACCCCTCAGAGAAGATCAACAGTGTTCTTGGAAGCACTTGAGGTATCCGATCTGGGCTCCACAGTGAGACTGGAATGGTGACAGCACTAGGCTCAGCACCTGGAAGTCAAACAAGCCTACAACCAGGATACCACCTTACCATTAGATACTGTGAGAGTTCTTTTCTGTCAGAAAAAGTTGGCCTTAGTTTTAAAAGTAGCACATCTTCTTCACTTATATGAAAGATGCTTAGGGTTATAAAGTTGTAAAGCCTGTAAAAGAGCAATTTGTACCTTCATAATCAGCAGAAGATAGGACAGAATTAAGTACAAAGGTCAAAATGAGCTCACAACTGTTCGTAATTTCAGTGTTAATGGAATAGTAGCAGAAGACCACAGAATAAACATAAAGCATGTTGCTCAATCAAACTCCCAGCTGGCTTTGTAAATCTGAGCAAGTCACTTTGAAATCATGGCCTTGATTCACTCACTACACATGGGGATAGTACATCTGAGTCCCCGCTTACTCTAGACTGTGATCTGTCAATTTGGATGAAAATGGAACTGTGCAAAGCTTTACTAGGGATGAGCTGAAAAAAGTATTTTGTATGTCATAAGGCATATATGATGCAAAACTTGTTTTGAAAATAGAAGTGAAACTTGGGGCTGGAGAGATGGCTCAGCAGTTAAGAGCACTGGCTGTTCTTCCAGAGGACCAGGGTTCAAATGCCAGCACCCACACGTGGTGGCTAACCACCACTTATAACTCTAATTCCAGGAGAGCTGATGCCCTGTTTTGGTCTCCACAGGCACTGTATGCATTGGGTGTGCTTACAGGTAGGAAAAACATTCATACACAGAAAATAAAATAAAGAAATAAAATTAAAATAGAACAAAACTAAAATAAAATAATTCTAATGTATTTTTTTCTATCTGTGACTCATTTCATAGTTCTAAAAGAAAGATGAGTTCATTCTTTTCTTTCCATCCATTTAAATAACCTTCCTCTTACCACATAAGACATGCTAATGCTTGAAGCAGAACATATTTGTATATGTCTGCATATGTGTTTGTATCTACAAATGTGTTTATATGTGTGAAGTACAGTTGCTGTACATATGACCTCTGGGTATAAATAGGTTTTCTGAATAAGAGGTAAGATAATGTATCAATATGATATAATTTGTATCCATTCATGATGAAAATCATGATGGTGTTTAAGATATATAGGGAAATACACAAGAAGTACTGTAAGGCATTGAAAACAATAAAAACATCTAATAACATATATACTGAAACAATTGCAGCTATTTAAAAAGTATTTTCATGGAATAGAAAGCAGTAAGCTTTTTTTTCATTGACCTGGATCTTATGAATATACTTACTAACTGGATCAACAGATGTGAGTCATGGACCAGATTTGAGTTACCACCTCTCTCAGCACAACCTCAGACTGCCACCCTCCCTTATTCCCACAGTCCAGGATGTCTTCACGCTACAGCAGAGAAGCAGTTGTCCCTTGGCCTGCAAATCTACAGGAATGCTTTGTTGAGTAGGTGGGTAGGATCCTGAGGATGCCCCTTTCCCTGGTATTCAGTGTCAGCCCTCTAGTGATAGTGGATGGAGAGTGAATCAACAGAAATTGAGCCTTTTTTATGAGTATTTCTTGATTTACCAATAAGGTGAATAGTCACAATTCCACTAAGAAGATGCAGGCCAGATATGTCTAGAAGTCATCTTTATAAAGCAGATGCCCCGTGTTTGCTATTTGAGTCTGCCTCTCTTCCCCCGTCACCCTCCTTGCCCTGTTTTTCAGTTTTATGGGACTCTGGGGTAGGCCCACAATCCCACGAATGGCCACTTTATCACTTTATAGCATTTCCAGGGTAACTTTGCACCAATATGGTTCAGGAATTGCTTGTGCAAATGTCTTGTAGTGGGTAGACAGAGGATGTAAGTCAGTAACATGGGCTTGCATGGGACTGAAGGAAGAGGTAGGGACAGAGGCCATCAAGAAGGAATGTCCATTCCAACCATCTAATGATGGAAGCTGGACCCCCTTCCTCTAGCTGCTAATTTCCAGGCAAGAAAGCAGGCTGGTGTGGGCAAATCTTTAACCTTCCCAAGGAAGCTGAAAATCTAAACAACATATGTACATGCACATGGGTTTACACACCACTTATGTAAAAGTTGGTTTTTGTTTTAAACTATATAGAATATAATAAATCTGACAGACAAATTTGGCACATGGACTCTCAGTTGACCTACTCTGCTGAAATTATACTTAGAATGTGGCTTTGCAATGATCTCGGGAAATGTATCTGATGGATAGACTCAAGTGAATGCCATCATGTGCCCTGAATGGTGCTTGAGGTCCTTACACACAGCAGCATAGATTCTGCTTTTGGATGCAAGGGCCATCGTGACCATCCTGACCATCCCGACCATCCCGACCATCCCTCTTTCACAAATGTGAAAACTGAGGTATCAACAGGTCAGTTAATACACCAAAGGGTATAAAAGTAGTAAGTGCAGATTAGGTTTGAATTTAGACCAGGTGAATCTCAGACTTTGTCTTTTGAGACAGCAAATCTCATACTTTAATATGCTCACAGCTCACCTGAAGATCTAGTTAGACACAGATTCCAGTTTAAGAGTCTAGGAAGAGGTCTGAGAGTCTTTTTTAAAAATTTGAGTATTGAACCCAGAACCTCACTCATGCTGAGTAGGCAAGCACTGTACCACTGAGCTATCGACATAGCTTTTTTAATGTTTTGTTTTGAGGCATGGGCTCACTGAGTTGCCCAGACTAGCTTTGAACTTGTGATCCTCTTACCTTGTGCTCATGAGTAGCTATGATTACAGGCCTGCACCACCCGGTCCAGCAGAGAGTCATTTCTAACAGCTTACAACTGCGGCTGCTACTGCCACAATCCAGAAGCCACATTAAATAGTCACATCTGAGGTTACCAAATGTGATTGCCTGAACAGCAGCACCTTGAATTCCATTGAAATGCAATTCCAACAACTATGCTTCAAGCCTCCAGATGATTCCAATACAACTTCAGGTTCATAGATATGCAAAGACTTCGTGGGTTCCATCTTAAACATCTTATGTTTGGCTCTGGGAAGTCAGAGTAAGCCTTTCTGCTCTCACAGGGATCACTAGGCAGGGGAAACACAGAATGGTGCATCAGTGGTTCTTAGCATATCTATCATTCCTGGTGCCCCATCGATAGCAGCATGTTCTAAAATAGACACAAAGGATTTAACCCTAGACCTTCTCCTTTTGCTTTATAGTTAAAAAAAAAAAAAAAGCCACTCAGACTGAGATCAAGCAAAAGAACTTTATTCCAGTTTAACTCAAGTCATCGACTACCAATTGTCAAAGATGACCTCCAAGGTATTGACAGTCCTTTCCAGGAGGTCACCAACTCTGGGTTTTAGATATTCATAGCTTTTGAAAGGCAAGACCATGCAGCCCAGGTACACCTGAGGCGTGTTTAGGGGGATCCCCAAAACTACACAGCTGTTATCTGAAACATCACAAGTATCTGACAGTTGTAAAGATGGACATTAAATCACTCATGGGAAGACTGCGAGGTGCGTGTCCATGGGGAGGCAGCTGGTGAGTAGCAATGGCAGTGACTCTGGGATGGACTCTGAATGAGAATCGTAAATCTTGATTACACTCTGTCTCAGCTGATTTGAACCAAATGCCTTGGACAGGGACAGACTTCTCATCTCACTGAAAACTGGAAGAAAAAAAAAACTGATTAAATGTGCAAACTGAATGAAATAGCCCTCCTTGATCCATGTTTATGTCCAAACTGTCACCATGCAGGGCAAGACCATCCTCAGATCTCAGATCTGTTTTGATAAGAAGTGGTATGCTGGATCCCCAGAAAACAGGGAACCATCCCCCCACTCTCTGTTTTCACTCTAGTTCCGGTGAATGTCTATCATTCTGTTTCCAGAATCCTAGCCACTCTTATAATGAAGCAATTAGTACAGCCAGCCCTCCTGATTCTGATTGCCCTCCTGTTAAAATCAGGCACCCTATAGAAAAGTGGAAATGCAGAGTCGTTATCATAAAGCAACAATAAAGTAAACCATTCAATTACGGATGAAAAAAGCGCTTGTATTAATAAGAATATTGTATGCTTAAGAGCATTAAAATACAAGCACATTACCATTTTGCATACATAATGAATGAGCTTAGAGGCCAGAATGATTGGGACATAAAAATACTAAATGGTACCACCCTTTCTCGTGAACTACTTCTGTTATGCTTGGAGTCTGAGTGAAGAGATGTTTGCAGGACTTCTGGACAGTGCTGTCACTGGAAGCAGAGGCTGGGTGGCGGATGAGAGCAAAAACGAGTAGTCGCAGGATGTGACTATGAGGATCACACCCTTACTCAGAAGGTTTGAAGGGTCACCATGCGGAAGGAGATGAAAGGTCATAGGGGAGGAGCAGAGCAAGGGTGACAAAGTGACGGGTGACAGGAGCCAGGCTGGCCACACAAACCACCTGAACCTGGACAGGCGAGGTGGTTAAGAGCAAGGTGATGACTGTAAAAAGTGACAACCACTGGAGACTCAGCTCCAGCCAGGTGTGTCTACTTTAGCTTCATTTTTTTTCTCATTGTTTTTGCCGAAAGAATGCATAGGCCCAAGGCCGCCAGATCTAACTGTTTTCTCATAGGCACAAGGTTGCCAGATCTAACTTTCAAGAGGCTAAAAAAAGAAAATGTTAACATTTGTGTAAGCGCTCCAATCCAATATTTCTTTTTGTGTGAGACAGGGTCTCCCTGTAGCCTCAGCTGGCCTGGAACAACTCTATGGAGTTCAGGCTGGTCTCGATCTCACAAAGATCTGCCTGCCTCCTGAGTGCTGGGATTAAAGGTGTGTACTACTGCACCCAGCCTAAGGTCTCCAATATTTGAAACTCCACTTGAGTCAAGCGCAACAGGAGGATCAAATCTGCCTGCCTACCACTACTGTGGTCCCAGTGTCCCATCAAATACCCCAGGATGGAGTGCTGGGCTTCTGCCCTCTCTCTTTGACTGTGTCAATAGCTGGTGGTATTACTCTAGAAAAGTTGCATAGCCTCCCTGGAACTCAGTTTCACCCAGTGTAAACTAAAGTCTTCCAGCTGTGAGTGCTGTGAGGGTGACAGTAATGTCTCGCAATCAGCCTGGTGTCCTGCAGTAGAGAGGCTATGCCCAGCATGGGGAAGAGGATGAGAAAACACCCCAAAGTCTCACGAAGTTCCTGAAACTTATAAGATTCACAAGGCTCCTCCCTGAGGTTGTGTAAGGAGGGTGGACAACTCTGACCTGCTTAACCACCTTCAAGTCGTGCAGGGATAGAAATTTCAGGAGTCCTATGCATGCTCAGGTGGGCTCTATTTAAATTGACTTTTTTTCATTGTTTGAGAATTTCACAAGTGAATATTGTATTTACGTTGCATTCACATTTCTGCTCCTCCCTGTCCGCTCTAACTCTTCCCACATCCTCCCCCAACTTTCTCTCAGTTTCTTATCCTCCTTGGTTAATATTGTCATACATGCATGTACATGACGTACTGAGTCCATTTAGTAGTGATCAGGGCTGCTCACTTGGGATTGGGTAACCTGCCAGGGAGCGCTTCCCTGGACAAAACAGAATCTCCCTCAGCAGCTGTTGCTCTGCCTGTAACTCTTCGTGTAGGGATGGGATCCTATGAAATTTTCTCCACAGGATGGGCTTTCTTAGTACTGTGGCTGCCATTAAATCATCTATGTTCAGGAAGCTGGATTTCCATGGAATCAATCACGTGAGGTTGCCTGTGTTCAGGAAGCTAGACTTGAGTGGGATCACTGCTTGGTTTGTCATTGGTACCATATCTGTTCCCCTCAGAATCACACAGCAGAGTGCAACACTGCTTGTAACAGAGATGTCTGCAGGAGACTGCGTCATGCCTCTCTGACCTCTCCTGTAGCTCTAATGTCTCTCTGACCTCACCTATAGCGCTACCTTAGAAAACACATCCTCTTGCTATTACTTAACTTCTGAAAATTCATTTGCTTTCTGCCCTTTACTGGAAGTCCATTTCATGAGAATCTGATGCCTCTCATCTCTCTGTCTATGGGGTCCAGCACATCCTCCTGATTCTTTTCTATGCGTTGGCCCCATCCACCTCTTCATAGCTTATGGCTCTGGCTTTATGTCTTATTCCTGTTCATCATGGAATTGTGAAGCAAGTTTCTCAAAGCTTCTTTCTAATTTCAGAATGTTCCATAATTCGAACTCCAGATGATGCCCATGGAGGAGCTTTTGACTAATATTGTTGCACTGTCCCCCTAGCATCAGGAAGGTTCCCATTGCATGGAGACTCCTCCACAGAAAGTGTTACCCTGGTCCAGTGCTGCCATGGAAACTTTTCTATTTTTGCTGAAGCTCTTTACCTGTTCTTCCATACCACACAAGCAACTTCTGGAATCTATTTTATCTGTTTTCTTTTCTTTTAAAAAATTCATTTATTATTTTTATTTTATGTGTATAAGTGTATTGTCTGCATGCGTGTAAGTGCACCCATGACATGCAAAGCCCATGGTGGTCAGAAGAGGGCATTGGATCCTCTGGAACTAGAGCTACAGATGATTATTGGCCACCATATTGCTGCTGGGAACTGAACCAAGGTTCTCCCAAGAGCAGTCACTGCTCTTAACGACTTAGCCATCTCTCCAGCTCCACATTTTCTCTATTTTCTGACAGTAGACTGGCAAACTTGGTGTCAGCTCATTGCTACAAACAGCCACTGTCAAGCAACACACACTACAAATGTCTCACTTTCCAACTTCTTGCCTAGAGCTGCAAGTTAACCAGGTACACGGTCAGCCTCCCACAACATCACAAGGACAGTTTAACAAGGCATTTGCCAAGACTCATGTCAGCCGCCTCTGAAAGCAATCTTCTTGCTACTCACTTTCAATTGCTAAGCTAATGTTATTAACTTCGGATTTTTGTTATAAAATCACCTACTCCTGGCACCAATTTATATGTTTAAAAGGATAATAGGTTATGCTGCGCTATCAAAGTAGTCCTGAAATGGCACATTTTTAATAGAAGTCATATTTATTTCTTGCTCAAGCTATAGATGCCATGTGGTTGGCAGAAGGACTGTGATGTTGCTGTATCAACACAGGGCTACTTGGTGTCTGTGGCCAAGTAATAGTTTGTGGGGTTTTTCTGCCTTAAGCTTCCTAGTCAGGAATAATGTTCAAATTTCTCAGGGAAATGGCAAGTATAGAAACCCAGGTTATTCAGGAGGAAGAAAAGAGTCATTTGAGTGTAGATTTTTTCCACCACAATGATCTTCTCAGCTTCAAATAGAATGATTTGTACTAAAAGGTTCTAATTTTCATTAGGACATATGCTCCTTGCAGGAAAATTATTTGTACAAGATTTGCTTTATCTTCCATGAATATCATGGCCAAATAACAGATGGGAAACACAATAGAAACAAAATAATTTTCAATTTTACATAGATAGTGTAGATGAGGATCTAAATCTGAGGATCACTCTCTGTAAAAGGGAGAATTGCACACTAGTGATAAGTAGAAATAAAGAATACATTAGCCAAATTGAGACACATCTTTGGCATAATCAAATATCATGAGAAGTCAGATATGAACAACTTTCTCATCATTGAATCCAATGTCATTTAACATCCTGTCCATGAAGGTACTAAAATTATCCAGTGTTCACTAATGGTATTCATATCCACTTTTGCAGGATATGAAGTCTGAATACTTTACCTATGAGCACAGCCTCATTTGGAGACTTTCTGATTTGTCAGAAGAAAACAGCATATAAGAGGGAAAAGTCCATCAGCATCTACTATGTTCCATCCAAATCTTTCATTGACAGCTCATTTCTGTACCTACTAGAGCATGGGATTTTTCAACCTCAACACTGATGATATTTGTGGTAGATATCTCATTGTTACTGGGGACAGGATGTTGTTGTGTATTGTAAAATAATTGTCAGCATCTAGGATTCTACCAACTAGGTTCTAGTGGTATATGTCTCTTAGTTGTGACAACCAAAAATCCATCTGCATCTCCACAAATGTCCATGGGTGGAAGTTACAAGCATACCTATCTAAAAAAGTGCTATTTTAGCCCAAACCCTCAAATTTAGAGAGGTAGGTTGTAATGCATTAAATTTGGCATCTAAAGAACACGGGCCTGATTCTTGGCTCTTGGGAAGTAACTTTTGGCCCTTGGTAGCTCTTGAGTGATACAGTTCATAGGGACCCTCAGGTCACACCTGAGAGTTCATGCTAACCACATTACTCAGGGCAAGAGCTGGCCTCACCAGATTCAAGGGTTAGGGGTTTGAGTCCTATGATATCAGTTTACTCTGTAGAGAGAGAAGCCCTGTTGACTAAGTTCAACACTGTGGCCAGTAATTCCGAAGACTTAATAAGTAACTGAGCCCCAATAAAGCCCACATATAAACTGGACATGGAGGCTTGAGTGAGTTCGTTGGTTAGTATTACTGCATTTCCATGGCTGCACAGCGGGGTTCAGAGAAGCTCCACATATGGACTCTTCCCTTGGATCTCCCTTTTTGGCTGGTTCTAATGGGATGTTTCTTGCTATCCTAAGGTATAATTGTAAGTATCATACTTTCTGGAGTTTTTTTTGTTGTTGTTCTTCTAGCAAATTACTACACATGAGTATGATTGTAGTCACCTCAAATTTATAGTCCTAGGGGATCCCCAAACTTGTGTTCCTAAGCTGAGTTGGGAAACTAAGCCATCAGTATCTTAACAGTGAGCTTGGCTATCTATACAGACTCATCTAACAGGGCCATCAATTTGTACCAAACATTTCATTTAATTTCATCTTTAAAATCGCTTTCTGGAAAGTGTTCACAACATATAGTAGTAAAAGTGTGACCAGAAGGTCAGAAGAACTCAGGTCAGCTTCACCCTAAGTTCAGTTCCAAGCTCTGCGTACTCTCTGCTTTTGTGGTGGTGAGGTTGCTTCAGTTTTAAAGACTCGCCCCACAGGTAAATGGTGCTTATAAAACATCCATTCATTCATTATTCATAAAGGGAGTCCCCACAACGAACTCAGTACACAGTGCTGATATGCAGCCTCTTGTGGAGTTCACACTGTGTTAGGAGAGGCAGCAAGCGTTCATACAGCCTCAGAGGACTACGTGCCACACACAAGAGTAAATAGCGGGAAGGAAGAAACCTTGACAGTGGGAGGCGGTGTCTTAAAGAGCTGCCAGAGGGCACGTCTTACAGGAGGAAGCATTGGTAAAGGGGTCGTGAAGTGCAAACATGTTTGTTGTGTTTAAAGTACAAGAAACTATGGCCACGAGAATTAAATTAAATGAAATCAGGGATCAGAGAATTTGGCACTTAAATGAAATTTAAAAATCTATTATGTGAATCTATATTAAAGTATATTGAATGTTACTGGGAAAAATCTGTCCAGGAGTAATAATCATAGATTCCTATGTGGTTTCACTGTATATTTATAATCACTATCATATTTGAGCTTCACAATAACCACTTGAGGTGGGTAATGTCCTCACCATCTCAGAGAGGAGGAAATTAAGGCCAGAGCATTATGTAAATTGCTGCAATTCAAACAGCTTTTATGTAGTAATACCGAGGACAGTAATTGGACACTCATCTCTCCAGGACTTTGCTCTCAAGTACTCAGTTACACTGAACATTTCAACGGCAACGGCAACTGCTCATTGCGGGAGTCAGTGTCTCCTTGCGATGAAAAACACCTGAGATAAACAACTGCTGGAAGAAAGATTTATTTTGGCTCATGGTTTCAGAGGTTTGTGTGTGTGGCCAGGGCCACTGCTCTGGGCCTGTGGTGATATATAGTCCCCATGGCAGCAGAGAGACGGGAGGTGAGACTAGAGACAGTACACATCCTTCAAAGGCATACACCAAGGCCCAGTTTCTCCATCTAGGCCCCACTTTCCAATCTACATCTACCTATGGACTCATCATTCAGTTTAGCCATTGGTGAGACTAGGATCTTCAATCCAATCACCTCTCAACAGTGTCAGCAACTGGAGACCAAGTATTTAACACACAAGCCTTTACAAGTGACCCTTGATATCCAAACTGTAAGTTCCACGGTCTAGTTTCCTTTTTCTGGATTTTCAAAACATACTTTAACTAACTTGCATTGTGAATTTCTGGCTTAATAAATTCATTGATTCCATGAGCATTTATCAAACATTTGTCACACTCCTGGCCCTTGAGCAAGCACTGAGAATATAAAAGCTGTGTCCCAGCCTCTGTGCACAAACTGGAAGATGGAGGTTGAGACAAGAGCAAAATTATAATGCACTATATCAAAACTTGAAATACCGCTTAACTGTCTCATGCGTCTTCAGCTTTGTCTTCCTGACAGGAATATGTCAACAGAGGCTGTGATATATAAAACTTATTGCTCATGTGTGTGGACATTTTCATAAACAATGGAAAAAATATTAGTGGCTTCAACGAAAACAAAAACTTATGGTAACAGAATTGAATTCTGACAAGTCTTCAACTGCACTTGGAAGAGAATACAGTCAATGGGTCTGCTTGACCTTTCCCCTGATTAAAAGAGCTGGCTGATTGGATGAGGAACACACCTCCCTTTGTGGTACCACTGCAAATGATTTCCTCCTTCCCTGGTCTTCACACTCATGCACACTGACAGGAATCTTCTGGTTCCTTTACCCACAGGCCACAGAGAGGAGGTAAAACACAAACCCTTGTGTTCTCGCTCTAAGCTGCGATAGGACCACCTGCCAACCACACCCTGCTGGCCTCTTTACCGAGATACAAGATTTTGTTGCCCTGGTTGATTAATTCTCGAGATTGATTTGGTATTTGTTCACATTGCCTTCACCATCATTAAAGAGGCATTAATTGATTACTCAGGTATAGAATCCATTCTGTTCCTCAATTTTACAGCCTTCTCAATCTTTTCTACAAACTGCAGGGGTTGTTTGACCCTGGCTGGGCTTTCATTAATCTCAGTTTGAGAATTACCCAGGAAGGGAAGTCTAGAATCTGTACAGTTAACAGGCTCATTCCTGCAGCAGAGATGGCCACAGCATATAACTTTCATAGCTTAATGGGAACAGATTCCTCTCTCTACCCCAACAGTATCTCCATTCCAACTTCATTTTCTACATACTCACATACACATACGTATGCAAACACATACTCTCATATAATTGGATACACACCTGCTATAGGATTATCACTGGCAGCTCACCAAGTAAACCCAAGTCCAATGTCACGTCTGATTGTACTTGCACATATATCATAAACAGCTAAAATCAAATGGTTCTTAAGTAACATGTGGACTCTTCGGTTTGCCAGAGTCCCCATAAGTTCTTGTCCTCTGGTTTTATTCATTTATTTGCCTGTCTGGATTCTGGAAGAACGTAGGTTTTCAATCCCTATCTGTGGTCACAGTGGACTATTTCCAACTTTCTGGCCATGCCCAGCTGTGTCCTAGCTTTATGCAAAGGCACACAATGCTGTTGTATGACTTGCTTTCCGTTCCAGTCAACTGATGACAGCAGCGAACATTCCTCAGTACAGAGTTCTCTCATGCATTAGGATATGTGATCTTCAAAGCTACTCGTATGAGAGACGGATTATTGCTGGGGAAGTGGCTCAGTGGCAGTGTGCCTGCCTAGCGTGCTGTACGTTCAGGATTGGATCCCTCAGCAGAAACAAAGGACAGAGGGCCTATTGTAATCTGAATTTTACACAGGAAGAAATTAAGGTTTAGAGAAATTTCTGTAATTGTTTAATATTAATATCTGGGTCATCAGGTTCCAAACGTCCCTTCCTTCCCAACATGCTATCTCAATAATTTTGTTTTATTGTCTAATATTCATTCTAGACTTGTCCTCCTCTGTGACACCTTTGAGATTCAACAGGCAGAATCACCTTCTCACCCTCTCATGAAGGTTCACTAAGCATTACACACATCTCTTCGTCATATCAGATTTTTTTCAATGTTTCCATGTAAACATATCCTCAGATGGGCATTTCTCTGATTTGAAAGTTAAAGATGCCCAAGAACACATACAGAGACACCCAGATTTCCTTTTGTTTGTTTTTTTTGTTTTGTTTTTTTGACAGGGTTTCCCTAGTCCCAGCCTGACTGAAAGTCACTATGAGGGCCAGGCTAGCCTTGATTTCACAAAGATCCACCTGCTTCTGTCTCCAGAGAGCTGGGATTAAAAGTGAGCACCACCATGCCAGGCTAGTCCCGTATTTCTTTAAACCTATTTGTATAGTTCTATCTTCACAAATAAGTTGCATTTTACAAACTGCATTTTTCAAACTGTAATGTTATTACACTGCAGAAACATCTGAACCTCTCACTCATCCTCATCTGTAGTCTGGAGACTTTGCTCATCTTTAGAACCTTATTGCTTAACCCCAGGCCTATCCCAGATTGCATCTTTTGAAGATATTAGGTGTTTGAATCAGATGGGAGGACTAATGGCTACAAAAAAGGAAATCCACTTAAATTTATAATGGTGACAAACAGAATGAGTGGGGTAGACATGAGGCTAAGGATAGCCTAATGGAATAAGGTGATTGGGAATCAGAACAAAGATCTTTGGGAAATTCATGATTGAGCAGAAAGCTTCAGTAAGGGAAAGATTAACTAGGTAGAGGGTCAGGAGAGGTGGAAAGAGCAGGCAAGACACAGCAAAGAACATATGCAAAGTCTTCATGGTAAGATCCAGTGGGCTTAAGGAAGTGGACCAAGGTCTGCACAGCTGCAGCAGGACTCGCTGCAAGCTGCCTCACTTTCTCTGATTCCTAGCAGGATAGAACCACTGGTACCCTGTGCATGACCAGGAGGATCAAACCACCTTATGCATGGCCACTGCTAGGTGGGGTGATCTCCATGAACCGCAAAGGCTTTGGAGGATGACTAGAATCTAGCGGGAGCTTAACAGATGCCAGTTCATCCTGAGACTGTAACTACTAAACTAAATTCCTACTATATCTTGTGAGCAGATACCCAGACAGAAGCCAGGATTGAGAATGGATTTCAAGATGTACATAGGACAGCAATGCTTAGTGAGTCCAAGGAAATGCAGACATCAATCTTTTTAATCCCCTAACATGTATTTATTAACGTTCACACTCTGTAGGCATTCGCAGAGGATACTCAATGCACTAAATAAGGAAACCGGAGCCCAGAGAAGTCACAAAGGTAATCAGTGAAGCTAACACCTAAATCTAGTCCCACGCCAATCTAAATCGTCTTTTGCCTTCTTGGCGTTAAGGGATAACTTGCTTAGTGTGCAAAACCTACAGTTGGATTATGAGAGCATACACTTTCAGGAGTCTATGCAGGATAAATAAGGGGGTCAGACTGGAAAAAGCACACTAGAGCAAGTGAACACCACAGGCACGTGGGGCGTCTGTACCTTTTTGAAAAAGAGAAGCCAACAATCCGCTCTTGCTGGTAATTGGTATATCTCAAGAAGACCCAAATTTGCCCCTATTTTAAGGCAATCCCCCAATCCAGATAATTATGTGAAATCTCCAAGCTATTCAAATGATAGCATCCTAAAACAAAAAGCAAGCCAACCAAAGATCTTACACACCACACGAAGAACAGTATTTAAGCCTCATTTAACCCAGTGAGTCGCAAGGAGTTGACAGCTCATATTAGGAGACCTTCAGTGATGTCTGGAAATGGGGAACCCGACCAGGAATTCTTTTAGACCTCCTGAAACCCCCAGGCCAAGCCCCAGCACACTTAGCTAGCCCACAGCACAACAGTGCCAACTCAGAGATGTCCTGTCCTAGTCTTACCAGAAGGCTCTCAGCTCTGATTCCCGGTTTAAAGGTTTCTTCACTCAGCTAAACCTTCACCAGGGCTGTTTCCTCACTGAAAACTCTCCCCAGGCAAGGATGGAACAATATATTTATTCACTCTTCGTTTGGTTTGGCTCATTCCAGACCTGGGCTAATTCTTACTAATGCTGAAGGTCTTGAGTTACACTTGCAAATCCAGCTTAATGTTCAAGTATATAAGGAACAGGAACAATTCAACTCCAGTCAATAATATAAACAGAGCTGGGTTTAGATAAACCCCATTACCAAGCCTGAAGTGGCCCAGGGCACCTCTGCTACTGCTGATTAGCCTAAATGCTAAACACAAACCAATTAACACACTCTAAGACTGCTTATCTCCTGTCACTTAGTGTGGAAATAAACCCCAACGCTAAATACACATATTGATTTAGCCATTAAATCCAGCATCACTCAAAATAAAACTCATTATATTATTGAGTAAAAGAAAGTCACCTTAGTTTTCAGGATAGGCTGTATTATTTAAAAAAATTCACATTTACGTTTTGCTATTGGTTCCCCACACAAGGCGGAGAATCTCCCCCACTGTGACTGTGAACCACCTCTAGGCTAGAACAAAAGAGGGACGTTTAGCCTTAATCCTAACATGAACCTGAGTTTAGCCCTCAACATACATCCTTAATAGGAATCCTTTCCCTTTAAAACTCTCCTTTAGCATAGAAGAGGAAATTTTATGCTTGGAAGAAAGGTTATTAAATGGGAAGGTGAACTGGGATATTAAAAAATAACAACAAATACAAAACCACAGGCACCATAATAAAATGGGCCAACTTTGAACATTAACCACAGGCAGTGGCCCGATGCTTCTGCAGGAGGAAAACAGAAATACCTTCCTGGTTCAGGTATAAACAACTGGCTGAGCAGGTTGAAAAAGTGGCATCAGGAAATGGTTTTAAATGAGTGTTTTAATTTAATCTGTATTAAGGTTCTGTGTGCCACAGTGCACACTGCATGTCGTACCGACTCAGCCGCCGCTGTACTTTACCAAAGCAGTTCAGGTCTTCTTAGTTGGAATGCTAACCAGTGAAGACTCAGCCTCTTGACCTTTACATCCCCGTGAGTGAGCTGACAGGACACCTTCGCGCATGCGCCACTGAAGACGGGGATATGAGCCATCTTACCGAACGCATGCTTCTAGCTGCACCATAGAATTGCAGCTTCTTGTGCTGCTTTCCCCCTAGATTTTTCTGGAAGGCTTTAGGAGACCTTTATCTCTGATTGATAGAATTACTTTGTGAAGGATGTATGATCTGAGCCCCTTTAAATCTCTCTACCCAATGCTGTTCTTACCACCGTGGTTAACTTATTCATCAACTATTGTTTAAAGCTTGGGTCTGCTGTGTTACAGATCAATGATAGAGAAAGAAATGTACTGACTGTTCGGAGAAGTGCATATAATCCATTGTACCTCCTGGTTTCCAAACACCCTTCATTGAAGAATCTCTGCTCTACTCAGGAATGTGATTTGTCAGGATGGCAAGAACTAAAGAAAAGTTCTTAAAGGACCCAGCATTGCAAGGCGGAGTGAGCGTGGGCACAGAGCCGCTTTCCTTTCAGAAAGCAGCAGTTAAACAGGTGCAAAGCACACGAATGGTGGTGAGTAGAGAGGGAACAAGAGTCGGTAAAAGAATAAATGTGGGAGCTCAGCTCCTATACTGGTGGCCGCCAAAAGGAAGCATTGAACTTACAGGGAAGCGCGGGGCAGGGAGGACTCGGATGCAGCAGGTAACTAGCTGCACCGGAGACCCATGCAAGAGGCCTGCTTCTGTGCTGTCCCTGGCTTCTACCTTTCTCACCAAGCCCTTCCAGCCAACTCCTCTCACTTGTAACTCACTTCCCAGATGCCACTCTGTAAACACCTCCGAGTCACAAAAGCACAAACCAACCCAGACATGGCTCTGGAGTGGAACTCTCACACTAGCTCATGTCGCTGACCTTAAGTGTTGGTTTAGGGGTGACCTACTAATTAGTTGTTCCTCTGAAAGGCACTACCATGCATTGGATGGTGTGGAGTCTGTCCGCCTAAGGTTCACGTCCTAGAAGCAGAACACTAGGAAGTGGGACATCAGAGAAGGCAGTTAGATTAATGGTACACTTCCATTAGAAGTGATTAAAGTATTTCCCACTGGGACTCTGGTCAGTCTTTACAAGAGTGTATTGCTATTTTTTAAAAAAAGCCAGTCTGACATCTGGGTCACAAGACTAGAGCCTTGTGAATTCCCTCTCTCTCCCAGATGTCCTGACCAGACTGTAACCAGAAGGTCTCACCAGAGCTGAGAAAATACTGATGTCTTATCCTTGAAGCACTGGAAGTACTTTGAGCTTAAAAATCAACAACAAAGCAAAAAAAAAAAAAAAAAAAAAAGAGTCCTCTTTTCTTTATAAAGGAAACAGCCTTAAGTATTTTGTTTTTGTTTTTGTAATAGAAAGGAGACAGATATATTCACCTTTGGAACTTTGGGGGAAATACTAGGCAAAAGACACAGGTATTCTTTCAGGATTGCTAAAAAGGTTATACCCTACTTTGACATTTCTGTAGGTTTTCTCTCCTCCAGAGAAGTCAGGTTGCCTGAGAATAAAGTGAACAAGAAAGTTCATCCAAGCTATGACAGAAGTTGATCTAGAATCTAGACTCAGCCATGCCTGAAAGTCTGGGCAGAATTAGCTAACGAGACTGGGCATTTACTTATACAAGATGAATCAGTCCTCACTGTAGCTAAATGACTGATTTTATACTTATATGCCTATTAATGAGAAAAAATGTAGACAAAATATGTAATTAGCAAAACCCAGACTCAAACACGAAGAGGTCTAACTGCAGATCCAATAAGTTTAAACATTATATTACTTATGTGTGCCCTATATGTGCATATATGTGCATGTGGGTGCACACGCATGTGTGTGCATGAAGAGATCAGAGCTTGATGTCAGATGTCTTCCTTGATCTTTCTGCAAACCTGGAGCTCACTGATGGCTAGACTAATAAGCTCCATGGATCAACCTGTCTCTGCCCTCCCTGAGCTGGAGACATAGATGCCGTATCACCTAGCTCTTATGTGAGTGTTGGGCATCTGACCTCACGTCCTCATGCCTGCTTTTCTGAATGAGCCATCTCTTCAGCTCCCTGAACATTAAAATACCCAGCACTTTGCCTATTGATTTTGTCAGTCAATAAATCCATCCAACTCAGCTGAAGTTGGGTTACTGTCCCTCCTACAAGTAGTAATCTCCTGTCTGTGTACCCAGCAATCTTTAATGAAGGCAGCTTCCCATGCACATAGCCAGTGTCTGTGTAAAAGGAAGAAGCCAGAGTCCCAACAAACTGTTCTGGGAATCACTTTCAGGTGAAGAATCCAAAGACTGCACCTTTGAAGATAAAGTCCTTTCTCTTGAAACTTCTGGATTGGACGATAGACAGCCAACACTGAATAACCCAAATCTTGGGCTGTTTCTAAGTTCAGTGCCTCTTGTTTCTGGGTCCCAGCTGTCATTTGGGCACACCCGCCCATTTATGGCCTAAATCAGATAGCAGAGTTCTGGTCAATAAGGAATTTGAGTCCTACCCCTTTCTACTTTTTCTGGTTTATTTCCTCCATATTAAATCTACTCGAACTTTGTCTAACTCCTTCCTATGAGGCTGTTTCGTGAGGTCTGTTGAATCTGGAGTGAATACTGATTATCCCAGGTATTCTGAAGTTATCTATGAAAAATGTTACCGGGATTCTAAGTCTCAGCCTCAGAGACAGCCTCTCCCCTTCCCTCAGTACTGGGGAGAGACCTGGGGCATACGTCAGGGAGGGGCCCCCGACACCGAGCTACCTTCCTGTCCTGGTTATGCTTCAGCTGGTTATGCGACACACCTGGGAGGACGGAAGCTCGACTAAGGCATTTCCTCTTTGCATTGGCCTGTGGCCATATCTATGAGGTATTTTCTTGATTGTTGAGTGATGTGTGAGGGCTCAGCCCACTGTGAGTGATACCACCCCTGGGCAGGTGGTGCTGGGCTGTGTAAGAAAACAGGTTGAGCAGGGAGGAACAAGCCAGTAAGCAACATTCTTCCATGGTCTCTGCTTCCCTTCCTGCCTCCAGGTTCCTGCCCTAGTTCCTGCCTTGGCTCCCCTTGATGATGGACTGTAAGCTGTCAGCCAAATGAAGCGTCTCCTCCCCAAGATGCTTTTGGTCAGTGTTTCATCGCAGCAACAGAAACCAAACTAAAACAATCACCAAACCCATATTTTTACCATTTTGTTTTGAGACAGGTCTTGCTAAGCTTCCCAGGCTGTCTCCGAACCTTTGATGTAGCCCAGGCTAGACAGGAACTTACAGTGACCTGATCTCAGCCCATCCTCACCCCCACAGCTGTGATTTTTTTTTTGTGCTCTCACATTTCCCGAGTTTTTCCCAGACATTCATTAAGAGTTTCATGATTGCTTCTGCACAGAAGAACCCTAGACTTCCTACGGAATGCTGACTCATCTGAGCAGTAGACCTATTACTGTAATCTCCTAACTAATACTTGCAATCGGAAATTTCCTAGACACCGGCAAGGTCAACACTATTCATCTCCTTCCGGCTGCTCCATCTCCTGTTTCTCTTCCCACACCCCATCGCCATCAACAGCACTAGCATTCACACAGGACGCTGAAGCAGCCAGCTCGGTTTGTTCTCCTTGTTAGCGCCAACCCTGTGTTCAATTATTAACTAAGTCCTGACAATGCTCCCTTAAAATATTTCTCAAGCATATACTTCTCTCTTCTCGTTATTTCTTGGACATCTTTCCTATCTCCAGGTCGTTTCCTTCCCAATCCACTTTCCCCAGGGTAACCAATATGATCTTCTTCCTTCAGAAGACACAGAAACCATAATATTGAAAAAAATGGTCCTGTTACTGTAAGCAACAAGGAAACTCTTAAATTCCCTTTAAAATGCCCTCAGACAGCCATTAAAAGAATTGTGTGATATCCCTTCTAACAGTAGAAAATCCATCGTATTCAGAATCAGGGCCAGTTTACATTAATTGTAATATCATTTGGAAGAGACCTAAAACATGCCCTTAAAGCCTGTTGGAAAACTTCACTATGTTGTCGCTTACAAAAAAGACAAATCAAGCTATTTTTCCACTCTTCGCTTGGAATTTCAAACTGACAGAGAAGTTGCGATAATAAAGAAATATTAAAATGATTTACCTAGATTTATCTATGTATAATAACATTTCATTAAGGCAAATGCTTTATTATTTAGAAGGGTCTATACATACGTGCACACACATACACACACACACAATTATTTTTCAGGACCATTTTAAAATCCATTGCATGGTCCACTCAAAAGACATTGAAACCACAATATTGGAGAAAATGGCATCATTATTATAAGGAGGTACCTAAAGCACAATCCCTCCCAGGATCTCATTGCTATGAAGACCAGACCTTTTACCACCCTCCAATACCTGCATGCATATTTCTAAGAATAACTGATTTTTGTGAAAGCACAGTGCATTTATTCTTTTTGCTAAATTTAACACAGATTCAATACTTTTGTCTAACCTACCATCTGAACTCCAAAACTGTCAATTGACCTAATAATACCTTTTATTACTTCTATTTTTCCCTCTAGTCCAAGGTGCAGTTGAGGATCAAAAATTGCATTTTGTTGCTGTGCCTAAGTTTCCTGTAATAAGGAGCATTTCCAGAATCTTCACATAACCCCTTTTAAAAAAATCTTTTATAACACTGACATTTTAAAAGCGCAGCACTTTTTCTTTGAAATAGAACTTTCCTTGTCTGGTGGTTGGTTGGATGTTTCCTTATGATTGGACTCACATTAACCAGCCCCCAGTGGACTATCAAAAGGTTCATAAGTGATGTCCACCTTTGCCTGGGCATTATGTGCATGAAGCACACTCAGTATTCCATCTATGGCAGTTACATTCTAACCCTTCCTGCAGTCCAGGCACTCATCCTTTTGAATTTCCACACTGGACCTGAATGATCTCACTTCTCGGGGGCTGGTCTTCGTGGGAACTCTTTCCTGCCTCCAATCTTTTGGTGGTTCATCCCTTTCTCCACTTCTCTCTAGTGCTGCTCTGTTCTCATGATTGGAAAGGTGGGTGGGGGGTAGATTCCTCATCTTGTTCCAGGGATATCATTAGGGACCAAAGCTGGTTCATCAAAGTCCTTCCTCTAACAGAGATGTGCAATCCAAGAAGAGACCATGTCCCAAGTCAGACCATGCTGGGCTTTCCCTGGGCCCTGAGAATTTTGAAGAGCCCATGTTTGCATCTGTCAGTCAACCACATCTTATCACAGAGTAGAGAGAACCTCCATGGGAATGAGAGAAGACACGGCTATAAGGCAAAGTGCGTGCAGGAGAAAGGGGTGGTATCATCAAAGGATCTGGTTCCAGCCAGTACTACTCAGGCACACACACTGTAATCCTGGGATACTTAAACTAAGACAGAGCATCTGTATCTCACAAGTTGGGAGAGCATGACTTGTTCTGGTTTTGCATTTAACTGTGTTGCTAAAGTCCCAGTGTGAGGACTCACCAGCCAGTAGTGTGGACATGTGCACATGTGCACAACAGCTCAATATTCCAATTCTGCTTCCATCTGTTGCTCTACAGCACTTTCTGTCTTACTCTGAACAGTCTAACAGGCTATTTAAAGTTAAATTTTAAACAAAAAATGTCATGTGATTTTTTTTTTGAGAAACCCTAGGGTATGTCTAAAACATTGAACTGAGAAAAAATTTCAGTTCTATATTTTATGGATTTTAAATGACATAAATGAAAATAAATACACTGTATTTCTCTAGGTGATACATTAAAAAGTATAAGATATATGTGGTTTGAGATGCCCAAAACAGGACGTACTAGATTATGGAATAGGGAAATAATTAGTACAGTCTCAAACAAGGGCAAGTCTACCTTCCACGTACATACTCAACAGACAGAAAACAAAATACAAATCCATATTGAAGTAAGGGCATGACTATGAGAGACTTGTGGAGAGGAACGGGGGTGGACGAGGCAGCAGGGAGGTGGGAAGGTGGGATGTACTGTGTACATGTGTGAAATTGCCCAAAACCAAATTTAATTAATAAAAATGTTAGAATGAAAAAAAAATGTATCAAAGGTCAAAGCAAGCCTATTAACCCAAATGGTACTTTTATGCAGCTAAGACCTTTTTCTTTTTTTTTTTTTTTTTACAATAAAATGCTTTAAAAAAAGCCCTAGCCAGTCTGTTCTCTAGAACTGCAAAGCGGACCACCTCTACAAATGTGCCAGATGAGACTGGGCACAAAACAATTTCCATTAGAATCTCGTCCAAGTCTATGTAAACTACTGGAACATCTGGGTCAAATGGATCATTCAGAAGAAATATAAGTAAGACTAACAAAAAACAGATATTTTAAAGTCTAAACAAATTACTTATTTTACAAAATGGAGACATATCAAAACTTTGCAAGAAAATACATATGCCCAGAAAGCTTTAGAATTCTATAAAATTGAAAATGCAATGCCTACACTCTGCCATTCTACCAGCTAGAGAGGATTTTTACACGCATAGCAAAGTAAGTGCTCAGAGAGAAATGCTTAAAGCTTGTCAAGGTCCTTTAGCAGGTGAATGTCACTAGGTTTCAAATTTTTGACTGTGGGTTTATCAAATGACAGAAAAGGAAGTTCATTCCAGGAAATGTGAATTTCTGTGAATATATAGAGAAAATATGCATTAAATGGCATGAATCTGAAGGGTGAAAAGAGGATTGTCAGGACCGAGAATGGAAAATACTCATAATTTGGAGATGGGCCGATTCTAAAATATCTAAATATGATACCAGTGTTATAGATAGAAAAGCAGGCACATCTGATGACAGTTGTTCAACAGTGCACTATTTCTCAGAAGTATACACTTAGCAAAATGTGAGGCCATGCTTGGTTATATTAGCAGAACATACTGTTTATATGAAGAACATAAAATTCGCCTCTACAATGTTTAATTGGTACATATTCTTTTTAAAAGTATAATTCATTTATTACTTTTATGTGTATGAGCATATTGCCTGCATGTATGTAGGTACACATGTGTCATGAAATGCTCATGTAGGTCAGAAGAGGGTGCTGGATCCCCTGGAACTGGAGTTACTTGAGATAGTTAGCCACCATTTGGGTCCTGGGGAATAAACCAGGTCCTCTGAAAAAGCAATCAGGACGCTTAAGCACTGAGCCATCTCTCCAGCCCAATATTCTTATGTTATTACAGCTCAGCTTACTAGAAATATTCCATTTCAATTTGAGAATAAACATGCCCAGAAGAGGTCTGATTATTAAGCTAAGGAGGGAATCCACTGCTTTGTCTGTTTCCACTATTGGGGTACAGCACTTCACTTCTGACAGGACTATTTGTCCCCACCCTAAGACTCAGAATCAGATAGTACAGATAGTGCAGTGGCTAGTGTCCAAGGCCCAAACACGCTCAGTCACGGTGCTTTGTCTTCCTGTGACTGACCTTCATCAGGCTCATGATCATCATCTCAAGTCAGAAGCAGAGCTGGGTCTATTTAGAAGAGCTCTTGCTTTCAACTGGAGCTGCTGAGTTGAGAGACACTAAGCCAAACTATTAGAGAACACCAGGAGCACAAAGCCAGTAAGAAAAAGGATTGGAGATGAGAGATGAAGACAGAAAGGAGCCTCACACCAGCAAATGAGAAATCCGGTCCCCAGTTCAGCCTGAACATTTCAGTCACAGGAATCTTCAGTCTCCCTTCACTCATTTGAGTTTAGCCTCTCCTGTGCCATCAAAGGAGTCCAAGCCAATTTAGCTCAGATGTAAAATTACTAAAAGAATGGTTAATCATTTCACTGAAAGCAAAGTCAAAGTAGAGGTATCCTGTTCACTACTGCCATGGTGCTTTTACTAGAGGTTTAAAAAACATAATGAAAGGTGGCTAGAGTGATGGCTCAGAAGTTAAGAGCACTGGCTGCTTTTGCTGAGGACCTGGATTCCATTCCCAGTACCCACATGGTAGCTAACAACCATCTGTAACTCCAGGTCCAGGGGAATCTAGACATTCTACTTGGCATCAGTCTTGCTTCAACCTACGGAGGAGGTTGGACTCTTGCACTCAAGACTGATGTTAGATCAGTGTTGTTACTACCAAGCCCTGCAGAGTATCCTGACACCCACAAATAGAAGCTGTTTTGGTCCCACATCTTATCTGGCCTCTTCTGATCTTTGCACATGCAGGCAATAAATTCATACACATAGAATAAAAATAATAAATTACTTTTAAAAGCATAGTAAGACAAGTGCTGAGGAGATGGGTCAGTAGGTAAAGTGCTTGCTGTGCAAGTATGAAGATCTGAGTTCAGATCCCCAGAACCCATGTAAAAAGTCATGTGTGGCAGTGTATGTACCTCTAAGTTCAGCAGTAAGAAGGTAAGGATAAGTGGGTCCTGGGAGCTTGCTGGCCAGCAAATCAACGAACTCTAGGTTCAGTGAAGGACCTGTCTTAAAAGTAAGGTAGAGAGCATCTGAGGGAGACACTTCTCATCAACCCATCCCTTCACATGTATGCACATATATACATGCACGTGCATCAGCACATACATGTACACACAAATGCAAACATATAAACATACACAAAAACAATAAATAATAAGACAAGGAAATTTATATTTATTTAAAAGATGGAGAAGACCAGAATTCTCTTTGGTGACAGGACAGCAAACTAAAAGCCTGAGAGGCTACAAACCTCAACCATCCTATTTTGACAAGGAGACTAGGTATAAAACAAATATACAAAAATATCAATACAGTTCTTAAATCAAGCAACTCAGTAGGTAGAAATGGAAAAGAAATAGTATATTCACAAACACAGTAAAAGCTAAAAACACTTAGAAATATGTTAAATAAAAATACATGGGCCTTAGAGAAAAACGAAATTGTATCAAGATCAATCAGCTTATCTGTAAGTGGAAAGGCCTCTTTTTATATGCACAGATGAGGTGATGGGCACGCTAAAATTTAGGTTATGTAAAATTTACATCAACTACATTACAGTATTAATTTTATTAAATGCTAATTTTAATAAACATGAACAAATATCCCCCAAATGACTGAACATGTAACAAAGAATAACAAGGAATGACTTTCCTGGCAGAGTTTAAAACATATCACAAATTTACTATAACCAAAACAATGTGGTATTGACACAAATTAAGAATTAACTATAACACAAATTGCAGTATATATGACAGTTATGTATATAATAAAAATGACAGTAAAGCATACTTTTATTTAAGAAATGTGCTATCATCTGTTACAAAAATTTAGATAAAACCAGTATCTTGTGTCATATACCAAATTTTAGCTTGGCTAAAAACCTAAATGTAAAGAAAAGTGAGATAGTTAGATCCTGACTTATGTTTAAAACAGTATTCAGTCGTCTGGCTCTTTAGGCCACCCAAAATAGCCTGCAGCTGCCAGACCTCTCCCAGGCATACTTCTTGGCATCAGACTTGCTTCAACCCACGGAGGAGGAGGTGGAAGACCCTCTTGCACTCAAGACTGATGTCAGGTCAGTGTTGTTTCCACCAAGGCCTGCAGAGTTTCCTGACACCCACAATTAGAAGCTGTTTTGGTCCCGCATCTTATCTGGCCTCTCATCACATCTCTCCACTAGCTCTTAGCCAAGGAAGGAACATCCTCTCTCATCATTTATACTGATTATCTCATGGTCCATCTTATCTACAAATGCTACCATTTTTTTTTTTTTTACAAGGAGGAAGAGTAAATCAACAGAGACAAATGTGTTTCTCAGTAAGGTGACACAGACTCTCCATCCCATATCAGTTCTGAGAGAATCTAAGGAAAAGGAAGTAGACACCTCAGAGAAAGGCAGGAGACTCGCATTTATCACTCACTACTGTGTGCCTGGTACTTTAAATAGAGAAAAGGCACAGGTGAGCTGGAGGGATACCCCATCTGGTAAAGAGCTTGCTGCACAAGCCTGAGTACAAGAATTCAGATCCACAGAACATGCAGAAATGTCAGGGGGGCATGCAGACTCACCTGTATCCCAGCAATCGGGACACAGAGACAGGAAATCTCTGGAGCAGGCTGGCTAGCAAGACTAGCCAAACCACCAAGCTCTGGGATCGAGTGAGAGATGCAGCCTCAATAGGCAAGATCGAGAGTGACTGAGGAAGACACTGAACAATAGCTTCTGGCCTCCTCATGAACACGCACACCCACACACAAAGCCCACACAAATGGATAAAAGTGTGTTTTTATTCCTATCTTAGAAGTGGGCAGACTAAGGCTCGCCAAGCTTGCCAAGCTGGCTCAGGGTCCGTGCTAGGACTAGTCTGATGAAGTTTCCTTATATTCTCTTCTCTGATCATTCTGATTCCTCTCTGGGACATGACTCCACCTACTCTCAGCTCTTGTATACCCAGGGATGGCATGTTGCTAAGGTGTACCAATCAGTCTGTTGTAACCTCTGCTCTCAGTGACTGCTGCAGAGACAGGCATGGGTTCTTGGTCATTCTTATTACAGTCAACTTCACATTTTTGTGGCAACTCTTTGAGTCCTGGTGGGGGATGGTGGACATTTTTTCCATTCGAGCACAAGACAGTAAACCCAGAGTTTCAGAGACCATTCATGGACAGAGCCAATCTGAGCCCTGAGCTGAGCAGATAGAAGTATAATCAAGAGCTGGGACAAAAGACGACCATACTGGGTGGTGTGAGTCCCTGAGTCCAGACATACCCAATGTTAACAGACCTTTGGAGTTCACAGGTACATGGAACAATATGTTTTCATATGTATTTAAACCCCTTCAGATTTGGTCTCTCCCAGGCACAGATCATATCTTGCTTGACTGAAACACAGAGGAGATAGAGGCAAGATGAAAGAAATATCTTTAATGTCTTTTTTCCTGACTCCAATACTACGAAGCCATGCTCTCTAAACTGTAAGGCTTTACTTATCTGCTGAAGGAACTGCATGACTCTCCACATAATATCTGTGATTCCCTACAAATTACTAGTGTGTGAGGAGTGGAACAGTCTTTTAGGGATTGGATTAGAAAGAACATTCTAGGAATTCCTGGAATGAAGCAGTGTACATGAATACAAATAATGAAATACAGTTCATGAGGATTTGCCTTTCACTGGAAGGTTCATGCTATCCGGTGAAAAGGACAGTCTGCAGTGGCGCGAGCAATGGACTGTGAGTTAAAGGGGCAGAAAGATGAACCTGGTTCCACTGTTCAGCTCTGAGACTTCAGGGATGAGGATGTAGTTCTCTGAGTCCTAGCTGTGTGTGTGTGTGTGTGTGTGTGTGTGTGTGTGTGTGTGTGTGTATAATTGTATGCATGATGTGGAGGCCAGAGTATACTTGAGCTTTGTTTTATGAGACAGGGTCTCTCTTTGACCTAGATCTCACAAATTAGTCTACACTAGCCAGCTAGTGAGCCTCAAATATCTATCTGCCTGTGTCCACCTCCCCAGTGCTTGGCTTTCTTTTAAGTGGGTTTGAGGAATTGAACTCAGGTTCTCGTGCTTGCAAGACAAGCACTTTACCAACAAAGACATCTCCTTGGTCCACTAAGCCTTAGTTCATTCACTTCTTCCCAAACATGGAAGAACTTGTGTAGAATGAAAATGAGATCTCAGCAGCTAAAGTACACGTATGTGGTTTGCCTCTGTTTTTACATGTGTTTACAGGTGTGTGGTCACGTGTGTGCATATGAGTGAACATGCACATGTGTGATCACACATGTGGAGACCAGGGTTTGATGTTGGATATCTTCTTTGATCACTTCCCGTATTGCATATTGGAGCAGAGTTTCTCAGTGGAGTCCAGAGCTTGCTGATTGGTTAGTCAGCTTACAGCACGGATCCTGTCTTTGCCTTCCAAGCACTGGGATTAGCTGACAGGCAATACTGAAAGGACAGGAAGGGCGAGTCATACATATGCAGTATATGCTGTGCTGTGTAATGCTGAGTGAGTGATAAGATGCACAGGTGATAGAAGCGAGACTGGGGGAGAATAAGTTATAACAAGATCAAAAAATTACAAGAGCAAAACACAACAGAAGTGGAAAGTCAATTAGAGGAAAATGCAGAATGCATTATAAAGTGAGACATTTAAAGAATGAATCAGGAGTGGACTGAGTATGTGTGTCTGGAACACATGCGCAGCAGTCCACTTGTGGGAATAGCTCCAAGGTGCCTCATAGACAACTAAAATCATAACAACAGGTTCTGCATACATCATGTTTTCTCCCATGTGTTCATACCTATGGTAAAATCTAATTTAAAAATTGAGCACAGTAAGAGACTAACAAAAATTAATCGAAATAAAATGGAACGATTAGAACAACAGACTACAATAAAATTGCCTGCATCTCTTTACTGCGCTTTGGGATATTGAACTAAGTGTAACCTGAACACAGTACAGCAGTGCAAGCTCTACAACAGCTGATCTTACACGAAGGGACTGGATCCAGCACAAGTACACTGACAAAGGAATGACCGACATCCTGGGCAGAACTGGGCAGGACTCAGAGGAACAGAATCATAGTTCAAGATTTCATCCTACTATTCAGGAGGACATGGAACTTCAGATATACTTTCTAAAATATTCTGTGATTTGTATTTTATGTGTATGCATGTATGGCTTGCATGTAGGGAGGTATACCTCTGTCATGTAATGCCTGTGGAGGTTAGAAGAGGGCATTGGACCCTCTGGAACTGGAGTTACGGACAGGATTCAAACCTGGGTCTGCAATCGAGGACAGTGGTCCTAAATGTTGAGCCATCTCTCCAGCCCCATAAATATACTTTTATTTGAGGGGATTTTCAATTTAATATCTTATATCACAGTTGAGCATGGGTGACCATAACTGCAGAAAGTAAAACCAAGGATAAGGGACAATTACTCTATAGAAGTCCTTAATTGCCAGAGTGATGATATTTGAAGACTGGGTAGTCACTACATTTTAGGTTATGAAAGCTGGAGACGTATGAAGACAGATATTTATTCTCATTCTCTCAGAGAGAGAGAGAGAGAGAGAGAGAGAGAGAGAGAGAGAGAGGAGAAAACAGAGAAGAGAGAAGAGAGGGGTGGTAGAGAGATCATGCATGAATCAAGACGAAGGCAGCCTATAAGCCAATAACGTAATGACCACCATCAACTAAATCTGCCAGCATCTTGATCCTCAAGGTCCAAACTGCTGGCAGTAAGTAATCCATGTTACTTAGAACACCCAACTTTCATGTTTACTTAGAGCAGCCTGGGCTAAGAAGGGGGACAGGAATTCAGGGTTGCCAGGCCCCACACAATACCTAACGCCAACGGAGAGAGTGCAGACATGGAAGGTGCAGGTGTTTTATATCCAGCATCTCATTGTATTCAAACAATAACACTATCCACTGGATATGAACATTTTCATTTTGCAACCAATGCAAATGCAGCGATGCATCCCAGGTTAAAAGTGAATTTCAGAAAGCAACCCAAAGCGAATTCTTTCCCCTACACTTTTTCTGAAATGGCCAGTGAAATGGCCACTCTAACCAATACCAACTTAGGGAGGAATGAGTTTATTTGACTTACATCTTATAGTTCATCTCTGAGGGAGCCGAAGGTAGGAACTAAGGGGCAGAACCAGAACACAGGCTATGGATGAAGCATAGGCTATGGATGAACACTGTTACTGGCTTGGTCCCCTGGCCTATGCTCAACCCACTTTATAGGGCAACCTGCCCAGAGGTAGCACCATTCACAGTGGGCTGGGCCCTCCCATATCACTCACCAATCAAGAGAATGCCTCACAGATTTGGCCACAGGCCAGTCTAATGGAGGTAATTCACCAATTGAGGCCCCCTCAACCCAGGTGTATCAAGTTGACACTAAAGCTATCCAGGACACAGGGTATGCCATGCCAGCCTGAGTCAGGAATCCTGGTTTGTGAGGATTTTATTTTTATGGCCGCTCCTAGCCCATCATTCACCCTGCAGCTGGACCTCAGCTGGACATCGCCAGCACCACAGTGCTAATATACCACACCGCCTCTGCTCCCTACAAACAGGAGATAGGCCTGAGAACGAGCCACAGACACTGTACGGTATAGTTGAGGAGAAACCACCGCACACACAGAGCATCACTTTGCCCTTTGTCAAGCCAAATCTGAAGTAAAGTTGTCTCAGTGCCATACATGTGCCCAAGCCCCCCAGTTGGCGTGGATGCATTGTCTATCTTCATAGTTTCCAATGTACAGAATACTTAAAGCTGGAAGTCACATTCTT
Source organism: Eospalax fontanierii (assembly GCA_035773235.1). Lineage (NCBI taxonomy): Eukaryota > Metazoa > Chordata > Mammalia > Rodentia > Spalacidae > Eospalax > Eospalax fontanierii. Next base: position 50,112,895 of record CM069546.1, on the reverse strand, counting down.
CTTGAGGAAGAGCAGGAACAAAGTCAAGGCTGAGTCTCACCCTGGGCTTGGAAGCAGGGTTTGAATGCGCAGTGTCCCACAGGCTCCTGTGTTTGGACACTTGCTCTCCAGACGGTGGCGCTAATTGAGAGGCTCTGTCATCTCTAGGCAAGTCCTAGCTGGAGGAAGTGGGCTGCTGCAGGGCTGGCCTTGGGAACCACAGTCCATTGCTACTTCCACCCAAGCTTGTGCTTCCTGTCCTGCAAGATGCTCTGCCTCCTTGCATGATGGACTGTATCCCCTAAAGTTAACCATAAGCCAAAATAAACTTCTTCTCCCGTAAGCTGCATATATCAAGTAGTTCCTCACTGCCATGAGGAAACCCACTAAGAGAATGACTCATGGTGGGGGCCACGGGTTTTGCTGGCAGCCACAGTGGCTCTAGATGAGACCTCCTAACTCTGTGGCTTTGATGTTTCCTTGGAAGACTGGATACTTTGTGTGCTTTGTGTTAAAGAAAACCATATGTGTCTTTTGAGTTGAGTTCAAGTAGAGACAAGTAAATCTGGGTTCAAATATTAACTTATTGATGTTCCATACTGTGGACGCCATCTCTGGAAAGTCAGCGACTTCCTTCCACTTCTGTGCCTTGCTGTATACTATGTCCTCTACCTTTAATATCTTCCCATTGCCTCTCTTCACTGAATCCCTACTGATGGCCTTGCAGACCTCAGCTTAGACACCATGTGTCGTGCAATGCTCATGTAGGTCAGAAGAGGGTGCTGGATCCCCTGGACCTAGAGTTACTTGAGGTAGTTAGCCACCATTTGGGTGCTGGGGAATAAACCAGGTCCTCGGAAAAAGCAATCAGGACCCTTAACCACATACACACACACACACACACACACACACACACACACCATTTCCTTCACTTCTCCTCATAAGGTCTCAATTTCACAACTTCCTGATTATCACTTCCATTCCTCCCTTGTTCCAGCCTGTGTGCCACTTTATAATACCATAATCAAAAGATCCCCATAAATGTCTAGTTCTCCCAGCAGAATAGGAAACTCCATAGGCCAGGGTTGTGCCACAGAGTTCATCAGTAAATTCCTAGAACCTAGCACAGGGCACATGGCAAGTACTTAAGAGACGTGTGTGTGTGTGTGTGTGTGTGTGTGTGTGTGTGTGTGTGTTATGTAGGTTCATGTGGAGGCCAGAAGTCAGCGTTGGAGGGTCTTCCTCTAACACTCTCCACCTTGTTTTATAAGATATAGTCTCTTTGGGCTAGAGAGCTGGCTCAGCAGTTAAGAGCACTGGCTGCTCTTGTAGAGGACCCAAGTTGGATTCCCAGCCCCCACATGGCCCTTACCAACCAACCATAACTCCAGTTCCAGGGGATCTGAGGCCCTCTTCCGGCTTCCTCAGGTAATACATGCACAGGTATACTCACATACATGCAGGCAAAACACTCATGCACATAAAATCGGATTCAACAAAAATGAAAAGATATAGTCTATGACTGAACTTAGAGTTTGCCTATTGGCTAGACTGGCTGGACAGTGAGCAACAGGAAGCCACCTGTCTCTTCTTCCCAACACTGTGATCATAGGCATGTGACATCACACCCAGCTTTTGCGTAGGTGTTGGGGATCAAACTTAGGTCTCGATGCTTGCACAAGCACTTCAATGTTGGGGCCTTGCCCTCAGCCCCTGACTGTGCATTTTCTCTATGATGTAAATTGCTGTAGCTCGCCTTGTGCAATTGCCTGGAGATTTAATCAGTATGGAAAGAGCTGAGCACTCGATGGCACCCAGTGGCTGCTTCACACCTGTCAGTTCCCTTCCCTGTTTCTGGGAAGCTTGCTTCTTATGGAGTCATTCTTTGCTAATCACTAGCTTAATCTCCCTCGTTGCATTAATAAAGCTAATAAAATCCTCACTATTTCCTCAGGAGACCATGACAACTCAGGGGTTAAGGATAATCTATCTTGTCTTGAGAGTAATTCCTAGGTCACAATCACCACAGGAGATCATTTTCTCTCGGTAGCTGTCAACACGGAAAATAGAGTGATTAAAAGTGTTAAATATCATTTTTAATAAATGGCGCCGATATAAAACTTATGCCCCTAATATTTCCTTTGAGTTGCATTAATTGAGGCAAGAAATGTTCCACTTAGTTAAAATATCTACTTAGTATCCTGCTCATAAACACATCTGCAGCCAGAGCTCCCTGGTTCAGTGGGTTTAAATTAGTTGGTATCAATGTTATTGATGATAAGAGGACTTGGTTTGCATACTGAGTCAGTAATGAGGCAGGGCTACTCAGGGTCTCTACATTATTTAGTAAGCATGAGGCCGGAGCTCTGCTGGAGTGTGGGAGCCAGATGACTTGGGGGTGGCGGGGGGAGGTGTAAGAAGCCTGCTGCTGTTTGAATACGTTCTGTCCCCACCCAAACTCTTGTTGACAATTCCTTGATGTGGCAGGGTGGGAAGATGGGGCCTCCTGAGAGGCATCTGGGTTACAGGCATTACAAAAGAATCAGTCACCTGAATATTGCTCTCATAGGAGGATAAGTCACTGCACGACCGGTTGGTAACAAAGTAAATCTGCCCCCATCTACCTGTCCACACACACACCTGAACTGATGTAGCATACGCTCCCAGCAAGCGCAGCCACTGGCTTTGGACTTCCTGGCTTTAGATCCGTGAGTCCAAACAAACCTTTCTTTATTACTCACTCATGGACTTTCTCTCTGCTACAGTTTAGATGTCAAAGGTCCCTCTGAAAGGCTTAGTCGCTATGGTAGCCTTTGATAGGTAGCCTTATGCCAGGTCCTGAGCTCACTGGGGGTATGTCCTTCAAGGGCCCTGTGGGATGGGTGCTGGTGAATTTTTCCCCAGTGCATGATCTAGGCAGGACATGCTGTCTTGCATCAGGTCCAAGGCAAAGAGCATTCTATCATAGACTAAGACCTTTCAAATCTTTTCTTAATACAAGTTAATTATGCCGGGTATTTTGTCATATTGATGGAAAGTTGTGTTACGGTGAGAAATGTGAGGGGGTAAAGGAGCTAAGACAAAGCCCATGGTGACAGTTAAGTGTCAGACACTGCATGAAGACCCTAACACCTTAGTGAATGCCCTGGCGGAAATCAGTGCAAACTGATCCTTCTTTGTGTCCAGCACAGTGGTCATCAGACATTAAGTGAAAAGGAATAAGCGGATCATGAAGATACTTAAGGGAAGGAAACTCCCCTCTGTCTCTCCCTTTCTTGCTTTCTTCTTTCATCCACTGGGATCTCACCGTTTTGTCTTGGTCAAGTAACCCTATACCTCAGCCTCCTGAGCGGCTGTCACTAGAGTCACGAGCCATAGTGCCGCACTGGAGCACTCCCATATCCCGCTGCAGTGGTGGCTTCATGTCATTACATGTTTGTCAAAAATCCACAGATGTGAGGACTGGCGAGCTGGCTTAGTGGTTAAGAGCACCAGCTGCTAATCGAGAGGACCCGAGTTCAGTGCCCAGCACTCACATAGACTCCATTGCAAGGGATTGGACATCCTCTTCTGGCCCTCACAGGCATTGCATGCATGTGGTGCACTTACTTACATAAATGTAGGCAAAACACCCATATACATAAATTAATAATACAAATTTAAAAACCCATGGACTGTGCAGCACCAAGACTGAAAACCAATGTAAACTCTGTCTTCCCATGCTTAAAACCAACTGTTAAGGCCAATGACAGCCTGGACACTTCTGAGCTCACACTGTCAGTTTGGCATAGCATGTTACCTTAAATTTGCTTGACTGGGAAACTTAGCAAGCAATGTCTTATAAATGCCTATATCACAGAAAACCAGATGAAACTCCAGGCTAACCAATCACAAGATGCCAATTGTTATTAAAATTTCTCTTTGCGAGAGGCAAACCTGCCTCTCTCTCCCTGCCTTGCAACCCAAAAAAGTCTCCCCAGGCCTGGCAACAAACACACAAATTTCTCCACTCACAGTTAAATAGATTCTAGCTAGTTTACTTGGGCTTACTAACAGAGCAGTGGGTAGGGGGTTACTTAGAGAACATGGGCGCCCACCCTCCCCTCCGCAAGTTCCATTAGTAAGTCCACGTGGCTAGGATCTTGCAAATTCCCAGTGAACAGATCCAAATGGCCCATGGGGGAGGGGAGAAAAGGACCGGCCTCCTGGCGCCCCCAGTTTAAATACTTTTAGCCCCTCCTCTTCTCACATCCAAGGCCAATAGACCAGGTGGGTGGGGCATAGGACTTTCCCAGCTCCTCATCTTTCTGCTCAAGGTGGTCTTGGGTGATACCACTTTGAAGGGGTGTTTGTCCACCTTTTCCCTTGGAGAATCAATCCATTCTACAGTCCACCCTCTTCTATGGCCCTTACATTCTTCATCCCCTCCTCTTCCACAAAAAATCCCTGAGCCTTGGAAGGGGGTGGGGAACATTTTTTTCTTTTTCTTTCTTTCTTTTTTTTTTTTTATATCTTTTTTTTAGTCTCAAATTTCTGGGTCTTATTATCACTTGTTTGGTGACATCCTTTCCCCTTTCTCCTACTGTAGAAAACAAAACAGAAACACCACAACAACCAAGAGGAAAGCAATCACATTCATATAAACCATACAAGTACTAACTGTTACAGTAATCTAACTTATGGGCGTAAACACAAATGTTTGGATGGTACCGTAGTAGGTGTATCACATCCATGCAGTAAAACAATTGCAGTGGCTTCCCCACTGGGGCCAATAACTTCCCCTGCCACTGGAGGTTGGCCTGGCTTATAGTACCAGATGTGGGCTCCTCTCAGCTGCTAAGGAGACACTAAAGAACACATTAGCAAGGTCCACTGCTGCATGGAAAGACCCCATTTCCTGCACCAGCTCTTCCGTTAGAACGGCAATGCGTGGCACAGCTACGTGGATAGAGGCACCACCTTATTCACTTTTAGCCCCTCCTCTTCTCACATCCAAGGCCAATAGACCAGGTGGGTGGGGCATAGGACTTTCCCAGCTCCTCATCTTTCTGCTCAAGGTGGTCTTGGGTGATACCACTCTGAGAGGAGCGTTTGTCCGCCTTCTCCCTCAGAGAATCAATCCACTCTACACCAGTTTACCCTTGGAACTTTCCAGCAGGATGGACCCATTATCTAACTGTAACCCCTCAGCTTCTCTTGGCTTTTCTGGTCATCCTGTAGCCATCTCCCTCTTCCAATTTCTTAGCAGTGGAGCCTGAACTAGTGTTGGATATTTCTTCATGAATTGCTGTTTGCTGAAATGAACTATTTTAAAATGAAGAGTATTTATCTATGTGTAGACAACAAGAAGATATTTTGCCCCAGTTTACCTTTTAAAAACAAGCAAAACAAAAATGCTCTTCCAGAGGCTTCTTAAATGTGCCGCCATAGGTCATGTGTTCAGTCTCTCCAAGGCTTGCATCCACAGAATAGTAATAAACAGCACATGTAAGGTCACCAAAAGTTTACATAACGTCAAGCTCCAGGAAATCTCTGGTGCAGGGTAGAGGATCAACAATAAACCCAAGATTCAAAGGTACAGCCAGCCCTGACGACAGGTAGGGTTAGGGTTAGGGTATCTCTTTCAAAAGGCTGAACAGGGCGGGAGGGGGGAGCTGGAGGCAGGCATGATGCCAGCTGAGCTGGGAGGAAGCTGGAGTTGTTTACATTCCTAATTACAGGATCCTGGGCTTCTGCACAGCCAGGTGTCATTCTAACAGACAAGGTTAATAAGATGTGAGTGGGCCCAGCTGCCACCACTCTTCGCAGGGAGATAGGCATGCAGGCAGAGTCAGATGAATTAGCCAGCAGCCTGGCCATCCTGGTCAACTTCAGCTGTGTGGAGACACAGATTAGAATTCAATCTTACAGGGTCTCAGTTTCTTCTACAAGTCCCAAAGGTTCCAACAGGACTCATCTGCACAGAGGCATGGCACGTGGGTGGCCGAGGACAGTGGCTCTGCCAGACAGATTTGAATGGTGGTTCCAACCACCGTCACCTCTGACTCAGTGGTGAAATTCCAGAGGATTGAATGCATTGAGCCTTGTTGAGTTTGAAGGCCAGTTTGGCCATTTGCAGGTTCTGTGAACTGCAGTTATCCACTAAACCTTTTTGGAATTCAATTTTCTCATCAGTAATATGGGAATAGGCTTTTTAGGGTTGCCATGAGGATAAACTACTTACGGAGAAAAGTAGCTCAATAAATATTAGTGGAAATTATTAGCGTTAATGCCTTAATGGGCTACCTGGGCAAGGTTTGCACCCAGGCATCCATCAATTTGCGGTCCTGCCCTGCCAGCCGGCAGATGATTTAACCAGACCTATTAACAACCTGTTTCTGATCAATGATTTATGACTTATGCTTCCCTGTTAATGAGATGTAATTGCCACGCCTGGGAGGTAGCACCAAGGCAAACAAACTCCATCTGAAATCGCGTCCTGGCCTGGATGGGGAAGGGTCACTGCAGCACCACCTGGAACGTCTGGAGATCAGCTCGGGTGCAGCCAGGCCCGGCCTGGGTAGCCCAGCCTAGGTATCTCTGGGCTTTGAGGGTGGAAGGCGTGCTCAAATCAGTGTATTCTCCTCCGTAGGAATTAATACTGTCACAGAATGCCAAATGCTCTTAGTTACAGGCTTCTGAATGAGGACTTGATTTCATCCACAAATGTCAGTGTCAAGACTAAAGCAACATTTTCTTATGGACCTGCAAATTGGAAACACCAGGTCAAGGAACCCGGGCTGCTTCTGTGTTGACTTGCAGTCCCTGGATGCATGTGTGGCTTACACAGCAGGGGCTGCACATGACAGAATGCAGGCTCTTTGTTCTGCCTCAGACAGCTCCTGCTTATGACATTAGGGCTTTAGGGAAAAATGAACTAAAAACTACCCCTCAACCTGGCTTCAGACTTATTACTCATAAATTCAAGATAATAATAAAACCATCCTCACACAGGTGTTATGAATATTAAGCTCTCTGTTCATCCATCCATAATGCAAGTTCCCCTTCTGCATTCTGGGCATAAAGCAGTAATTAAAATAGCAACAAACTGTTTGGTGGAACTTCAGCTACAGGGGGAGAGGACAGTAGGAAGTGCTAAGTATATTATATGCCAGGTTAGGTGGATATCTTGTCATTAAAGAAAAATAAATCCAGAGAAGAAGGAGGTTGAGACGTAGGAGAAATAGGTAACTTTAAATGAGGTGGTCAGTGAAGGTCAGTTTGAGGAGGTAATATTAAATAACTATAGAGATGAATTGATATAAATGGAGACTCAAGCACAGAGTGACATCCAACCAATGGTGCCTTTGCTACCATCAGCATCACTGTTTTACTCACAGAACTATGTGAGAACTTTCAGTATTGCAGAGTCACATCGCATCACCCAGGCTTACTGGGTTAAACTGTGGATTTGTCTAAGAAGTTTTCAACCTGTTCTGAGACCCAGAGGGAGGCTAAGATAGGAGGAGTGGGCAAGAAAAGCTACATTTTCCCCAGAAGGACCTGAGTGTCCAGGATCATGTGTTTAACTGTGAGTCCTCCATCTCCTAGGATCCCTGCACATGATGGCGGCTCAGATGTTCAGCCAATGTCTAAGAGAGACCAAGAGATGTGAAGGGGCCAGGAGGAGTGTCTCTAACAGCACCCAATGAATGCTTGGAAGCATTTGATGATAGTAGTTGTGGCTGCCTTGTAATTTTTATCCACTGAGTTTCTGGTGATTCCTGAAGAACTACTACTATTCCTAGATTCTGGAATCAGGAGTCCAGAATGGCTTAGCACTTCCTAACTGGATGATATTTGAAAATGTCACTCACCTTGAAGATGCAGATGCTAAGAGTAGTTAATGAGTCACAAAAACTGCAGGGCAGAGATGGTACCTGAACCCACATCTTTCAGACTCAAAATCCCACACTAGTGCAGATTTAAGAAAACGAAAATGCAGCTAGCTCTGTGACGATCGAGTGTGTGAATGAAAACAGCTGAGCGGCCACACCTTTGACTCTGCCTTTGCTGTCTAACCACATTTCCCCCTAACAGAAAGCTTGCTGTTAACAAGAAACCCACAGGCTCTGGATTCAGAGAGGAATATCACACTAGCTGCTTATGCCCCTCTGAATGTGAAGAGCTCGACATGACCTCCTACCCACAGGTGGTTAATGTAATGCCTAAGCCTTCTTAGGTGTAGTGTATCCAGATCACAGGGCTGAGGGCTTTCTGGGCATCAGTGGCTTCAGTTCTGGTGAGAGTTGAGAGATACATTCATTCTATGTGTAAAGGTTGAATTGAAGATGTGTTGCTTAGAGTTAAGCATCTCACACACTTACTTTCTTCATTTGACCAGTTTTAGACTCTGTGATCTCCATCTGTTGCAAAAAGAAGCTTCTCTTATAAGGGGTGAAAGGTGACGAAGTATATTTAGAATTCAGTAAGAAATTACATTGATCTAGGGATGTGGCAAAAACAAGTTTTTCTCTAGGATCTATGACCTCTCTGTGTGTATTTGTGTATTTGGTTGTTTACACATGAGTTTCTGCCCATTGAGAGGGGCTTAATTCCAACTGGGGGATAATTAATAACTGTCTAATTAATTATTTTTTAAAAGATCTACTATATTTATTTTTTGTCCTGAAGCCATGGAGGAGTTCTCATCATTTGCAGGCAAAATTTTTACAGTAGATTCTTTCTACATTAGTGCTATAAACTAAAACTTTGGAGGTTTTATAAACAACACAGTCTATTATTCCAGAAATCTTACAGATGCCTTAAAGATAGTATCAAATCCCTTTCCCAAGCTACTCAAAACCTGTTACAGAGTCAGAAGCACTTGGTACCTGATCGAGTTAAATAGAATAACCTGTGAAGCAGCTTGGGTCCAGAAGTTCCCAGCATCTTAACAGAGATGAGATATTAGAATCAGGTTCTAAAATTAGTGCTCCAGTTACAAACTAGTTTCCTTAGAAAAATATTTTCACCTACGTACGTCTTAGAGTCCCCATATGAATTGACCAAAATAATAAGTCTGGGATTTAGAGTGTTAGAGTGGAATGATAGGGCTCATTTTGGAGAAGGTCAAACTCTCCATCCCTTTTCCTTGATCCCCTAACTCCCTCTGTGCTCACACTAGCACATGGACCCACTGCTGTAGGCAAGAGAACAGAAGAAATCAGTTTCTCTAGAAATGTCAGGTATTCTTGGGAGCATATGGGGCTGAGGAGTGTGCTGGAATGGTCCATGTACCAAGGGAAGCAAAAGGCTCATCCCCAACCCCCAATGCTCTTTGGAGTGTTGAATGAAAAGATGCAGGGTAAAGTCATTTTCAGATTGCAAATTACAAAAAGTAATTAATAGAGCTTGGCACTTACCCGGAGCTCAACAAGACTCTACAGTTGTACCATCCCCATTCCATCACTATCACCCAACTGCTGTTGTGATAGCCACTTCTCTGTACAAAGAGCAATAAGCCCTGAGCTACATTGCCTTGCTTAAACTCACAAGAGAGCTTCACAGCATGTACTTTTAACCCCCACTCCAAATCCAGCATCGCCAGCTAAAGATTCTATTGGCTCCCCAGTTCTTCCGAGAAGTAGACAGATGTTTCTGGCTTAGTCCAGATTCTGCTTCCTGTCAGCCATTCTGTCAATTTTTAGGTTCCTCAAAGTCCTGGTTTTCTCCTGCCTTAAGACCCTGTGCCTGCTGCTTCCTGTGAGTGCATTACTTTCTCTCCCTCCCCTGAATTTCTTTCTGGTGAATTCTACTTCTGAGCTCCACTGAAGCTCTCAGCTCTTCATCTTTCTCTAAATGCCACCCTGCTCAGTTTAAGTGACCCATAATAGACTCTCAGGGGCCATTCACAACATCCTTTGTGGAGCTGATTCTCTTCTTATGATGATTCTCTGATTAATTTCTGTCTTTCACTCTGAACCCAGACCTCCATGAAGACTATGGGTAAGTATGTCCTTCAGGTATGTTTCAAATGTCTTGTTTGGTGGGCTCTTTTTTTCCTCTAGCTTTTCAAGGTATACCCCTGCACAAAGTGACACTCAGAATGCATCAAACAAAAGGGTAAGATTGACTATCTGTATTTTCTAAATGAGGAAGCTCAGAGAGGCTAAGTAACTTATCCAAGTCAACACAGCTGATAAATGGCCAAGTCAAAATTTGGGTTCATATGATATCAAGAGTCAAGATCTTTTATATACCCTTCCACAAAATAACCATGGCATGGCTTAGGCCTGCTAAACTGTGCATTTTCTTGGTAAGCCTGAAACCACAGTGCTGTTCCTAGACCTGTCTTTACCATCTGCTCTCTGAAAAGCTGAAGCATACTGGATACAAGAGTATAGTTACTTCACTGTAGGCAAACAGTCATCCTAGGGAACCAAGAATGATTATTGTTAACAAACCTCTTTCTCTAGTCACCTGTCTCTTCCAGAAACTAACTGTGCCACCAGCCTTAGCAGAGCCTTACTCCTTGTGCCTCTGTTAGATATGTTTTCCTTCCAGGATGCTGTGTTTAATCTGTCACCATCCTAAAGTAGTGGCCTGATAGTCATGTCATAGTCATTCATAGAAAGAAACAGAACAGCACAGTGATAACTAGGTCCACAGTAATGGTTATTGTAAAAGTGCCACTAACGTTTCCCAGGAGAGGGAGAGGAGGAGGTCACAAGACCCTTGCCTGGGATTCTATCCTTCCTGCCCCCTTCCAGCTGCAGTGGATCTTGGGAGATGCTAGAATCCATAGGAAACGGAAGGTTATCTAGGATTTGGGCTCTATGAGATAGTTTCCTTGAGGTCTTTATCCATGATGAGCAGTGGATGGAGCTGTTTTTGTGTGACTCAGACTTCTATAAGTAATCCATTGCTCATACTCTGTAAGCAAGCGCAATAAACTCACTGATTCTACAAGTTGGACTTAGATATGATCCTTACTCGGTCTAATTGGTACGCTTTGTGTGATAAATATGTCAGTTCACATCATCCTAGGAAAAGTCACTGCAGTCACCTCCATCTCCATCCTTTGGAACATAACAGCGTTTCTAATAGCAGACAGAAGTTCATGGAGTTGTGATTCTAGAGTTTCTCTCTTGTTATAGGAAAAAATAAAGCCTTCTTTTACTCCCATTTTCTTCTTAAAATGCAACCCTGTTGCCTTGGCACTAAGTACCAAAGCCAGTTGGCACAACAGCGAAGAAGGACGACAGAGTAGTTACAGTCTGTAACAACTTTTACTCAGTTCTAAGTAACTAGAAGAATCCCTCACATGTAAATGATATACATATGAGAAGACAGAACCGTGAAATACCTTCATCCGATCATCATATGTTGTAACATGTATTGACTTCTAACATTGTGAACTTCAAATACGTGAAAATATTATGTGTTAAGATATACCTTTAAGGTATTTACTACATACCTAAAAGATGATACTGTATTAGTAACCTATGTCTTACATGGGAATATCTTAGAAATACAAATCCTTTGACTCCATGCAACAAAAATTCTTCAAGAGGACAAGGCAAGGCCTGCAGGCCCTTCTAGAGCTTACCAGTGTTTGTCAACCACCCATGACACTGTGAAGGACCCTCCTTGCTTGCCTCCTTCCTATCAAAATATCTCTCAACAGAGTGAGAGTGAAGTCAGAGATTCCAGAAAGAGATTAAGAGCCGGGATTTGATTTTGTAGCTCACTTTCAGGCAGAAAGTAAGACCATGATGCTATGTGAAATTGATGAACAGAAAACGAAATGCAAACAAAGAGCTACATCTGGGCAGATGCAGGCTTTAAGGAAATATGTGAACACAAAGCGAAGCCCGAGAATGTGACAGGAAACAGGTGAGAGATGCTTAAGAGGGAAAATGAACTTCAAAGAGAAGCTGCTTACAACCCAAGCTCCACCCCTCACTATTATCAAGCTGGACACCTGGAATACACACCTTTCTTTTTCCTAGAAACCCCTCTGCAAAACTAACTAAAGTTGATCATGTATACATAAAACCACCAGTCTTGGAAAACGTCCCATTCACTGCATCTTCCAGAACTACTGATGTCTCCAATCATCCCTGAAACTCTTCCTCCAGACTGTCTCAATTCATGGAAATGGAGTAACTCTTACTGACACATGAAGGTATTTTTGTGTTTTGGGTGGAATGCAATTCTCACAGAAAGCCTTCAAACTAAGCACGAGGTTTTATAAACAAGGAAACTGATGCTGAAAATATCCAAGAATTGGTGGATGGAGAATGTAAACACAACCAGCCTCGATTCAGATCTGACACTGAACCACCACATTCTACTTCCATACAATGATGCTTTCTGGCAGCTAAGAGCCTCAACCCTGGGATTCGGAGACTGCCTGCCGACTGACCTAGCTGACTGGCTGGCTAGCAGAGTTTTCCTAGTCCAGCCTGCTATCTTGCAAGGAGGCTGACCTGCTGTTCCTGTTCTTTATGAAACATGCTGTGTAATCTCCTGAGATCTGGACTCACCACAAGACTAAAGATCAAAGAAGCCATGCATCCCCCACAGTCCCATGTCATCCTTCAATAACCCTCTAGCCCTTATCTCTGTGAGTCTGAGGGTTCGGCATGCTTCATTCAGTTTCCATTTGTAAAAGTCCTAAGATGGAGGCATTAGTATCATTATTTTATAGCTGAAGTGTGTACACAGCCTTTCTCTGAAACTGAGTATGCTTACAGAAATGTGAAGACATTTGTACAACTTGAATACAAGTGGTCTGAGGGAAGCTGTAGAAAGAACTTGAAGAAGGCCATCTAGCTCAGACAGTGGAAGGACGGAAGCAGACGGCTCATCCTTGACTATCCAGCTAGCTCTTAACTGGACTGATATATCTGTGCTACGCAGTAAATACTTACTTCTGCAATGGCTCCGTGCACATCCCCTCTCTGAACTTTAAGCTCCATGAGGGAAGCGGTTAGACTTTTCCTCACATCTGTATCTTTAGGTATCCAGAGCCGTGCTGCCCATCCAGATGGTGCTCCATAAGCATCAGCTGAATAAACACAGGATGTTGTTTCACACCAGAATGCAGGTGTAGCCCCAGGAAAGGTGGATACTCTGTTCCACTGTAGATTCTCCACAGGTGGGTATGGAGGTGCAAACAAGGAACCTGGGGCTTATGGATAGATACCTATGCATGTGTGTGCATATTTGTAGCTGCACACATATGTACAGTGTCCTAAATTCCCCCATGAAAGAGACTGCAGCTGTTACCAAGGTTTCATGGTATCAGAGACCATTGTTGAGCAGCAGTTGGGTACCTCAGCAAGACTGAGCATGTTCTATATATGATCTGTGGGACCCATTTTGAACCCATTTTGTCAATAAGGGATTAAGCCTCCAAGATTTGGCATTTCGCTTAATAAATCTTCACTAAGTACCTATCATGTACCAGGCTAGGCAAACAAGGGAGAAAATGTACCTCGTGTCTTTATCTACTGAATGTGTACAGATATAAACATTTATCCTAACAACCTCATCATTATCTGATGGTGTTGAAAAGGTATGGCATGCCATATGTGATTAACAATCAAGTCTGAGTCAGAAATATAGAGTTCAGATGTGAAATTAAGAGCAGGTGAATGAAGTATGTTTTCACATCTTGAGTGGGACCTTGTGGGTCCAGAAAGACCGTCTCTTCTAGGTTTAGGTAATTCCCAGAGACAACAAATAATTTGTTGTGGAATATGGCTCTTCTCTGCACACTGCCACATTCCAAACTCTTCCCCTGTCACGGCCTCCATGATGAGGTCCCATGAGCTGCACCACCTGCCGCTACTAGTTCAGTGTCCGAATCACCCCAGGGAAGGCACCAGACAGCTAGGAGAGCACTTTCACACCAGAGCTGCTTAACCGGCCTTGCATTGCCTTAAAATTCTCTTGCACATGCCTTTCCCTTACTCAGCCTCTGGACTCCAGCCCTGGTGCCTCCCTGTGTGGCTTTAAATGGCATGGCATGCTTCCTATTCACATGAATGCAAAACCTTCCTCCCACATCTCTCATGTGCATTCCATACTGGATTCAAAGCAACTTGAATGCAGAAGTATGTGGTGTGCGTATGTACAAAAGTGGGAAGGAACAGTGGGATATCAAAGGACACGATGACTTTTCCTGAAGCCAGTGGCCAGCTCCCTGAATTCTACTGAACTTCTGCCGCTAGGGGCCACAGGAGTTGGTCTGTTTGGGGCAGTAGACAGCAGCACTTGGTTGCACAGAACGCACTGGAAATGCTTTGTGGTAAGTGTCACAGTCAGGATCTACAGAGATCAAGGGGATAAGGAGAGTTTCCAGCCCTTCCGAGATAGAATCAGAAACAATTTCCCAGACAAAATGGCAGCCACAGTGAGTTTGGAAGGGCAAGGAGACATTGTCCAGAAGACACTGAGAAGTTGGCTAATAGGCTGAGCACATGGTGTGTTTAGGGAAATATAAGTCAAGAAATGGAAAGAATGATGCAGATGAAGCTGGAGAGAATACAGGCTTTATACCATAAGCCAGGGACACCATCACGTTTCAGTCTTGGAAAGCGTCTCCATGTGCCACATGGAGAACAGGCTAGAGATCATTGTTAGGATGAGGAGGGAGGTGCTGAGATGTCCCCATAGTGAGCCGACAGGACCTGAAGTGGTGAGCATGGTGAAGATGGAATGGCAGAGGCGGATCTGGGAGGACAGTGGAGCAAGAGCGAGGAGTCCAGCACTGTTAAGTTCTCCATCTGCACAACTGGACAGATGGCATGACCATTCACTGAGGAGGGATCCACAGGAAGAGAGGGAGTCACTTTTAGGGGAAGGGGAGGGGCCACCTTAGGTCTTACAGAACACCCGAGAGGAGACCTCCAAGGAGAAGCTTGAAGCAAGATATTACACTCCACAAATCTGGAACCTCATTTTCCAGGACAAAGCCATCTCTGTCCTGTCCTATGAAGAGACGTGTCTCAAGGTCCCATGTTCCCTCACTGAGACTTCCTCCTTTCCGCAGTTCATTTTCAGGTGAGGAACTTTGGTCTGAGTCTCTCAAAAACCACCCATTTGACCAATGAAAAACATGAGCTGTGAACACTATCCTGGGTACGTGGCGTTCTGGATTTCTAGCACATCTTACAAAGTCTAGAGCAGCAGGCAGTGAGTTATTGCCCCAATTCCACTTGTCACATAATTTGTGATAGTTTTATTGTCACACAGCCACATACTATATTGCCTATAGGTCAAGGGGAGGGGTTATTTTGTTGTTGTTGTCTTTGTTTCGTTTTGTTAGGTTTGCATTGCAACAACAAAGCTGAATAGTTCCACCAGGGCCTGTATGGCCTGGCAGGATGAGAATGTTTTCTTTTGGGTCTTTTACAGAAGAAAATAAAAGGCTACTGACCTTTGTTCTAGAAAATGATCCATTCTTTCTTCTAATAATTGGAACCTCTGAGTTTCATAAAACCATGTGTCACTGACCTCTGTGTTTGCCCAGCATACGTCACCTTACTGCCATCTAGAATTAAAAGCCACCCTTGTCTGACACATTCGTAGATTAACAGCTACCAGCTACTTGAGAACATATGTGAGATACACTCATTTTAGTCTACAATCTCC
Organism: Eospalax fontanierii; assembly: GCA_035773235.1. Classification (NCBI taxonomy): domain Eukaryota; kingdom Metazoa; phylum Chordata; class Mammalia; order Rodentia; family Spalacidae; genus Eospalax; species Eospalax fontanierii. The sequence goes on along the minus strand of CM069546.1, from coordinate 50,097,271 downwards.
ACTCTTGGGCACAACAAACACTTGATTCACCATTTTTCAGATGATAAAACAGAGGTTCAAAATGTAGCTAATCAACAGTGGAGCATGATTGAGTCAGCCGCTCTCCTAAGACTCTTTTTTAAATTAAAAAATATTGTTATTTTATGTGTATGAGTGTTTTGCCTACATATGCAACCCAAATCCTACAATACTAGAGGAGGCCAGAAGATGGCATTGGATCCCCTGGAACTGGAGTTATGGATGGTTGTGAGCTGCCATGTGGGTTCTCAGAATCAAGCCCAAGTCCTCTGCAAGAGCAGTCAGTGTTCTTAACTATTGAACCATCTTTCTAGCTCCCTAAATCTCTTTTTGTTCCATGAAGACCTGCTAACCTCCAAGAAAGATCTCTGACTGATGGCTCCAGTCTGGGAATAACAACCTATATAACACCACTGGTCACAAGAGGGTCCTCACCAGAGGTACTGGGAGCCCCTCTTCTGCACAGAAGAGCTTAAATTTAGCTGTAACGGCTATAGTTGCTATGACTTTAATTAAAAATAAACAATGTCCTTCCACTTTCATTTTATAGACCAACTATCATGGGAGTGGGGATTTGAATTCCAAAACAGACAGCAGCTTCAATGGTGTCAATAGTGTCGTGGTGGGGTAGGTCTTAAAGCCACTCAAGGGCATAGCCAGAAAATTTAGATGTGACTTTATGAGGAAAACCATCTAAAAAGAAAGAAACTTTGGATTCAATAACATAATCAAGGCTCTGGAAGGACTTTTAAGGTTTTGCAATGCTGTGAACATTATTCATTGCTTCGCTATGCTCAGAGAATTAAGATACAGGCAATGAGGATTTAAAGGTGGCATGGTGGGCTCAGAGAGCTTGAAAGGGCCGCTGTGCGGGGGAAGAGCAGGGAAAACTGAGACAAGAGAGAAATAAAACAAAGCAATACCCAGCAAATACCTCAGTGTATCAAGGATGTCCATACAAATTAGCTGATTTTAGTGATGTTTCACCAAGTAGCTAAGATGAGAATTAGCCCTCCTTCAAAACATAACACATCTGATAACATATTACAGTGTTACATTGATATAACAGTAATATTGATGGTCAGTGAACAGCTAATGTGTGCCAAGTCCTGGCAAGTTGTGGACGAACACAGTTCTTCTATCTGCAAGGATCCATTCCTGGAACTCCAAATCTGCAGTTATTCAGTCTTTGTAAAGAACAGCATAGAATCTGCATATGCCTACATATACCTTCAATCATCTCTAGATCACTTAAAGCCCAGTTGTATAAATAGTTGTCCTACTGTAGTGTCTAGAGAGCAATGGCAATTTTTAATAGTCTGCATATGCTAGGTTACAAATGGAGCTTTTGGTTGACGTTTGGAATAAAAAACTCACAAATGCTGAAAACTAATTATGTTTCACGCAATCTTCCCAAGACCCTGCAGGATTCAAGCAGGAGGGGAGAACAGGAAGAAATGATGCCATCAGATGAGCATCCACAGGGCACACGGGGCACACTGCCAACAAGGGACCAGGGACCAATGAGGATCTGAAAACAAGGCATGCGGGCCATCTGCAATGGAATTGATGTCATTTTAAAATCTAAATACAGTGTATTAATCTGAGTAATGCAGGACACCACTGTTGAAGGTGTTTTGCAAATGCACTCAGGCATGCTGGGTAGAAATATAAATTGGGACAAGCTTTGACGAAATTAAACTGGAAACATTAGTCAGCTTCTTTCCCTGACCAGTCATGTTAGCTCTGCCTCTAAGACCTCATTTGAAATGTGAAAAAGGACCAGTTAGGTGCATCCTGACCAAAAAAAAAAAAAAAAAATTGGAGGAAGAAAAACCCAACACTTGTTAGAAAATCAAATAGATTATAGCATATCACACAATTTAGACATTGGAGCCACTTATAAAATTCACATTTTGGAAAAAAAAAACATTTCATGTGTCTATTTTATTCTCTGGGAGAGAAGAAGTCTTTGAAGAGATTTGACAGAGGGCCATGTTGTGAACTTGACATTTTAAAAGGTTCTCTCTTTCTGGAGCTGAAGGAGAAATTGGAAGAAGGGCCAGATTGCCAAAGAAAAATCTACAGAATGTTCTGGACTAGATGAAACACTAGCAATTGGAATATGATGGGAAGACGTCATCCGGACATTTTCCAAGAGTAAAAACTGACACGACGCTATGTTACCATGTAAACAGAAAGAAAAGCGGAGGGCAAGGGTAAGGAGCTGGATATGAACAACATATTTGCCAAAACAGGGAAATGAGCACTGCAGAGAACCTGGGGAGAGTTAAGAAAGCCAGATTCTAGCTTGGACACATTCAGTCCAAAGCCGAATGGCACCTCTATGTGATCCTATAATCGGAGGATGTCAGTGATTTCCTATTTTAAACTATTAAGGACCACAGGTTATAATTTCTTAAAATAATATATTTTTTTCTAATTGTAGTTTCTTGTAAGAAGTATAATAGATCACTTTCATTGGAGAAATTTTGAAAAGGGAAAATATACAGAGAAAATTAGTATTGTGTAATAAAATGCAATACTTCTCTCAGAGAGAGAGAGCTGCTGTAATTTTAGTCTTTGGATTACACATGATGTGTCTGTGGAACATGAGTCTTGACCTCATTCAAGAATTCCCAAAGGGCACCGTTCCTTCCTCAGCCTGAACTCTAAGGATCTAGCATCTTCCTTTGCTGCCTTCTCAACTAGGCTAAAGACAGCATTTGCATTATGGCTATTGGCTCTCAATTTCAACATGATCATATTATAGCTGAGGCCCTCCCAGGATATGGTGTGTGGAAGAGGTTATTCAGCTCAGCACCTCCATGTCCAACAATGCCATCCACAGAGCAGAAAAAGGCAGGCACAAAGGGGTTTACAGGGAAATGATGCTGAAGACCATGGCCAGCTCTCTGCTATCTTGCAAAGAACCTCGTATGGATAAACTACTGATAACTAATGGTTTGGTGAGTGAATCAAAGCTATTTAAATAAATATATATTTATTTAATAAATATATATATTTAAATAAATATACACAGACTGGTCTCTGTGTATAGCTGGGCCAGGAGCAGGGAAAGTCTGAGATTTTCCAGAGAATCATGCCATCCTGTATATATAGTTTTCAAGGTGTACTTAGGTGTCCTTTTTCCACAATTGCTTATAAATGAAAAGAGAGTGTGCGCATGATCCATTTAGCCGCTGTGCAGTCTGGAAGGGTGTTTAGGCACATAGGCTATGAAGTGGAATGAGCTTGGGGTTGGGCTCTCCCAATTATTTGTAAGTCATGTTTCTGACTCTTGGTTGCATCACCAGGAAAATGAGAGTAACGAAAGTTCACAGAACTTTTAAGCTCATTTAAAAGTACAAGCAGGACTGGGAGATTGATTCACTGGGTAAAAGGTTTGCTGTGTAGGCATGAGGACCTGGGTTCAGATATGCCTGTGTTCACATATAAAGCTGTGCATGCCTTTAAGCTCCGGGTTCAAAGAGAAATCCTGTCTCAATAAACAAGGTGGAAAGCTTCGGAGAAAGACACACAGTGTTTACCTCTGGCCTCCACACACATACACATACTGAGAATGAGCATCTGCACATACATGTGTATATATACACATCATACACACATACAAAGCACTCAGCAAACGGAAGTGTGTGTAGTGTATGCATGTCATCATTAAAGTAGTCAAAGTCAGTAAGATCATCTTCTTTTCAGATGAGGAAGTTGAGTGCAAAGGGTGGAAAGGCACCCCTAAGGTCACAGAGAGATGAGCTAACCCTGAGTACTTAGATTTATTTTCTGGTAGCCAAGCATCCCTGAGGACAGAACAGTGTTCACTCTGTATGCACTTCCTGAGGAAGGATCTCAAAGAGAGACAGTCAGGTTTCTCATAGTGGGTTTCTTGTTGAATTATGATGAGGAAAGATATACTCTTTTCTGAACATTAATATGTGATTTCAGAGTCTCTCAGGTTGCTCCCTGCCCTCCGGGCCATACATCTATGTCTGCGACAGCCCTTATCTTCCTGGGTTCCTGTTTTATAGGGGATGGACTCCAAACTCCTGTCAAAATCTGGCACTAACCTAATTTTCCAACCTTCAAGTGTCCTGCCTTCCAGCTAAACTGAACAATTGCTAATCTCAGTATACATCCAGCGCCTTCCAGCCTTGGATCTCTGCCCTCTCCTGACAATACAACAATCATCTACTTTGCAGTCTTTATACATGAACATCTATCCCCTAGCCACTAGCAATACTTTGAAGAAAGACCCACTCATAATTCATCTGCTCCCAGCTGTCCCTTGAGTGGTATCCAATAGCAGTGAGAAAGGCTTGCTTGATCTAACAGGAAATACAGTGAATAGTTACTGAAAAATACACAAATAATATCAGTAATAATCGTAGTTAAGAGTAGTTAATTGTGAAGTATAGCAGCCACACTTCTGTGCTTTTCAAGCATGACTCCTCCCTTAATTCTCAATGTGAAGGTGACTTTGCAAGAATCCCACTGACACCCACCCTACTCTTTTCAGTGCTGGAGATTGCACCTAGGTCTCATGCAACCCCAGGAAAGCATTCTACCACTGCATTGCCAGTTCTCTTGGTTTTGACATTTTATTTTGAGAAAGCGTCTCATTAAATTGCCCAAGCTGGCCTTGAACTTCCAACTCTCCTGCCGCAGAATCTTGAGTAGTTAAGATTACATGCCTGTGACTTGCAGCCTTGCAAAACAAATATAAATGCTGTTCCTTCAAGGCAGCAAGTTTGGGGTAACTTGGCACAGAGTAATAAGTGATCAACACCACCACTTACTATTCCATTCTGTAGAATGGGAACAAGGCCCAAAACGGTTCATGAATTTCCTACAGGTCATAGAACAGAAACAGGATTTGAACTTAGTCTGGCTCCAGAATCTTCACTCTTTCTTACAAGTCCTTAATAAGAACATAACAAGAACAAGGAGTTGGTAGATAAATATATGTTTGAATATATGAATGGATGGGTATATGAATGGATCAATTTGTACATATGTATGTATGTATGTATGTATGCACATATGAGTGGATGGTAGAAAGATGCTGACTGGATGGATGAATGGTTGATGTATGTATGTATGTATATATGGGTGGATGGATGGATGAATGGATAGATGGACAGATGTATGTATTGATATATGTATTTATGTACAGATGAGGGATGGATTTGTAGATGGGTGGATGGATGGATGGATGTGTAGATGTATGTATATATGTATGGATGGATGGATGAATGGATGGATGGATGAGTGGATGTGTAGATGGATCTATGGATGGATGTGTAGATGTATGTATGCATGTATGTATGTATGTATGTATGGATGGATGAATGGCTAGATGGACAGATGTATGTATTGATATATGTATTTATGTACAGATGAGGATGGATTTGTAGATGGGTGGATGGATGGATGGATGTGTAGATGGATCTATGGATGGATGTGTAGATGTATGTATATATGTATGTATGTATGGATGAATGGATAGATGGACAAATGGATGTATTGATATATGTATTTATGTATGTATGAATGGATGGATGGATGAGTGGATGTGTAGATGGATCTATGGATGGATGTGTAGATGTATATATGTATGTATGTATGGATGAATGGATAGATGGACAAATGGATGTATTGATATATGTATTTATGTATGTATGAATGGATGGATGGATGAGTGGATGTGTAGATGGATCTATGGATGGATGTGTAGATGTATATATGTATGTATGTATGTATTTATGGATGGATGAATGGATAGATGGACAAATGGATATACTGATATATGTTTTTACGTATATATGTATGAATGGATAGAAGGATGGATGGATATGTAGATGGATCTATGGATGGATGGATGGATGGATGGATGAGCAGATGACTGGATGCACAGGTGTATAAAAACCTGGATGTTTTTCTCTCTTCCTTCACTGAAGAGTTCTGCTGTTCAGTTCTTAGGGAGTCAGGAAACACAGCGAGTTCACTACCAACCTTCCCAAATTTTACTTTCAGTCCCAGAGAGCATCTTACTAAAAATCAGCCTGTGCATAATGTCTACGCCATGCTGAGGGCAATGTTAGGTGTAAGTGAGCTAAACAATGAATGGAAAACAGACTGCCGAAGTTGAGAAATGATGCAATTATGCACTGGCTGTAAGCTTAGAGCAGGCTTCCATTAGATACATCATCTTGTCAAGTTATGTTAGAGGTAACTATTTTCTTTCCCTCCCAAAAGGATGCAAATTCCTCAAGTAAACAATTTGATATTATTATTATTATTTTGGGATCCCCAGGTCCTCATAAAGAACTATTATAGAAAGGAAACTTGTAGAAAGAGTGTCACACCATAGGTGCCCTGATGAAAGGAATGAATTAGTGAATGAATCAAAAGAAACACAGTGAATGAATGAATGAGTTTATGATGATAGCCTAAGGTCATATTTAGCCATGAACTTTTTAAATGCCCACTTTGAGTATAAGAGTGATTTTTCAGAGGGCAAGATTCATCCATCCATAACCCCAAAGTAACAAAAGAAAACAGAAAGTAAAGTACTTTCAGTGAGAACACGAGAAGTTTAAGTTTAGTTCCCACAACAGTCTCATTGTTCTGTTTCCATCTCACAAGGTAGAAACTGAAGATCAGACAGCTCTGACAGTATGGTCTGCCAGTGCGCATATTTAGCTCCACATCTTTAGACTCCATAGCTCCTTTCTCTGCCTATCCTAACGTTAACGCCTACAGAATGAGTGGCCAGGGGAAGAGAGAGAAGTGTTCACACTGAAGATGAGACCTCTTCATCCTGGCCTGCTGATGGAGGTAGAGGCACTGCTCAAATATTTGTCCATCTCTAAAATTATCCCCCAAGCATAGACTACATGACAATGCACTAGGCATCAAGGTGCTCATTTGGGGTTAAATATGAGGCTGTGTTGCTGGAGATGCCAGACACGGGTGCCTAAAGTCAGAGCATGTGACCATGACAGACCTCACACTGAATAATAAGCTCATCTTCCCAGTCTCATGGGTGATCTGAAATGAGGACCATCTGCTCCTTATCAGTACATGAGATCAAGTTCAAGATCACGATATGTCAAGCTCTTCATTTCCCTTAGCGGAGATGGAAAGGGACATAAAGCTTCGGCATCTGTAGCCTCCTATACACATGTACCTCATTCAACACTGACACAAGTCAGTGAAGTCACCACTGAGAACAGTGACACTGGGAGAGGTTGAAAAACATACTTAGAAAGAATGGGGTCAGAAAGCAAAATAAAGGCCATCCAGCTAGACAGCTGGGACCACTGACCACAGTGCTGGGGCGACCACTGACTGCTCTGCAAACCATGTTTGCACACAACTCACAAATACGCATGTCTTATGTGTATGTAAATACACACAGTTCATACCATCCCCCCACCCTTGTGAGTACAATGTAGGTAAATAGCCAGGGCCCCCACCTACCAAGCGGGGCAGCTCTGTACTTGAATTAATTAAGCTGGAAACCCCTATACTCTAGCTTTCCAGAATTGCCTCCATCTTGCCCCAGTAACATTTCTACTCCAGACAGAAAACAGCTCTAGGCTGTGTTACAGTGACTTCAGGACTGCAGTATGGAATCAGGAAAGAAACGCTAAGAGATACTTAAATAGTTGTCACTGTTCAAGTAGTGATGTAGCAGGTGCATAATATAAATAATGAGTAGCAGTAGAAAGAATTATCACTAGCAGCAGTAATTAGAGTCTTCTTTGGCGGTGACTATCAGAAACTGTTGTAGGTCTCTTACCTGTATTAACCTATTAATTCCCTCATAGAAAGACTGTTTTATGGATGTTAAAGTTATGAACTTGCAATGGGTCCATCTAGATGGCTCAGCAGGTAAGAAGCCTTGCGTGAGAACCTGACTTTCATTCACAGAACCCACTTAATGGAAACTGACCTCCACAAGTTGTCCTTCAGTTGACACACATATGCCATGGCACGTGCATGCAAGTGGGCTTGCACTCCCACACCACGCACGCACACACACACACACACACAATAAAATTAATATTTTAAAGAAAATGTACTGTGTAGAGGAACTAAACAACTCTATTGCACAGCTAGCAAGGGACAGAGGCAGGACCTGAACCCAGACCATCTGGATCTAGAACTGGCATGAAATAGTTCATTATGCTGTTTATTAATGATGGTAGGAGGGGGTGAGTGGAGGGAAATGAAACCTCTCAATGGTCATTGGGACTTGCCACTCAACATCAACGGTGAGAAGCAATTTAAAGGTGGAGCATTTGTATGTCCACAAAGGGAGTCCCACTTATCCTCCAGCCCCTACTCCTTGCTGCCACCCACGATTTGGGTGAAATTTCCAGACTTAAAATGTGGTCGCTGTGCTGGTAATAGATACACACCTGCAGGCCACAACTGCCCACACGCTGCCCTTCTACAACTTATCCTGGGGAGCTGCAGGTCCCAGGCCGTGGGCTCTCTGAATCTCTAGGCAGCCTTCCTGTTCCCTGTTCAACTGAGTGTAAAGGCTTTTCGACCCTTTCCAGAATCTATCCCTCTGCCTGCCTTCCCCTGGAAGAGACTTCCACTTCTCTTGCAATCACTCCGAGATTAATCCTTCTTCCCCATGACAACCCTTCACATATTTTGATCACTGGGATGATTTCTGAGCTCACATAAATCTTACTCCATCTAACAAGAGTGATGAAGTGGGTAAAGTATTCACAGGCGCATTAGAGCTGCTGACGTCTCTACAATTAGGGCAGAGCGGAAATCAGCCCTGACTCCTCTCCACACCCTCTTCCTTGGAGGACCCAGTTCCAAGCCTTGGCCAGGCACCTCCACCCTAACTCTCCTTATCTTCTTTCTTGAGTCAGTGATGGGATTTTCAGGTCAATCCATTAAAAGTACCAACTAGTGATACTTTTGTTAAGAAGCCCAGAAAATGATCTACAGGGAAGCATGCCCAAACTCCATAATGATTACCTACCTCTAAAAGGTAAATGTGTGGACAATTCTGGTAATGTTTTAGATAGAATCCCTAGTTTTTCTAAAAGAATAATATCATGTGACTTTATAAAAGAAAAGGCGAAGTATTTTGAATTTCTGAGTTTAAAATGAGAACTAGTAAATCTACCTCCTGCTTTGATCCAGTGGCTCTCACACAGTTACTGTTTGGAGCTCGCTGGCTGGGCCCGCCCAAAGAGCTTCTGAGTCTTTAGGTCTGGAAGCAGGTTATGAAGTTTTGTTTCTAGCATGCTCTCAGCTGCTGCTGCAGGTGTAGGTACCAGCTCTGAGAACTTCCGCTCTTGCAAATGTATCCATCAAAGCCCATCAAAGTGACAGGGGACTTTTTCTGCTCCCAGAGTCTGCCCAGCTACTGTGTCTGTGAACTGGAGCCTTGAATGAATGTTTTCCTGTAGGGTTTTTGCAGTGCATTTCCACACATCTCCATTCTTCCATCTCCTCTGTTCATGACCACCATCTCACATTGCCTTGTAAATTGAACTCTCCCTGACAACAGGCAACCCGCCTTCCTAGAACTGGGACAGTGATACCCCACACACATGTCAGTCTGTGGGTAATTTCATTGCAACTTTCAGATACTCTCCTTCTTCTAGTCAAACGTCAACCTGCCTGAGCTACTGGCCAATATCTATAGGAGCTTGGACTCACCACAAAGAGCTAAGAATCCAATGGGTGGGCACAGGACATTTCAGGTCAATGAAAATCATGGTGTGCAGATGGGATTCTGAGGCAAAACCTTCCATGGGATGAGACTAGGCCTGACGCTAGAGAGTCACTCTATTTGGCCCTTCCAGGAATTAGAAGGTAGGTGTATCACTACATATATGCAAGGTCATACCCAAGAGCCCTCCACTAAGGAGGAACTGGAACATCTTTGCACAGTGCGGGGCAGGTAAAGCATAATGAAAGTTAAAATGCCCAGTCTATTATTTCCCAGTGACATGAGGTTAAGCATGTCTTTTATGGGCCTTATGTTCTTTATATGTGATGTAGGTATAATAAATACACATTTTCAATATGACTATTCTAAAAATCAAGTAAGATATTTCACATAACACATTTAGAGTAATATCAAGGGACAAGGAAGGCACTCAACAAGCATTGTCGAAGTAGAGATAGACTAATAATTAAATAGTATGTACTGGGGAGTACTTGGGTAGAGCTCTATATGTAGCAAGACATGATATTACAATTGGTCATATCTGTATCTTGCTCATTGTGACTCTTGATTTATTTTCCTGTTGCTATGATAAAACACTCTGACAAGAGCAACTTAAAGGAGAAAGGATTGATTTTTGCTCAGTTCCCAGTTACAGTGCATCATTTGGGGCAAAGTCTCAGCTTGAGGCAGCTGATCACATTGAATCTACAGTAAAGAGGCCAAGAGAGCAGCAGACTAATGCCTGCGTGTTAGTGCTCATCTGGCTTTCTCTAGGCTTATACAGTCAAGGCTCCTCTGCCTAGGGAATGGTGATGCCCACAGTGAGCAGGTCTTCCCATGTCAATTAATATAATCAAGATAATAGTACCCCATAGACATGCCCAGAGGTCCATTTCCCTGGTGATCCTAAACTCTGTCAAGTTGACAATTAACAGTAAATGTCCCAGCACCTTAAGTCAGTATCAGACATGACACAGAGCACAAACATTTTCAATTGTGATATTTGAGGTGACAGACATGCTATAAAATGAAGGAAATGACATATAAAGGTGAGTTTTACAGAGGACAGACGATGTAAAAGAGTCAGCTATCTACAGAAGGACGTACACGAACTTCAAGATGCAATAACTCAGGGATTATGAATTCACTCTGCCCTGCCTTTTGTATGAAAGAAATTCTGACTCCGTACAGAGCAGAGACCTTCTTGAACATGGCTTCAGCAATGGACTTGCCTCACTAAGGATCCGAGCTATTAAGGCCTATATCCTTGTGTCTGTGGCTCCTCTGGATGAACCTACACTACCAGAGACCACAGAATAGGGATCATCCTACCTCCACTGTCTCCACTCCTTTTTCACATACAATTGATGCGCATCTCTAGAGCTGAGCTCAAGACACTTTTCTGCCTATTATGATATCTCCCATGAACCTGTGAATGTCTTTAGAACAGAGACAATGCCTAGTTTACTTTATATGCCCAGTATATAACCTATTTCCTGATACATAATAGGTACTGATTGAATGTTGGTGGGGTAGATAAAATAAAATGAGTAAGTGGCTACGGAACTATTAGGAAAATTTTTTACTTAAGTATATACTTTCCTAAATATACATACATTAGTCCAGTACATATATAAAGATAATATCATGTGATCATAATATATCATTACTCAAATAACATAAAATCATGCTTATAATCTAACAGTGAAGGAAAATTATAGGAAACAAAATTATGCATACACTATGATTGAATCGATGGAAAGTTGTTTACCTCTAATTTGCAATTGGGAACAGGATGTGGAAATGCATTTTACTAATCTACTACCCTTTATTGAGTGTCAGGACTCATGGGGATTAGCAGCCAGGGTTTGGAAACAGTCTATATGAGCTCAAAATCCAGTTTTACCATTTCCTAGCTTGGGACTTCAGACAAGTCCCTAATTAGGCTCAGTTTCCTCCTCTGTAAAATAACCACAGGGCCTATACCCTAACGCGGTTATGAGCACGGTGTTCGTTGAAATAGACAGTGCTCCACAGCGGGTGCCAGTGGTACGTACGCTTTCAGAAGAGAATTGAGAACATTTAAAAAAATATCTAATTTGGTTATATCACATAGGTTCATCTTCAAGACCATTTATTCAGTTCTGCTCACCCCAAATGCTAAGTCAGCTCTCCTGCTGAAGATCTCCTGCCAAAAGGCTCACAGATCCCCAAAAGGCTGTTCTGATTCAGCCGAAACTCCTTCAGGACTGTAAAGGACAAAGACTCAGAGCCAAAGCAGAGGGCTGTTTGCCTGCAGCCTCACCACACTAAACTCTTCGATGATATTGAGGACAAAATGGTCATGAAACCCCTTTGGAAGTATGTGTAATTTTGTCAAAATCACTGGGTACATTTGCTCTATCAAGGGACAGAAAATCTGTAAGCTAGCAGGAGAATACAAACATCTTGGGGCTGGGCTTGTTGGTCAGTGTTCCAGAGCTTGGAGAACATGTGCCAGGGCCCTGGAATTAATCCCTTGAAAACAGAAAAAGAAAAAGAAACCTCTGGCCAGGCAGTTAGAAGGAAACCTCAGAGGTCTCTAGCTACACCTGCAAGTGACTGAGTTTCTTTATTTTTCATAATATGGTAGGACTAATCCCCATTTTGAGGGCCACATCTGCCAAGGTTGTTTGGGACAGAGCTCTTGAGAGTCAATCAGACACACAGGAGGAAGCAGAAGCACTAGAAGCTGGGAGAGAGGGCACGGCAGTGCAGACTTGGGCATTCAGATATCTGGAGTGTGAAGATCTGGACTGGGGCAAAGGGAGGGCAGACACATCACCCTTGCACAAGAAGGGTGTGGGGTCATGAGCAACACTTGCAAGTTCAAGATTCAAGCTGCTGCAGTTCTCCGCTGGCAGTTCTGGGGATAGGAGCAAGTGACTTCACACAAGTGATAGGAGCAAGTGACTTCACACAAGTGATAGGAGCAAAGTGACTTCACACAAGTGATAGGAGCAAAGTAACTTCACACAAGTGATAGGAGCAAGTGACTTCACACAAGTGATAGGAGCAAGTGACTTCACACAAGTGATAGGAGCAAAGTGACTTCACACAAGTGATAGGAGCAAAGTGACTTCACACAAGTGATAGGAGCAAAGTGACTTCACACAAGTGATTTTTTTTTCCATTTACTTACGGATCTACCACTGCTTTCTAAACTGCTTTTGATTTTTTTTCTCCACCATTGGTCTTATTGGCTCACAATTTAGTCCTGACATTCAATTTGTTTTGATATAATTCACATTCACCTGTATCTCAGATGGTAGTAACCAGAGGAGACATTGCAGCATGTAGGAACTGCATTGTAGGAACTGAATCTACCGAGGCCTCACTGTGTACGGGAACCTGCTGCGGGTGATAGTTCACATGTAGACTCATGTAATCACAATGACCCTTTGAGAGTATGGAGACTCTGTGTCTACAGAGAGGTCTTCACATCTCCTTTCCTGCCTTGATTTCCTTGACTATGTATCATATTCGGAACAGATCAGAATAATGTGTATCACCTCAGGCTGAGGTGCTAAGCCTCCTCTTTACATACTCCATGTTTTCAAGACTAGACCTCAAGCCTAAGGATTCCCAAAGAGCAGAGCCAAATAATGGGCCGAAATAAGAGCATTCTAGGAAACATATGAGTTCATCATCAGTTCATGTGAACAAGAAATTTTTATAGGGCTAGACATTAATTTCTTTCAGTTTGCTTTTTCTGGGAGCTAGCATGCATGAATTACCCTGGCAAAGCAACAGGAGATAGACATCCTGGCCTGCATGTGTCAGAGATGAGTTGCTGAGACAAAAGATAAAAAGCCAGCCATGCTCCATGGTCACACCACCAGCCATGGCAATGCTGGATATGACCTGGCTCTTTTGATCCATTCTCTTTCTCTTTCTCTTTCTCTCTCTCTCTTTTCTCTCTCTCTCTCTCTCTCTCTCTCTCTCTCTCTCTCTCTCTCCCTCACTTCCCTCCCTCTCTCCTACTTTTATGGTCCTCTCCACATTTTTCTTGATGGATTTCAGCTTCTATCTGTTCCAACAGTAAAAGCAAATCCTGGTGGAGAAAACCTTTCATTTTTCCTGAACCTTTGGGATTGAAGCCCACAACTTTCTGCCATATCCCTGGGTGTATAGAACAGCTGTCTACACCAAAATTCTTACTTAAAATGTAGGAAGTGCTTGAAGAATTATTTGTCTACAATCCCCTTCTTGTTTATAGCTATATACTACAATCACGTCTGACTAAAAAGGCTAAAATTTAATGGCCAGTAACCTTGCAAACTCTATCAAAGCTTAAAGAGTTTTATTTTCTCAAAATCAACAGCATCATTCTAATTTACATACTTGTCCTTCACAGTTTCAGAGCAAAGGGGTATGTGTAATTGGGAACCAGATATCAACACAGCATAAAGGTTAATGGAGTGCCTTTTTAAGTACAGAAAAACTATTTTTGTGTGTGAGGGCAACTCTGTTGTGTGACCAGAGGCAAGAAGTCACACATTCTACTTATGTATTAATTCACTCCTTAAAATTTTTTTGAATCTATTTTTATTTTATGTGTATTTATTACATGCTGTACCACATGCATGCAATACCTGTAGAGGGCAGAAGAGAGCATCAGATCCCCTAGTACTGGAGTTGTGGATGGTTATTAGCTACCATGTGGGGTGTTGGGTGGTGCTCTGCAAGAGCAGCCAGTGGTCCTAACCACTGAACCATCTCTCCAGTCCTAATTTACTCTTCCTTTTTAATAATAAAGATACAGATCACGAGGATGCTCTGACATTTCAGCAAAACGATGCTGGACCCCTAGATTTGGATTAGCATAAGTTGGAGTAAAAATAAAAGCAACACATACAATGCACTGCTGCTTCTCCTAGAAACAAACTCTAGTTAGTTATTAAGGTCTAATTTTTATTATTTCTGGAAGACAACATTATGTTCATCTTGATGGGTTTGTTGTCTACCAAAAGGTATGGTTCAAATTAGTGTTTTGAGTACTGTGTGGGCAAAGAATGAACCAATGAACAACAGGGTCAAGAGACAGCACAAGTACAGACAAAAAGAATACTACTTAGAAAAGCACAGGTAGAGTGGTTATAAATAACAGAGGCGTAATAATTGCAGCATGTTCTTCGTTGTGGCAAGCGTCAGTGGGAGATGCAATCCCATTCCTTACTCTCTATTTCACACCATTTAACACTCTGAGAACAGGTGAAATGAGCACACATTTGACAGATACCAGTAACCCCCCTTTGCCCATTAGCCGGTGGGTATGGTTGCTATAGATGTACCACCAGCTTAGCTCACTAGAATGGATCTTACTATCTACCTTCCTCCAACAATGCGCGGATACAAGGTGTATCTAAGTGTGCTGAAATGCTCATCCGTGTCATTCTGTGTTTCAGAATATGTGCGTTTTGATCTGTAAGAGGCAGAAGTGAGAGCTGCGGAAGACCATAAGTCAAATGTACCCACATAATTCTCTGAAGTTCTTAGCAGTGAGCCTGAAGACCAAACCCAATGCACAATTGCTACCCAGAGTTTCTCAGACAGATGTTCTTCTGTTCCTCTTCTTTCAAGAGTGAAGAAAGAGGCATTTGAGGTCAGGCAAGACAAACTGACAAGATCTCGCTCTGACTGTAAACATTCCTTATCAAACTTTTAATTTCCGAACATCTGTCCCTTTTTAATGATATGAAAATTGTCTCCATGTTACTAACTAGAGGCACAGGATCTGATGTAAAAACAAAAAAAACTGATCCAAGATCACAGAGCAAGTTCATAGCCAATGTGCACACGCAACTTGAGCTTCAGATTTCAAATTATAAATAATTCAAATCGTGGTCCTTTGGGATAAGACAGATAATGAGATTTGTTTTGTTGGAAGACAGTAGTTGAGAAATAACTGTGTTAAAGCCAGCAGGATCACATTAGGAACTAGGCTGAATAAGAGTATTCATGATAGCTACAATGGACCCCTAGGTGGGTACATTCGTTTACATGTTCACTGATAGTCTGAATTTGGAAACATAACAGCCATGGTATTTATAGTTCCACTGGCTCTTCTACAATGTAGTCTGATAATTTTCTTCTCAAAAAAGGACATAATCTACTCACCCTTTGACTTTTTGCTGGCTCAAGGACTTCTTTGACCAATACAATGTAGTAGAAGTGACAGGCCAGGATGTCTAAACATTTGGAAGGATTATTTCCACCTTTGTGCATTGGAGGACATCAAAC
Organism: Eospalax fontanierii; assembly: GCA_035773235.1. NCBI lineage: Eukaryota > Metazoa > Chordata > Mammalia > Rodentia > Spalacidae > Eospalax > Eospalax fontanierii. The sequence goes on along the minus strand of CM069546.1, from coordinate 50,081,241 downwards.
TGTGTATGATTCCTGATGATGCTGAGACCACCAAGGTGTGAGGAGCCAAAACCAGCTATGAGGAGAAAGCATAGAGAAGAGAGCTGCCCATCAACAGCTGAGCCCCAGATGAGCTCCCTAGCTGGTCCAGAGTCTTCAGAGTGAGGCCTTCGGAAGTATTTTTCCAACCACAGATGAGCTGGGTTAGTTGGTGCTATCTGTATGAACAAAGTGGTATCTTGACTGTGCTCTGTTTCAAATGCATTATCAACACAAATATGGTTATTATGTAAGCCACTAAATTTCAAATTGGTTTGCTATACCATAAAGGTAACCAAACACACCCATGGGATTTGCCTTCATCAGATAAATTATTAATATGAGTGCTTACTATTGTTATAGTGTCTCTTCAATGGCTTATTCCCTGTGGAGTAGCCAGTGTCTAGAACAGTACTAGTATAGTGTACACATGCAAAGATTCCGTGGAGGAAAATGTCTGCTGTGGCTTTGAGCAAACCTTCATTCTGTGTGAGCTATAGTACATACACTTGTGGTGATACTGTGTCTGTACACAGGGATGAGACATCCTGATTCATTGTTTTGGACATACAAGTATGTGTGGATCCCCCAGACCAGGCTACAGCCATCCAGGTCCACATCTACCTCCATGTGAAGAATTCCTAGGACATTCCCAGGATACAATGAAGGTTCGCTGACTTTTCACAGCCTACATTGCCACAGATGGAATTTAATTAAATGGATCCCTGCAGTAAAGTGTCCCCTCTCCCAGCTAGCTTCCTTCCCTGACCTTTCCCAGAAACAGTGCAGGGAAAAGTGCTCAGGCTGGTGCTATGCAGTGTGATTGACCTGGGAAAGGTCTTTTCTCCAAAGGGGAAGCCAGAGTCTTCACAAAGGCCAACAGAGAGGAAGCTGACCAGCTCTGACTACAGTACATTTGAGTCCTCAGCCTCCAGCCTCCAGGTGCCTTCACGACATCACTGCCTCCACCTGCGTGGTGATCTCCTCTTCACAAAAGTACTGAGGCATTCTTTCTGTTTCCACTAACTGACTCAGATCGAGCACTAATTCCACACTTAAATTTTTCCCTTTTAAAACATGTTTTAAGGATTTATATTTTTATTTTTAATAATGCATACTTGTATCTGTGGAGGAGTATGTGCACATGAACGCAGGCGTCCATGGTGACCAGAAGATGGTGTCAGATCCCCTGAGCTGGAATTACAGGTGATTGTGAGTCTTGTGGATTCTGGGAACCAAACACTGGCCCCCTGAAGAGCAGTACACACTCTTAATGACTGAGCCATTTCTCCAGCCCTGGGTTTCCCATTCTTAAAGACACGGTGTAATTCTCATCCTCTTCTTTTTGAAGATATGAACAAAGTATTTCTTGTTCTGGCTTTCACGTTGCCTCCAAGCTTCTCTCCACTCCCTTCCTTACTAAGAGATGAGCATTTTTTTTCATTTTTTTTTCAATGTATTTCAGTTACATTCACTCTCCCTTCTCCCTAATGCTTTCCAGGGTGGACATTTTATCAGTTTTGCCTATAAGACTTCATAGTTGATTTCTAGATGGGCCTCACTCTAAGAATATATGAGAATTAGGAGGGAGACCGGCTTGGGTTTTGTGCCAATAAGCACAGTTTTGGAGAAGCTTGTCATCCAATAGCCATAAGGCAACATACTAATATGCCAGAAGGAGGTAGAGTGGAAACAGGAAGAGCCTCAGTACTCGATGACACTTCTCGCCACTGTACCAATTCTAGAAAAAGCCACATCTAGACTTTACTATTTGTTAAGAAAATAAGAAGACCTTGTTGCTGCTATAAAGTATCAGGAGAAAAGAAGGAAGACTTAAGACCTTAAAGAAAGAAGGGTTTGCTTGGGCTTCTGGTTCAGAGGGCAGGTCTATAACAGTGGGAGAGGCATGGCAGCAGGTAGTCAGGGCAGGCAGCTGAAAGACCACATCTTCATACATATGCAGGAAGCAGAGAGGTGAACTAGAAGTGGTATGAAATTCTCAAAGTCCACCCCCAGTGATCTACTTCCTCCAGCAAGCCTATACCTCCCAAAGCTTCCATAACCTCCTTAAACAGTATCACCCACTGGGGACCAAGTATTCAAACACCTGAGCCTACGGGGGACATTTCTCATTCACCCTACACTTCCAAAGCCTTCCACGATATGTTTTTGCAGAGAAATACCTTTCCCACTAACTGCAATGTTAAAATAGCAACTAGGAAATAAATTAGCTAGTCAACAGGACACGGATACCTTGTTTGGGTGAGGTAAACTTTATCATCAGGGCCTCAGACCCATAAGATGCTGCCATTTTTCCATAAGCAAGATTCTGGAAGCAGAAAAAAGGAGAAACACTTCTAGGGTAGGCTTCGAACATGGGCTGCCACTGCCTTGAAATGTGAGATTTTACCAAGAATAGCAGTGAAGTGATATGTCTTGGCAAAGGGCACGCACAGGACCTTGAAGAATGGAGAAAACAGAGACCTAAATCGTAGGATGGATTTTTGCCATTCTCTCCCTGGGCACAGCACATTTAAAAAGGACACATGGTAATATCATTTGGTCTTTTTATCCCCAACCATAGCAAACCACTGTCCCATGTATCATTATTTATATTGGTACTATCCTCCCCTACCCAATGCCTAAAACATATTAACTACTCCAATAACTGCCTATTGAACAAACACATGAATGACATTCTCTCATTAACAGTGCCCCGGGAATACGGATGCTACCACCGGGCAACCTGTGGTCAAATTCCGCACACAGAAGCTGGGAAGCACATTTAATTTGCATAGTCATTTATTTACAGAGCCATTGTGAATTTCCTAGTGGGAAATTCATTGTGAGTGTTGCGAATAAAGGCAATTGCTTAAAACTCAGGATTTCTATGGGTTTTCTGCAGACCCTCGGTGATAAAAACTTGCACTAAGGGGAAAAAAATGATGATTGTCGATTCTGTGCTGCAAACTCATTCTGAAGGCCATAAAGCTATAGATGAGGTTTATCACACCCTTGGGGCACTGTGCAGAGCCTGTTTTTGTAGTTTCCTAGGCCAGTGCTATAACCTGGCCCTCTGCAGCACCCCTGACCACTTCCACATTAGTTTGTTTAAACAATCCAAGGAGAATGCTACTGTGATGAAGTCAAAGGTACTTTAAGGATCTCTTCCTATAGTGTTGAGTGGCAAAGGAGGGGTGTAGTAGGACTTACAGAAATGCCTTGTTCCCAGAGTCACTCTGTAAGACAGTACGAAAATCTGTAAAGGAAGTCCTGTTCCATGGTGTAGCTTGGTTTGTAAAGAACTTGTGGGTAAAGTGTCATCACTACCCTTAGTGAAAGGTCCGTATCCCAGTGCCTCAGCTTGACGGTCTTTGAAGGTGAGCTATTTTACAAGCATACCCATTGCTTCATTCCACTTAGGTTTCTGACTTTGCCAAGATTCAGTCTCTCTAGCATGACACAGGGTTCTTTCAGTCCTTTACAAAACAAGATTTCTAAGTTTCACAGCATAATACAGTGGCGAAGAGTTAAAGAGCCGTCAGATGTGGAGGCACACGTCTAACCCCAGAATGCAAGAAACTGATGCCTGTGGACTCTAAGTTCAGGGTCAAGGTGAGTTACACCGCAAGGTCTTGTCTCAAAGCAAAAGAAAAAGAGCCAGAGAGATAGCTCAGCAGGTTTAAAAGCACTGGTCACACAGACCTGATAACCTCAGTTTGAACTTCATGTAGAAGGCCAGATGTGGTCCTGTACATCTGTAATCCCAGCACTCCTATGATGAGATGGGAGGTGTAGACAGAAATCTCCAGAAAGCTCACAGACATGCTGGCCTGGAGTACATAGTGCAGCAGCAGAAATAACAAAAGAAAGAAAGAAACAAACACTCCTTACTGTCCTAACAGGACGGAAGGCAAGAATCAACTGCTGAAATTTGTCTGACCTCGACTCATGCACCAAAGCACACAGTGGCTTCCCTCCCCCAAATAAGAAATAAATAAAGCTAAGGAGCTACAGTCAGACAGATCAGAATTGAAGCCATTGAAATTATGGCCTTTTCTTGTTTGTTTTCTTGTTATTCGTTCTGTCATTCATCCAATCAATATCATTCTGAGAGCTTTCCATGTATCACATGCCTTACGAGGGCCTGGGCAATGAAAAAAGCTAGAACAGGCTCCTTCTGTCATAAAGCTTACCTTTGTCATGGGGGAGTGGAGAGTAAACAAGGAAGCGATTCAAATGGCAGATGATCAAGACGTGCCCATTATCTCTATCACCATGATTATTGTGATTATTGGATGCATCGTTGGGATGAGGTTTGGAAGTGAGTAGCAGAAAACCTGACAATGGCTTAAATAAGACAGACTTTTTTTCTTTTGTCAGAACATCTCTAAAAATAATCTGTGTGAACTGGAGCAGTGGCCCCATAGTCAGTGGAAAGCCCAGCTTTCCTTTTGCTCTCTCATGCCCAGACTCTCCATCTGTAGCAGTCCCTGCCAATGCCCACGTATCACCTGAGCACTCACCATGCTGTAATGTGCTTACTCCCAGTACTTGAAAATGTTTTGCCCCTTTTTCTGGCACAAGCAGGGAGGTCAGTTTACAAATAACAGACTGGAAGTGCCAGGAAGCTGATGACAGACAAGAATTAGTGCAAAAATATCCCAGCTCCCTCTTCTTTCAAGTAGGACAGTTCTTTATGCTCTAAGCATGGTGTATGTGTGCTATGAAATTTCCCAGAGTTCCCTGCAGTGTGGGTCTGCCATGACTTGCTCCTTATAGACTGACTTCTCTACCTCTCATCCTTGTCTATTCTTCTACAACCTTTTCCTGAAGTCACTTAGCAAATAACTTGCTCCCTAATCTCTGATTCTCTGTCTGTCTTTGAGGGAGAACTTAGCCCATGATATGGTCCAAGATATCAATGCATGCTTCACCTATCTCCTCTCTCATCTACATTCCTACCAGAAGAAAAGAATGGTGGACACAGGCAGGCAAGACCCTCTCCCTTACAGAGCACTTCTATAGAGTTCCACAGGAACTTGGATGATTGGCAAGAACTTCCAGAGCCCACTCAGGTGGTGGATAAAGCTGGGAGTTGTAGTTCTTATTCTGAGTGATGATCCTCCTGTGAGATCACGCATCTGTTCCTAAGCAGACTGGAATAATGACCATAACAAGCCAGCCTGAAAATGTTTAGGGGATAGGAAAAACAAACTTGCATTGAGTGGGCTGAGAACTCACAAGCAGATTTGGGGCTGCTGATGTACTACAAATAGCATTTCACAAAGATTCCCCCCGGCAAGCCCTCGAGCCTCACACCTCAGTGCCTGCATCCCACCTGTTCCCTTCCTCAGTCTTAAGCATAACTTACTCTCTCCAGTACTGGGAGAAAAGCCAGAGTTTGGTTATAGAAAACCCTGCCAAGATACAATCTGTATATTAAAATCACTTGAGTTGGCTGGTCCTCACCTTAATTTTGATAAATAAAGACTGCCACTCAAGAGCCCAGCCTCAAATGACCTGCATAACTGATACAGAAGCATGACTCAAGAAGGTGTGCAGTTAGTGACAAATGAGTGGTTCAGTATAAAAGACACTGGGACATTCTTGAGACACAGCAAACTCAGAACCTCAGTGTTACAGGGGTGGGGAGGGTCAGTGTAAGGAGTAAGAAGACCCCACTAAGTGCATTTGCATAACGCACTCTCAAACAAGGCACCTCGTCATCAGAGTTGCTCTAGAATGTAGGTTCACTAATTACCACCACTGTAAAATTGAAGAAACAGACTTTGACAGCTAACATAACTTCCCCCCAGTCTTATAGATATATATCCAAAGGGGTCAAAGTCAGTGTACTACAGAGATACCAGCACAATCATGTGCATCCTGGACAGTCAAGGAAAAAAAAAACATCCTAGATGCCCATTGGATGATGGGATAAACAGAATGGGATGTAAAGACACACTGTATTATTCAGCCACAAAGAATTAAATCATGACATTTTCAGAAAGACAAGTAGAACTAGAGATCATGTTACTCAAAGTAAGCAAGATTCGGAAAGACAAATAGCAAATGTTTTCTCTCATATGTAGAATCTGTATTTTTCAAGAAGACAGGAAAATAAAATGGGATCAATTTAGGAAGAGTGAAGGGGTTAGCAGGAGCCAGACGTGAGGGAAGCAGAGTGTAAAGGAATGACTATGATCAAAGCACATGACATTATACATGTATGAAAATGTCAAATGAGACCCATTTCAACATTAATACATTTATACATTAATAAAAATATAAATGATAAATCATAGCCTTAGGTCAAGTGTAGTTATAGTCTTTATTTTATAAATGAAGAAACTGAGCTTTATAAGAGTCTGATGAAGAGTGCCTCTGGATGTAAAGACCTTCCTGTCCAGCTGTCAGATGGGTTCCTAAATCCACTCTATGGAATACAGCTGTGATCACATAAATGTCAACTACAATGACAAGGTCAAATAATACACAGCCTCTTAGGTGAGTCTGTTCCCTCACCGAAGAAAGCCAACTGCTGCCACTCTTCTCAACACTTAGTCTCCACAGTGGGGATGTTGTCATAGGCTCTGTCAGCCATGTTGAACTCTGCTCTGGGACCCAGCTCAGACAGAGCTTTCTGCAGAGGACTAATCAGTATCACACATGGCATCTCTGTCCCAGCTCTTCAACTCTTCTATCACAGTCCTCATGCAGCCATGGAGATCACACATAACAGGGTAGGAATGTGCTCAGATAAAATTTTGTTAATAGTCATGAAAGTCTAAATTTTAGGATTTTCATGTATCACCTAATTTTTTTTCTCTATCTTCCTAAGCATCTAGAAATGTAGAAAGCATTCTTAGATCATAAGCTACAAAAATCAGGTGGCAGGTCAAATTTGAATTGTGGGACACAGCTCACCAGCTTTGGTGTAACGTCTGTAAAAGTGTCTGACCTGATCTAAAATCATCCGTAAAAGCACCTGGCCAAGCTAAGGCTTAGGAATGCTGGAAATTTTCCCTTTTGTGAAAAATGCCAAAGGATATGACAATGTGTTTGTTTCTTTTTTTTTTTTTTTTTTTAATAGAAAATGAGTGGTGAAAAGTTATAAATTGGGAGTACAATTTTGGCTCAGGCAATAATGGAGTGCTGATATTTGCAACTGAAAGACTGAAATGGAAAGTAGGATTTGGAGAGTAAGGGCCACATAAGCCTTGCTAAGGACACTGGAATTTCCTTAAATTGCCATATGGGTGCATAGTACTTTGGGATATTCCGTGCAGTTTGTGAGTGTTTAGTGCATTCATCTTTTTTCCTGGCATAGTCAGGAATACACCAATATTTCTCTCTCTTTCATTAGTAGGGAAGCCAAAATGCAGGGAAGTGATTTACCAGACTCACCTAGCTTTCAGATTAAGTATCCTGCACTGAATGACTGCAGATACTAATCACAGGCAGCTTCACCTGGACAAATGGACAGTGGCCTGGACTGGACCAAGCTCCAGTCTGGCCTGCTCTATATTCATTACTTCCTGCCTGATCTAGGAAAACCCACTACTAACTACAGCCTGTGATCTGAATCCCCTTTCAGTTTCTGCTTCTACTCAGTACCAGATGATGCTGGGACGCTAATGCCCTAGCAACAGGCAAGGGTCAATGTTTATAGAAGGAAGGATTAATTAGAAGACCCAGTGAGGTGACCCTGGATATGAACCCTGCTTCCTTCACAAACAGTTGAGAGCCCACCTGCTGATCGGGATAAGGAGTGCCCAGTGGGGTGGGACACAGAAGTGAATCCACAGGCTGTGCTTCCAGTAATAATGGGAAGAGGGATCAAAGCTGGCATCACAGAGTGCATGGCCCCTGCTGGGGCCTGGTCAAGGGGTATCATGTGTACTGTTACCTAATCTTCATGGCAACTGCCGGGGATGGGGCATACTGCATTTACTTTGCAGATAAAGGAATAAAGCTCAGCTAACTGACACAACACACTAGAGAAGAGTGTGGGACTCCAAAGCTTGTGCACTTATCTGCCCTGGGCTCAGGAATATATACAAAAATCAAACCTGGACCTTTATCTGCTTTGGCTTACAGTGGCTCAGCACCCATCAACCCAGATATTTGAAATATCTCAGCAGTAGATGGGTCCCTTAACTGGACATTAGTAAATTTGTGTTCCCCCAATATCACTACCTCTTTCCCCTCCAACCTGTGACCTCTGAATTCAAAGGTATTGTTCTCGGAGAGACCAGAATTTTGGTCAGTGCATTGTTATCACAAGGTTTGCCTAGATAGTAAAAGGACCTGGGCTCAATCCCTAGTATCTGTCTATCTATGCTTATATATGTATATGAGTGCATATATAAGTATACAATATATATTATATACATACATATCACAAGCTTATAAGACAGAAGTAATTTGTAAGGCTGTGAAATACCATTCTCAAACTGAGCAGAAGGACATACCCTAGGATAAGGTATGGGGCTCATTATGAGTTTTCAAGAAGACCCTGAGAACAAGTTCCTCTGGATCAAACTCTGACCACATTCTCTGAGCTTATCTTTTGACTAACTCTGAACTTTGACATATTTAGTCTAGTTTTATCAAGAATTTTACCGGGTCGGTGGAGTGGGAAAATTTACACCCCTAATATCTGATCACATCCTTTATTTCCTACCATTGATAAATTACTATCCTTCACACAAGTGACTGAAAATTCTGCTGAGTCATTATGAATCTTGGTGAGTTGGTGTGAATTCTGCTGGGTCAGCATAGATGAACATTTCCCCCTTATGGTCTTAGTAAATTTCCAGCCCCTAACCTTTACCCTCTTTCCTTGGCCATAATTACCTGTTTGACCTTGTATTCTCAACACAGCCAAATTCTGCACTGAGGTCTTTCCTCCTATGCCAATAGTTCTGAGTCACATCTGCCTTCACCCTTTCACCTTATATTGGCTTGGGTTCTCTTGACACATGGATGCTATCAAAATTAGTTTCACATGGAAAGGGTACACTTGTTTATTCAAAATGGTGTCAATGGATGACCCCTGACCTGAAAATCAGTGTTCCCCAGGAATTCTGAATCAGAGAGAGTCATGCAGACCACCAAGAGTCTGTCATCTTTGGGCCAGTGGCCAATTCAAAATACTGCTATCACCTTCAGACTCCACCAGTTAATAACTGGAAAGATACGGAGCCTTGCCCTGCCTCCACTTTCTCATCTATGAAGTGGGTGAAACGGCAGCATTACTACACATATGTGCAGATTGACTCAGGTAGTGAGTGCAAGTGCTCAGCACAGGGATGGCACAGTGCTCAGTGGCTACCATCAGTGTGACTACAGCAGTCAAGGACATCAGACATGAGGGAATAGTGTAGGGGACAGTGTCACGCATCAACAGAGTTGTAGCGTTTATGGAGTGCCTAGAGTTTTACACAATGCCTAAACTCAAGGATCAATACAAATAATTAGAACAAGGGGGCACACATGTGGATCGATGCCCTGAGACGCAGCAGCAGGGGAAATTATTTCTAGCCTGGGGTATAAGAGGTATTCAAAGTATGAGGCAATCTCTGAGATCATGACTTGACTAGAATTTACCCGTAAAGAGGAGTCTGCAGGACATTTCAAAAGCCAAGATCAGCAAGCAGAGAGAGGACCCACTACCACACAGTATCTCATAGAGGCCACCAGCTGTCATCCTTTATTCACAAACCTAAAAAAGCCCAAAGAATTGAATGGCTGATTTTCAGTGACATACCTGAACCAATCTGATTAAAAAAAACTTTTTTATGAATCTGTTTTCCCATTTTATGCAAGTAATCATGTTTCATGGCGAAATATGCAGTGTTTGGTTACAGACTATTGTCCCTTCAGACCATACAGAGGTCGTGAAATAGGCATGACTCACAGTATGTCTGACTTTGAATCAGGAGAGGGTACTTAAGGTTTTACTAAACAATGATAATGCTCCAGGCATTTCTCCTGAAAGGCGCAGCCATCGGTATTTTCTGCTTTGCATAGATAAGAAAACCCAGTATACCAGGAAAGTCACTTACCTAGATTGACACAGTTTGGAAGTTTCAAAGCCAGGATTTAAAGCTACCAAGCCTTGTCTCTGCCTATGAACACTGCTTGAGACCCTAGATAGTGTCATATCAGTAACACAAAGTGTAATTGTGCCATGTAGCTGCCTCCAAACTGAAGCATTACTTCTTAGAAGAATGGGGTCCATGGGACTCACAAAGCTGCTGTGGGAAATGCTTTCATCATTTGTCCATTTACCTGTTAGGGAAGTCAGCAGACATGATTATATGGACTCTTAGCACCACAGACTTCTTCTCTTTATACTAATCGCAGCTGTAACTTCAGATTTATGAAAAAGTTCTGACTGGCGCTGGAGAGATTGCTCAGCGGTTAAGGTCACTCACCGGTTATTCTTGCAGAGGCCCCAGGTCCGATTCCCAGCACCCACATGGCAGCTAACAACCCAGTTCCAAGGAATCCCTCCAGTTCCAGGGGATCTGTGAAGCCCTCTTCTGACCTTCACAGACATTGCATGACATGGGTGCACCTGCGCACTTGCAGACAATACACTCACACACAAAATAAAATAAAATAAAAGTAAAATCTTTTTAAAAATATCTGATTAGTGTGTGGCTCTGCCGCTAAATTGTCTCCTTCCTGAGAACAGCTCAATGTCTTTCCCTTCCTCCCCTCTCATCTTTACATCCCGCGTTAGTACCGTCCTTGGCCCATTGCTGGTGCCCAATAAAATCTGTTGCCCGAAAGGAGGCAGAGGGGTGAGGCTGAGGTACCCGTGAGGACAATGGATTGTTATGGTTGACTAAAGCACTTGAGAACATACACAATTCTCCTTCTTCACCTCAGGCCTTTCAACAATCACTTGATTTCTCTGAGATTTTGCCAAGACAGCTTTCCTGTGAAGCAATGGGGTGGTAGGAATGCATTATCAATCTGTTATCACCAGCCGGAAAATATGACCTTAACGTAGTGCAATATGGTCAATCTAGATGACAGGTGCTCTTCCCAGGTCCCAAACAGCCACACTATAATTTTACAATCTGAAAGACTTCCGTAATTGTGAGAGGATGAAGCATCTGGATGTTGCAAACTCTCTCGACAGGTTGTCTATACCATCACCTTCAAAATCGATGCACAAGAAATGAGAGTTTCTTGAGCAACAAAAATCATGGCTGGCAGCAGAACACAGTGCTTAGAATCCGCTTCATCGCATGAAGCAGGAGCAGTTGGGATTTCCTTTGGGAGTCATTGGGAACAGGGATCTGGCAATAAAAGAGACCACTCTCATGTAAGATGATAACTTCATTCTGAGTGTGTTTGTGTTAGGGAAAAGATGTGCCTATCATTCACACCGTGTTTATGAAATGCTTAAATGAATTCAGGAAGTAATGATCACTCTAGGGCCAAGATGGTAAGAAAACAGAAGCTGGGTTCTGAACTAGAGTTCAAATAGGTGGGTAGCTGAGCACTAGGAAACAGGAGGAAACTGAGCACTGCAGGAAGTCAAGTATTGGTAACAATGTAACAGTCTTATCTTCCGGAATCAACTCCAATCTAACCCAAGATAGAATAAATTTTGGAGACAGACAAAACAAACCACCGTTGGTGACATAGAGAGGACATATCAGGAATAGCAATTTGCTCACTTCCTGTGGGAAGCACTCTTGACATGATCTTTAAGAAGTCCAGACACATATTTACTGTGATGCAGCAATTGTTCTCAGAATATTGCAAAAGAAACACTTCCCGGATAGTAAAAGAAGGCACAGAATGAGGCATTCCGAGCTCCTTGAGGCAGAAAGCTGGGAGCCAAATCTAGATTCAGGGCTTCACTAGACAAACTCCAGCAACATCTACCATGTAGCAATGGATGTCATTGACATGTAAACATTTCAGAAACAAACTATTGGTGGGGGTACATGTTTTCAATAACAGCCACCACACTTTAATTTTCTTAAATGCACTCAACACAGAGCCCAACACACACAGCCAATTGTGACGGGCAGTCACATGTGGGGATGCACTGTGAACTTCACTGGGTGTGAGGAGCAGCTGGAGGTATTAACATTGTCTATAATACTCTTTTTGTCCGCCCCCCCCCCACAAAGAATAGCAATCTTATTTCACTTGTGACCTTAAAACAATCGTTTTTAAATCAGGAGGTCAGAGACTAGGCTGAGTGAAACTGACTTGAAATGATCCAGCTGTGTCACTCCTGAGTGTACACCTGCAGGAAACTAGGTAAGCATGCAGCAAAGCTACCTATGGAGCCACGTTCATGCTTGTTCTAATCATAATAGCCAAGTTATGGAATCAGTCAATGTGACATCAGGAGATGAAGAAAGTGTGCTTGATTCAGCCGTAAAGAGGAACATTGCCCCGACTTTTGTATGTAAAGGGGGAAAAGTGGAGACCATAATGTTGAGTGAAATAAACCAGACGCAACACAACAAACTTTGCATGGTTTTTCTCTTCTATGAAATCTACACTGAAAACAGTAAGACAGAAGGCCAAGGGGAACTATTTGGGAAGAGACCTGGACTGAACGGGAGTAGGAACAGGAGGCAGGAGAGCAAATATGATCAAAGTGCATGATATACATGTATTCAAATGTCACAATGATATCCACTCTCTCAGGCAATAATATATGCTAATAAAAGTGAATCAGATTTCCTTTACCAACTTCAAAGATCATTTAAAGACTTGGCAAAATATCTAACAGTATTACACATGGATGGATAAACTCATTTAAAATTGGAGGAGAAAATACGCTGTCCTAACTGATTTTGAACTTGAGCAGAGACTAAAGCAAAAGAAAATGAATATAAATGCTATAGTCTAATTTTAAAATTATTTTTATTTTTGTATATGAGTGTACTAACTGTATGTATGTAAGTTCACCTGTGCCATGCAATACCTACGGAGGTCAGAAGAAGGCATCAGGAGACCCCCTGAAACTGGATTTACAATTGTTAGCCACCATGTGGATGCTGGGAATTGAACCCAGGTCTTCTGTAAGAGCAGTCAGCATTCCTAACCACTGAGCCATCTCTCCAGCCCCATCTAATTTTTAAAGTCTTTCATTCCTAAGTACAGATAAATAACTGGGAAGGAGGGCGGGAGGATGGACAGGTGTTGAGAACTGGTCAGCCAGTCTCCTGATGCCTGGCTGTGGCTCCGTGGACTTGTTTCAGTGACTGATGTGCCTGGTGTCATTCGTAGCTCTTTGCCCTTCCTATGTCAATGAAAACCTGACAAATGTGGGAAATGAAGCTGCTTCACTGTGGATTGGCAAGAGGAGGTGGCTAGGACACGAAGGAAAGCCACAGGGAGTAGGAAAATCGGCCACATCACTTAAACAGAGGTTTCCTGGGAGTCATTGCTGACATTTGGCTTATTTGAAGTGTACAACTCATCTGTAAAGGACTTCTAGTTAACTATCTAAATGTACACAGTACACTTGACTTTGCTGTGGGAAAATGTCAAGCAGATAACGCTAAACAAACCAGGAGCAGAAATGACCACAGGTTTCACTCAATCCAGTAATTCTTAAGCCTCACCAAGTCCTTGTGAAGATTAAATAAAAACATTCACGAGTGCCCTTGGACAGCTATAAATGATATACAATGTTGATTATAAATATAAGGGTGCTGTTGTTAGCTTTACATCAGAATTTGATAACAGAGCTGAAAATGGAAAGCCTGAGAGAGTGTGGTATTCTAATCAGCCACTAACCCTGACTGAAAGCACTCTACAAGAATGATGTTGCTTATGCAAGGAATTATCCTCTGGTGTTTTGTTTGGTTGTGTTTTGTTTTGTCAAATAAAAGTACTATATCCAAATTTTAAAATTTAGGAAATAGAACTGAAATAAAGTCACCCACATTTTCAATAGTCCTAATATGCCACGTGATATTTGTTGAATGAATAATGTAACAGAGTGAAAAGAATGCAGCAACTTTGATCACTTTGCTGCTTCCCATGAGTCTTTTCTCATTGTCTATGTAAGTGTAAGCACATGGGGCTGGGGCGATGGCTCAGTAGGTAGAGTGCTTGCTGTACAAACATGAGCACCTGAACTCAGACCCTGAGCACCCACAGAAAAGCAAGGCTGAATGGTACTCTCTGCCTGTAACCCCAGCACAAGGGAATGGAGACAGGAGGATGCCCAGAGTTAATTAGCTGACCAATTCAGCCAATCAGTTGAGCTCCAGATTCAGTGAGAGACTGTCTGAAAAAAATTAGGTGGGCAGAGACAGAGGAAGACACCCAGTGGTGATCTGTGACCTCCACACACATATGCAAATATGTGCATGTGTATCCACACACAGTCAGTCATGCAGAAACACGCACACTCTAAACACATTCATACACATATGTGCACAAAATCAAAACAGTGTAAGCATCGAGTAGCTCAGTATTTTATAGCCTTCACTTTGCACTAAGTGGTTCCTTCTGTTGATTAAGAGCATTCAGATCTATCAGTATTTCCTGGATTTGGTGTTTTGTACTGTGCCAAATTCACTTTTACTAGAATAGCTTTTGCCTCTTCTACAGGCTTTTCAAGGCAGCATGTCGGTAGAGAAGCTTCCGTGCCTCTGATGTTTAAGCATTTCCCAGAGCTTAAAATACAGCTAATAGCTGGCAGTCATCAGGGGCTTCCTTTATAGATTTTATTATTAGGTTTATTGGTATGGTTATAGTTATTGTGTTTTAATGAAGAGGACTGCATACAGAACTGCTTAGTTTATTTACTTAATACTTAAGATAGGGAATGAAATGTCTAAATACCATAGATTTTATTTTAAAAGTAACACAAGGCAAAAATAACACATTACAATAAATTTTAATATAAATTAAAGGTCTCAGAGAAAGAATTCTATAGAGAAACAATCTTATTTCAAAAGTAAGATTTGCAAGCTTAGGGGTACATTTCAGTGGAGAGTGTTTACTTACTAAGCATGAGCTGTATGATAATTATAATATATAATAAATATATAAAACATTAGTCAGACTTAGTGATAAAATCCCTTGTCCAACGCTCCCTTAAGAAGGATAGGAAATGGCAGGACTCCTCCGATGTTGCAGGTGACCCTTCTCTCCCACTGTCAAAGCAGAGGCAAATGTCATTAAATGCAACTTGTGATACTCCTTGCCCAGAAAACTCTCACAGCTCACTTGCTAGAGATTCACTTGCCTGAACAATAGTATTGACCACATTATTCAATATACACTCCTCACAGTGTTCATCTGGCCATGGATACTCCATCATCCCATAATGTTCATCTTGCCACGGCTATCCCATCATCTCTTGGTTCTCCTCCCACTGTCTGAAAGTTTGGGGTCCCAGTACCTAGAAAATTACTGTGTCTCAGACCTTATCACAGGTAGAGTTCACACTACCTGTGTCTTATAGGATACACGGCTGGAGGTAAGAGATGCAGACAGGTTCTAGTCACCCTCCACATTGGTTCAAACTCTACTTTCAAAGGGCTAGTTTTGGCTTAAAAATTAACTTTTCATTTATGTGTCGATTCATTCCTTGAATACTGGTTGAGTGTCTATCATAGGTCATGCATGGTATAATATAGAGAAAATCGAAAATCAAAAGTCTTGCCCTCATAGGACTCATTCTAATTCTGGAAGACAATAAACAAGCAAGAAACATGCAAACTTAAGTTCGTTATGAAGGGCACAAAATGGAGTCTCGGGTGGGGAATAACTGCGGCAGACTGGGGAGAGGTGACTTTGGTCCAGATGAGGTGAGGAGGCCTTTGTAAAATGTTAACATCTGGTTAGAAAGAACAAAAGAAATGAAAATCTAAGATAAAAGGATTCTAGAGAGAAGAACAGCAAAAGGCAAGGGCCCAGGGCAGAAAACAATTAAATATTTTTAAGGCATCGAAAGAAAATCATTGATTGGATTTTCTGGTTGATGCTCAGGAAGTCAGGAGGAGAGAAGAAGCAGATGGAGATGGAGATGATGGAGATGGAGATGGAGATAAAGCCAGAAGGCACATCACTTTGGCACTTGGTCTGAGACTGAACCCTAAGACACTGTTCCAAAAACATTTACAACTATTTGTTAGTGACTTATTTCTCCACAAGTATTATTTCAGTCAGATTAATCAAAATCTGTTCCTTCCAAGATTAGTGTCAATCTAAAAACATTAGGTGGCTCATTGGAAATTTTATCCTTCTGGTCAACTTACTTCAGTCTCTCAGTAGACCCATTCTTCTTTATAAACCCAAGGTCTGTTCATGGCTTTATAAAACACATGATTTGTTCACAGCTCTCACAAATATTCCTCTCCAGGAACTTAACTTTGTTCTCTATTCCCATGATCAAGGCTTGCAGACTTGTCAAAGAAAAAAGAGTTCTCCCAGCCTACAGCACATCCGGAGCCTGACCCCAACATTCTAGTTCATTCTACAAACCCCTCCTCACGCTCAGAGCCTTCAGTACTATATTTCATTATGTTTTGACATTAAGCCTTGCTATTTGGGGGACTTTGGAACCAAGGAAGCCTAGCGTGAGTCTGTATCCTCTCCACAGTAAACAGACCTCCACTTGATCCTCTCTCTCTTTTCTTTTGGCCCTGTGTGTAATCTTGCCATGTTGCACCCTGACTATGCTCTTGTTAGGGTTTAATTGTACATCACCGTGGCCTCAAAACAGCTAAACTCCATCCCTACACTAATTCACTGGACTTAGCACCAAATAACTCTTGGCAGTTTCAGAAAAATCAAATCTGGAGATTTGTCACAATTGAGGACATACAAAATTTATGTTCCAGACTCTGATGGCAATTTCCAAAAAGCAGTTCCCAGAATAGCTGAGAAATTGCCATGTAACTGGAATAAAGCTATGACCTCCTCAGAGGTCTGGAAGGAGGAAGGACCACAGTCATGTGAGACCATCAGAACTGGCTATGTGCTGCTAATCAACACCACTACTGACCTCCCTCCCCATGCATTTGTTGTCACAACTCTTTTGACAGTTCGGGTCTAGATTCAGCTACCTAAGGTAAGCACCAAACTTGGAAAGCCATGGAGAAAATCTGAAAAGTTTCACTTCGTATTTGCATTCTGGGTAGCAATGCTTTTCATGGTGCTTTTTCTAGACCCCTATCATTCTGGTCACCCTGTTTTGATCACTGATTTTCAATAAACATCTTTTTCAAATGGTGCTGAGGACATAATTCTCCTCTTCCAGTGCAGTCTGAGTAGAACCAAGAGGCATGTACAGTTAGATTCTCTTCACTGAAGGCAGTCCACTGGCCCCCAGGCCACATCCAGCTTTCAAATGTGGTTGCCATGACCAATATTCTGTTCACCTTTTAAAAACACCATTGGGAGCAGCCAGCAAAATAGCTTCGCAAGGTAAGGCAACTGCCACCAAACCTGACAACCTGAGCTCAATCTGTGGGACCCACATGGGGGAAGGAGAGAACTAAGTCCCACAATTGGTCTCCACATATGAGGAACCACACACATGCACAGACACACACACACACACACACACACACACACAAATAAGATATAAATTAATAATATAACCAAAAGGAAACATCATGAATATTTAAAAATTAAATCAGTATCCATAACATCAACAGCTTAAAATTTGCTCAATAAAATTGCAAAACTTGGTCACACTGGAAGTGCTTTATTTACAAGGCTTAAAAGCATCCATTTCTTTTCAATACAGGTATGAGTCCCCATTCGTCACAAGCCTCATCTGGTTCCATGTGCTTATAGACATTCCTCAGCTAATCAATTAACAATGGTAAACACATCTGATTTGGAGTCAGAAGGGCTGACTTTGTGCATTAAGCCCTCACTGGTCTGAACTGATCATTTACTAGACACAAACCACCGGGCCTGACGATACAAAACATGTAGTCATCAGAAAGACAGGGCAAGCTCTGCCCTTGCAGGGGAGAAGGACACAGTTACTTGCCATGCTCATGAGCTACAAAAGTGAGATATGTTCCCAAGGAACATCAGAGAGCACCACGGAAACAAAGACTTGAGAAATCCACCTTGTCCAGGAAATCAAGGAAGACTCTGGCAGTTAAGCTGAGCCTCAAAGACAAGGAAAAGTAGGCAGGATGCATAGAAAATGGAGGAAGGAGAGTTCAAGGCCAAGCAAATACCAGGTGCACAGCCCTTGAGGCAGGAAGTTGGCACACACTGGGAACTGAAAGATGGCCTTTTTCTTTCTTTTTTAGAATACTGCAGATAATACTTTAGGAGGATTTTATTAGTGTTTCTTTCTTAAAAACAGGTACCAGGTCCCTATCACAACGGCAATCTTTCCAATATAGTCAGTATTGTTGAGCAAGAGACGTGTTAAGCTGCCGCCTGTGTTTTTCACACACAAATGCATGAATCCCTGGCAGAAGATGTACTTTTTTCATCCCATAAAAAGACAATGAAATATATGTAACTCATAAACCCCCAACCTTCCTGACAGTGAGTGCAAAATGAGATTACATTCTTCCTCTGTAAGCAAATTATTATGGCCTGCAGCCCTCCAACTGTCTCCCAGCTGTTTCTGAGAGGTTGCCTACCCCTCCTGTGTGTCCAGAATCATGTTCTTTGCTGCCGTTTGCTCTGAACTTCCTGGCTGGCTTGGCCAGCTGTGCTCATTGGTGACTATGGTTGATGCTGTACGTGGTTCTGGAGAGGGGATGCTGCTGTTTGGGTCAGTCCTGGTGAGTCTCAGCACTGGCAGGTGGGGTCTCAGAAGCATGCCAGACCTGCAAAACTGCACAGCTGCTGTTAGACGCTGTGAGCTGCCCCGGCCAGAGACCTTCATGTCCCTCCTGCCCCCTTGTGGCCAAGTGGACACTGGCTCCCACTAAGGACCTCTACATCACAGAGTTTGGAATCCTTACTAGGCAGCCTTCAGCTAAGTGTTAAATCTATCCATTTCCTCTTCTATAGAGTTCAGCCCTCTTTCCTGCAAGGGACACATTACAGGTTATTCCCCAAATGCCTGAGCCCACAGATACACCAAACCCTACATTACATACACTTTTCCCCTACACATTTGTATCTCTGTGATAGTTTACTTTATAAATTAGGCACCATGAGAGATTAATAATATCTAATAATAAGAAAACAAGTTCATCAATGTGTGGCAATAAAAGCCATTCAAGTTTACGCAGTGTTAATTTCTGGAATTTTCCATTCAATAATTTTCTGACTGTGGTTAACTGTAGATTAGTGAAATTACAGAAAGTGAAACCACAGGTAAGTAGATCGGGGAGAGGAAGCACTGTAATTGCAAAACAGATACACTCAACTATTTTCTGTTGTCTTTATTGGCCGTGTAACAAAATGCCTACGAGAAACAATTTAAAAGTTGACATTTATTTGGGCTTGTGGTTTCAAAGATCTCAGCCCATGGTTGGCAGGTTCCATTGCTCTCAGGTCTGTGACAAGGCAGAGCATCATAGAAGGCAGGCCATTATGGCAGACAGGCAGGAAGAATAAACCTGTTCATCTTACGGAGCCCAGAAAGCAGAGAGAACAACAGAACAAGATACGGCCTTCAAGGCAGGGCTGCTGACAGGCATCACTTCCTAATAGTCCATTCAGATATAAATCTACTCATATTTGTTGATGAAGTCAGAATACACCTGCTGTAACCACCTGTCATTAACTAGTTACCAAGTCCTCAGTGCAGGAGCCTTTTGGAAGGGCATTTCACATTCCAACCCTAAGTCTCACTACCCTATTTTGAAAATCCTGTCTCTAAAAACTATGTTTTGAACTCCTTACAACTTCAGATTTAAGCACAGTCCATGGCCTCCTCACAACGAATAAGAATGTAACCCTTTCATCCCATCTTGCCTATTGTATGCACATGCATTTTCCATCTTCCCGGATAATTATCATTTAGTTATTGTAGCTTAATTAAAAAACAGATACACAGAGCAAGTTCTTTGTGTTATTGAGACGACAGGAGGAAGTGAAGGAAGGCGCATTCTAGATGGCTTGTACTGTTCACTGAGGCCTCACATCACAGAGCTGAGCTGTCATGCAAGTACAAGTTGTGATCCGTGTGTCAGTGCTGGCAAGCCTGAATACCTGATGGAGGCCAAGGGTCCAGCCTAGTCTTGGCTCCACCCATCTATCTAGTTGCATTATCCCCAAATCTCTCTGCCCAGGCAGAGACACACAACCATTTCAGATCTCTTAAACACACCAGGTATCCTATACCCTTTCGTCTCATCCATCCATGCACTTTCTCTGCTTGAAAGACCTTGGCTTTGCCAGGGTGAGCATGGGTAAATAGGACCACACAGGATTCCCTTTATTTTTGAATAAAAAATATATTCAGGCTGGAGAGATGGCTTAGCAGTTAAGAGCACTCACTGCTCTTGCAGAGGACCCAGGTCCGGTTCCCAGCAACCACACTGTGTCTAACAACCATCAGTATCTCCAGTTCCTGGGGATCTGGTACATTCTTCTGACCTCTGTGGGCATTGTATGACATGCATCCACTCACATACAGACAGACAAAACATCATATACATAAAATACAGAAAAAAATTTAACTCAAGGTGATGCAAGGGAAAAATAACAGGATCAGTAGGTTTATGCAATTCCACAGTCTATACCCAATGTTTTAGACACAGCTTAGTCAAGAATCAAAATGGTGCCGGGACCATTCCTCTTCAATGCGCCATCCAGATACGTAATTCCTACTCCTACTTTTCCTTCTGTTGGCACCCGTCACGACTGGCTTTGAGTGTCAACTGGGCGCACCTGGGAGCAGGAACCCAATTTTCACTGTCAGATTATCCTGTGGACATGCCTATGAGGCATTCACTGGACTACTGAGTGATGTGGGAGGGTCCAGCCCACTGTGGTGGCACCCCACTCTTGGGGAGGTGGCCCTTGTTGTATAAGAAAGCAGACTGAGCACGGGCCAGAGGAGCGAGTCAGTGAACTATGTTTCTCCATGGACTCTGCTTTCGCTTCTGGTTCCAGGTTTCTGACTTGAGTTCCTGTCCGGGCTTCCCTCAGTGACAAACTGTGATTGGGATGCACAAAGCAAACGAACCCTTTCCTCTCCAAGCTCATTTTGGTCAGAATGTTTCATAACAGCAGTAGACTGCTGGCTAGGACAGCAACCACTGGACAGATGGTCAGCTTTCCTTCTCACCCAACAATCAGTGCCAGAAAGATATGACTTGGATTTAGAGTTATCATCTGGATGGCTAAAAGATGAAAGTCTATGTAAGCCAGTCACGTAGTTGACTCTTAGGTCAAGGAGTAGCATCAGCTTCATCTAAAGCAAAGACCAGTGCCAGGTCCATGAAATCCCAAAGCCAAAACCTCAAAATTGATTAGCAATGATCACAGATAACTACTGCAGTAACCCTGCGGCTAGAGTTTCTATTTTATTTTTACCTAAAACCCCCAATCTACCTCCCAAATCTCTGTTTCATCTATGAGGTAAAGTTATGCAATGCTGGGAAACAGACTCTGGTATATTCTGCTGTATGCAGATGTATGCTCACGGACAGTGACAAATGCACCTTGCCGGTAAGGGATGTTAAACATGGGGAAAACTATGCGTGTACTGAGGTAGAGAGTATACTGGAAACTTCTGAGTCTTCCATGTAATTTTGAACCTGCTAATACTCTGAAAAATAAAATTTATTCTAAAAGTTATCCCAGATGCCTGGCATCCTTGGGTCCATGTTTCCAAAATTAAACCAATCAACTAAAGCTCAGTATGGAGGAAGCTGTTCTCCAGGGCACTACAGTCCACATCTAGTCCACACAAGCAGTGCCAAGGTGCCAGAGTAGAGCAAACAGCACAGCCTGGACATTACCAGTGTCTCGGAGTTCAAGATGCTGCTGGCTGCTGGATAGGGTTCTTTCACAGGGGGCTACAACTCCTTCCTTTGTCCAGTAGATCTGATCCTGTCTTCTAGAACCCTGGATCATCATGCTAGCATATCTGTACATGTGTTCATTTGTTTTGTTTTTATTTTGTTCTGTGACAGGGTCTGGCTAAGCAGACAAAGCTAGCCTTGAATTCAAGATTCTTCTTCTTCAGCCTTCAGTGTGTTAGAGTTACAGGTGTGCCCCACTACATACAGCTCTACACCTGTTTTGAAGGCCTACTTTCTCTCTACCTCCAAATAAGGTTCCATTTACTGTTTCTAATGGGAAATGCTCTCCACAGTCCACATAAGAGCCTGGCAACCTACTCTTAACTCTGGAATGCCTGGCAGAATTCAGAGGGTGGGAAGGCTAACAAGCCAGATGGGAAGCTGACAGCAAGACATAAGTCAAAAACACATGCAACTGAGAAGCCAAGAGTCTTCTTCCAGAAACTGTCAAAGAACCTGAGGTCAACAGGAACCCAGGAATCACCTGACCTTTTCGGTTTTTTTAATTTTAATTTTATATTTTCATCTGACTCTTTCTAAGAGAACTGGGCCCTGGGAAAATCAGCCATAGTGAACCCTCCCAGAGTTAGACAGAGGATACAAACAGATAAGGAGAACTGTGACAACTGACATAAAGTCCATTTTAAAAGATCAACCTTCATCGTAGCATGTGAATTTTGCATTCTGCTTGGAAAAACAGCAGAAATACAGATTTTTCATCTGCACTAAGCCTCACTTCAGCTGTAACTGAAGGTAGAAAGTCAACACGAGGCGCCTCTGTTTGGGATGATGTTTCATCTGGGAGCCAATTATCACCAGGAAGAGTGTATGAGAATTAGGGAAACTAACCTTTTCTAATCCGCTGTCTAACAGAACGCTCTCTGCAGCCAATCAATAACGGCTGTGGAGAAGAGGCACAGAAGTCTCTCTCTTCGCCTCCACATCAGTAATTAAAGCCAGTTTAATGAGATTGCCCGAGAGCTGGGTGTCTGAGTGCAGAGGTAGACAGTTGCAGTGAGTGAGAGTGGCTTGCCGCAGGAAGCAGACAGCAAAGCAGAGCATAAGTCTGAGCTGTTAGATATGAGTCACCCCAAAGCTCTCCAGCAAAATATGGGTTGTGGAACCCAGGAAGCAGATGCCCGTATGCATAGACAGGTGGCAATGGTTACCCGTCAGAGCTGGCAGTGAGGAAAGGAGGAACTGGAACATTTCTGGGGTGGTATCTATTATCTGCTCAGTTGCCCCAATTGAGAGAACTCCTGGATCTCACCATCACTTTCTAGAATGGTGTAAGAAGCCTGTGTATTGGATACCAGACTTCATGCAGCTTAAGGGGTAATTCTGCCTCTGGAGAGGCATTCTGCCCTTCACCTTCTGAAGTTTCGGTGGCTTCTGTGTAAAATGAGACCGCAACGACAAAGACCTCTAAAGGACTTCGTGCTGCAGAAGAGAACCCTGCAGAACGCAAAGTGCAGCACGGGGCTCCCAGCTAACTCTCGCTCTAGCAAGCACTATCACTGGCTGCTGGTATCCCCCAGCGGCTCAGCCATTCCCTCCAGGTAAGAACGGCCCATATGAGGATGTCATCAGGCTGCCATGAGGTCTAGAGGCGGGAGGACTCAGCTACACTTGACAAGAAGCAGGTGCCAACATTGACAGTTACCTCTCTCACGGTCTTAAAAAGGGTAGGCCGTCAGCAAAGAATAAAAATAGAAAAGCATTTTGCCCAGCCCAAGCCAGGCAGTTTGTGATCTGGGAGGTAGAGAGTACTCAAGAGAGGGGAACTTTTCCACACAGGATTTTGCCCCTTTCTTTTAGAAAAGTACGACTGTGGGGAAATGAAACCCCTGAGTCCCAGGACCCTCCAAATGGAAATGTTTCTTCAAACTCTGAACTTTGGAAGCAGAGAGGCAGCCTCTGCTTGAAGAGACAGAAAGCCTTGGACACAAAGCCACAGCAGCCAGGGTGCTGGCACCCTCAGACAGGGCCATATGGCTTGCTACATGTTATACGTAAATTACCTTTTGGCTCTTTGCTAAACAAAAGGGCTTAAAATAAGCCTGCATTTTACTAACAGACTCCCTTTCCCAGCACCATTTCCCACCAAACAGGATCTATCTGCATAAGCCTGTGCCAAATGTATCCCGGTCAGCCGCTCTGTGATTTAAGATCAGCTATTTCTTGTCTCCATACTCCATAATGAAGCCAGTCACATTTTATTGCCAAATGGCCCTGGTAATGCCTCTGTAACGGCCCATCGAAGGTGCTTCTGCTTTCGGGAATAAAGAGCGAATCTGAATTTCACCAAGATAAACTCATAGCTGGGTCAATACATCGAATGGTTATCGTTTGTGCCCTGCACTTTATCTATTTTTAGGCCTTGTTCCTGAAAGGAAATAAAAATGTATTACCTGCATGTGGAGAAGCCAGAGGCCTGGGGGAGAAAAGGAGCATCTGTTAACTGTTTTCTGGAGGGCAGAGAAGCGAACAAGGCAAGGCCTTCATTGCTGGTAAAAGAGAAATGCCAACTGCGATGTGGGCCAGGAGACAGAAGAGAGCCCCTCCCTCCCGCACTGTATGTCATGAGGTGTTCTGTTTGGAGGCTCATCTTCAGCGCTTCAATGGATTCCTGTGAAAGAACTGCACACCGTCAGGGCAGAGGGGCTTTCAGGATAATTCCATCAAGGATCTTTGCTGGAATTATGTTTCTAATTCTCTTAATCTTTAAGAAGCTCATATTCTTCTGCAAACTTTGGAGTTAAGTGTGGCCTGTCACTTAACTTGGTCCATGGAGTAAGTATGATAATCCAACAGGAAGACTCAGCCTGTGGAGCAAGATTTACGACAAAGATCCTAAGGACAACACACAGACGTGCCCTCTCTCTCGGTCTCTCTCTGTCTCTGTCTTTTTTTCTCTCTCTGTGTCTCTGCCTCTCTGTCTCTGTCTCTTTCTTTTTCTCTCTCTGTCTCTCTCTCTGTCTCTGGTTTCCTAAAACAAGATGTCACTCTACCTAGTCACATGCTCCTCAAACTTACAGCCTTCCTCCTGCCTCTTTGTCTTAAGAGCTGGGATTACAGGCAAGCACTGCCATGCCTGGCTATATAAATCTCGCTCATTGTAAGAACACTGTATTACTCTTGTTTTCATCACTGTGAAATAATATGTGTCATACACAATCTAAGAATGAAAGCATTTATGCTGGAGAAGAGCTGTTCAACTCGTGGCGGAGTTGAGCGGACAAAGCAGAGAGAGATGTAAAGCGAGAATGCAGGCAGGACAGGCAGGCCACCTCCAAGGCCCCACCCCGTTTCTGCTGGGCAGGCCCTAACTCTGAACCTTTCTACAACTTCTCAAAACAGCGTCACCAGGTAGAAACCAAGCCATTGAAACACTGAGCCTGTGGGGGCATTTCATAATCAATCCATAACAAGTGCCAGTGTCTGAGACTGCAGTTGCCTTATCAGTTCAGGTTCTGGAGGAGCAGACCCATTGCTCCAGAGTAGAGCCCACCCAGGATGGGAATGGATTAAAAGTGACAGAATCTATCGATGTCTTATGCTACTGAAATCCATGGCCTCTTTATTATTGAGGCGGACCTAAGCCTATGCAGACTTTCCAAATCCAATGCTTGAGTTTTTCTTCTTGCGGCAAGGCCCACGGCTACAGCCCAGGACTCTCTAAGAGACAGAGAAAGGGAGATCTCTGCTTACCTTCCACATGTCACTCACTAAATTATGTGGCTCTAGTCAGACCTGAAGCCTTCATTACATGTTTGACGGTTAAGCCAACTTGAATGGTTTCCTGTCACTCACAAATAAAAGTTCTAAATCTTTCGACACTTCTAATCCATTTCTCCAAGAGGACATGTCTGATCTCATAGTGGGCCTGAGAATTCAATTTTTACTTCAATATTTCTGTAGGAAAAGATCAAAATAGAAGGAATAAAAAACTGAAGGTCTCACCCAGATTAGTTTGTAGGAAGAGAACTTTCCATACAGGCCCCACTGGGGACTGCAGGCATTCTCCACAGAAGGCCACTGGCTTCACACATTTGAACCAGTAGAAGACCCTTAGTTTTCCCTTCTAGGATAAGCTAAGTACAACTGTCACTCTCCTCTTTTTTCTTGGTGACTAGGCTCTGGCTCCCTGTGTAGAGAACAGAGACTGACCATGGAAGCATCTACAAGGTGTCCAAGACAGAGCAGAGAGAAGGCAGCTTGGTGCTTCAACGATCCCACCAGACAGCCAAGCCCAGGGGTGGTAAACACAAGGTCCATGAAATGAACTGACCTAAACATAGAATCTATTTGTCCCATAGGATTCCAACTGATTAAAGGAACAAAGACCTTATCTTTTCTATTCATGATTGTATCAGCACTTGCAACAGGCTATTCAGAAACCACTTACTAAAATGATGGGATATAAAGGCAATAGGATTTCCAATAAATCTCTAACTTACCTTGAAATGCATGAAAATCTTGGGGAAAATAGGACAACAGTGAGCCGGGGCCAAGAAGTAGCTTCCTCTGGTGACAGGAACTCTCTGCCTCACTGCACCATGTCCTCTCCACTCTCCACAGATGTGCACTTGTCCCAGTTCATTTCTAACCCTCACTTGCCATCACGTAGGCAGTTAAGCTTCTTCGTTATGACCTATGCTGCAGTGAGTACTCTATAGGACTAGAACAAGGATAGGTTAAGTCTACCTTAGTCCCTCAAAAGGGTCTTTCAAGAAGAGTCAGATATATTACTTGAATTATGTCCTCTAAGATAGGGGGGTCTCATTTCCGGCCAATTCTCTTACATTTAGGGGAAGTCACAATGTCACAAACACATCCTATTATCTTCCTCCCCAAATACTGAACGTGAGTCTTTCCACACTGAAAAAAAATGTAGTTCAGTTTGTCTAGTATGCTCTCAACAGACCTTCCTTCACAAACATGATATACACATGGTGAGTTAGTTATTATAACCACATCCCATTAGGCCATGGTCTGCAAGAAACCAACAGGGAACAAAGAATCAAGCAGATGATTTAGCTGATCAAAAAAATCAAGTGACTTTGCACCAAACACATCAAAGACCTTGGAGTACTAAGCATAGTCCCACTTTTTTCTAATGTCCACAAACTGGTGTCTGGAGAGTGCAGATGCATTACAAAGCCAATGAGTTTTGCTCCCACGGACATCACTGCGGTTTTTGTGCTTTATTTTTATTTTATGTGTATGAGTGGCACGCTGCAAGTGTGTGTAAGTACATCCATGTCGTGCAGTGCCCGAGAGGACAGAGGAGGGTTTGGGATCTCCTGGAACTGGAGTTACAGATGGTTGACAGCCTCCATGAACATGCTGGGATTCAAACCTGGGTCTTTGACAAGAACGGTCAGTGCTCTTAATTACTGAGCCATCTCTCTAACCCAAGAATGGATTATTTTAAGCTACAGAGAAGGAAGTCGGAAGTCTGAGCCTGCATTCTGCACCTGATATATGTGTCTTCTCTTAGCCACAGAATTACCATCATCTACTTCTCAAAAGTAAGAATCACCATCTCTTCAACAATTGTGAAAATTAAATAACAATTATGAGATTGTGATAAGAACATTAGCCGGGAGAACCACTAGTAGAATGAATGTTACCTTTTCCCACAGTGTAAAAACAGCTGACATGGGGGCTGGACAGATAGATAGCTCAGCAGTTAAGAGCCCTAGCTGCTTTTGCAGAGGACCTGGGGTCAGTTCCAGGACTCACATGGCAGCTAACAACCATCCATCACTCCAGTTCCAGGGGATCCAACACCCTCTTCTGGCATCTGTGGGTATTGTCCTGACGTGTGTGCAGCAAGCAATACACTCATACACATAAAATAAAAATTAAAAAAAATTTTTTTTAAGTTGACATAAACTATTAAGAGGAAAGACGAACTTTTCCCAGGGTTTCATATGTTTTAGTTTGTCACAGCAGGGAAGAAATGGTAGAGCAGTTCATGTCATGCAGACAGGAAGCAGAGCAAAGCCACAAAAGGAACAGGCCAGGTCAAGATACAACCTCCCCAGACACATCCCTGGTGACGAACTTCCTCCTGGTTCTACTACCCACAGTTCCACCACCTCACAACATTTTGTTGAAATTCTGAATCTTTATTAATGGCTTAAACCTGAATGGTCAGAACCTTCATGTATGATCATCTGTGGAAATGTCTCACAGTCACACCCTGAGGTCAGGGTCCCTTATATCCTGGCTGTCTCTCAGTCCAATCAATAAAGATTGACTATCACAGCAAATATTAGACAAATGTTAGGTGAGATACTCTAAAAGAGAAACAATGTGAATGTTTGCTCCAGATCAGGTGGTGAACTTAATTTATACCTGTGTCCAGTCACACAGACAGTTCTAGTCTACCCACTCTGCATAGAAGTTCTCCTAAACCCCCTGGGTAAGAAAGTGGTCTATTGAAACTCTGGAGACATATACACACAAACAGCACAAATGACCACACTGCCTAACAAGCAACTGCACAGGGTACTGGAATCTTGGAGGACAGAAGCACTCTGCCACAGGAAGTGTCAAGTTCACAGAGAGGCAAACTGCCAGAGAAAGTTTGATGACTGGTTGCCTGGGGCTGAGGGGAGGAATGCAGATAGACTAGGAAAGAACACAGAAGAGCTTGCCAGAGAGAACATGCTCTAAACTGGATGGTGGTGAGAGTTGCACAACTCACAATTTTCTAAACGCACTTCCAATGCATACAGTTATTGCATGTAAATCCTATCTCATAACAATTAAAAGTGGTGATAGCATCATTTGATATCTTAAGGAAGGACGTCATTAATTAAAAGGAAGAAGAATTTGCTTTCCTCTAAGGAAGAAGGAACAAAGGCTGAGAGAAGGTAGACTTCATTGGGTCAGAGGTCAGTGGCATAGGAAGCGGGAGAGACAGACCCTGCTGCAGGTGATGAGGTGGGGCAGGGGGATTTCCGTGGGTAGGGACATCTCTGTACCACCCATCCTCGGCAGTATCTAGCCTCTGTTGTTTGGCATTCTCTCACCTACATTTGTGGCTGGCTTTGGCTTTGCAAAAGACATATTCTAGCTGACTGTTTGAAATCACAAATCCCCTCATAGGACATGAGAGCAGAACGAAGTGTTTGATTTTTCTGATGCCTCCCCCATCAAATCTCCTCCTTCACTGGTACTTATGGGATTTGCAGCTTCTTTGCTGAACCGACACAAGAGGTTTTTCTGCTTAATCCTAGATCTTTGGAGTTTGGGCTGCATTCCGTTTGTGTTTCAAGAGCATCATAACGTAATCTGTGACACTGAGCTTCGTGCTTTGGAACATGGAGAAAGCTGGGGAAAATCAAGGTGCTCAGAAAGCTTTTAAAGATGAGAAAGCCAAGGCTCAGAGCTATAGCTCTCAGATTCTCAGGCAAGGTCACAATTTCCCTTCCAATTGCCCCATCTTCTATGTTTCAGACAAGGTTCTACCGTGTAACACCAATGTCCTGGATTCTGATGTTTGGATCCCTGGTACCTGCAGAGACAATCACACCAGCTCTCTATAATTATTCTTGGAGAGCCACTGAACCTTATCCCATGGAGAATTAGGAGCTGTGAGTCTTCCAAAATATTGAAAATGTGTTCTAGAAGTGGTCATGAAGCTGCCTGGCACCTGGGTCTCATCTCTTGAGACTGGGTTCTTTATTCTACCTCTGAGATGTATTAGATGCCTATATACTTAAGAAATTCCCATATTTTATTGAAGCACATTTTAAATGGGCACATGTGCAATCAAAACCCAAATAACAATGGAATATGCCCCCTTTCAGACCAGAATATTCATCATCCAAGATGGCAGATCTTAACTGATCATCAGTCTAGATACTCAGGTAGAACTCACATGGCTTCTTCCAGAGGCAAATCTACTTCAAATCCAATTAAAGAGTCATACTGTTAATGATTTATTTTATTTATTTATTTTCTCATTCATTCATTTGTATAGGTGACTGCATGAGTACCTCATGTGTGTGGATGTGCCCAAGGAGGCCAGAAGAGGGTGCTGTATCACCTGGAACTGGAGTTAAGATGATTGGGAACCACCTTGTCAGTGCTTGGAACAAAACCCAGGTCTTCTGCAGGAACAATAAGCACTTTTAACCACTGAGCCATCTCTCCAGTGACAAGGGGCTTTATTTTTCAATAGAGAAGTATGAAGCATAGAAATCATTAATACAAAGACAGGTCAGGAGAGGCCAGCAGAAATCATATGCATAGGACTTTCCATAAAGATTTTGTGGAGATATATTTTGCTTTAAAAGGGTAATAAATGAGAATACATAAAATATGTAAAAACACTAAGAGAAGTACCTTGTGCAATATAGGTATCAGGTATTATAGAGCAAAGAATCCTAATATCTCTTATATATTAATGTTTTTAAAAATATTTTTTATTGAGTCATTGTGTGTTATACAGAACATCTCAATCAATCTTAATCATCTTTACATTCCTTTCCACACCAACAGCCCCCACAGGTCCCTAGCTGGAATCCAAACATTCTTTCATCTGTGTTAAGGTTACTGTGTCAAGTTAGTGTCCCCAAGTGACCTCAGTGCAGGTTCATCCACTGAAGTCCAGTCAGCCTACCCAGAATCCTTCACTTTAGGAAGACCAGTTCCTCCTCACCCAACAGTAATCAGTTGTCAATATTTTTTCGCAAAGATTGGGGGCTGCTATCCATTTCTCCAGTTCCATACTGGTGTTTTGTCTGCCTGAGTTTGCATGAGACTTGAGCATGCCAAGTTCACTGTCATAGATTCATACATGCAGGGTTCCAGGAGCTTGTAGGAAGAATCCTAATATCTTCATATTATTCTGAGAACCACTGAAAGTATCTGAAGGACCTTCCACCAGAAGTATAGCATGAGTTTGGGATTTTGCAAGGTTCCTTGGATTTGTATAGGAAAACATACTGGTCCAGAGCCCCCTTGGGTATCAGAGGCAGATGGAAAGTGGTTGCTATCTTGAAAATGAGAAAAAGTAGTATCCTTAACTACAGTGGCATCAGCACATATTTAGGGGACACGATAAACCAGATATGTACTTAATGGATGTGGTCAGGATGACTGTATGGAATGAAAGAAGAAGTAGTACAAAGATGCCTCCAGATGTCATGCTGAGTGACAGAAGGTTTGCCTTGTCCTTTCACTGTGACGACAAACACCAGAAAAGAACCAGATTCCATGGGAAAGGTTAGGATCTTAGTCTTTAGGTACAATGAAACTAAAGTATGTTTAAAATATCCAAGTGACGGCATCAAGCAAGCATTCGGATATTGATATCTGAAGCTCAGAGAAGAAATACAAGGAACCCTGCAAATCATCATCATTCCAAAAGTGAAGACCCTGGCAGACACAGGCTTCTTCAAAGGGAGTGTCCAGGGTCACATTCCCAGAAAAAGCCAATGGAATCTACTCAGGCATGATGGATGTGACAGTTTACCTAGACTGTCCCTCATGCCTCTAGCCCTGCTCAATAAATATTTACTTATTGAGCAAAAATTCAATCAATCAATTCAGGAATGGGATTGAAAGCTAGAACTGCACAACAGATCCATCCGAAGAGACTGAGAACCACAGCCTGCAACCAACGTTCATTTCCTGAATTCAAGACTGTGACTATTTAACTTTTTAATTAGTTTTTGAAAATAAGTGAAGAGCCAGGAATTGCATTTAAACTACAGCACATTTAAGCCTCATTCCAGAAAAAAACAAACAAAAACCAGAATTCACTTTTAGAAATCTGTTCGCTATAGGTCTGCAAAAATTCCTCCCAGTTTGATAGACGCCTTGCGTTGCAGGCAACAGAATTCCCTTGAGCAGTCCTGTTCAGTCATCCCTGAGAAATGTGACAGGCCGAGCACTGGGCTTTCCAGCTTGGATGTCAAGCAGGAAAGAATTGGGCAAGGTTGGCTGTATTTATTGACTTTGGTTAATACAAAAGCAGAAGACAGCCTCAAGAATTCCAAGTATTCTTCAAGAACATCAGTATTTCCTCCTAAAACGAAAAACCCACAAGAAACCCTGATATCATAGAAACAGGATCACATCCCTTCCAAGAATCACGGACCTAAAATTGCATCCTTATTGAAAGAAGTTCTAGAAAAGAAAAACCTGAGATTTAAAACAGCATACTTAGAACCTCTTCTTTAAAATTCTCTCAGCGTATGGATTTGTGCAGCAAGGACTAAAAGTAAAAGGGGAAAGAGCAATAAAAAACAAGGTTGCTGAGCTTGATGTGGAAAAGTCAGAAAACCCAATTTTTAAGGATACTTTAGTGGTTGAACAGGTATATTTTCATCATGGAAATTTGCATTCAGTTTTAGACGCCTGGCACTCTAACAGGTCTTTCAAAGGGAACCTGTCCGATGACCCTACCCATCTACCGTATCTGAGGAAGCAAAATGGTAAGGCATAGAGATGATCTATATGACAATGGTTCTTGGTTCTTAAATGTTGGAGGGCAGGATGGCTCGGATATAACCCTCTGGTAGAGTGCTAGCCTAGCTTGTGCAAAGTTCCAAGCCACCACTACCTGCCAGGACCAGAAAGGCTGATAGACAGAAGCATCCAAAAAGCTTGTTAAAGCACAACTTTCTTCAGACTGGAATTCAATTAGTAGATGTGCATCCCACGAATCTGCATTTCCAATAAGCTCCCAGTGATACTGGCAGGCTGTATCCAATACTAGCACGACACAAGCACGCTGGTTAATAGCTTCTATCGCTTCAAGGACAGAGGCACTGAATGATCTGATACACTAGGCTGTAATAGTTTCTCAACAAATATTTGTTGAACAAACAATTCTTTCTCAATATTTTTGGCGCCCTTTGTCTTGGTTTGTTTGGGATTCTGCAATAATAGACCACTGACTGTGTAACTCACAAACCACATAAATTTGCTTCTTACTGTTCTACCCTCTGAGAAGTAGAACATCAAGGTTTCAGCAGATCCTGCATTTCAGGTTTGTTTCCTGACTGTAGATAGTGCCTTCTTGCTGTGATCTCTCAGGGTAGAAAGAGCAAGGCAGCTCTCTGGGGTGTCTTTAAATAAAGGCATTAATCACAAGCAACTGTCTATGACTCTGCCTCCAAATGCTACCAGGACCAGTATTTGAACTACAACAACCAGTTACCAGAGAAGTGGAACTCAAAAAACATGACAAGGCAGCATAAAGTCAAAAGACAATAAAAAGCTTGTCCTACCCTGTGAGTCAAGACTTAGAGAAATTAATCAGCAGTATCCAGAGAAAGGGAAGCCAAGGCTGAGACCCACTGAGAGTTGATGTGCGCCCAGAGAGCTGGAATAGGTGCCACAAAGCTCTCCTGCCAATGGGGGCACAAGAAATCACACTGTGCAAGGTTCTGTTTTTGAAAACTTCTTAAGTCTTGGTAAGGGGAAGTTACACTGCTTCCTACCTTCCTTCTCTACCCATGTCCTCACTCTGGTTGTGGTCATCATAACCAGCAAAAGCCTAATATCAACTCAGGACATCTTGATCCTGAATCTGACACTTGACTTTGTGACTTACTTTCTTACCAGCCACGAAAGAATATTAAAATACTCTGAATCCAAGCTTCCTCATCTGTAAGTAAAACAAATAGAATTAAACACTTTCCAAGAATAAGGTTCAGAGAATTGCAAGATACAGTAACTGGCTGAGCACACGTATGCAGATTCTGAATATCTTTACTGAACTTTAGACATTGCTGGAAATCTGAAACTATAATTAGCACTTTCATTCATTTGTTGTACAGTTGTGTTTGAGCATCTGGCACTTTCTGAGTATGGGTATTAGAACACAGCAGTAAACAAAGAGTGACAGAGCCTTTACTCCCAGAAAGCTAACACTGAAGTGGGCAAGAGAACCAATGGATGTGATAACCGTAGAGATTATAGTTCAAGCACAGCCTTATTGGAATCTTTTAAGGGTCCTGGATGGAATGTGTTAAGAAGATAAAGGGGTGTAACCTAGGACATGGCAGTCTAGAAAGACATATCTGTATACAGAAAACCTGGGGGAACTAGAATGAACATGTCTTAAGGATATTTATAGATAAACACTCCAGGTTCTGATAAATGAAGGTGCTAAATAAGTTCCTGGGACTGGACAGGGCTGGCATGTTTGAGGAATATGAAGAAAGCAGTGCACATGAGGAATGAACAAAGCAAGTTCGGCATGAGAATAAATGAAAGAATGTTTGACTTCAGGGCTGGAGAGATGGCCCAGTGGTTAAGAGCACTGGCTGCTCTTACAGAGGACCTGGGTTTGATTCCCAGCACCCACATGGAGGCTAACAACCATCCCTAACTCCAGTTCCAGGAGATTTGATGCCCTCTTCTGCCCTCTGTGGGCACTGCACGGCACGGGTGCACTCAACTACATGCAAGCAATACACATAAAATAAAAATAAAAATTTCTTTTTTTAAAAAAAGAAGAATGTTTGACTCCAAAGATCAGTTGTGGACTTTTAAGGGTATCTATCTGTCTAAGGTGCAAAAAGAGTATGTCTTATCTGCAGCCAAATGAGAAGCCAAAGTTTGGGTTTTAGGAAAATAAGGTACAGTCTAACTAGTTATGAGGAGTCAACATAGCTGCTTTCTTGAAGTCTTCTGTTACAGTAGGCAAGAAGAGGGAAGGAGCACATGCAGAGGATGACATGAGTCAAAGCAAGATGTCATGTGGGCTCAAAGACGGGAGGAACGACGGGAGAAAAGAAGGATCTTGGCAACATTGACATTAGAAAGCACAGACCCTTATGGGAAATCAAAGATGGTGGGCCAGAAACAGGCACAGTCCAGAAACCTCAGATCCACACCCTCCCTCTTGTTCTCGGTCCATTCAAGTTCTCTGTGTATGTGTGTGCATGTGCACGTGCAAGTGTTCATGGATGTACATGTATGATGCATGTGGGAGCAAGAGTCTGATGTTGAGTGTCTTCTTCAATCACTGTCCACCTTATTTTTAATTTTTTTAAACTTTTACTTGTGTGTGTGCATGCATGTGTGTATGTGTGCATGTGCATGTACATGTAGCTGCCTACAGAGATCAGAACAGCTCCCCCTGAAGCTGGAGTACAGGCCATTTTGAGCGACCCATTGTGGGTGCTCAGAACCAAATTCCGGTCCTTTGGAAGAACAGCAAGGTCTTTTCACTGCTGAGCCCTCTCTTCGGGCCCTCCACCTTATTTTTTTTGAGACAGTGTCTCTCTGAACCTGAAGCTCACCAATTTAACCGAATGAGCTGGCCACCAAACCGCAGGGATCCACCTGTCTCTGTCCCCACCCATACACAAGCACGAGAGGCACGAGTCACCGCACAATCATGCCCCGCTTTTTATGTGCATGCTAGATATCCAAACTCAGGTTCTCATGTTCTCATGCTTATGCAGTGAGCACTTTACTGGCTGAGCCATCACCTTGGCTCTCTAAGCTTCTTGATAGACTCATTCCCATATGGATTTGAATTCTTCTCTTCTATTATTTGCATACTCTCAAATATTGTTTCTTTCTGTATCACTCTTCCAAAATGCAGAGGACACATCTAAGACCCCAGGTAGTCCCCCCTGGCAGCTGTCTGCACACTGGACTACTGTGACACCACCTGTCTTCATCGTCCTCCTTATCATCTGGCCATTCCATGTCATCCTTCAAACTTGGGTCTTCCCATTCCTGTTTTCATATTGGGATTTCCCAAGACTCAATCCTGGACCCCTTCTCACCTCAGTATCTCCCTTAGTGATGACATCAAGCCCCATGACTTACAATATCCACTACTGCCAGTGACTCCCCAGTTAACCTAGTTTCTGGCCACAGACGAATACATACAACTGCTCTGTCATCTATTCTAAGCATCTATTCGGCTCTTCAGACTTAACACAGCCAAACAGAAGGCATGATGTCTTCTCTCAGCTCCCGGTGCCCTGTCTTCTCCACTTAGTTCGTATGACAGCCATTGAAGTGCACAGCTAATCTTTGCAAATAAGGAAGGTTCTTGAAAACTTGAAAAAATTTGTTAACAGTATATTAGTTACTTTTCACACCACTGCGATATAATAACAATGCAAACAGCCTTTTTGGCTCATGGGGTTCAGACAACATGGACAAGAAGTAATGGGAGTGTCTCTGACGGTAGTGAAGGAAAGGCACGGCTTGTTCATGGTATGGGCTGGAGGCAGAGAGCACAGGCAGAAAACGTTAAGTGGGTGAAACCTGCATATGCTAGCTCCTAGTGATCCATCTCTGCCAGCAAGCTTTGTCTCCTTGAAATAGGGCCACAAGCTGGGGACCAAGAACTCAAAAGTAAGTTTGAGGGCAATATTTCAGATTCAAAACATAACACCATGGATCCTTATTATTACAGAGAAATGACCTGCAGTAGGAGGCCCATAGGTACAGCTAATCCCTGCCTGGCCGGCTTATTTCACACAAGCATAATTCCAGCAACATCTGCTCCATCTTACTCATGCATCTTTCTCCTCATAAAGTACTATATAGGTGATTCACACTGGCGTTTCTCCCTTGGCCTGCTAACTGCTTCATTCTTTACCAAGCTGCTCTGACTTTAGCTTTCCATCAAATGTTCCTTCCATCAGCTGCATCACCAGCTTTCAGCTAAACGGCTCTCGCCATATTCTCCTCCACAGCACACTCCATGTGCTAAATCGTGCAGGGCCATTCACCCCCACAGAACCTATAACTCCTCACACTCATTGTCTATGGAGCTCATCGCTGAGCACCTGGTACTGGCCATAAAATAAATATTCAGTAAACACTGACAAAGCAAGTGAGCAAATGCATGATATCTGCTTGATAAAATGCCGAGTGTCAGTTTCCTCATCTGGAACATGGACACCGCTGTGACATTCATCCTTCCTGTGTACATGCCACTCAGTGGGCCAAATAAAATCAGGACATAGCATTTTATCATATCTTTAATATTTATATCATCAGGTCTAGAGCTGGCATGCAGCAAACAGGTGTTGAATTGAATTGCTATGTTGAATGTCTGCAGAAAGAAACACAAAAGTGAATGTGAACAACCAGGTCCACCAGCAATGCCCCACCCATTCTGTCCCAAAACATGCTTCAACCTGATCATAATAAGGTTTGAGGATCTTAAAGTCAGTGTAGATGGGATGAATCAATAAATATATGGCCCAGGGCAAAAGATATTTCACCCTGAACAAGTTTTTGTTTCTTACCTGTTTCTGTTGTTTCTCTGAAAGGCATCTGAGGTTTGTCAATAAAGGTGAAGTTTATTGCTTGAAGGTTTGGCCAGCACAAGGACAAGATTGCAGATTAGAGAAACTCTGTCTTCTCCCGAAAAGCCTAATAATTTCACCTATCGACTTCACACTTCAGCAAAGGTCAAAGCCAAGGTGTGCAATGATGGGGAGACACAACAGACCTGTCAGAGTGGCCAATGGGAGGAAGCTCAAGTTTACTCACTCCAAAGACTCAGAACATCGCCTCTGCTCAGCCTGTTCACACTGTTCACATCTGTTACGGAAGAGGGATGTTTATTGAATGTTTACAGAGACCCAGTTATATACCGGAGCTAGGGAAGGCCGCCTCCTTAGAGCAACTGATACAACTCTCCCATGCAGGAACTGTTCCTCCTTCTTAGAGATGTAAAAACCATGTAAAAAACAAAGCCAGCATAGGTTAAACAGCCTACCCAGTCAAAGAACTGGCAGATGTTGGAAAGAAAGTGGTAACAGCTGCACTACAAACACATTCAAAGAATGAAACACAGTACAAGAAAGAAAGAAAGCAGACAGCTGGAAATTCCAAGTCACT
Organism: Eospalax fontanierii; assembly: GCA_035773235.1. NCBI lineage: Eukaryota > Metazoa > Chordata > Mammalia > Rodentia > Spalacidae > Eospalax > Eospalax fontanierii. Next base: position 50,043,391 of record CM069546.1, on the reverse strand, counting down.
GTGGAAGTACAGACTGGCAGACCTCAGAAGCTTGCAGCCTCATTAGACACATCCGGAAGGATGTCAAGAGACATGTGATTGGGAAGCAGAGGTCCGGATTTGAGTGCTGCCTTGTACTCTTGAGCTTTGTGGTGCCAGAGTGTTTTCTAAGTACCTCTGTGCACCTGGTCAGTGGATCACGTGCCATAGGATTGCTTAGAAGATCACAGGAAATAGGTGTCAGTTTGCCTCTTCCCCATCTGAGGCAAGCAACAAACCAGGTGTGCCTTGAAGGCTGATATATCTGTTCCATTCCCTTCTCTAAGGGCTTAGTATAGGACCCGCACCCAACTGACTTCTTAGACGCCATGTTTCACCTAATCTTCACAACCACCTGATTTTTCTCCAACAGAACATGCAATTGAGGCTTAGAGAAGCCACATATCCTCCTCATTAAAAGACCAGGACTCAAGATTCTGTCTTCCTTTGTTGTTTTAGAGACAGGGTCTTAGCCAAGGCTGGAACTGAGATCCTGAACTTCCTGGCTGAGCTTCCCAAGTGCTGTGACCAACGTACTTTTCAGCCAAAGTCTGCATTACCTAATCACAATGATACCCTACCTCCTTGACTATATCCCAAGACAATATGGATTGGAAAAGTATACATTTTCATCGTTCCTATTTTCACAGTAATATTCCATGCCTGGTACGCTCTGCTTTTGCAAAATAAGCAGCAAGGTTTAAAGATAGGCCTGGCAACATCAGCTCAGACCATGTGAAAACTCAGTCAGCCTGATCTGATACAATGATGGACAGGAAATTACTAGAAGTTCACCATCCTGTGTGGGAGTTTTTGATATGACTTTACCTTCAAAACGTTCTTAGAAATCCAAACACATCCACAGAAGTGAGAGACTTGGAATTTTCATTACAGACTTATATTTTCCTCAGCAACTCCTTGTGTTTCAGGAGGAAAGGGGCCAGGGAAAGAAAGAAGAGGCAAGTAATTTTCTTATTTTAAAACGGAATTTCTAAGCAGGTGTGTCTGCTTCCCTCTCCAGGCATCTCTGCTCTTCTGCTGTTTCAGAGAGGCAATAAACAGATCGATGAGGCTTCTTGCTGGAACCTGCTCCAGAAGTCTTTGGGGCTACTGAATATTTGAAGGGCCTGGGCATCCATGAGGCGAATACAAAGAACCAAGTATTTCAAGCTAACGAACAGTGGTTCTCAGCCACAGGCTATTCTGCACCCCGCTGGACATTCAGTGATGTCTGGATTCATTCTGGACTACTGTGGTGGAGGAGGTTGCTGTGGGATCCAGTGGACAGGATCACTAAACAGGCTGTCATGAGTAAGACAGCCACCACAGAGACTCCTCCTGCTAAGAGGTCAGCAGTCAAGGCTGGAAAACCCTGCTTTACAGGAGGGTAGCTGGTTTGGGTTTTGTTCTTTATTTTCTGAAAAGCAAATTTCTGTCAGTTCGTCGAGAACATGTAATTTATAAAACCAACCTGTGCTGGCCGTCTCCTACCCTTATCTTCATGGCTGGGCACTGAGAGCTCAACAAACTAGACCTATGTAGCCTGTAGGTCCCACACATGCTTCCCAGGCCACCCTCAGCACATACACATACAACATAGACCACACATATGCACACATCCACCCTTCACATACATACTTACACACATACCTCACACCATACACACCTTACAGACACACATACCTCACACACATCTTTATCTCACACATATTCAGACCTCATACAACACCTCATACCATACATGTCTTATACAGATCCAACTTCACACATATACACAAAAACCTCACGTATAACCACTAACATACATCTATACTTCATACATACCCACACCTCATACACATTCACATACAGCCCTGCCTACACAGAGACCTCAGGTTAATTGACATGCCCTACATCTATACATATGCATGCATACCTCAGATAGTCATACATGCACCACACACACTCACCACACACATACCATGCATTGTTGTTCCATTTATTCTCTAAATGGACCTGATAACTCTTCCTTTCTTTTGCACTTTCTAAAACTCCATTGATTCCTCAGGGTTGAACTGCCACGTTCTGTTTTACCTTTCTAAAAAGTCTTTGACCATAAAGTACACAGAATTAAAAAAATTCTTTATTACTTATCATTCAGTAAAAGAACTAAATCCCTTCATTTATAAGTACATGGATGTTAAGTGAAATATGTCAGGCTTAGAAAGATAGGAACACAGGTTTTCATTTATATGTGTGTTCTAGTGCCTGTTTGTTGCTGTGATAAAAACACTCTGACCAAACGCATCATGAAAGAGAAAGGATTTTATCCAGCTTACACTTCCAGGTCACAGTCCATCTTTGAGGGGAGTCAGGGCAGGAACCGAAGCAGGACCTGAAGCAGAAACCAGGGAGGAACGCTGCTGACTGGCCCCCTCCCTCATGCTCAGCTGGCTTGCTTAGACAGCTTAGGCCCTCCTGCCTAGACAACTGCCTGGGTTCACCCACATTAATGATCATCAATCAGACAATCTCTCACAGACATGGCCACAGGGACATCTGATCTGGGAAATTCTTCCAGGTGACTCTAGGTTGTGTCAAGTTGACAATAAAAACTAACTCGCACAAAGTAGAAACTAGAAGTTAATCTCTGGGGCAGGGGAGATGGCTCAGTTTATAAAGTGTCCACATGTAAAAATCCCAGGCACAGTGGCACACATCGTGATGCTCACAAGCCAGCTAATCTTGCTGAACTGGTGAGTTCCAAGTTCAGTGAGTCTGTCCCAAAAAATAAGGTCAAGAGAGCTAGAGAAAGATACTCAACATTGGTTGACCTTAGACCTCTACATACACATGCACACATGTATATACATATACCAGGCTCTCGGGCACATATATACACAATTTTAAAAAATAGAACAAAAGGTGATCTCAGAGAAGTTGAGAATGGAACGATGATTGCCACAGCCTGGGAAGTGTGAGAGGAGAAAAAAGATGAAAGGCTAAAGGGCGGACATGCATGTGGGCAAGAGGAGAAGCTTCTAGAATTTTAGAGCACAACTGACTAGCATGGTTGACAATATTAACTAAATATTTCAAAATATCTGGTTAAAGAGGACTTTGAATGATTCTAATATGAAGAAATGATAAATGCGTGACCATGATCTGATCACTATATATTACCTACACATACTATAATGACACGCCAGCTGGGGCTACAAGGAGACAGTGTATCAATAAATAAACAAACAAATAAAATGTATCAAAAAGCTTTACTACTCGAACTGTGTCTGTTACAGTCCATCCAGGCTGCTTCAGCAGAATTCCTTTCTCTGGATAGCTTATAAACAACAAAGTTATTTCTTACAGTACAAGATCAAGCGACTGGAGGACTCAGTGCTGCTTTCTCTGCCTCAGCAGTGGCTTCTCACTGGTGGAAGGGACAAACATTCCTGGGGTCCCCTCGCATCAGGGCATCAATTCCATTCCTGAGGTCTGCCCTGGTGACCTAATAACCTCTCAGAGTCCCCACCTCTTAACAGCATCTTTTTGGAGGCTCAGTTTCAATAAGTTTCAGTAAGAATTTTAGGGAGACCCAAACATTCAGACCTTACCAATGTTCACCTTGGAATTTATTAGAGAAGTAAAAGGCCAACCCCCTTCCCTGGACCTACCCAATCAGAATCTGCCCTTCAGTAAAACCCTAGATGCTTCATCGGCACACTGAAATCTCCACAGTAGCTGCATCTTCTACCCCCTCCCAGAACACCCACAGCCAACCTCCCGTCACAGATCATTCACTGTCAAGCAGCTGTCTCCTAGTGTATGTCTTTCTCTCCATCTTCTGACCCCAACTTGGGTCAGGTTGACATTTTGATTCGTCTTTGTATTGCTGGTTTGGAAAGAGAACTAACACGTAGTAGACACTCAGTGTATCGGGGCTAAACAAATACATCACCATGATCTCCAGTCCTTGCCAGATCGAAATGCTGTCCTTATCCAGACAGTTGAGCTCACATGAGTCCAAAGTCAGGCACACCTTCAGCATCATTCACCCAGAATTAGCCCATCAGCAGCTCAGAATTAAGCAGACTTGGGCTCTGTCCCAGGTAGTCCCACTGAAGCTCAGCAATGGGACAGAGTACTGAATAAAGACAGTCCTGGCCCTTCCCGCTCCTTTCCTGGAGCTGACATTCTGAAGAGGGAGGTGGCACAAGGCCAGGAGGGCCTGAGACAGGCTGGCAGCGGGTGTGATGTATGGGCGGGGACAATGTGCATGCTTGGTCTTCTTCCTTTAACAAGTGACGGTTTAGGTTAGGATTGGAGTGATCAGCCTGGTGAAATGGGTTAAAAAGGAAGAGGAATGTAGAGTGCAGAAAAGACAGAGAAGGAGATGAGCTCACAATGAGTCATTATAAACAGGACAGATGGGACACGACCCAAGGCTATGCACACACACCACAGCCAGCAGGGCTCCACCAGGCTCCGTGGGCCCTGCCCTAATTACCATTTCTACCCAAATGCCAGCCAGCTCCTGAGCCAGGGGGACTATGGGGAGGTGTAGAGGAAGGGAGGATCTAAATTTAATCAAGATCTCTTATATGAAACGCACAAAACTCAATCAAAACATTTTCTAAAAAGAAAAATGAGAAGAGTCTTGACTCCTTTGTCCACCTACTGCTGCCTCCTGTATACACTTGAGTCTTTCAAAACCTATAGGTGTCTTATAGTCTTCACCCCTTTCCAGTCTCTCTAGAAGGCTCTTTTCTTGAGCGCCATCCTCTCCTGCTCTCTGCCAGAATGGGACAAATGTCTCATATCATTCATTCACTCTCTCACTTAATAAACTTACTGAATCTTTCTAAAATCAAAGTCCCGGGGACACAGAGGTGAATAAAAAATGAGCAGAAACCAAATCAAACTCTCTCTCTCTCTTTCTCTCTCTCTCTCTCTCTCTCTCCTTCCCTCCCTCGTCTGTCTTTCACTCCTTGAGACGGTTAGTCCATGGCCCCTTCAATACCACAAAGAACTCTCTTCATGCCTGTCTAGGGGAAGACAGGCATTCTCTCTGAGCTTGCCTTTGGAATTCTTGAAGGTGCTCTTGGGCAGGGAGATCACCCAGGATGTAGCAGCCTACTTTGACCAGTAACATTCATCTGGAAGACTCTGCCTCATAGAGATGCATCCTGTAATTCTGAACATGCCAGGGAATGCCTTCATACTTATCAGAACAGTACTGTATCTGTGGCATAATTTTTTTTCTCTAACAGATCCATTACCAAAGTGGTCAATACTACCAGGCATTAAGCTGCTAGTAATTATTTTCATTTTCTATTGCTGTGAGATAAACTGTTCAGATCAGACAGGGCCTGAGCATCATTTGCAGGTGAATTAAATAAACCAAGCTACAACCATAGCAGAGAGTTTGTCTGTCTTTTTCCTTGGGTTTCATCAGACCTCTGGCAGTGCCTTCTTGGTGAAAACCTTGGCAAATTGGTAAGCCAAAGCCTGAAGATCAATCCTGAACTGTAACCTGCTTTTATAGAAGGAATTTTCCTGGAAAACAGCTGCACCCACTCATGCATTCTTTGCCTATTTTGCTTTCATGTTAAGACAAATGAACTGAGGAGATATTGAAAAAAAAACCTTTTGACACTCAAAGCCTAAAATAAATGTTATGAGACCCTTTACAGAAATCACCAACTCCTGCATAACAGCCCAAACTTCTAGAATATAATCCACATGCAAAATGTTTTACATGGTCTATGTCACTTCCCCCACTTGAAATACCATTTTACAGATGAAACTGTGATGATCTAGAGGGCTTCAATGATGGCCTGGAGTCTTACCTTTGTTCTCCAGCAAAGTCAAGTTAAAGAAGGTAGTTGCATCAGTTATGACTGTTGAGGCTCCCACAGTGATGGTTATGTGCAATCTTGGTATCTGAACTATACTGATCTTTACAAGTTAATGAACCTTGTTAGATGATGCAAGTCACTGCATTCAATTTTTCACTTTTGTTCAAAGGGGTTTCTGATACAGATAGTGCATTGCTATCAGCAGCATTAGAGTCGAGCATCTGGTGATTCAAAAGACACATACACGGAGTCTCATTTACACACTCTCTAGTAGTTACTCACTTTATGAGTCACCTACGTCCATCTGCCCCTGGAGGGCTAGGACCCCTAACTGCTCTCAGCTGAGTCTGCTCTCACAGGACTCCCCTACTTTATGTCCCAAAGTTTGCCTCCAGACCTCTAGAGTGCTTGTTAGAAATTCAGAATCTCCAGTTGCACTCCAGACGTAATAAATCTGAATCTGAGTGTTAAAAGCAGTCATTCCCCAGTAAATTTCAGAGGGTCTGTTCTTCTACCTACCCTGACAAAATCCTGTTGGGGCTGGGTGATGCCATCAGCCTCAGACAGGACTAGAGGAAAAGCAGCATGTGTGACCCTCAGGCTTTATGCCCCACAGAAGCTCTGGTCACCTGGAACACTGTCACAGCTCTGACCTACCAGACAGCTGGACTTTGTCCTGATTCTTCCCCTTAACCCTTTCAACAGATACCCCATTCCATCTCCATGGGTAGGAGGCTGGGGTCCAATGTCTCTCTAGATTCCCATGGGTTCTGGTAAGCCCTGCAGGGACGTTGGAAAGCTTATTACCCCCTTTCCTAGCTCATCCACACCATGATTTCTTCCACTTAAATGACAGCAGTCTTGCCAGTGACTATCATGCTGCATTATACCAGGCAAGCTGTGCCTCCTGGACGTACATAGCCTCTCTTCCCCTGTACCTACACTTGAAGGCTTGACTCCACTCCTGATGTCCCATTCGGTCTTTTGATTCCACAAACCGGCAATGTGACACTCAGTAGTTCCTCATAACAATGCATCTCACCATTGGGCGAGATACCTTAGCTATGACTCCAGCACAGGGCTAGGGCATACAACAGACATTTGGTCGAATTCTCAAAACTAAGTTTCTGACCTCTGCCCTCCTACCTGCTCCAACACCAAATCTTTCAGGAATGAAAGAAAATAAACACAAGCAAATGGCCTAAGCAACTGGTTAGTACCACAGACAGAAGATTCTAGGAAACACATCATTCTACGAAGCTGACAATTCCCTGCCTGCCATTTGGTATCTTAGCTTCCTGGAGACTCAGCTGTGGTAGATGTCATTAGGTCCAAACAGACTCTGCCAGGATGCACTCTCACTGTCTGCCAACCTCTGAAAATCAGATATTCTACCTTGGATGCCAGCCGGTGGCTCATCTCCCTCTCTCTACACCTATGATTCACCCTCCCCTCCCCTTTTCTATCACAGACACACATCTGTTCCAACTTAGGATAACTAAAGGAAAATTAAATGAATCTGTTTCGTGTGTCTCTAAGGTTATTTATAGGACTTTAATGCAGGCTGATTCAAAAATAAAGAAATAAAGAGAGAAAAATAAGTTATCTTCCCAGAAAGCCACGGAAAGTTCAAGGAAGAGGAGAATAAGTCATGCTCTTCTTCGGCTGATGAAGCTGTAAGAGTCTTTCGTTTATCACGGTCTTTCTTCTAGGTGCTGCAGAAATCAATGAGGCCTGTTGGATTTTGAGAAATTAATATTAAAAATACGCACTTTGCAATGTAGAACATGTACCCTGTGTGTGTGTTTCAGGGGGATGTGTACAACTGAAAAATCCTAATCAAGCAGTTTGAGGAGTGTAAATATTGACTGTTGGGATAAGGGAGTCTCTGGGTCTGTCACGCTGCTCCGCTGGCTTCTTCCTGTGGCCCTGTGCTGGTTACACAGGTGGCTGAGGCTTTGGGTCACCGAGGAAGCTTCAGGCTCCTTATACTTTATGCGTGATGACAGCTGTCAACTACAGGCCAGGGAGAGAATCATAAGTTGCAAAAGGAAATGGCTGGAAAGTCAAGGTCAGAATGAACTCTAATCTGAGAAACAAGGAGTGTGGCCCCTTCCGCCTTCATGTCCCCATCGCCGCTTGACTACTAGTTTTCTTCCACAGTCCTCACTAGAACTGGACATCAAGCCTCAAACTTTCCATCCACCACTGCAGATCTGTTTATGTCCACCCCTCCCATTGCCAGCATAACCCTTTCACTAAGACAGACCTCTCTCCGAAACTTAGAATCTAAAGATTCTGGCGAGTCACTAGCAAACCATTTAATCTTGGAGCTATCTCTAAACTGGGTGCTATTAGATTCTAGTTCTAATAGCACCCAGTGGGCCTTGAATTTTCAAGTATTGGCTCGATGAACAGCAGTAGTCCCCGACCTCCACTTCATAGATGCCCCAAACCACGGATAGGGCTGAAGACTCGAGTGACCAACAGGAGCGTAACGTGTTCACGACAGACAGGATGGGTTTCAAAGGGATGACTCACATCCCAGCAGGGTGAACTAAGGTGACACGGATTCTGTCATGCACTCAGAGAAGTGTGGAATTAAGAGTGATGAACTGTTTGTGTCAGGGACTTTCCACGTAATATTTCCACACATTGCTGATCACAGATAACTGATACTTCGGAAGGCAAATCATGAACGGAGCCTTACTGTCAGCATCAATGTACAAATCTAGTATCCTCTTTCTGTTCTCACTTCTTGATTTTCTTAGGCAGAATCTGTGTGAATCCATAAGAGATACCTCCCACTTCAGTACTTACCCTATATGATATACTATATATTTACAGATCCTACTGCGTGTCTTCGTCAGTGGAAAACACACCCTTTGAGGACACAAAGTTTCCCCTGTCTACTGCTATAACCTGAATGCCTTGGCATTGTGGCCAGGCACATGGTAAGTATCCAGTGAACCATGAAGAATGGGGAATGGGGAAAAGCCTATGTCCCAGGCAAGACCCTGAGTTCATTGAAGAATTTATCACTTAGTTTATATTCTGGGCAGAGGCTGACACAGAGCAGGAGTCAAACATGAAACCAAAACAGAAATCCCACCACAGTTTGGGATAGTTGAATCTGTCGGAAAAGCAACTTTGCAGGAGAACTTATAAAAGGGGCGTTCAGGATGACAACTCTATCTATGTGTGCACAGACAGACTGAAAGCTAAGGGTGAGACTGCTTCCCACAGAGAGTGAAGGAAATCTTTAGTGAGGATCAAGGGCAAAGGACGCCCAAGTCTGAACACCCCAAATCACCAATTATGCTTCTCAGGCTTCCTGATTCTATTTATGAACGTAAATCCTCCCCTTATCTCAAGGAAACATACTGCAATGTCAACTCGAATTTTAAAGGACCTTTATAGTCACCACAACTTTGATATATACATTTTATTGTGGCACCATTTGCACTGTGAAAGTTAAGATTGAGTCAGCACTTCCAGTAAGAAATCCATGTTCTGGGGATTTATAACTCAGCCGTAAACACTTCACTATAGCTTTGGTGATAAAGAAGTGAAACTTGTCCTGATGGGCAAAGATACATCTGGGAATGCTTTAGAGCTATCACCCCAAAACTCTCAAGGAGAAACCACAAGTCTACACCCATTTTGCAATGCTAATTCTAAATTAAAATCAAGGAGAAAAAACATTTATAAGGAAGATAGCTCTCCTCTCTTCTCAAGATGCCAAATCCAGTATGTGTCTTTGATTTTCAGGAGCCTGCGGTCACATCCAGATGGTCATCAAATTCTACAGTCTTCTTCCAGTTCTACCCAAGATTCAATATCCCTACAAACATCCAGGGTCTCACTGATGTGCAGACACAGGAAGTTTAAGGGTTTCAGGGGAAGCTTGAGAGTTTATATTTCCAACAAGTGTCCCAGATGCCTCACAGGCTATTCTATGAGAAACAAATAATGAGGAAGCCTCCCACTACTCCAAGCCTTCTGCACCTGCATTCTTCCTTAATGCAGTCTGCACCTGCATTCTTCCTTAATGCAGACCGTCTTCATTTCAAACCAAACTTCTACCCTGATCTCTTGTCTGAGCACAGAGCCCAGTCCCACCTGTCTATAGATCATCTTCCTGCTACAGTTAAAATATTTTAATAATCCCAACATTACTTGTGTCAGTCAGACCCACGTTCTTCAGCCTTTCCCAGCCCTGCCATCCATCTTCCCACAGACACCACCAGTCAGCCTCCCAGTCTTGCCACTTTCTATATGGCACCATTAAATCTGTCAGAGAATTTTCTAATTATTGACCTATGTCTCCATCAAACTGAACTGACTGTGAGATCTTAAGAGATAGGAAGCATATTTTACTCAACTCAGGGTCTGCTACTCAATAGGAGTTCAATAAATATTGGATGAGAAGAAGAATTTATATATTAGGAATTTATAATAAGAGCCAACATTTATTTAGCACTGACTCCATATGAGAAGCTGTGTAACATGCTTTCCATTTAATAACTCATTTAATGCTCAGAACAACCCTGATAGTTAAAATGTGAGCCTCCCTTTCTACAGGAATAAGATAAGGCTCAGAAAAGATGCAGCAGTGTTCCAAAGATGCAGTTTATAAAGTGCCAAACCCAATCAGAACTCCATTTCATTGAAACCCAAAATTGTTTCTCTTAATTGCCAAAGTGCACTGAAACACTAATTGAAAAGATAAATGAAGACATGTGAATGAATGACTCCTGTTGTCCTTGGGGACCTGTGAAGTCAGTCAACCTGTTCCCACAAGTTAATGAAAACACCTTATTCAGATGACCAAGTTCTAATATATAAAAACAAAAGGGGTGATTTATGCTTGTGCTTTACTGGCTCTGACCTCTGTCCACTCAAAATAAGATTTGATTTTAAAAAGCAAATGCGTCTCCTTCACGAGAGATGAAGGGCATGAAGATGACCAGCATGCTATACTGAAATAAGCTGAGGGGCAGAGTGCTTCTGACGTGTGAGGGCTGAGAAGTCAGACACCATTTCCTCACTTATGTGTCCGCCCATCATTTCCCTTGCTCATCTATCCATATTTTATTCATTGATTCATTCCAGTGTTCTCCCATTCACCAAATATTCATTAAGCCTTGGTACATTTTAGGAATTATTAAAGTGCTGGAAATACATCATTTGGAAGACAATGATCAAAGGAATCTTCCTCGAACATCATAAATTACCTTTGAAAGCTTACTTGGAGTACATGCAAAAATTATTCTAGCAAAGAAAGTACGTGGATCTGTATGATCTATCATGTAGTGGGTGTGGGAGAGGGGTGTGCAAGCAGTGCTAGACACGAGTAGCAACATCATGTGTGCAATCTGTGTGAGGGAGAGCGCAGCAGATTTGAGGTGCTGAAGCAAGTTCAGGATGGTTAAACAGGTATCAGAGAGCAAAGAAACAGAAGCCAGGGAAAAAGAGGGAGATAAATGGCAAGTGTTTGTGATCCTTCCTTTTACCTCCAGCAATTAAGAGATCTCACTAGCCTTACACATTTGCAAAGATGATCTGAGAACAAAACTGTACCAAGTCAAAGGGACTTAACAGAAGCATATTCATATCTAAACCTGTATCCTTCTAGGGAATAATGAAATGAACTGATCATAAATGAAGAAAATATACCTGTGCACCTATTCATATATATGCCTATATTCATATACAATCTCATCTAGCTGCAAAGTAACTCAAGTTCTGATCCTAAGTGTCTGCTTCACAGAAGATAGTGCAGGAAAAGGAGGAGTGCCTAGTTCTTTGTGAAGTTCAATGGCTTGCTGCTGTGAGTTTGAGATGCAACCAACTCTAGCAATCTACACAGCCAGCATAGCTGTCTTCATCTTTCAAGCCTCCACACAGTCCTCTGATGCTTCTGTGTCATACTAAACTTACCTCCTCAATAGTTTTAATGCCACACAAGACCCTGTTTGCCTAGACCACCATACTGATATTTCTTTGGGGCCTTATGGCTTCCGCTCTATTTATCCAAGAGTGGTAGCCAGGCTATGTGTGTGTTCTGTACTAAGACCGTTCCCTCCACCCTCTTCACTCATTATCCAAATGGATAGGTTGAAAGGAGAAAATGTCTCCTTAGAATTATGAGGAGATGTCCCATGATCCCATGCTATTCTGTATCCCAAATCCTTGCCCCACCAAAGCCTTCAACTATGGAGCACAAAAGTCAAGAAAAAAGTCTGAAAAGATAATGTCAGTGTTTTCCCTGCTTAATCTCTTCCCAAATGCAATGAGCTGACCCTTTCCTTACAGAAAGCCTGGAGGAGAGGCCAACAAGAAAGGGGGAAACAGAGCAATAACTAGCATGATGTGGATGACGCACATGGTTAGGGACAGACCCACTGGGATGGGCACACATCACAAGGTAAAGCAGTGCTAATCAACTTGTGTGTCCAAACGTCCTCTAGTCCCTATAGTCTAAACTCATTTTCCTCCACTTCCCAAAACTCTATAGCAAGTCTGCCTTGCCTTGTAGCTTTGAAGAGAATTTAGTAATAGAAAAAAAAAATGAAAGAAGGAGGCACAAAGGAAGTGAGGGCTGTGTAACATCAGTCTGCAGCGTAAGGGGACAGGTGCTGAAACAGCAATTCTGTGCAAGAGAAGGGAATGGGAGAGAACAGAAATGAAAGCATTTTAAGAATGAACACTTTTTATTACTCCCTGGAGGTAAACAGTGGGTAAGGCACTGCCAGCTCCTCTGGGATTGGTTACGTTCCTGCAGATGTTGAGAGCTGTTCCTGGACGTTCGTACCTGGCCCTGGAACTCCAGAGAGCCACAGATACTAAATAAAGGTTGTATAAAGAGAAATGTATACAAGGCCAGGGAGGAATCATATCCCTCCACCCCAGATATCTCGCAGAAGGTGAAGAAAATACTAGTTGAACAGGATTTGGTGTCCATGAGCTCTGGGAAACCATAGCTCCATTCTCAAAGGATGCACCAAAAGAATCCATCATCCTGACCACTGAGGAAAACATCAGATGTCAAAGACAGTATCACTTCAGCTTCTCAAGCAGGCATTACTCAGGTGACACAGCAGGAAGTGCATGAAAGCTGGTCTCAAAGGACCGCATTATAATACGCTTGCAAGTGGCATTCACAGGAATTGATTCCAGGCTCTCTTGAGAATACCAAAGTCTGCAGATGTTCAGTCCATTGCATAAAATAGCACACTATTTACACATAACCTATGCACATTCTGAATAGTTTAAATCATCTCCAGATGACTTACAATACCGATTGCAATGTAAGGACTGTGCAAATGGTTGTTACACTGGTTAGGGAATAGTGACCAGAAATGACTGTATACATGTTTAGTGTAGATGCAATTGAATTGTCTTCCAAATATTTCAATCTGTGCATGATTGAACCTGTGAATGTGGTTCCCATAGATATAGAAAACTAATTCTATTCCTTCTATCTAAGTCTATCACGCCTCTGATAACAAGGGAACTGTAACAGCTCCAGCCCTGTGCTGTTTACTACAAACATCAGTTCACATGCCTAGCACATCTGGCACATGAGACTCAAATACACTCCAGTTGTCTCCCTTTAGGCCTCCCTGAGGGTGCAAGAATACAAATGTTCATGAGTTAGGACAAAGTAAGCAAAAATAAATAAAGAGAAAGCAAAGCATAGAACAAATAACAGCCACAATTTTTTGATTCCCGTATAAATTTCAAAAAAGTTGCTAAATAAAATTGTCATAAAAACTAATTTCATCAAATCATGTGACTGGTAAATTATCCATTCATTCAGTCACTCATTTCATTAGGATCAATAATAAGGATCATACAGAAGTAATTAAGGATCCAAGTTCTAGAACCACACAGAGATGAATTTTGAATAAATAACAATTGTTTATTAATATTAAAATAGTAATGATGGACTGGAGAGATGGCTCAGGGGTTTAGAGTATTGAGAGTACTGACTGCTCTTACAGAGGATCAAAGCTCTATTCCCAGCATCCACACAGTAGCTAATAACCATCCTTAACTCAAGTTCAAGAGGATCCAAAGCCCTCTTCTGACCTTTAGGGCATTGCATGACACAGGTGCACTTACATACATGCAGGCAAACACTCATGCACATAAAATAAAAATAAAAATTTAAAAACAGTAATAATGATAATAAATTCCACCTGTCCCAAGCCCTGTGTAAAACAGAGGCTCAAAAGAAAAACATACCACCCCAACTTTTTATTTTAATTGATTTGTCTTTTTTAGATAGGGTCTCCCTGTTGCTCCAACTGGCCTGGAACTCACTATGTAGACTAGGCTGGCCTTGAACTCACAGAGATCCACCTGCCTCTGCCTCCTAAGTGCTGGAACTAAAAGCATGTGCCACCATACCTGTAAATATTCAATCTGATTCTCTTTTTAAATCTTTTTTTGATGTGTATGAATGTTATGCCTGCATGTGTAAGAGCACCTATGCCCCGCAGTACCCACAAAGGACAGAAAAGGGTGTTGGATCCCCTGAGACTGGAGTTATGGAACCTGGGTCCTCTGCAAGAGCAACCAGTGCTCTTAACCACTGACCCATCTCTCTAGTCCTCCACCTTATATTTGCTTAAAATATAAGAAAAAATGCACATGTGTTTTAAAAAAAATCGGCTAGTAATGCCTCCAATACAAGAAACGGACCTTCTAGTTAGTAGTGACTAAAACTCTGATGTTGATTGCTTAGTTAAGAAGTTTGAGAGTAGCTGGCCCCATGTCGGAAGCACACATGTGCATCTTTCTATCTCTTCTTCCTTAGTGTATGGACTTACCATACCATCCCTACACTTGTCCCTACATTGCTGCAATGCTACCACTAAACCCAGATTTCCTGTCTCTGAAACAGGAAGAAAGTGAAAGAACAAGTTTTGGTGTGCTTTTCTACCAAATCTGTCCCTACCACACCTAAACAAAACACCTTCTAGAAGTCGATCAGTAAACTGTCCTCCCACATCTCATGGAACAGAACTGGCTCCCTGGGGTATGAAGGAGCAATGTGAAGCATCAAGTTTTTCAGCTTCTACAGAAGGAGGTGGAAGGAGAGGGTGAATATGGAAGTTACAGGTTTAGCCCACAAACGTCTCTTGAGAAACTCTTAAAATAGAGAAGATGGATGGTGGTATTTAATCTGGGAACAGAGGAGGACTGGAGAACTGTAGTTTAGGGTTTGGGAAAGACAGTGGAGCAAGAGCTGAGGGAGATTCACTGTAGTAGGCCACCTGGGGTGGAAGGAGAGGGTCTTCTGGCCGGACAAAACAGCGTATGGAAAGGTGGAGAAGACACAAAGAGTAAGGCATCAAAACCAGAACTAGGAGAACTGGAGGAGACAGATACCGTGATGAAACCGAGAGCACTCCGGGCAGTCATTCAGGGAGCAGCTAGACACTGTGAGGGAGTGGAGAGAGATCCAGACACTCAGACAGGGCAGAGAGCAGCTGTCCTTCGTCCTTTCTAGCTGTACTTATGCAAACAAGTTGTTTTTAGCAAACACAAGATGATACCAAGAGACAGAGGGACACAGTACTGAAGAACAGTATGCCGCAAGAGCTACAGAGATGGCTCGGTGGCTGACTGCTTGCTCTGCAAGCACGGAAGCCTGAGTCTGAATTCCCAGCAGCAACGTAAAAGGCCAGGTGTGCTCACATGGTTCTGGAGCCCCAGTGCTACAGGGAGCAGAAGCAGGCGGCGGGTCTATCCTGGGACCGACTGGCTCCCGGGCTAACTCGATGTTCAGTGAGAGACCGTGTCTTAAAAGAATAAGATAGGATGTGATGAATCTGGACACCTGACTTCCTCCTCTAGCCTACCCCTGTGTGCATCACATGTACCATACACACATGTACACACATGTACCACACACACTCACACAGACGTACACAATTTTCTTTAAAAAAAATATCATTTACATGAGAAAGGTATTCCCTTGTAAATTCTAATTGAAGTCCTAATGTCGTACCAAGGAGGAAGTCTTGATTTGATGTTGCGGTGTCTTCAGCATCCTTCTAACTCTTATCCCTGCCGCCTTTTTAGCACAAGCAAAGAACCTTGCCAATATTCATGGACATTTCTGGATTTCATTCTGTTTTTTTTATATCGATGCCTATTGTTAACTTATAGTGCAGTACACGGCACTGTGCTTGAATGAGGGATGTTATTTACTATAGTGCATGCAAATATTTAAAAGATAAGCTAATTTTTCAGGGAAAAAAAGCTTGAGTCATATCAGCTTGGAAGTAGGCAATATATCAGAATGCATCAGCCTGATCTTCTCAACCACTTCCTAATATCACAGAATCATGAGGATGACCCACAGGACGGGGAAGCATGTGACACCTTGTTCTGTGTTCAGAGAACCATTCCCACCTGTGCAGAAACAAGAGAACTGATCAGATATGTTCTACAAAGACCCATGTTAAAGAATAGATGAATTCGTATATGCCAAGAGCTTAGACTCATGCCTAGTCCATAAAATTACCATGAAGTATCTGAATAGTGTTTGTACTGCCAGGGTCAAGTCTGGAGGCCAGGGGAGAAAAGCAAGTGCGGCTAGCCTCAGGAGATGAGTCAAGAGGTGGTTGATTTGACACCAGCCAAGCAAGCCTCAGGAGCAACAGGGACAATGACAAAGAGACAGAAGGAGCTGAATTGAAAAGCCTGCAGAGCCTGGGTGAATGTCACCTTTCCCTCTGAGAGCTTAGTGATGTGAAAGTCCTGGGTGTCTCCGCACGGGCAGACTCACTAGACAAACTGCAAACACGGGTGAACATCTCTGAGCACACTGTCCCAAATGAGGCATCTTGTCACTTCTGAATATCAGCTGTCACCCAGAGCTGGAATGAGAGAGGGAAACAATGATTTAAAAAACGGTAAAAGAACCCAAACAAAACCTTAAAATACTACCTTGGGCTGTACAGTGCTTTCAGTGAGGTAGCCTCATAAGGGACATAATTCAGCACGTCACTGAGACAGGAGGGGGCAGGCCCCTCATCTACCCACTCCCCTGGTACAGCCTGATTTGGTTCTCATGAAGAGCCTTGAAGAGGCCAGAGCTCAGAGAAGGTGATGTTTAGAACCCCATAATATTTATTAGTTTGACTTGACCACGTTGAATGGCTCACGGCATCTTGCGCAGGATTCTCTTGCACAGTCACAGTATCTTTTTATGTTTCTATATTCTTATGTAGACAGCATGAATAACATCAGGAAGCCAGAGTCAGATCACATTGATTTGCATCCCAGGAGAAACTCTAAGAAGGGAATAGTTAAAATTAGGACTCAGAGGGATGTGAGGTACAATGCTTAGCCTGTCACCTCCCACCCTTCACATCAGCCTTTACAAGAGCTGTCAGTATTACCCTCACCCATCTACTGACTATCTCTTCCACCCCTGTCCCTCCATCTCCTTGGCCACAACAGAGAGAAAGAACTCCCCCCAATTCACATACTAATTCCCAATGAGGTAGTATCCGGAAAAGGGTGTTACCTTTGGGAGGTAAAGATGTAATGAAGACTAAACCCCTCCTTACTCATAGGAAGGGATCTGAGAGGACTGGCCTCCTTCTAAGCCCGTCACTACGTGAAGACACAAAAGCAAGTCAGCCATCTGGAAATTAAGAAGTAGATCCTCAGCAGACTCTAAGGCATCTTGACCTTGGACTAACTAGCCTTCAAAAATGAGAGACAAATGTCTGTGGTCTAAGCTATACAGTCCAGCATATTCTGCCCAGCTCAAGCTGTCTCAACTCTGGTCTTCACCCTTCCCGGGCCCACTGTTGCTCTCTGACCTCCTGCCACCTACTCTCTGACAACCCTATTCTCAGTCCACCTTCTTCAGAGTTATCAGAAGGCTCTGATGCTGTCATTGCCCAAGACTGAAACCATCCATCATTCCCCACTGTCCACACATGCCACCCCCAGACTCACATTATCTGATCCTTGTCTAACACCCAAGATGAGTACCCAGCAATGTTCTATTTATCCTCCTTCCTGTCACACAGTCAGTCATATCATCCAATTTCCTCAAGCTTTTGTACACACTGTTCCCATTTCCCAGACCCAAACACAGAGCACGAGCACACACAGGCACACTGCCTCATCCATCCACTATCCTTTCATTCCTGATCTAACTCTTATTACAACTCCCATCATCTCTTGACACTGCCAGTGTTCCAAATGGTCTCCTTGCTAGATTAATTCTCAAATTTCTATCTGCTAACTTCTATATTCCCATCATCCAATGTTCTTTATGAGGTAAGTACCCAATAAATGTTCACACAATGAAAACAAGACTAGGCAACAAAATTAATTACGGATGGGAAGGATTTTTCTTACTAACCTTGCTCCTTTAAATAAAAAGACGCTTATATACTATAGGATGCCACCTGCAGAAAGCCCAGAGGGCCCCAGAATTATTTCCCTCCTAGCAACCTCCCATTCTGCTTTGCAAGCTGCCTTTTGCTCACTCAACATCCATGAGAAATCTAGTGAGTTCTCCGCCTGAATCTGGGAACAATTTCATTTGCATACTGTGCTGTTTTATTCCAGTTAAATAAGTCTTACACTTAAACAAAAGTTCCTGTTAAACTAGAACCACTAACAAAGCATTTGAACCTCTAATAAAGTCTGAGTATTCCAAGGAAAGACACTGGAATCACAGAGAAGAGACAGGAGTTAACCCAGGCTCTTTAGGGAAGGTAATGACTTCAGATGAGATGTTCCTGTTCTCCTCAAAAGGATCATTTGATTTAAAACCTGGAAGAAATGCCTCCACATTGGAGTGATCTCCAAATGGCTGGGCTGAGGAGCAGTGGAGACGGGGAGAGGTAGAAGAGCACTGTGGGCTTCCGGAGCAGACATGACATGGCACATTAAAGCACGCGGCGGAGAGGCACAGAAGACTTCTGACACTTTTGTCTGTCGCACATCCATCGTTTCATTTGTTAAATATATCCACAAGTACTCAGTGGATGGAGAAGGCTGACCACATTTCCACACTCTCCACATGGCTGAAACCTTGACTATGCTATTCAAAATACCAGACCACTGACGACACAAAGACTGACCCAAGAATTTTCATGTGTCTCAAGACTGATTAATGAGATCCTTCCCTGAGATTTGATCTGCAGACGAAACTCACTGAGAAGAACGTCACCTTGACCCAAGAGTATCTTTGCATCTACATTCTTCACAAAGCCAAATGATCTTCAAAGAAGGCACGAAAGACCACACCTTCTCATACGTCAAAGTGCAATGGTTTCCCATTATACTAAAATTAAAATAGAAGCTCCTACCACAGCCACCGTGCCAGCACCACAGCCCTGCACATCTCTCTGTCCTCACACGACTTCCCTCTTTGGTCACCAGGCCCCAATTATACTGACCTCCACTCGTTTATTCAAACACAGCGAATTCATCTGTCTCTGAGTCTTTGAAGATGTTGTCCCCTCTGGCTGGAAAACTAACTCACAGAAGCACATGTAGAGCCCTTCTTATTATAAACATGTCTCTTACAGGATACCAGTTCAGAGGCCTTCTGGGAGTCTCCTCTTCCACTCTGCAATCCCTTACGTAGCCTGATAGTCTCTCATATACCACTAATGAAACCATCTATATATTCAGTCTTTACTCCTTAAAAAGAAGCTCTGTTCCCTGCTAAAGCCCTAGTGCCTAAAACACACATCACGTCTAGCAATCTCCTAATAAATACTCGATAAACAAATGGATTTGTCCTGAGAATAGAGCCAAGTTAGAGGCAACCGGCTCTGCGTTACAGAGATGAGATTTCTAACGGCATCATTTGCACCTGTGACCCCAGCTGAGGCTAGCTCCCGTTTGGTTTTCTGTCACCTACAACCAAGGAGTTCTGATTTACACCAGGAGTTTCATAGACATGTGGTGGAGTCCAACTATGTGACGTCACCCTCTCTAATTCAACTTCTATGTTATCTAAAGATGTGCACACAAACCTCTGTCACAATGTTGGAGCTCTGTTCTGTTATTCACTGCTGACTTAACATGACTTTGCCCCAGGCCTCCCTTGACAGGTAAGAGGAGGTGTGATGACAGAGGTGCTTACAAGGAGGAAAGTGAAAGGAAGAATGGCATGTTAGATGTGACATGTTAGATGTGACAGAGCCAGCCTCTGTTCCTCCAGTGCCTCCCCATTTCTTCAAGACCACACCACCCAGTCCCTTTCTAACTCCCAAGACAGAAACTGCATCCGTGAGACCAGTTCTGTGCCAGAAGAGAAGCAACTAATCAGCATTAGCCTCAGATTCTACCTTTGGCATTAGATCATATTGCCTGAGTGCACTTGAATTTTGTTCCTAAGCTTGCTCACTAGATTCCTGGCTTGTCTCCTGCATCCGAGTCTTTACCTTGAGAATCTTCTTAGCACAAACAATGGTAAACACTTGCCTTTGACTATTTCACACGTACTAGGCTCTAAGTGCTTGTGGTATTAGTTCATCCAAGGTTCACAGTGACGCAGCCAGAGGGGCGCCATGTTTCTCAGTTCAGAGAGGAAGGCGGAAGCAGGTAGGATAACTGGCTTTCCTGACGGCACACAGCTAGCGAGATCCGGAGTTAGAATGCAAAGCCGGGGTCTGATTCCAGACTCTGTGAGTTAACAGTCCCACCCTTAGACTGCAAGTGCCTGAGCTGGAGTGAATTTAACAAAGGCAGCTAATCTATGGCCTGTTCTACAAGCTCTCCCTGCAATATTAGCTTAACATCTCTCCTGCAGGAAGTGGGATATATGCCCCGCCCCTTAAACCTAGAATACATGATGCTATGGACTTGGAGGATCAATGGCAGGTATTTCTTCCTGTCTTTTGTTTTGTTGAGACAAGGTCTCACTATGAAGCCCTGGCTGGCTGAGCACTCAGCATGTAGACCAAGTTAGCCTCAAAATCACAGATAAACCACTTGTCTCTACGTCCTGACGGCTGGGAGTAAAAGTGTGCACTACCTCACCTGGTGCCCCATGCCATATACTTCTGTCTGGTTCACAGAGAACACTCATTCTCAAAAATCAGTACCACACTAGGGGAAAGCCCACACTATGGAGAAACCACATGGTAAGACCACATGTGAGTGCTTTGCCTGACAGGTCATCTGAGTTCACTGAGACTCGTATCATCACTCCACATAAGAGCAGTGATACCCCCAAGGGGTGTCTGCTTCCGGTCAGCACGCCTCCGCCAGTCTTCAGGTCTGAGACACAGACATCAGGGGGCAGGGACCGACCCTACTAATTTCTGATGCACAGAACGTTAAGCTAGATTCTATAGTGCCATTGTTCACAGTAGAGGTGGGTGGAGGACTACTCCTGTCCTCACTGAGTACAGACCCAGTCCACAGAGCTCTACCTTTGTGTCTGGTTCAGCCCCCCGCCCAGTGACAAGTTCATCATAGTCTGCAAAGCCTAGTCCATCCCATCCTCATTTGCTTGAACTTCCCCAATACCAGTGGTTACCAGCCCTTATCTGTATGCAGATCATCCTGACACCAAGTGTCATCAACTGGATTGAACTTCCTTTCCTTTCTGAAATTGGTTCTGATACACTCCCCAATCCCAAGTTTCTCTGTGAACTTCAGTTTCTTGGACCACCTCCCGTCCAACCATCCCCATCCATTTTCATGTCATGCTTCAGGAATGCAGCAGAATCAAATTCTTCACTGGAGGAATATTAAAATGGATACCAAACCAAACAAAATTGCAACAACTGATATGTGTCAAATCCTTGATGTACAGTATTGTACTTAACCCATCACAGTATTGACATCCCATTACAGAGAGGAAGAGACTGACACTCAGAGAAAGTAAACCAATTTTGGTTATGGAATCTTGTTAAGCTGACATAGTATCCCGAGACAAGTCAGATCTTAGAAGGATGAAGACTGGGCAAATTACAGTTTTCAAAATGGAAAAATCATTGAATTGTTCTCAAATCAGGAAGTTGTGAGATATTGTAACAGGACAACAGCCCTGGTCCAGTTTTCTTATGCCTTGCAAAGACTCTTCTTGTCCACAAGCACATGACACACCTAAGGAACACAGATGGTCCTCTTATAATTGGTATGGTTGCTATGAATGAAAAGATGTCACAGTCTTTGAGAGTCTAAAACCATACGGTCTTCTTAGTATTGCCTTAGGAGGTCATAACAAACCAATCTTTGATGAGAGTGTAGAACATTCTCACAGGAGATATGCAGTGGTGGCTGAGAGGACATCCTTTGGAGTCAGATAAAGTTATAAACTCCAGCCCTGCTACTCAATAAATTAGTTGTGTGACTTGAGGTGAGTTATGAAACCTCCATGGATCTCCATGCCTTTGTCAGTATGGTGAAAGTATCAGTAGGATGAGTCTTACGGAGTTGTTGTGAGGTGATATAGAGTCTATGACGAAATCATGTTTAATGTCAATATTATTATTGTTACACACGGCAATGGCAACGAAATGGATTCTTACCAAATGCAAGTAAACAGGGTCACACTAAAGCCTAGAAAAAATCCACCAAATTTTCTCAAACTGCAGTATAAATATTCTCTAAAATTCCAGAGTCAGGGTGTCAGTCATCAAAACTCCCAAAGAAATGTTCCTTCACATAATTTTAGTCATTTATTTTTCCAAAGTTGCTAAGAAATATTGAGGCACAAATTACTAGCAATTGTAAGATGCTAATATCACAATTTCACTTTACTGGACAGTCTGGTTAATGTAAGTGCTGGAGGGAACGGTCCTAATTTTGTCTCCATTAAGAAAAGAAATGAGTTAGGAAAAGAAAAAGGGAGGAAGGGAGGGAGGGAGAGAGGGAAGGAGGAAGGGAGGGAGGGAGGGAAAGATTCAGAGTCCCAAGCTTCTAGCAAAGAAGATTGTCCTAGAAGGAAGAGAAGATTTCTGATTATAATCTAGCTAATACAGCTCAAGAAGGACTGCTATCTGCCGTAGAGTACTTCTCATTAAAGAAATCAATTTAGCATTCAACTTCTGCTGTGGTGCAGAATGAAGGGGATCTGACAGGGATGGAAAGCACGTTTGTGTTAAATACTGCCAACGCAGCCTGTGCCTCAAGGTTACAGCACTCCATGGCAGCCCAGTGCCTTGGAAACCCAGAGACCCTCATCCATCAGCAGGTGTCAGCAGCTTAGGAAGGAGGCGGCAGGACTGACTCGGGAAGGAGAGAGAACCAAGAATGGGAGTTGGAGCCATGGTACCTTGAAATGTTGGTGTTCCACGAGGCCATTGAGCAGGTCTGAGTTCCCAGACTACAAGCATCTTGTTGGGCATCTTGGTTGGTTAGTTGGTTTTTAACACAGTAGGAATCTATGGTTGCTTGGCCTTTTTGTGGTTGTTATTGTTCCTATTGACAAATACCCTCTTCTACTTTTCAGTCTATGAGATTTAGTTGGAATTTTGCCCACATGCAGCTTTAAATGTCGATATCTATAGGTTCAGCCTATCCAGTCAGAGGAGAGCAGGACTCTAGGCTAAGTAAAACTTCACCCACGGAAGGGAAATCGGAGTCAGTTCAATTCACTCTAGAATGTATTGTGGTGATTGTCTTTTATAATGTGTTTTTTTCTGTTGTTTTTCCTTCCTCCAGTTTTTCTCTTTTTTCAATGCAGAGGATCAAACCCAGGGCCTCACACATACTAGGCAAGTGTTCTACACCAGGCTACATCCCCAGCACTGGAATTTTGTTAAAAGAAGTCACCTTTCTAGTAGGGTATAACGGAAGACAGGCAGAAAACCCAAAGCTTCTGGTACCATCTTCTTATAACAAAAGTACAATGGAGTCCATACAGAGAAAAAGAAAGACATCAGAACAACAGAGTTAATCTACTATGTGATGTAGATGGTTTCAGCTCCAAGCCTAAGTTCTAGCGAATAACTATCCCCTGGACTTTTCAGCCCTAGATCTCATAATTTTCACTTCTCATGGTTTTATGTGAACTGGGTTTATATACTGAGGTTATTTTGACACTACAATTCCAATAAAGCTACAGACACAGATGAGATAGGCAAATTTAGAGAGTGCCACCTGCCTGTGGCACACAAATACGGCCATAAGCAATTAAGGCAGTAAGTTGCATCTCCTGCAGTCCATACCCAGCTTTCAAGTACACAGACAACACGTGGGCCTATTATTGTGGGTTTCATAGAATGTAAGAGGAAACAGATACCTGCCCCATACCAAACGCAGCAGGTGCTGGGGACAGATGCCCCACCCAGAATCATGAGGTTCATTCTATTACCATGCTCACCATTCTGACTTCCAGAAATCAGAAAATCCATGCTTATGAGATGGCCTGCCGTAAGCTGCACAATCCCACTTTCTCCTGCTCCTGACAGATTAGCAATGCCTACAATTCCTGTGAATTCCTGTGAACAAAAGATGTTTTACCTTTGCTAAGAGGAATGTTACACACTCTAACTGACCAGCCCTTCAGTGAGAACTATTCTGAGACACATTTTTAAACTCAGGGTGAGTGTTAGACAGGCATTCTCATGGCTGACTCATGAATGCATCCAGCATCACCCATCTTCTCTTTCCTACGTCCCTGCCTCACATCCTGGTGATGCCCCTGCACCTTGCAAGCTAACTACCTATTGCTCAGTCCTTGCCCTAGTCTGGTGTTGCCTAGAGAGCAGAAGCTTCAGGAACTCCATCCTTGGACACCTCTGCTAGTCCCCAATGGAGGTGTCTCTACTTTGCAGCTTCCTTGCGTTAGGCCACTCAACCTTTCACAAATCTCTTTTTAAGATCCTTAGAAAGCCATTTCCTCTCAGCCTGCATATTCCATGAAGCAAAACAAAATCCTAGAAATTCTCACATCCTTTCCACCCACCCCAAAACATCAGTATAGTCAGGCAGCAAAAATAGATTTCTTCCAGAAGAGTATGGCATTCACCACCCAAATATGATTTACCTATAAATACCACAGCAGAGCACAGGGATGCACAGGCTCCCGCCCACTTCTCTCAGATCACGTCTCCCCCTCTCTCTCCCTTATGGCATTCGATGCAGAGCTAACCATACTGAATGAACTACTTGGACTTCCCCTAAAATATGCAGTGCTATCTTTCTCCTCCTGCCTTTTGAAATGCTGTTTCCATCTGCCTGAGACATCTTGTCTACTCAGAGGTTCTTAAGAAACAAGTCATCTCCTCACTCCTTCAAGTTCCTGTGTTCCAGAAGTCCTCACTCTAAAGAGAGAATAATCCTTGGAATAGATTGCCCCAGAAGATGGTTTCCTCCCTCAGAACAGATGATCAAGCCAGCCTCGGGGACAATCAGCCCAGATGTTACAGGTGGAGCTGCAAAAGTGGATAATGACGTCATCTCGCGGATTAGGAGACACACAGCCATCACTAGCAGTGTTTCTCCACGTGACTTCAGGGGTGCGCCGTGGGAATGCACAGGGAGAAAGGCAGTTCGGCCTCCATTATTTTTTCTTTCATTTTTTTGGTGACTGCCACATGGAGAAATAAAGACAGAGAGAGAGGAGGGAGGCACAGGAGAGTAAGAGGGAGCCCAGCTGGGAAGAACAAGGTGGTTGATGGGAGTAGGGGGTGGAGAGGAGAGCAGGGGGTAAATGTAATCACAGTGCATTGTATACAATACTGCCAAAAAATTATAAAAGAAAAAGTCAAGTTTCTGTGACTCGTATCTCTCGCCCAAGGTTTGCTAATCTCTCATAGTAACGGGCACTCTCTTCCTTCCCATTGAACTGTGTCAATAATTCCCTTTCTGCTTTTAGGAAATTATATCTTTTGTCTCTTTGACACTTATACTGATGCTATAAAGTTTTTATTTTAGAGTCAAAGATACCGAGTAAGTATTTGTAGACATGCTCATATATGTGCGCATAAGGGTGACAATGTATGCATATACTACATATATCAAGCACTAACGGTGTGTGGATATGACAAAAATTTGTTTAGGTGACAATAAACTGAAATTTGGGATGGAAGATCAGAATAGCAGGCTAGAGCACCTAAGCTTACTTGTATGAAAACGCCATTATGAAGCACATCACTAGGTACAAAGAATACATGCCAATTTAAATAAAAGTAAAATATCTTCAAACCAAGAAAACAAAAACAATGTATTAAGGAGAGAAGAGTCCTTCCGTTCTTGATACCCAAATGTGAAGTGTTGGTGGACAAATCCTGAGGGAAGCAATCTTCCCGGTGCTGGGCTCTCTTCCCAGCCTCGAGGAGGACTAGAGGAACAGGGGACAATGTGAACTGTCCTCTCCGCTGCCTTCCTGAGGTGTCTAGGTTGAATTTTCGCTTTCCTGGATGATTTCAGAGTTGAAATCCTACATTTGGCTCTTCTGAAACACAAGTCAGCTGTGATGTAGGACAAAGGCTTTTCCGTCTTTGATAAACAAATGAAGTTCAACATTAAAGGTGCTTCCTGATCCTCATTTAAGGAAGCAGCTCCAAGCCTCCCTAAGCAGCTTTGGACATCAAGGTTGGAGAGTAGTGAGTGGTTAAGGCTATCTTTTTTGTTCTTAAATATGGCACCGAGATAGGCGAGACAGGCTTTTGTCCTCTGACCCTTTCTGATTCTCCCTGCTCAAGCAACCAAAATCATCCCAAAATATTACACCACAGGATAAACAAGAGACTCGACAAAGGATATGGCCCTATCTCAAAAGTCCAAATTTTAAAAGATTGTAGAAGAGGAGAGAGATAGAAAATGCGTACAGACATAAATGGATGAAGCGATAGCTTCAGAGGAAGGGACACTATTGAAAAATTAAAAAAAAAAAAAAAAAACAAGACTTGCCAGAATACATCTGTGAGGTTTTGCATGAATACACATTTGCTGAGCAGATGGCCAGGATGGTCAGAAATGACCCCTGAAATATTTGGATCTGAGACATAGATAATGATAGAAGCAGCTTCATGAGATATTCCTAATATATATCCCAATCAAGGCAACAGCATGTTGGGAACCACAGCCTGGGAACCCTTCAACTTACCTGCTGTGCATTTACCTTCCACAGGTATTGACACTTTCTACAGGCCCAACCCTTCTCACAGTGGCTGAAGGATATAGGTCTGAACCGAATCTCATTTCTAGTCCCAACCCAATCTAACCAAGTGGCTGATTTTGCTGAGCCTCAGTTTTCCTACCTGTATAATGGTAAAACGGAAAATAATGCACATTCCCTAGGGCTGCTAGGAAAATAAAGATGTCGAACACTTTTTAAATTCTCAGCTTCTTTCTAGGTAAACACTCAGTGATAATTACTCAAATGTTACTGATTTCTCTTGGATAAATTCCAGAAGACATTCATGCAGGATAAAACTCACCTAATCCCTCTTCCTTGTCAAAAGCAAAAGTCAGTTGAAGGAGAATTCTGAACATCTTATTTGAATGGGTTTGGGACAGATTACTGAGATAAATGTGAGTCTCTTTTGTTTCCAGGTATTTCCAGTTACTTTTTGAATCACTTGAGCAATCTATAGCTATGGTCCACAATGTAACGTTTTTGACTGTTTTTTTTCCAGTAAGGATCCAAAGAGAACAAGAGTCAGTATTTGGTCTTTGAGGTTCAAAACAGGCCTTTGATACTCAACACAGGGACTTCAGACTTGAGCAAAAAGGCCTTTTGAGTTTCAAGAGCCTATATCTTTTGAGTTTCAAAAGACCAAATTCCTGAGCTAAATAATAGGCATAGAAGAATATGCTCACTGATCTGTGAGAACAAGGTTTTCCTCTTGGAGGAAATTCTGCAGACCAGGAAGAAACAGAAGAGAACAGGAGGGTTAGAATCTGTTCAGGTTACCTGGCAAAGCCCAGCTCAGTATACTATAATGATTGAGAATGAAAATACAGAGGTGAGGATATAGGAAACTTCTGACTTCTCAAGAGGGGACCAGAGAGGTGAACAAAATCCATGAGTTCATTATACACTTACTGCCCAAAGAGTTTCACAACAAAGAAAACTTTCCATCCATCAACACAGTAATGGTCCAGAGAAAACACAGCTGAAACTGCCCAACAAAACTGATAGAGGCCCCACTGCCCCATCATCTTAACTCGCCTTCTCCCCTAGATCTGAAATAAAACTCAGGAATATATATTACAATACGGTGTTAGACCAGGGGCACAATGCCTCAAAGACCCCGTGCTCACCTCTCCTGCTTTCTCAATGGCACACTTTAGAAATCTTTCACAGAAACAACGAACTGCAATCTTGACAAGGAAGAGGGGAGGAAGGCTTCTCTAAGGTGAACACGGTTCAGCTGAACTGGGGTGCACTGACATGAACTCTGAGCTCTCTGGAAGATGGGATACAAGCCCCTCACTATTAGTTTTCCTGAAATCACAGTGACTCTGTTCACATTGAGATCCATAGAAAAGGAGTGCAATTGTTTGACTAGGAAATGTCCCCAACAAGCTCATGTTTTGAACATGTGCTCCCCAGATGGGTTGCTATTTAGGGAGGCTGTGGAGCCTCTAGGTGATGGCATTAAGCTTTAGAAAGCAAGTCACTGGGGACAGCACTTGGAAGGTTGCACTCACCCCATGTTCCAGCTTGATGCTCTGCTTCCTGGTGATCATCATGTCAGATATCTATGTATCTGCTCCCACCTAGAGCCTTCTCATCATGATGACTGAAAACCTCTGGAACCGTGAGCCAAAACAAACTTTTCTCCTGTCTTAAATTACTTCAGCCAGGTAATCTGGTCACAGAGATGGGTAACCAATATAAGTGCAAAATGTAGCCTCCTCAATTTCCACAAAAAGAACCTTGGTCTTTGACACTCTAAAAGCAAACATAGCTACCATCTAAAGCTACCAGAAGCAATGCATGAGAAGCAGAAAGTTAACTGGGTGCCCCTGCTTAGAAAATATTTTCCATTAATACTCCCCCCTTATTTATTTGTATTTATTTTATGTGTATGAGTGTTATGCCTGCTCATATACGTGATATGCATCCATGTCATGCAATGCTGGCAGAGCTCAGAAAAGAGCGTCGAATCTACCGGAACTGGAGTTATCAATGGTTGTTAGCCACCATGTGGGTGCTGGGTCCTCTGCAGAGCACCCAGTGCTCTTAACCACTGAGTCAGCTCTCCAGCCCCAAGACTCCCCTTGAAAATAACTGTAAGAATCCAGACTATAAAACTGAAGGATGTTTTTATTTGAATTTTTTACAATTTCATATAATACATTTTGATCATATTTAACGCCCTACCCTAACTTCTCCTTCCCCTCAATACCCCTGGAACATTTCATTTACTCTGCCATGTATGTTAAGACCTATAGAGTCAAGTTTATGTCCCCCAAATGTCCTCTAGTGTGGGTCGGTGTGGATCTATCCACTAGAACCTGGTTCACCTATCTAGCATCACACCATTAGAGAAAACTGACCCTCTCCTCCCAGTAGTTATTGGTTGTCAATAGCTCTCAGCTGAGGTTGGGGCTTCTTACCCACTTCCCTACTTCTAAACCTGAACTCTGTCTGGCTTGAGCATGTATGGGACTTGTGCATGCTGTTAACATTACTGTAAGTTCATATGAGTAACTGATCAGCCGCCTGGAAAACTGTTTCCTTGTGGTCATCCACCACCTGACTCTTACAGTCTTCCCAGCCCCTCTTCCACAATGGTTCCTGCAGAGAGGTTCGATCCGAGGGTGCCAGGGGATAAATACTCTGCAGTCTTAACTCTGAACTTTGGTCATCTGTGGCTTTTTAGATAAAAGTTGAGAGGAGCATTAATATTCTTTCTGTCTCTTGTTCTGCTATGCCGCCTGAGTCACAGGTGCAGAGACTGCAATTTTTTTTTATTTTTAATAAAATATACTGTATGCTTAGTAAATCTTCTACTCGGGATGAGCAACCCTTGTGGGTCACCAAGCTTTTACTAGTAGTCCTGCACTGAGGATCTCTATTCTTTGATGCCTGGCCTGTTCACTCTGAACAGTTCATCCACCCAGGATGACCAACTGGAACCCAAGAGACCACCTACCTGACCCCAGTAGCGCCTGAAAAGAATTTCTCTGGGAAGAACATGATGCCAGCTCATTTATTTCTCTTTCCCACCAGGCCAGTCACTGTTTTGAACTTCTAGCCTGCTTCTGAATGGCTGTTGAAAGAGCACTCATGATGCTCAAGAAAACAGCTGGTTCTCTTCACCTACCTCTCAGAAGCGCCAGCCATGTGTAATTAGTTCTTACAAACATGAGCCACCTTCAACTCCTAGGATTGCTGGCAGAGACCCGTCAAGAACAGTCACCCAACCCTCCCTCAAAACCAGTTGACTGCCGTGAGTCCATAAAAATCCATCACTGCACTGCCGACTTCTGCACTGAAAAGACAGGCAAGCGGGGGGATTGTGGAGGAGGGCGTCTCTCTATTCATTGCACATGCCTGTTCCTCTTTTCACTCTATTATTTCACTTCTTAATTTAGCAACCCTAGCACTGGGTGAGTTATTTGACAATTACCAGGGACGCACGGGCAGGTCTAACACATGGTAGTAAGGAGGCGGGGTGGACGAATGCCCATTAGCACCAGGCCCAGTAATGACTCCATAATGTGACCATGCACTTAGCCAGAGTAAAGTGGTTATATATTCTGGGGAATTTTAAAGAGTGTCACAACCCAAATTAATTCTCAGCACACTGAGAGGAAAGTATTTACTCCCGTTGGGTATTCTGAGACCTACTGCAGTGAGATGGTTGTGTGTCGAGATGAAACCTTGTCAAGTTCACCTGCTACTTCATGGATGTGGTTGGAAACACATTTGCGTCTGGCACTATTAGTTCGGGCAACAAATATTTACCGAGTGGTAACCGTATACCAGGCAGAATACTAGGCTCTGAGAAAAATAAACACAAAGTACCATGATTCCCAGTCTAATTGGTAATGGAACTTAAGACTTTCAAGGAAACAGCCATGGATCAAACATATTCCATGAACTCGTTTATCACACAAAACTATTTACTAATAAACTCACACCAAAAAACGATGTATTGCTTGTCACTAAAAAAAATAAATGTTCCTGGTATGATGCTGAGTCTCAAGAAAGAAAGATCTGGGTTTGACTAATCCCACGATTGTTATCACCTGCTCTTAGCTTCAGAGCCCTCTACTGAATAGCACCTCCATCAAAATTCTATGAAAGGGCTGGGGAGATGTTTCTGCAGGTAGATAGTACTTGCTGCGTAAGCCAGAAGACCTGAGTCTGATGCCTGGAACCTACATAGAAAGCTAGATACATCCCTAGCATTGGACAGAAAGTGGAGGTGAGCCTGGAATACAAGGTAGAGAGAGCCTACCCAAAACAAGGTGGAAGTCAAGAAAGCTTTGGAAAGTTATCCTCTTGCTTCCACATGCATGTCTAGGCATGTGCACACTCACTAGCATGCACACACACACACACACACACACACACACACACACACATACATGTTTTTAAGTTTCATGAAAGGATGATGGAGCTAGTTTATGCATTTAGCATAAAGTAAGATCTTAACAAAGAACAATTATGGGGTAGCTATCATTTTCCTTTATCATCTACAATGTGAGTTTGCTCTAAACTGGGATATATCAGTTAAACCTGTAAAAAGTTCTGCAACTTTTCAGAATTAAATGAACCTATAAAGGACTGCAAATTGAACTTGTGTCAAGCATTAACCCTAGGAGATTTAGCTGAAATCCCTGAATCACTGCCAGTCTTGTTTCCTCCTGGTCCCCAGGGTTTTCCTTAAAATACCAGCAGGAGCACAGAAGCCCTGGGAGGAGAGTCTTGTTTTCCTGAAAAAGGTAGATAACAAGGATGTCCTATTCCCTTCCAGAGTCTGCCAGCAGCAGCCTTAAGATATTGGGTACCACTTTAGGAAGGAGAGAGGACAGTCTCAGCTCCTGGCCTGATACTCAGTATTCTCATCAAGGCTTGACTAAAGACTGGGTGAAATCTGTGTGTGCTACAATGTTGGGGTTTCACCTTGTAGGCAATATGCTTCGAAATGGAAATGGAATCAGGGATCCCAGAAGACTTCCACCAGCTGGTGTGGAAGACTGAATTACACAACATGAAATTTAACAGAGGTAAGCACAAGGTCCTGCCCGATGGGGAACAACAGCCATCTGGAAAAGTCTTTTATGGGGAAGCAGGTGTGAGTGTACCTGTCTGGATTTCATTACCTGCAAGCTCAGTACTAGTCAAAGGCAGACAGACCTTAAGGGTTGCATTATTTGAAGCAGAGTTCTAGAACAAAGGAGGTGACTTGCCTCTCTACCTTCTTTGCTTCCTTCCTTCTTTGTTCCCTCTCTCCTTCCTTCCTTCCTTCCTTCCTTCCTTCCTTCCTTCCTTCCTTCCTTCCTTTCATTTTTTCAGGGATCTTGTTATAAACCAGAGGCTGCTGGCTTCAATCCATAATCCTCCTGCCTCAACCTCCTATGTACTGATATTACAGGTGTGCAACACTATGCCTGACAGTGAGATGACATTTCTGCTCCTTGTCTTTTTTACAGGTTGGGCTGCAATTCTGAAAAATAGTGGCATTCTGAAGTCAATCAGAGAAGTGACCAGGGATTAAACTCACACCCTTGGTGGTTAAAGAAATCAAGAATAATTAACACTGGAGATGCTGGGGAGTATAGCTCCCCTTTCCAAATTCCTAATAAACTATAAAGACTTTAACTCACCTCACCATAGCCCCACTGTTATCTCTATTTGAAGGTGATGAAATTAAAACTGATAGAAGTTGAAAGGTCATGCAGTAGAGAGACCCAGCTGGCGAGTGGTTGACCTGGAGTGTACCTGTAGGTATGTCTTGATGTCACATGTAGCACTCAGACCACAACTTACGTACAGTAGGGAAGATAGACTCCTTCCACGGAGCCACACCCTAGATACTGTAAATGAAAACTAATATCTGCTTTCCTGCCCGCCTTCCTCCCAGAATGGAGGCTCTGACAGGACCTTGGTTATCACCACACCTAGAACACCCATGCAGAAGGAATGAATGGACTACTGAGCAAGGACACGCTGTTGCCCTACACAGGAGCACCATAGTAGGAATCATCACTGTGTTCACACCTGTACAAAGTGCCACAAGCTGGATAATTTAAAGCAAGCTTATTTTTTCAAAGGCCGGCCAAAAGTCAGAAATGAAAGGGCCAACAGGGCTATGCTTCTCAAGGCTCTAGGGCACACTCCTTCTTTGCTTTTGTAGTTCTTGGTGGTTGTCTGTGTTCTTGGTTTGTAGCCATACGTGTCTAGTCTGTCTCCATTTTTACCTGGCCTCCCTTTCTATGTCTATCTATCTTTTTGTCTCTAAACCTCCTTTTCTCCTGACCTTTAGAGTCACTGGATTTAGGGGTCATCTTTACTCATTATGACCTCTATAACTACAGAGATACCTTAAATATTTTATTTGTGTATGGGAGTATTGCTTGCATGTATATAGGAACACTTATGTTGTGCAATACCCATGGAGAACAGAAGATGGCGTTGGATCCCCTACAACTGGAGTTAGGATAGTTGTGAGCCACCATGTGGGTGTTTGGAATTGAACCCTGGTCCTCTGCTAGAGCAGCCAGTGCTCTTAACCACTGAGCCACCTCTCTAGCCCAAATGCAGAGATCTTATTTCCAAATAAGGTCACAGTCACAGATTCTGGGTAGAATGAATTCTAAGGAAATCCTTCCGGTCAGTGCAACAAGTGAAGAAGATGAGCCATGTCAGAAGGAGGGCATGGCTTGAGCCTAGGTATGTTTAGGTTTAGTAGCAGGACACAGGCGATAAAATTAAAGAATAGCATAGAATATCATTCCATTCAATAAACATCTCCCGATGCTAACTGCATACCTAACGCAAAATCATCAGCTTGGGATTTTCCAACATGAGCAAAGCAGAGCAGTTACTCTGTAGAGTCTCTAAGCCTGGCTAGAGGAACAGATCTGCCAAGAAATAGCTATGACAGAAGAAAGTATACGTCGAAGCGCTATGGAAGCCCAGAGGCTAAATGAATTAGCTCAGCCTACAAAAGACATAGAAGAGAATGTCTGTCAAGAATGAGGGAAGTTCTCCAGGCAGAAAAAATATAGAAAAATATGTTGTCTCCAGCCTAGATTCTAGCCCTCCTCCACTGCTGACACTGTTGATTGAATGAGGTGGCTTTGCCCGAGCCCCAGGGAGTACAGGCCAGTCAGGGTACTCTATGTCTTTGACACTAATTAGAGCCAATGAGAAACTAGGGCCAGTTGCTGAGGCTGTAGGAAAGGGGGCGTTAGATTCCACTGCTGTACAAATGTGAGGCTTACAGCTGCTGGAACTATCTCGTAGCCATACGGGGAAGCCTTGAAGCTGCCAAAAACAACAGTAGAACCCGGGAATGAAGCCATTCACAAGAAGCTCACCAAGAGCTGCATCCTAAGATGTGAAACATGTCCTGAGCCAGCCCCACCTGAAGCCAAACCGCCTGCGGACCTCTATTGTGTGAGTCAACAATCACATTTTATGTTATGTTTTACTTGTTTTAAGCCAGTGTGAACTGGATTTCCTGGAACCCATAGCCACAGGACTCTTAATTGAAACAGCAGTACACTTTGCCCAAATGGCATGACAGAAGTCACAAGATTGGGATGCCTTCCGGGAATGACTGAGAATTCACTGTGGTCAACAAATGAGGACGGGGTGAAGAGGCTGGTGATGCTCTCATGGGAAGGGACTTTAGGTCAACCTGAGTTTGGTGATAATGACTTTATCCCTTCCAATTCTGAAATCCCTTGGTTTTCTGAGTCTATGTTCCAGAAATTGTCACAAAAGAAAGAGAACATTAGCCGGAGAGCAGCAGTCCTGCCTGAGTTATGGCCTCTGATCCTAACGTGCCTGCTGTTGAGCACTTTATCTGGATCCATCAATCTGCTAGGAAGAAGAGAATCAGGAGTAAGAATTACTGCCCTGGACTTGGGGAGCTATGATCCTTGGGTGTGAAGATGATGTGCTTGGCAATAACCTTCACACCAAATGCCCTGAGGCCAAGTCTCTCCCATTATCAGATACTTGTCATTTAAGCATACATAGGGCTGCCAGAAAATCCAACTTCTAGGCTCCAGGTCATTCATAAGAGTAGAAAAATAAAACTGAAGTCTGAGGTCACAGCTCAACGTACATGTGGCCTCCAAGCATTGTACCAAGTTTAACTACTGTCATAGAGCCAGGGAAGATGGCCTAGACACTGCTAAAATTCTGCCCATTTTATACAAGCATTTAGATGCATCTGCTTGTGCTTGGAGGAAATGAGGTTTTCAGGGTCAGCATGTTCACAGAGACTGGGCTAGGCTACTGGGCACAAACAGACAGCTAGCATTCTCATCAGTGCCACACAAATGGCCAGTGCCACACAAGAAAGATCCTGCTCTTCCATCTTTGAATAGGACCAAGTAAAAAAGTCACAAGTCTGGGTGAGTGGGCTCACTCAAGATATCTGAGTAGCAGAGACAATGGGACAATTTCAAATAAAGCCAAGTGTGCTGATAGGAACTTGTCTTGGTTATCTGCCTGCTAAGTATCTATTTAGTCCTCAAAAAACGTATATCCAATGAGACCAGTAGCCTCATCTTTTTGTATTAGCACTTTATCCCTTTTATGTAATGATGGTAAGCCAATTATATGACAAGGAGGCTGTAAGGATTCATGCAATATTCTAAGTATGGAGTTTGTATGTGTGTGTGTGTGTGTGTGATACTCTCCATAATGAATGTGAACACTATCATTAGCCCCACGGATAGAGCAGTAAACTCAGATGAAGGCTAAATAACTTGCACATGGTCATGCGGCCAGTATATGGTGAAGCCAGGATTTGAGTCCAATACTAAGTGGTTCCAGAATTCATCCCTTTATCATCATTACTCAACCACATTTCCTGGTTCTGGGGATTGGCTACGATTAAAGAAGCAAAGAGAACATTAAACATTTTCTGGGAAAACTGAAGTATGGACAGGTGGCAGGGATGGAAGGATGGGTGAACAGGTGGGAATGAACAGATAGGGAGATGGATGTAAAATGGGTAACTTGAGGTATAGATGGAGAGATGCAATGGTGGACAGAAAAACTGGCGACTGGAGAATGAATGGATTAGTAAAAAGCAAAGCAAGACTCATAAAATCAGAAAACCCCACTGAACACAATGGATGAGTCCTCAGCAGAAGTGGCTATGACACTATGATTAGAATTAGAATTCTGGCTCTACAGTTTGAGCCTGTAGCTTGAAGGTAGAGCCTTTGCCTAGAAACCTGGCTTCATGTCTTACCATATGCGTTATCTGGAACAGAATTCCTAACCCCCTGCCCCAGAATTTTTTCCTCACTTGTAAAATGAGAATAACCTCAACTACTTGAATAGTTGGGAGCTGAATGTGATTTGATGTTGTTCAGAGCTCAATTCAAATGTCACCTCCTTTCTGGAGCTTTCAACTCAACTCGGTTCAACAACAATTTATGAATTGTGCCCTTTGTGCAGATATGCTGAGGCCAAGGATGTAACAGTAAATGAGACAAATATGGTTCAGATTAGACAAATGTGTTCAAAGAAACACAAAGGGCAAAAGCAAACAACGTTATTGATAAACAGGAGGTGTGGACGGCTACGGGCCTGTGTGACGGTAGAATTAGCTTCTCTTTTGGTGTTCCCTACTGTTTCCCTTGGGTTTGGATGCTGTGGATGCATTTGTCTCCTCTGGCAAATATATTTTTAGGGTGACATCCACACAAACCTAACAGAACAATTATAAAACTTAAATTAAAAAAAAAAGGAAAGAGGGAGAGAGAGAATCATTCAAACTGATGTGATTCTATACTCTTACATGGTAATTAGTCAGGACTTCTCAAAAGCCAAATTCAGAGACACAACCAATCCACTACCAGGTGATGTATATATATTTAAGAACTAGATGGAATAATATCATCAGCTCAGGACTGGAAAAATGTTCAAATCCCATTGACATGATGATAATAAAAAGAGCTCAGCCGTAGAATGTGCTAATGGTAAACTAAACTCTTCCTATCAGCAGACCCAGAGAGACAAGAGAAGCCTATTGAAAAGTACCCCTGAATGCTCCCTGCCCTTAGAGATGCCATCTTTTACCACGTGACTACAGATTCCCATCAACATACGGAATTTGCTCATCAGTCCATGACCCTGACCTTGATCATATGACTTGGTCAATGGGACATTAGCAAAGGTACTACCAGCAGAAACTGAGAAGTGTTTGCACTGTGGGGTCTTCTCTCTTGCCATTTGAAAACTGTGACTCCTCTTACTTGAACTTCTAAGCTCACTAAGCTTTCTAGAGAATGAAAGACACGGTTGAGTCATGCCGACTGCCCCTGCTGATACTAGACCAAATGCCAAACACAGGCAGGACCATTCTATAAAAGGCAGCCCCTGCCAAGCTGCCAGCTGACTCCGGAGATCAGCTGAACGCACCCTCAACCAGAAGAGCCATCTGATCGATCACAGAATTGTGAAAAATAACAAAATGGACAGGATTTAAAGCTACCAAGTTCAGGGTGATGTGTTATACTCTGAAAGTGCACTAAAAAACAGGGACTCTGGCTGGGGAGATGGCTCAGCTACTAACATGTTCACTGTACATGAGGACTTGCATTCAGAGCCCCACCGCCCAGTTAAAAAGCCAAGCACAGCAGTACACGGCCAATCTAGATGAACTGGGGAGCTCCAGGTTCAGTGAGAGAACCTATCTCAAAAAATAAGGTAGAGAGTGAGGGAGACACCAATATTGACCTCCAGCCTCCAAACAAATGACTCCCCCCTGCCCAGACACACATCCCCAAATCTTCTAAACCAAAAGCAAACAACAGAAGTAGAACTCGTGGAGCCCATGGAGAAGTAGACCTGACTAGAGCAGCCTGAGTGAACAGGCGGGTGTGGATGAAGCAGTCTCTTCTACTTCAGACACAGAAATAGTTTCTTCAAAATCTCTTCTCATAAGTATCAAGCACACAAGCAGCCCACTCTCTAGAATTTGATAGATAGCTTGTATGCCTATAATAAACACTGAATATACAATCAATTTTTAAGCCATGATTCCATGAACACTCATTAAACAACAGCAGTTAAGCCATTTCATCAGAATGTAAGATGCAATGCACAGGGGTCCTGCCCCCACCTGGTGAGGGACCATATCAAAGACTGTAATGGGATCAGGTCCAGCCTCCCCCATTCCTGAACGTCACCTTTCATTACCATTAAACTTTCAGCCCCTAAACACAGGGACTCCAGCTTTATATCCCTGCTCCTATCGAGGAAGGTGAATGCAGCTCAGTTTCTCATTCTTCCATAGAAAGGTAAACAGTCAAGCCACATTGAAGCCTCTCCTGGACAGCTGGAACAGGAAATGGCATTATGCCAAGCGTCTGATCTTTTTACCACCTTTAGCTAAAACACTACTTCAACAATAGCCAGCAAGGAGGAACTTCTGAGCCCATAACATAGTGGTTAGGAAGACCTATTCTGGATTCCACTGAGTCTGAATCCAGGACTTAGTATTTACGTTAATTCTCTATACTTAGTTTACGCTGCTAGTTCTCTATACTTTAGTGTTCCTTCTAATTCTAATTGGAATTAATCATAATACTCCATGTACTTAAAAGACTAGATGAGAAAACCCATCTACACACAAGTGTATGCCATGACCTCCCAGTACCCTCCTTCTTCCCAAACTCATTCTACTTTCTTACTCTGTCTTCTAATCACTTTAAGATCCTAACATGATGTCTTGATTTCCCTCATTTAAAGCCTGGGTACCCTCTACATAGCAGCCACAAAAACACGCCTCTCAGTTCTGCTGCTGCACAGAGTTCAACTGGTCCGCAGCTCTGGCTTGAGCAAACTTTGCTTAGAATTGAGGATGCAGCTCTCTCTCCCAAACCTCCTTCCTTCCCCTCTTTCACAGGACTCAGGCCAAGCCTGCAGGCTAAAGACTTTTCCTGCCATCACCAGCACTGTCTTCATTTTTCCACCCCAGAAATTCTTGCAAAATTTCTTATATCATTCTGTTTTGGTCTTTCCTGCTTCTTCTTGAAGAACTTAGACATACATATTCTTGTCTACTTTATGCCTATTGTTAATTTCCAGTTTTTTGGCCACTCCCAGCAATAGACATCTAACCTCATCAACGCCCATAGCATTGGTCTTCATATTGACTATTTCATCCATGGCACCTAGGGAATGGATGATGGATAGATGACTGAACTTATGGATGGATGGAGAGAAGGGAGAAATGGAAAGGAGCTATTCACGGTAGTGAACGTGATATAAGATTTCCCAAAGAGAATATCAGCACAGGCAAAACTAATGCCCATAGGTTACAGACCTCATAGATTTACCCTAAATCCTCCTGCTTTAACACAATTTAATTCACTCTTCAGGCTCTGAGTGAAGTGAGGTATATCCTGTGTCTTTATCTGTGAAAATCACAGAGATAGTGTTGAAGACTCCAGACAAACAGAACTGAGGCCAGTGGTGAACAGTCTGTGTGTGGGTATGTGTACACGAATGCAGGTGCCCTCAGAGGTAAGAAGAGGGCCTAACTCAGAGCTCCTAAATCAGAAATTAGAAGCAATTGTAAGCCGCCTGACATGGCTGCTGGAAATCAAACTTGGATCCTTCACAGGAGCAGCACATGCTCTTTACCTCTGAGTCATCTCTCCAGCCTCCATGTACTTGACTTGTTTCTAAAACCTCTCTGAGTCCCAGTCTTTTTCCCTGTAAAACTAAGACAAGGATGTGTTTATATTAGGATAGCAACAGAAACCTTCTGAGAATTAAAGAAAGCACAGAAAGCAGACATGATGGTGCTCACCAAAAATCCCAGCTTTGGCAGGAAGATTCCAAATTAAAAGTCAGCCTGGCCTACGCTGTAAGTTCCAGGGCAGCCTAAGTTGCACAGAGAGATCCCTTTTGAAAAACCCCAATTAAGCAAATATAAGCAAAAATAAGCACACAAACAAACATATGTAAAAGGCCTAACACAGAGTCCAGAATGTAATAAACACTAATTATTTAAAGGAATAAATTATGTCGTCTTAATTTCCTCATCTAACACGGGCAGTGAAGTTTTGGGATGGATCGTGAGTTGACATTGGGCTTGAAATAGATAAGGATTTAATAAGTTCTGCCCCTTTGACTATTATTGAATGAGAGGTTTTGCTGGCATTTGTTATGTGGCCAGGATCCCACAGCTAGACCCGGCTAGACAATCATATTTCTGAGCCTCCTATAACTGTTTATATGACAAGTATAACCACCTTTTTAGACAAACCCTAAAAGTCAAAAAGAGGGCAAATACTCCACTCAAAGCTACAACGTTTACAAATAGAAAAACAGGATGGGGAGCATCGGCCTTGAGCATCAATCACTTCCCCTAGGCACTGAAACCACACACTACATGAAGAGAGATGCCACAACCCGTCCTTCTCTACTTCCTAAGAGAGAGATTCCACAGTCCAGACTTCCTTTTGTTCAAGGGGAATCTGTGAACCCACACAACAAGTGCTGTTTCTCCACGGAGAACAAATCAGCACAGTCCCCAGGGCTGTGACTTGGCTGCCAGGCCCTCCTGCGCCCCCAAGAGCAGATGGCTGCTTCTGAGGACATCTTTCTCCAAGCTCCTTCCTGATACTCCAGGAACCTTCACTAATTACTGCCATCATTCTTATATTAAAGGGTGAACAGAACCAAGACTCCAAAGGTGCAGTAAAAAAAAGTAAACACACACATCTGCATACACACAAACACACAGATGAACACATGTGCCTAGATGCCATGGGGAGCTTTAGAGAATGTGACATAAAGAGACTCCGGGGCACCATACCACCAGGAACCTGCCTACACAGAATTCCTTTGATTTGGTTTTCTCTTATAGGCAGATGTAGTGATTTTTTCAAGCTTACATGCAAGGAACCCGGTAGGGAATCTGCAAAGCCTGCGTTGACAAGGGCCAGATCTGTTTCTCTTAAGCTCACAATCTGAATGACAACATTTGCTCCTTAAAGAAATGACTCACAAAGAGTTTGGCCCCCAGAGGAAACGTTAGGCTTCTCTTCTATTTGTTTGAAGTGTGAACCTTTCCAAACTAAGGTCTGACCAAATGGTCTCTGTTTACGAAACATTTTCTTCTTCAACTTAAACAGTGCTTGCATTTCTGTTTTGTTTTTTTTTTTTAAGACGACCCCAAAATTTAGCAGACTGTTGCTCTGGGTCATGGTGCCCCCAGGCATCTGCTGCAGCAGGCTGGAGGAAGGGACATCTGTTGTCAGCACCCTGGACGCCTACAAAAGAAGGGAAAGGAACAGAAAGGAGCAGGCTGAGAAGCCTGCTGTTGCATCCGGATTTAGCATCTTACAACGAATCTTCAGTGTTTCAAAAGAAATCAACATTTGGCATAGAAATCATGATAGGCACTGAAGTTCCAAGTCTGTGCCGTTCCCTGCACATGATTCCGAAGAAAGTGGTTTGGTCCTGAGAGTTACCACCTTGGCAGCAGCCCTTTCATTAAGGTGAGAGGTGGGCAGGGGTCAAAAAAGCAGGAGTAACAAGGCAAGCAAGGTCTAGACACATGTGCATCTGAGGAGACCCGTCTGCACATCCCACTGCTTCCAAAGAACACTCGGGGGAGACCCTCCATATCTCCCCACTGTGTATCCACCCATCTGCCCGCTGTCTATCGCCTGTCTGTCCATGTATCTATCATCTACCCATCTACATCACCACTTAATCTGAGTATTTTATAGCAGGTAAATTAGGTGCATCAAATATTTTATAAGTTCCCACTGTATATCAGACTGTGAGACACAGCAACATGCTTGCGGATGGGTGAGAGAAGATAGACTCGGAGCTCCGAAGTTCATTTACCATTGTTCTTCATCAAGATCCCACTGAATTAGTCATTCTTAATCTTGATTATAAACTGTGTCAAAATTCACTCAACCTATATTTATTAAGCACTTATTAAGTGTCAGGCTCTATAGCTGATAGTAGCCAGATTAATACCTAGGAATAAATACCCCTGTAGAAAATGCCTTAGTCTTGTGTGCACTGAACCACCATGAGTGAGTGAGTGTGTATGTATGTATGTGAGAGAGAGACAGAGAGACAGAGAGAGAGAGAGAGAGAGAGAGAGAGAGAGAGACTGTTTACAGAATGCAAAGGCAGACGACATGCAGATTTAGAGCAGAGGTGGTACCACTGTGGCATGTGCTTAGCCTCACTAGCACAGAATCCTGAAAGTACCTGTGGGTCACTGGAGGGGCAGAAGGGGCTACCCTTGGGGAGAATCTCAGAACTAGTACTTGACATAATTTCTCTTCTTTCAGCTCAACAGCTCAGGAGAAATTACTACATTTGCGAGACTAGCAGCAGGTCTGTGAATTTCATCATTACCTTCCTCCTCTGAGCCTCTCCCCAGAGATTATCCTCTGTGAATTCTCCTTAAACCTTTAGGGAATCCCCTGAAGACAGTGCCATTGCTCTTTAAGCTGGGTCCTTGGATTCAAGAGCAATCATAAAGATTAGAATAGAAAAAGGTTTCCTTTAACTCAGAGGGAGGAACGATTTTTAAGGAGAGATTTTATTTTAAGCTTTGTTTTAATTCTATCAGAAGATAGCCTGGTTTGGATATATTTCCTGTGACCTACTAGGATTCATCTTTACCTCTCCTTTTTGTGATTAGATGGGTGAGCTTTCCAACAGCCCTAGCTATACTTAAAGTGATGAATGTAAGACTCAGAGAGGCCAATACAAGGGAGATGACGACTATTAAAATTTCTCTGCAAGGTCCCAGCATGTGGAAAAACCTCGTTGCTTCCTTAGAAATAAATGCACTATAGAAGAATAGGTTCTCAAGACACAAAGTGTGTCTTTAAGTCCTTCACGAGGGTGTATATGCTATTTGGCAAAAGTTAAAAATGGGCATATACCCATAAATGACACATTCA
Organism: Eospalax fontanierii; assembly: GCA_035773235.1. Classification (NCBI taxonomy): domain Eukaryota; kingdom Metazoa; phylum Chordata; class Mammalia; order Rodentia; family Spalacidae; genus Eospalax; species Eospalax fontanierii. Next base: position 50,000,468 of record CM069546.1, on the reverse strand, counting down.
TCTGGATCATTAGCCATGTATATGGGCTGACTTGTGTCCCCAAAATTCATACCTTGAACCTATAATCCCATACCTCACAGTGAAAATGTATTTGCAGACAAACTATTTTAAATGATAACTGTCTTCTTTATGTGTTTTGGATTTTAATCCCTCTCAGATGTATGGCTTGCAAATATTTCCTACTATTCCATAGGTCAGCAAATATAATCTAACGGTAAAAACGAGCAATAATGTTCCTCAGTATTTCCCTGAAGAAACTCACAACTTACAGTCCTACAGAAAGTAATATATGGATGTTTATAATGGCTTTTATTGAACTGCCAAAATGTGGATGCCACCAGGACGCCCACCAGCAACTGATGATAAATTGTGGTGCACATAGGTAGCAAAATATTACTCATTTCAGAAAACCAAGACAGAGATCTAAAAGTCACTTAATGAGTGCAAAACTAAGGCCCCAAATCAGAACTGACATGGGATCTTCTGAGGAACTTACCAAGTGCTGATAAAAGAGATAAACTATCAAGCACAGGAAGGTATGGGGCAACTTTGACACATTACATGTAAAAGAAGTCAATTAAAATGATGCACACCATATCATTCCAACTGTACAGAGACAGTAAGAAGACCAGTGGTTGTCCAGGGTGCAGGAGTAGGGACGGATGTATAGGTAGAACACTGAGTACTCTTGGGCAATAAAGTTATTTTGTATGCTACTGTAAGGAGGGGTGTGTGCCATTCTCTGTATGCCCAGATGCACAGAAACCACCACAAGAGGAACTCCAATAGAACTGTGGGCTGTGCAATGTGCTACTGTACAGCTGTCAATGCAGAAATGTACCTCCCTGGTGGGTGATGTTGACAATGGCAGAGTTGTGCGTGTGTAGGGTCAGGGAATTATCTGGACCTTCCTTTTAATTTTGCTATGAACCTAAAATTGCATTTAAAAAAAAAAACAACCTCTAAGAAACAGAGGCTGGAGAGGTGGCTCAGTGATTAAGAGTACTGGCTCCCAGCACCCACATGGAGGCTAACAACCACCATGATTCTAGTTCCAGAGTATCTGAGGCCCTCTACTTAGAAACCCTTACCACGCTTCCCGATTTCATGTACTTGACATATATATGTATACTATTTAAGGTTTATCAAGTCAAATGTGTGTCTCCAAATGCCTTTCGGTGTGGATTTATCCACTGGAGCCTGGTTAACCTACCCAGAGTCATGCCTTAAAAGAAGACTGACTCACTCTTCCAGCAGCCATAGTTGCCAACAGGTTCTCAGGTAGGGTTGGGTTTTCTATCCATTTCCCTGCTTCAACGCTGGGGTTTTCTCTGATTTGAGCAGTCATGGGACATATGCATGCTGTCACCATGGCTGTGAGTTCATATGAGTAACTGACCAGCTGTCTGGAAAGCTCACTCTCCTGTGGTCATCCACTACCTCTAGCTCTTACAATCTTTCTGCCCTCTCTTCTGCAATGATCCATGAGTCTTGGGAGGCAGAAGTTTGATATAGGTGTCCTATGCAGGAGTAAGTGCTCTGCAGTCTCTTATTCTCTGCACATTGGCCAGTTGTGGATCTCTGCTAATCACATCTACCTTGTGAGGAAGCTTCTTTGCTGAGAGTTGAGAGAGGCATTAATGTGTGGGTATAACAATAAGCCATTCAGGGTCAGTTTAATACTATGTCCATTTAGCAGAATGATGGTAGTGGGCTCTTCCCTACGGTCTGAGACCTGTCTAGACATAGGTTCCTAGGCCTGATATCAGTGTAAGGATGTGCTCCATCTTGGGAAGTGGATCTTAAATACACTCAGAAAGTGGTTGGTTACACTATCAGTGAACTTCCATCTGGTTAGAATGGGCATTCTGAAGCCAAGGCGCTTCCCTCGGGGTTTTACAAGTCCACTCTCAATCACACTTTTATCCACTTATCCACCCCAACAAAACAAACAACTATGATGGAGTTGACACTAGAAACACATTAGCTTTACATCCTATTTCATAACCCATGTTCTTGGCCTACATTCTGTTCTTCCTCAACACCTACGGTCATCCTCTCTTGTCTCCTTTCTAAATGTTATACTACACCCACACTTAGACCTGTTCATACGTACACATCTATCTACTATAGTTAGGATTCACATCTGATGGAGAACATGTGGGTTTTTTCTTTCTGAGTTTGGGTCCCCTTAATGTATTTTCCAAATCTATCCACTGTCTTATAAATTTCAGGACTTCATTTTCTTTAGAGCTGAATAATATTCCATTTCATATATGTGTCACATTTTCTTTATCCATCAGTCTGTTGATGGACAGTTGTTTTTTCCTATTGTAACCATGAATATAAATGTACAAGTATCTCTGTGATAGGGTTTGGAGTTCTTTGGAAATACACCTAGAAGTGGAGTAGCTGGATCATATGGTAGCTATCTTTAATTAAAAAAAAAAACCTTTATTATTTTATATGTATGAGTGTTTGCCTGAATATATATAAGTGTACCTGTGTTGTACAATGCCCACAGAGGTCAGAAGAGGGTGTTGGATCCCCTGGAACTGGAGTTACAGATGGTTGTTAGCCACCAGGTGGGTGCTGGGAATCGAACCAGGGTCCTCTGGAAGTATTCTTAATCGCTGAACCATCTCTCCAGCTCCTTATTTTTTAATATTTTGTGGAATCTCTAAACTGATTTCCATAATGGCGGTGTTAATTTGGTAATGAATAAGATTCCTCTTTCTTCATGTTCTCTCTAACATTTGTAATCAGATTTTTTTGTTGATAGCCATTTTGACTGGGGTGATGTTGTATCTCAAAGTAGTTTTAATGCACATTATCTGATGCCCAGGGGTGTTAAGCACTTTTAAAAGTAATTATTGGCCATTTGTGTTTCTTGTTTCGGAAAACTGTTCATTTCATGGGTCCATTGGTTGATTGGCAATCTTATTTCTTTGGTGTTTAGTTTCTGTAGTTCTTTGTAAACTCTGGATATGAGTCCCCTGACTAGAGTATAGCTGGTAAAGATCTTCTTTTGTGGGACTGTCTGATTGCTCTTCTGACAGTTTCTTTTGCTGTTCAGAAACTTTGCAATTTTATGTAGTCTCATCTTTTGATAGTTGGAGAAAGTTCCTGTGTTCTTAAGGTTCTGTTCAAAAAGTCTTTGCCCACTCCAAATGTCCTGAAGCATATTCTCAATATTTTCCTGTACAGTTTCAGCATTTCAGATTTTAAACTATGATCAGTGATCTATTTCAAAATGATTTTTGGTCGAGGGGAAATACCTGGTTTTCATTTCATTCTTCTGCAGGTGGATCTGCAGTTTTTCCAGCACCATTTGTTAACAGGCTATCTTTTATCCACTGCAAGTTTTTGCCTCCTCTGTCAAAAATAAGATGGGCATAGTTTTGCTGGTTTATTTCTGGGTTATCTATTTTCTTCCATTGGTCTCCCTGTCTGTGTTTAGACCAATGCAGGGTTGTCTTCATCACTATGGATCTGTAGTATAATTTGAATCAGATATTGTGATACCTCCACCTATGTTCTGACTCCACAGGATTGCTTAGGCTATCGGTGGTTCCATATGAATTCTTGGATTGCTGTTTCTAGATATAGGAAATAGGACACGGGAACTTTAATGGGTTTTGCATTAAATCTGTAGATTTTTGGTAGCATAGACATTTTCATGAAGTAAATTCTTTCCATGCTCTAGTGCCTTCTTTGATTTCCCTTTTCAGTGTTTGAAGCCTTCCTCATAGAGAAGTATTTTAGTTCTGTGGTTGGGGTTATTTCTTGGTGCTTTATCTTTGGGCGAGGACTTCTATTAATGTGGTATTTTTCCTAATTCATTTCTCCACTTAAGCTCCAGTCAATAGAAAAGGCCGGACTTTGTATTTCAGGTTTCGTGGTTGTGGTGACGGGGTATGCTGAGGCAGAGCCTGCACCATGTAGCCCAGGTGGGTCTCAAAGCTATGATCCTCCTGACTTAGCCTCCTGCATCCTGTTATTACAATCCTGTGCCACCATGCCAGCTAGAAAAAGCCTGGTCTTTGTGTCATATTTTGTGACTTAAATTGTTGGTGTTCATATAAAACTTTTTCTTGAACCACTTTCTGGTGCAAAGTAAAATTTTATGAAAAACTATAGTGAACCAGAACCACGTGGATTCGTGTCAGGCTCAGGGAGACAAGACAGACACAAATCCAAGCCTCTACAGGGACGAGATCCTAATACCCCGCTTTTGGAAAAGTTGTAAGAAATGATGTCTTGCTCTTCTTTCTGTGGTATCAGCACTAATCAGCACAGGTGCCTTTCCAGACTCGATGAGCACCTCAGAATAAACAATGTCAAATGGGATTTAGGGTTAGGTTCCTGGTCCTGCACCTACTAAGTAATGTCTTAGCTTGCTTTGCCTCAGTCTTCCCAACTGTAAAACGAGCATGGTTACACAGTCCCCTTGCAGTACATCTGTGATAATCAAAGGTGAAGATGTGCAGAGGCAGCCAGGGCATGACCATTTCACCCTGCTGTGGCCACACTCTCCTCCTGAATTTGGCCTGGCAGTCTGTTATGCCTGCACATTCTGTCTAGTGAATCACATCACTCTTAAAACAGCTGGTCCATTGGGGGCATACTGAGAAGTTTGAATTAAAATGAATTCTAGAGGAAGAGACTGTTTTCTCCCTCCAATATACCAAGAAATGGCAAAGAATACTTTAAAAGAAATCAACAGGGACATGGGAGCCAGTAAAAGCACCAGCTATGCAAGCCTGATGACCCGAGTACAATCCTGAGAGCCCGTTTTCAAAGCTGGTGGTGTGCGTCTTCAACCCTAGCACTTCTATGCTGAGAAGAGACTGAGATGGGAGAATTTCCTGGATGCTCATGTTCCAGCCTCAAGTGCAGAACAGGAAAGAAACACCTCACATAAGGTGGAAGGCAAGAACTGGCTCCCCAAAGTAGTCCACTGGAGCCAAGAGATGCCCCCATCTGCACTCATACACACACATACACACCATACACACACCATACACACACACCCACATACATATAAGAATAATTAATACTTTAGATATTCTATGACAATAAGCAAATCTATGGGGACGCTGGAATACCCCTCATATTGTAGGAAGTATCTGTGGTAAAGGAAAGAGTGTGCTTGAGTTCAAACCCTGAACTATGGAAAGACAAAAAGCTGCAGGCTTCTAAGGCATTCTTGAGTTAAAAACTGGGGAGTTATGCTCAAAGAACACAAATATGCTTAATGTTCAAAGCTTTACAAATAAGAGGGAGAATTTTTTAAAGTGGAAACACTATGTAAAATTTATGCCACCGAGTTAGAAAATCCATGCAAAATGAATGAGTTCTTAAGAAAATGTAATTTACAGAAACTGACTCAAGAAGAGGTAGAAAACTTGAGAGGAGGAAATTGGAAATCCTGTCAAAAAGAAATAAAAAAATAAAACCTACTCAAGATGCGATACCTGTAAAAGTATTTTGGAACTAGCTATCAAAATTAAAAATGTATATATCCTTAACTCCTAAATCCCACTCCCGAAAGTGGATCAGATAGAAATAAAATGCTGGCCCTATTCAGATATGAGATCAGGACATCAATGAAGAAGCACTTGTGGGGGAGTGGGCGAAATAAAGAAAATGCCCAGACATAGAATTTTTACCAGGGATTCACAGAAGCTTCCAGAATGAGCTGGCAGTGAAAAGTGTGAGACAAAGCTCAGAAAGGCAAATTCCGAGTTCTGAGAACCAAAATGGAAATAAACCCCTCTCTATGTGTGTGCATTCGTAGAACTTCATGAACATGGACAAGGCTGCAGACACCTGCATAGCATGCCGTAGGGTGCAGCTGTACAAAAAGAACTGGGGATGAGTTGAAAAAGAAAATGGAGCAAAGTAAAGGAAGGCACTTTGCTAAAAAGAGAAAAAAAAATAAGAGATTACACATAAAGATTCCATTACGAGATGCTTCAAGGGATGGATGCTCCCTTTGGCATAGAATTGTACATGTGTATATCTGAGTCTGCAAGTATATGTATATACCATATATGTGTATATCTGGGTCACCATGTGTGTATTATAGATATATTTGTACATGGGCCTGCACATGTACATGCCTATTATATTTGTATATATCTGAGTCTGCATGTACGTGTGTGTTACATATGTGGATATCTCTGTATGCAGGCATATGAGTGTATATTTGTTTTACGTGTACCTGTGATTACAAATAAAACTTTACGAAAGCATAACTAAATGTAAAGGACTCAAACCTAGACTTTTCAAAGACAGACTTGCCCATCCTTTAACACTCAGTAGAAACCCCTGAAGCTAAAAGTGTAAGAAGTTTCTCAGCGTATTCTGTCAATCAATGGGAAAGTCAAATATCATACACGAGTGAAAACCTACAGCCTAGCTCTATTCAAGGATATGAAACAAGCCGTGTGCCAATCACATCTAGAGGTGATTAGAGAATCATAACCACACAGGACTCAAAAGTAAGAAGACTTTGAGTCTTAGATACATCATGTAGCGAACTTGTAAGTCTTCACTCCCACCCTTCCAACAAGGGATGTGGAGCGAACTGAAAAATTGAAGAGTTTCCACAGATCCATCCAAGAAGGAAGTCACAAAGCAACACCATCACCTTGACATCTAGAGACTCGTGTGGCACTACAGAGCTACAGTCAAGATCTGACCACCCAGAGAAAAGCCCAGTGGGCCCTACCCTGGTAGAGACACTTGAATGGTAATCATGACAGACTGCAGGGGGGCAACTAGACTGGTACGAGCTTGGAACACCCAAGGGTCCTGGTCTTTGAAAATATGTAATTAATATGTATGACATTAATTACCAACAATTCAATTCTGTTCTGACACTAACTGTTCAGTTTGCACAGGCCATACAGTTTCAAGAATTTTGTCTGAGAAGACTGTGTCCTTATATTGGTTACTTTTGCATCAGTGCAACAAAAATATTTGACAGAAACAACTCAAGGGAGGAAGGGCTGATTCAGGCTCAGGGTTCTGAGGGTCTCAGATATCCTAGCAGGGAAGGTATTGAAGAGGTCACAGGGCAATGGGAATATGTGGCAGGAACTCCTCCATCACAGTGGACCAAGAAGCAGAGACCCAGGACAGAGACAGGAGCTGGTACATTCTCCAAAGTCTTGCACCTTCAGAGGCAGGAGCTGGTACAATCTCCAAAGTCTTGCCCCTTCGTCCTCCCACCAGTTCTCAACAGCTAAGATCCCACAACCTTCAAAGTCGCATCCCAAGCTGAGACAGAAGTGCTCAACACATGGGAACTGTAGGGACCCTATTTCCAATGTCAGCCATAAATGGGGACCCCAGTCTGCTCACAATCTGCTAAGCTAAGTACACACTCATGGGTTGTTCACACTCAGTCCTTCAGTTGGTAATTCTCTAGAATGACTCACAGAACTTTAGAGAATGTGTTTACCGGTTTCTTATGATGAGTGTAACTGAAGAGCAGCCAAGTGGATTAGACCCTGTCTTCTCGGGGCCCAGAACTTACCTACCATGTGAAAGTGGTCGCTAGCTGGAAGGACCCCCGAACTCTCTAACGCTTAAGAGGTTTCCTATGGATAGCTGATCATGTAGGCATAATTTATTAAACCATTTCCAGTGGTGAATGGCTGGGCTGGAGCTGACAGTTACTCTTGGTCTTACTGGTATCCTGTCCTCAGGAGTCATTTCCTGAGCACAGTAAATTCCAAGGGTTTTTAAAACTCTGTGCCAGGATTCAGAAACAACAACCACCTTTTCTTTTCCTTTCCTTTCTTTTCCTTTCCTTTCTTTTCTTTTCTTTTCTTTTCCTTTCTTTTCTTTTCTTTTAAAAAAAACTTTCAGTGCTGGGGCCGGAGAGATGGCTCGGTGGTTAAAAGCACTGGCTGCTTTTGCAGAAGACCCAGGTTCTGATCCCAGCACCCACATGGCAGCTGACAATCATCTGTAACACCAGTTCCAGGGGACTGACACCCTCTTCTGGCCTCCACTGGCATTGCGTGACACGGATACAATTACACACATGCAGGGTAAACATTCACGCACGTAAAATAAACCCCAAAATAAATAAACATGGTCTTGGGACAGTATTTGGGCATATACATCCATAACAGTCTTATCCCCAATAGCTAAAACAAAGAAGCAATGATGTCCATCACTGGGAAACATAATAGCAAACTGCCATTTCCACATAGTGGAAAATTATCCAACTTTAAAAAAAACGGGGGGCGGGGAGGCGCAGATGCTCAGCAGGTAAAATGCTTACTGCCATGCAAGCACGAAGACCTGAGTTCAGATCCTTGGCAGCCACATAAAGCCATTTGCAGCAGCACACACCTCTAACCCCAACCCCCGAAGAGAGAGAGACAAGCAGATCACAGGAGCTTGCTGGTCTAGCTGAACAGCTGAGCTCCCAATTCTATGAGAAACTCTGTCTTAAAAAATATGGCGGAGAATGTACATGTCGGCATCTATAGAAGAGTATTGTTCTTGCCAGGACCGACCTCCACACACTGCTTTCCTATGGAAGACTTTCAAGCCAAGAAGAGCGAATCCATCTAGCTCAGGGATAGCACTCATCTCCTCAGTGCTGATGGCTTTATCCCCACGGTTGGAGGACAATCCTTCCTGCTACCTCTTCTTTGCTCAGGGCTTGCTCATGCTGGTACCTCTTCCTGAAGCTGAGTGTCTGGATGGATGAAGATAGAACTCTAAGAGCTGAATGTTTCTCAGTTCTGATCCCTTCTTGACGCCATTTGATTTTTCTTCGCAATCCCCCACCCCTCACCATGGCAGATTTGTATAAACTCATAAGAGTTTGGCCTCAAAAATTAATTAATCGATTAATAATAAATAAAATAGGTCATAGAAGAACACAGCTAATGTCAGCTTCTGGCCTCCCCATAAACAAGCACTGGTCTGTGTACCTATAGCCACACACATCTATATATACACACACACGTGTGTGTGTGTGTGTGTGTGTGTGTGTGTGTAAATAAAAATAAAAAAGAAATTCTGACATGCTGCAACATGGGCACTGTGACAGCATGTACAAGACCTGTGTAAGCCCGAGCCAGACAAAAACCCAGTATGGATTAGAGGTGGACAGGATGCCCCAGCCCAAGCCGAAGAACTACTGACAACCGCTGGCTGCTGGGAGAGGAGGAGTCACTTTTCTTGACTGGCGTGACTCCTGGTAGGTTGACCCAGTCTCCAGGGAACAGACCCACCCCCAAGAGCATTTGGGAAACACACAGATTAAACCTGACAAGCCTTTTAAAAAGAAGAACAGAGGATATGAAATGGGGGAGGGGGCCAAGTTGGGAGTGGAGATGAGGAGCAGGGTCTGAATGTGCCCAAAATGTATTATATGAAATTCTTGAATTAATTTTTTTAAATTATCAGTGAAAAGATATTGTCTTCAAGCAAACAGGACCCTTACAGAGAAAATATTTATCTTGAAAGTACTCTGAGGAAAGACATGCATCGTGCTCTTCACTGGGAATATTTATTGGAAACATTTTAAATCTCTGTGTATTTAGTGCTCTGTAAATTAATTCTAAACAGTGTTTTACTAAGAAACTGACCAATTAAAATAAATGTCAACAAACATTTTTAAATCATAAAGGGGATGGAGAAGGGTTCAGTGGTTAAGAGCACTGATTGCTTTTGCAGAGCACCTGGGTTTGATTCCGAGCACCCACATAGCAACTAACAACCATCTGTAACTCCAGCTCCAGGGAATCTGATGCCCTCTTCTGACCTCCATGGGCATTGCAGATACATGTACACCTACCTACATGTAGGCATGACACTCATACACATAAAATAATAATAATAAATCAGTTAAGAAGTAATGAGGGTCACATGTTCTTACCTGCTGTATAAAATGTGCTGGAAGGAGCTGACATCAACCAGAAGGTGGAAACTGCTCCCAGCACTCATCTGTTCACAAATAACCGCGACCCATCGACGAACACCTTCCAAAGAGCAAATTAACTCAGACAAAATCAACTGCAGTCGGAGAACAGAAAAAAGAAAAGATCCACAGAAGAGTGTAGGAAAGGCAGTTTCAATTTATCCACATCAGCCCTCCCCTAAGCCAAAGTGTAGGGAGACAAACGCTGCAAGTGAGGGGCAAACCTCAGCTACTTCTGCCAGGAGGTTCTAGGCTTACCCCAGAACTAGGCTAGCTTATATGTCCTGGACACAAGGCTCCAAGAACAAAAGTTCACACATACACATATACATATATATAGGAAAAAGAGAGAGAAAGAGAGAGAGAAAGAGAGAGACCGAGACCCAGACTCAAAGCAGCCTGTCCAGCCACAAGTACTAAAAGAAACTATCATCCAAGAATAGTTTATCTGGAAAATTTGCAATTCAAGAAATAGAGGAAAAATAATCAATTTCCCAGACAAACAGAAACCCAAGGAATCCAATCACCATTAGACTTGTCTTAAAAGAAACAAGAAAGCGAAGCCACAGGAAGAGACGAAAGGATGGTAAAGTTCTGAACATATAAAAAGACCCTGCAAAGCAAAGAGAGTCAAATGCAGAATACTAATGCAGTAATTAGTAATAGTTGTAAATCACTTGGAATTCTAGTATGAGCATTAAAGGACAGAAATATGCAAAATAACTAGATGTAAAATGTTGATGGATATGCAATATAAAAGATAAACTACAGCCTATGAATAATCTAAATATTAAAAGGAAAGAAAGTTATATGTCGAGTTTCTGCATTCAGTTGAACTGCCTGTTACCAATTAAAAATACAGTCTAAGATGATGAAAACCAGGGAAAAGAAAAAAAACTGTAGTGAATACCCAAAGCAAAGAAAAAATGCAGTATATAAAAGAAGTATGCAGATATAAACAGCTTTCGAGTGAAAAGAACTATAAAATAAAGACTGGTCAAATGTGAGAACCCAGGCTGAGTGCTCAGCCCACAAGAGTACACTTATATGACCAAGGCTCAGGGAACAAGGCAGAAGAGGAGATGGGAAGAAGAGAGGCCAGAGGACGGAAGGACAGCTGTATTCTGGATATGACATGGCTGTCACACTCACGAATCACAGCAACTGAGGTCAGTTACCTGCGCAGATCAAGACAGCCAAAATTCCAACATCGATGCAGTGAAGGATCTCTAGGCTCCACCCTTAATGAGAAACTACTGGCAGAGGATAGTTGCTGGGGAAGGGAGAATCGTTACTTTTTACAGATGTGACCCATGGTAGAATTCTCATGCTTCAATGGATGGTCCCACACCCATGCACAGATGGGGAGCACAAACTGTACTTAAGGGACTATGAAAAAGACATACAGTTGGGAGGTGGATATGTTGGTGGAACGTGGGGAGAGTCAGAGGGGGAAGTGGAGGTGAACTATGATCATGTTTCATTGTATACAGGTACGGAATTCTCAAGAATAAGAAAAAATTACAGACAATGAAAGGCAAAATCAAGTTTAACTATCAATATCTTTTAAATGTAAATGGGTTAAATTTTCTAGTCAAAAATATTGAATGCCAGAATGAATTTTCAACAAAACCCATACAACTCATCAAGCTCAAATCTTGAAGATGGAGAACAATCGGAACAGATCAATAATGAATAAAGAGACTGAACCAGTAATCAATAAACTTCCAACAGAGAGAGGCTCAGGACTCTACTAAACATCTGCAGACCAATTAATGTCAATTCTTCTCAAACTCATCCAAAAATTTGAAGAGAACATTTCCAAATTGATTTTAGCATTACTCTAATATCAAAATCTGACCAGATCATCATGACAAGAAAATTAGAGGCTAATATCTTTATAGGACACAGATCTAAAACAAAATACTGAAAATTTATTTCTAGAACACATCAAAGAATTATACACCAAGATCAAGTATAATTAAACCTTACTACACAAAGTTGTTTCGGCATACGCAAGTTAATAAACAGGATGCATCAAAATTAACAGAATTAAACATAGATGTCATATGAGCATCTCAAAAGATCCAGAAACAGCATTCAACAGAATTCCACTTTCTTGGGGCGGAGGGTATGGCAAAGTACTAAAAGATTAGCTAGTATGTATAGGATCCTGGGTTCCTTCCTAAACCTTGAAAAAAATATTCAGCACCTTTATATGATTAAAAATCCTCAGCAGTTTTAATATAGAAAGAATAAACCTCAGCATAATGAAGGCAATGTGACAAGCCCACAGCTGGCAGCAAATTCTACACTGAGGGATGAGAGGCTTTTCTGTAGGATCAGAAACAAAAGGGGATTCTTACTCTTGCCATTTCTGTTTCTATACCAGACAAATTAGGCAAGAAAGATAAGTAGTAAAGGCATCCAAACTGGAAAAGAAGAAATTAAATTGTCTGTTTCCAGAGAACATTACCTTATACATAAAACACACTTAGGATTCCACCAAAATTCTGTTAAAACCAATAAACAACTTCAGTAAAGTTGCAGGATATAAAATAAACCAACAAAAATCAGTTTCAGTTCTATATTAAGAAGATATGAAATTAAGAAGACAATCTCTTTTGCAAAAGCACTTTTTACAATTCACTAGAAATGAATTTAACCGAAGAGACAATTTCTGTACACTGAAAATGAAGCTGGGAGAAACAAGTGTGTTGTTGAGGTAAAAAGAGATAAACAGATCAACAGAATGACACAGAATGGTTTAGAAGTAGAGTCAAAACTGTAAAAAAGGGTTGGTGATATGAAGGTAGAAGTGAAAATCAGAGGAGACTGTAACTGGCAGAACTGAATACACATTCGGAGGAGGCTACATAACGCAAGATTCGCCCTGGTACACACACAAAGCTAAACATAAGGACTTTGATATTAACAATTCAGAGTAGTTAGAGAACAACACTGTATAATAGTTCTATAATGTTGGAATGGGGCAACGTGAAGCCCGAAACAGTGTGAAGACTCAACCAAAGGAAGTATCTCCAGGGAATTACCGACTGATTCGACATTGTATGATTGAGAACACCTGCTTGATAAACGATATGATCACATGATCAGTTCAAGACCAGTAACCTGGCAGGGGAAATTATTTGCATTCTCTCCCTTAGAAACAGGATGGAAATAAGAGAGTGTTTCAAAGTCTTTTAAAAGGAGAAAAATAACACTTTTATTTTTTCTGCACAGGCTCTTTTAATTTTCTTATATGTTTAGGTTTTTAAATATTTTTATCGAATCGTTGTGTTTCATACAGAACGTCTCCATCAGTCTTAACCATCTTTATATCCCCTTCCCTGTAGGCATTCCCTGCAGCCTCCCCAACTGGAATCCAAACATTCTCTCATCTGTGTCAAGGTCTATTGTCACAAGTTAGTGTCCCCAAATGACCTCAATGCAAGTTCACCACTGAGGTCTAGTCAGCCTATACAGAGTTCCTCGCTTTAGGAAGACTAACTCATCTTCATTCAATGATAATCAGTTGCAAATATTTCTTAAGCAAAGGTTGTGGTCTGCTACCCATTTCCCCTTGCTGGGTTTTTGTCTGCTTGAGTTTGCATGAGTCTTGAGCATGCTAAACCCATTGCTGCAGTTTCATATGAGCAGGATCCCAGGAGCATGTATCATTCTATTTCCATATGGTCACACACCCCCTCACTGGCTCTTAAAATTGTTCCATCCCCTCTTGCACAATGGTACCTGAGCTCTGAGTGAGTGAAACAATATGAGTCCTGTCCAGGGACCTACACTCTGCAGATTCCTAATCTCCATGATTTAGCCATTTGTGACTTTTTTGTGTTCCTGTCCCTTTGTTGCATGGGGAAGCTTCATTAATGACAGTTGAGAAATTCATTAGTGACGTCTTTACCCCTTGTTCTATATTGCATAAATGGGAAAGGCATGGAGAGAAGGTTAGACAGGAAGGAACAAAGAGACAGAGAGAGTGAGAGAAAGACAGAGAGAGAGAGAAGATAAATAATGCCTAGCTAGTGTAAAACACCAGAGAAAATCACATTAGTCTAACAACCTAATGATAAATTCCACATACAGTATGTCTGCATGAGCCCATGGGCATAAATGAAGGCTACATAACAAGAAGCAGTGCCAGACAGAAGAAGTCTTCCTTTGAGTTGTTGGTCAGGGTATTCCAAAAGACTCCCAAAATTACATAGGTTATTGCCACAGCCCTTGACTGCCTCCTGGAACTCGAAGGTAAGACCTTATTGCTGAAGACAGGACATACTTTGGAGTAATGGAGTTGGAATTGACATGGAAGCCACTTCCCCTGAAGGGGGAGCCAAATAGCCAAGGGAAAACACTGTTTTAAAAATGGAAAATAGGGGCTGGATAAATGGCTCAGCAGTTAAAAACAGCTGCTATTCTTCCAGAGGACCTGGGTTCAATTCCCAGCACTTGCATGTCAGCTAAGAACTGTAACTCCAGCTCCAGGGGATCCAATGGCCTCTTCTGACCTCTTCAGGTTTTGCATTGTACAAGTGCACTTACATACATGTAGACAAGGCACACACATTAAACAACAACAACAGCAACAAAAATTCAAACAAATAAATAAATAAATACAATTTGGAAGTAATAAAAAATTAAAATGGAAAATATATGTGTATGAAATCCTAAAAATGTAAACAACAGATATTTTAAGCACTGTAGAAGTTTACTAATAATTAGGGAAGTGGATTCATTTCAACACTATTGATGAGCCTAGTAATTTCTTCTTCTACGCAGCTCCCAGCGCTGGCTGGCCTCCATCCCTTCTGCTACTTTTCTATTCAGCATTTTTCTATTCTTTATATCTTTCCACTACATTGTCCTCTGTTTTCTAGGATCATTTTATGTTTCTAGGTTATTGTCTTTGTTTATATAAACTATGAGGAATTTTTAGACATTTAAAAATATTCAAGTCTACTTTTGTGTTTTTTATTAGCATCCTAGGGCTGCTATTTAAAAAGTCCTACAAGCTGAGTGACTTCAAAATGACAACAATTTACTATCCAACCCTGCTGGAGGCTTAAAGCATAAATCAAGATGTCAGCAGGACCAAGCTCCCTGCAGAGCACAGGGCTGGAAGTTCTCTCTGTCTCTTCCTAGCTCCTGTGACTCCAGAGTGCTTGGCTTGTGGCAGCATCGTTTCCATCTCTGTCTCCATCTTCAGACAGCCTCGTCTCTCCATGTCCTTTGTCTTCACACAGCACCTCTCTCTAACCTTACAAAGATATCAGACATCATGATTTCCTACTCTACGGTGAGCTTTAGCGGTTATAGATGCAGTAACCCTATTTCTAAATAAGGGCATGACCTGGGATACTGGAGGGGAGGACTTCAATAACTATCTCCCAAAGGACACAGTCATACCCATTGCCTTATTCAAGAATAAAAAGGAGTGAACTATTTACAAAGATGATGAGTCTCAAAGAAATGATGATGATTGCAAGAAACAACCTCCAACAGTTGCATACTATATAAACCAATTTATATGACATTCTCCGAAAGACCGGGCTACAGTGATTAAAGCAGTACCCATGAAGGGCTGTGCACTCAGACTGGATAACCTACCAGGGAGCTTATCCTCCTGAAAATACTGGTTCTTCCTCCCTTGGCAGCTGTTGATTGCCTGTAGCCCTTCATCTAGAGGCAGGACATAGTGAAATGTCCCCTGTCTAAGTTTGATGTTTTGAGGTCCATTCAAAGATTTTGATTAAAACCATGCCATGTTGTAGTTTCTGCCTCACAAAGTCAACCCCCAGCAGAACTGAGGGATGCTGACATATTCCTCCTTTATGTATACAGATGCTGATGTGATGACTTTTCCACTATTGAGAAGTGTAATGCAATATTGTTTACCCATCACATGTCACACGACTTGATGATTATACAGACAATCCTGCAAAGTCACAGAAGAAGGTTTGAAAACAGAGGGATGGTGAGAGTGAGCAATTCTGGTGATTCATCTCAGATGTGCATCCTGCTGCTGCAGGCACATCTGTCCCATCCTGGCCGTTCCTTTCCTCTAAGTGTATTGTGACCAGCCTTGTTCTATGATCATAGTATTCTGCTGTTCACACTACAAAACACTCAGCACACAGAGGCAGTGGGCATTACTTGCTGATTCAGTGTGTGAAGATGATACAGAAATTTCTTTCCAAGTCAATGTATAATTTTTTGCACTTCTCTTCCTGGTTATAAAATTGTAGAATCTGAGCGATTTCAGTCTTTCACTCAATCAAATTCTCTGACCTGTAAGAAAGTGCTGGCATATTAACATGTAAATAAAAACCACAAGGAAGGTGATGGTAAACATCCACACTGTCTGGAGTGTGTGTACTCCTTACTCCCGATGTAAGGCCGTTTGTTACAGGTAGCATGGCTAGGGCCTCAGTCCCATCACCCATTGTGCCGGTGAGAAGGTCTTGTAAGGTGGGAGCATCCCAAAGAGTTTGAGCATCTTCACCAGGGTTGCGCAGGACACAGACAGGCAGAAAAGGTTAAGAATGCCCTCCGATTTCCCCTGTCTGGATCTGCCTCTGTTTCAGTATTTCCAGTCTCTGGAAACGTGGAGAAATGGTTAACTTGTCTCCATTTTATCATCTGTATGATGGGGATAGTAACAATAAACTACTTCAGGGAGATGTGGCGATTTGATGACTCTATGCTCAGTAACTTAACACCTCTTCATACACCACTGCCATTATTTCAAAGTGACAGACCTATTTAAGGATTTAAATAGAAAGTGATGTAATCTGTTTTAATTGCAAAAGGAACTGGGCATGGTGGTACACACCTTTAATCCCAGGACTTGGGAGGCAAAGGCTGGTGGATCTTTGTGAGATCCAGGCCAGCCTGGTCTACATAGCAAGTTCCAAGCCAGCTGAGGCTACAGGGCGACCCTATCTTCTGTCAAGCCAGTAAGCGGGGTGGGGAGGATATTCTAGTTCTGTGCTCAAGTGAGACCAACAGGACTAGAGCGAGGGGCATCTAGCATGAATCTTGATTCCTAGGAGGCTTCATCAATCAAAATAGTAGCCAAAATGCTGAGACTCTGAGGATTAAATATAAATATCCCAGTGTACATGTGGCCCTGTGGTTGGGGGAAACCACTGTTGCTATCAATAGGAAGCAGTTGTTGTGTAAAGGTGTGTTGGGAAGCAGTCTTTCAGAGAGAGGGGGTGAGTACATGAGGCGTCGCAAGAGTATGCGAGGAGCGTCAGAGGAAAGCAAGTCAAAGAGGACAAGAAAAAGGAGAATGCAGAGACAAAGAAGGAAAGCAAAAGTGAAGGAGTCTGTCATGCAGACCTGCTGCTGTACTCAGTGGGAGAAATCTGGCCTCACCCTACTGGCCTAAAAAGATCTGATTCAAAACCCAGATCCACCAGCCACCTCCCTAAATCTGTACATCTCTTAAGATCCCTAACTTTCACCTTTCTCATCTGTAACATCCAACAGATGCTACCATTGACTGAATGTATACTGTAGAATGGGATGCAGTGTGTGGTCAGTAACAAACCACCACTGTTAAAATATCATGGCTGTGCTCATGATTTTTTTTTTTTTTTATAATGTCCATGGTATTTCTCACGAAGAGATTACAGGCCACCAGAAACACAGAACAACTGAACAGCCACTTTGGGAAGTCGTGTCCACATACAATTGTTTCTTGGTTGTTTACAAGGTGCAGTATATTTCAAACACCTGAGCTCCAGGTGACTCCTCGTGCTCCACCATTCTCCCACCCGATCTCTTCTACTCGTCTACTCAGGCAGCAGCTCGGGCAATGTTTTCTTTCAAAGCAGTGTGTGTTTCAGTCATCATGGGTCACTCACATGTGCAGGGCAGATCAACTGGCAGCCTCAAGAGAAACCAGAACAGAGAACAGTAATAGGAATCGTTTAGGAAAGAAGGTCAGGTGATGACAAGAGGGGTCGGAGTGGGCACGCAACAAGGACAGGGGAAGGCAACCCTCTGGAGGAGAGCGAAACTGCAAGCTCTTCATTCAGCCTGGTCTGCAACACTTCATAAATGTGAATGCGCACAGAGATGAACAATGGGAAACAGCTATAATGGGCATGCAACTTGCCCTTCCCCAAGCAATGAGGGACAGAAAGCAAATAAACACAAAGTACAACAGTCTGGGCATGGCGCCCAACCTGACAGTCAGACGCATAGAAAAGCAAGCACATAATCTAAACTCCCAACAGAACCCAGCACCAGCATAGGAATACACTGCATTATTTGTTAGTGGCTCAATTTTTAACCATGTCTCAGTTCTCATGGATTACTTTTTTCCTTGAGTGATTTCTCCCTAAGCTTTACTCATCAGAAACTCCAGACATCAAACTTTGGAAATACAGTAGGAAATTGCTAAACAAAACGTCCAATTGGTCCTCCAAAGCTCTGGAATGGGCCGATAGAGACAGCATCTCCTTTAACATGAAAACACTGTCTCCTTGTGCACATCTGTTCCTATTCATCCCCCCCTCAGCATAATCTCTTTGCTTTTTTTAATGCTGAATGGATTGTAGACACAGTAAGAGGCTACAGAAGCCCCAAACAAGGCCTCTCCATATGAAAGATCCTTTTTTTTCCCACTTTGCAATTCATCCAAATACTAGAGGGATGACCTCAGAAACCCCAAGTCTCTGCAGAATCAAGAATGGAGGTGGTGGACTAAGGGGATGAATCAGTAGATAAGGCACAGGCTGTGCAATTGTGAGCACTAGAATTTAGATCCCGGGACCCATGTGAATCTGAATACTGTAGCACACATCCGTAATCCTAGAACTTCTACAGCAAGACAGGAGACCAAGAGAGACTAAAGAGCAGGCTCAGTGGTCAAGAGAACTTTCTGTTCTTCCAGAGGACCTGGGTTCAATTTACAGCTCACATGGAGGCTAACACGCTTCCTAACTCAGGCAAGACGCTCATGCCCATAAAATATGAATAAATAATTTTTTAAAAAATATGGGAGGCAGAGACAAAAGAATTCCCCTGAAGCTCCCAGGTCAGATAGCCTGTCACGCAGCCCTGTGAGGGCCAAACACCCAAGTTGGTCCTCAAACCATCTCACAGACTCCACGGCATATACACACCCATGCTTACTTGAACACACACTCTCTCTCTCTCTCTCTTTCTCTCTCTCTCTCTCTCTCTCTCACACACACACACACACACACACACACACACACATACACTATACACATATAAAAATGCAAAATGGCAGACCTAATTATTTGGGTGGAGAATGGTACTGAGGACAGGGGGACTAAGAAATGGGACACATGAATTAGGATCAGGAGTCCAAGTAGATGGAGCAGATAGTTAGAATGTACTAAAAATCATAACTTAGGCTTCTTTGAGAGTTCAGTATTTCTAAAAAGGTTACATGTAGGAGGTGATATTTGAACTTTATCTTAACAGCAAAGTTGAATTTGTTACCAAACTCAAGATGTGGGGTTTTTCCATAGAATTTTCTAGTTTTTTAAAAATATTCCATTTGTTATTTTTAGTGTAAGAGTGTATCGCCTATACGTGTGTGAGTGTACTGCTGTTATGCAGTGCCCAGAGAGGTCGGAAGAGAGCATCAGAGTCCCTGAAACTCAAGTTGCAGATGGTTGTTAGCTTCCATGTCAGTGCAGAGAGTCTAACCCAGGTCAGCAGCCAGGGCAGCCCATGCTCTTAACCACTTGCTAAGCTAACTCACTACCCATGAATTTTCAAGTTTTTGACGCCAAAAATGAGTCATTTATCACAAGGCATCTATATGCTCAATATAATGAAACTTAACAAAGTAACCAAAAATGATTGAAAATAAAACAACAAACTGTCATTCGAATAAACACACACACACACACACACACACACACACACACACATTCACATACCAAAATTTCAAAAAAAAAAAAAAACAGAATTAGTAACACAAATGAGGAAAAATAGTTCAAGATGATAGATGCCAGAAGAGATATTTAATTTATAACAGACATCATCCTTATAGAAGCTTGAAGCATCATAAAAAGTTAGTCACCAAACAACAGAGTATATATGTATGTGTCTATTTACATACATACACACTCACACTAAAGCATTCAGAGTTCCAGGAAGAAAGTGACAAATTCCTTGTTCAGGATTTATAGAACAACTTACCTATAGAGAAAAGTTTTAATAATGATAATTTAGCCTGATCAAAGGCTAAATACATGATATCATACATGAATTTATATATGTAGATGATGATCATGCATATACTTCAACATATATAAATATATGGGTGTATATATATCTACACATGTATTGTATTATTTCATTTTTTTGTTGCCAAAAATGCAATGCCATGGGCTAGGTGAGTTATAAAAAAGAGATCTATTTTGACTAAGGTTCTGGAGGAGTGAGGTCAAGAGGTCACATCTAGTGATGTCCTTCCTACTTACCAACAGAGTTCCCAGGAGACACGGCATCTAATGGCAAGCACGAATGTGAATGTATATGTGTGAGTGTGATGTGTATGTGTGGAACCTCTCCCTTCCCATCTTGGCAACTCTGCCCTTGTCTAATTATAATCACATCCTCAAGGCCCTACCTTTAAACACTGGAATCACTTTAAGCTTCCAGATTCTGTGTCTTGCAATGAGCATTAAACTTCAACACATGAACCCTCAGGGGTACACTCAATCCATAACCAAGGCATACCACACATCAAAAACTTCTATTTACTTGTTAGGCTATAAAGAAAATCTAAATGAATTCTTAAAAGAATAAAACTTACAAAAGGAACATAAAGGAAATAATGGGATAAATTTAGAAATTATTACCAATAGCATAAAACTACCTGTTTGGAGATTTTAAGTGGTTTTCTAAATCAGTTACTCAGAAATTTTAAATTGTTGCTTGTTTGAAAATGAAGAATGAGAACACACTACACATCTAAATCATGCAGGACAGCCACACTCTGAGGAAAAGTTGTAACTTTAAACACTGGTATTAGCAAACAGAGAATGTCTGAAAATGAATGACTTAAACACTCAACACTGGAAGCCAGAGAAAAGAACAATTAAAACATAAAGGCTACCATTCACTCCTCATCAAAGTGTCTTTTTGTAATAGATAGAGACTACTACAGAGTTCCAGAACTGATCAAACACAGAGCATAAGTGTCTATGAGATGCTTAATCCCAAGTGACACGTGTTCAATGCAACCTGCATACATAGGATGAATGCAGCTCTCAACTCTCACCAGAGAAGTTTCCTTATAGAACACAGAAACCCACAATTGGCCAATGTGCAGAAAAACAAGAGGTCACAGAGTGCTTTTCCCTGAATAGCACATCGGTTTCAAACCTCGGCCTCCCAAGACTCAGGGATCATTGTGGAAGAGGAGGCTAAAAGACTATAAGAACCCAAAGGGATGGATGACCACAAGGAAACAGAGTCATTTAGACAACTGTTAAGGTATTCACATGAGCTCACAGCAATGGTGACAAGCATGCACAAGTCCTATCCAAAATCAAACCAGAAAAAATCCCCAACATAGTCAGGAAGACATAGGTAAGAAATTCCAACCCAACCTATGGAAATTTTGGCAACTGATTACTTCTAGGAGAGACAGAGACAGGTATCTGACAGGGATAGGACTCTTTGTGGCCCCAGCAGATGGACCCACACTGAAGAACATTTGGGGATACAAACACTCTATGTGTCACATTATACATATATATTTACATATATACATTAAATTAGATGCGGGGCAGTAGGGGTAGATGGAGTAAGGGGAGGAATCTAAATACCATCAAACTATATTATATGAAAATCTCAAAAATTCAATAAAAAGTTTTAAAGCCTAAGGCAAGTAAAAACAAAGAATGAATAAAGATAAAAGCGGAAATAAAACAGAAAGAAAAAAGAAAAAATGGGAGTTGGTAGCAATAACATTAAAAGCTAGCTTTGTAAAAAAAAAAATAATACAACTGAGCTAGGCAGATCAAGGAATAATGAGCCCTAATAACAAGGTTAAAAATGATAAAGAAGCATCACTACAGACATGCCAGAGCTTTATACTACATACACGCCTAATTTTTAAATAGCATATTAAGAATTTTTAAACTACCAAATTAAACTCAAAGGCAGGAAAGTTAGCAAGTATCTAACTCTGCTAAATGAACAGGCCCAGACACTTCAACGGTTGAGGTGTGTAAGCCTTCCTACCACAAGCAATCTATACACCACAACTATTTTTGAATACTGGGAAAAAATTCTAATTCTCCAAATCATATAAAGAATAACATAAACAGAGAAAAATCCAAAGTGTACTTTAATACAAGTAAATCTTTCAAATAAGACATGAATTTAGTAAATATAAATGCCAAAGTTTATAAATAATTGACCAATGATTTTTTTTAGCAAAATTTTAACTCCCAATACAAGACCAAAGAGTACTTTCTCAAGAATACTAAAATAATTCATCACTGGGATTTCTGAAATTAATCACCTTCATACAACAAAAGAGAAGCCCCATTTATTCATTAGATGCTACAAATGCTAATAAATATTGGCCCAAATCATAAAAAAAATTCACAGCAAGCTAAAAGCAGGAGATTTTATTTCATCTCATACAGGATATTTAGCACAAATCTATAAACATCAAACTTAGGAATGATACATTCTATTACTGTTTAAATTGGATTAAAAATAATAATCTTTTAAAAGTATTTTGTTATTTTTATTTTACGTGTACGACTGCATTGCCTGCATGTATGTAAGTGCACCTGTGTCATCCAATGTCTGTGGTAATGGAAGAGGGTGTTGGGTCCCCTGGAACTGGAGTTACATGGATGGCTGTTAGCCACCATGTGAGTTCTAGGAACTGAACCCTGATTCTCTGCAAGAGCAGTCAGTGCTCCTAACCACTGAGCCATCTTTCCAGGCCCCTAAAAACAAACATCTTTAATAATTAAATTATTCTAGACATTGTTTAAGTTTAAAAAACTGGAAGTCATTAAAATTGTAAAGAAACTCACAGACTGTCATTATTTTCATTTTAAAATAGTCTCTCTGAAAAAAATCTGATAAAGTTAACTTATTCTTAATAAGCAAATTATTAAGTACACTCTCTCTCTTAAACACTAGCTGGAACTTTATAATAAGAGAAAGTCCCAACAATAAGTTAAAACAAAATACTTGGTTGTAAACATAACAAAAAAAAGTAAGGAAAACTACCCAAGCACACAGAAGTCTATTAAAAGATGATGATCAAGTCGAAAGCGTCACCATATTCACTAATCAGAGGATCATGCCGTAACACACCTCCTCAGTACGCCCCACTGACAGTCTCGATTCAATGTTTTAATGAAACTTAGTAGCCTGCAAAAGTTATTTGGAGAAACAAACAAGAAAAAATATGCTGTGTGTGCTAGCCCTCAACACCGTCTGGTGGTCAGGGTGGGACGCATGTGGCAGGGTGCTTGCCTTCGTTCACGTTAGAACATGCCAGAAGCTGCAGTTACTGAAAGAACGTGGCTTTGGTGGAAATATGGGTAAGAGAACAGCACAGACCTTCTAAGTACAGGAAGCTTGCGGCTGAGAAAACCCAGGACCCACTGGAGGACAGAAACAGAGCATTTTCCAACAGGAGACCACCAATAAAATTAAATTCCAGATTGACTTTTTAAAAACAGTTTCAAAATTTTTAAACTAAGAATACATTAGAATTTTGAAACATCTCCACAATAAAATGAACACTAAAACCATAGAGAAATGTGAGAGCAGAATCTACTACCTGTGAGCTGAAGGTTCCTGTAAACCTAAGACACTAACTGCAAACAGAGTGTGTTATGACCAAGATGGCAAACAGCAAGTTGACAGTGGGTAGCACTGGTACCACTCCAGCTCCTGATCAACCTCCTGCCCTTCCCCCAACTACATGCATTATAAACTTACTTGTAGATTCTCGAAAGCCTCAGGTTTGTGATACACCACACACATACACACCATCACCCCTGCCTCTCATTGATTAAGTAGTAGTTGAGACTAAGAGACCCCAAGGCTGACATGCCTGAGCCCCACAAATGCCCAAAGCCTCATATTTGTTTAAGTACCTGTTAAACTTGTTCTCTGCTCCTTACAGCAGATACTTCCAATTGCTCAAAAATGTACTTTAAAAGTATAATATAATCCAAGCAGTACACAAAAGACTGAAGCAGAAAGATTGTGAGTTCAAGATTAGTCTGCGCTAAAGAGTAGACTTTATCTAAAAATAATATATATAAACATAAAAATATATGCATAAAATGTATATATAAAATAAAATGGGCTGAGGCTAGCTCACACAGTAAAAGTGCTTATGGTATTGGACGGATGGCTTGAGTTTGAATCCCCAATGACCACATAAAAAAACTGTACATGACTGCATGTGCCTGTAATCCCAGCATTATGGTAAGCAGAGAACTGTGGATTGTTTGGGTTTCCAGGCCATCAGCCTAGCTCCAGTGAGAGATACTATCTCAAGAGAATAAGACAAAAATGATAGAAGCAGACCACCAGACATTCCCCTTGGAGCTCTGCATGAATGCACATTCTCATATAACACAGTCTGCACACATGCACATATGCAAACACACCTCACAGGGGCAAAGAGAGTGGTTAAAGATCAGATCACTGAAAAGAAGAATCAACAAATATGAATTAAAGTTTAATAAACTTAAAGAGAAAGGGCAAACTTAAAGAATGAACTGGCAATCTTTTAGCCTTATGATTGGCAAAGATGACGAGAGAGAGAGAGAGAGAGAGAGAGAGAGAGAGAGAGTGCAGTCAGCAAGTCGGACCACTGTGGTTTTCATGAGTTACATCCTTGAAAGTCTGTTTTCAGCAGCAGTTAATCAGCCGGCTTCCCCTCATTTTCACTTTCACAAAAATACCTCAGGAAATCAACTTGAGGGAGGAAAGGTTTAGCTCACAGTTAGGAGTCAACTGGTTTTGTTGCGTTGAGGTCTATTGTAAGGCAGAATATCATAGGAGAAAGATGTGGCTGAGTAGAGCTTCCTTCTAGCAGCCAGTAAAGACAGAGGAAGGGACGAAAGGAAGAGAAGGCAGGGGCCAAGTTCTCAGAATAACATATACCCTTGACAGACACACCAACAGTAACATACGTCCTCCAACTCCTACTAGTTCAGCCAACTACAATTGCATCAATGCACTAATCTATTGATGAGGTTAATACACTCAGGATATAATCATTTTTTACCTTTTTTTATTGAATCATTGTGTATTTCATAAGAACATCTCAATCAACCTTAGTCATCTTTATATCCCTTTCCTGACTGGCAGCCCTCCATAGCTCCTAGCAATTATAATTATAGGCTATTTACTAGTTCTTGACAAGGGTAGGTACTTCCCTGGGCCTTCGCAGCATAACTTCCATCAATCCTTCTCCTAGGATCACTTTCTTCTTGAAAAATGAGGGGTTGTTTCAGTTATCTGTTACTATATATATCAAAATGCAGTGGGTTTTTAAAATGACCATTCAGTATTTCCCATAATTCTGCAGACTGACTCCATGGGACTGTTCTCATTCGTGGATTCTTAGGCAGTTCCAGTAATATGGCAACCTCCAGGGACCTGGGGCTTGCTCATCTGGGGCAGGAGATGCTTCTGCTCAAAGCGTTCTTCTGGAGTTCCTCCATGAGGTTTTTTCATGTCGATTGGGATCTTCACAGTAAGGCGGTCTGGCAATGTGGCATTTCCATAGGGCCAGCAATTTCAAAGTTGCACTCACAAACCCTTGGGAAGCTTCAGTGCTTATGATCCAACTGTTAAGTTTACGTCACTTCCACAGCCTCTTGTTTTAAAGCTTCATCCCATGGCCAGTTGAGGGTCAAGAGGAAAGAGCCACATTGGGTGTAGAGACTGTCAAGCATGGCTCATGGTGAGAAGGACTGGAAACTGTTTGGGGACTTGCTGGCCAAGCCAGAGCTCAGCTTCTCTAGTGAAACCGTCTAATGGTTATCTAAATTTAACGACTCTAATCAGGTCCAGTCTTTCAGTCATTGCTATTAATGAATCCTGTTACCCACAAGGCAGCTTGCAGCAATGCCGTACAGGAGTCGCTGATTATCATGCAAGTCATGAACTGCATTATCCTCTGAAGAACCCTGATTGTTCAGTGCAAGGTGATCTGCCTTAACACTGCTTGAACTTCATTTTAATAGGTTTTGAATGGCCTCTCTCAAGCTGGCCCAGTCTCCCAGAGTTTATATCCTGTATTCTTGAAGCAGTTGGCAGTAATTTTCTTCAGCACAAGCTTTTGGTTGGTCCTTCTGAGCTTCTATTAGATGAGTTAAAAGTAATAGTTCCCAACTGCTGAATGTGCAAGGCCGAGTTTCACATGTTTGTTTCTTAAATCTCTCAATAAATGTATGTTTATCAAATAACTAAAATGATACAGAAGTGTAAAAACAGAATGCCCCATCTCATACTCATCCTGGTCTTTCGTCACTCAAAGCTCCATTTTCAAACCTGGGTTTCCATGCTCTGATATTGTTTTCTATGTTTTGCAAAATATGTTTATGGTTTTGCCACTTGGTAAACAAGATTGGAATTATTCATTCAACTAGAAATCCATTTCTGTTCATTCAGAAATTATTTGCTGAGTGCCAGTAAGTGTAGAATCTTATATTTCAAAAGTAACGCATCTTGATCCCTTTTTATTGTGAGTGTATATGGCTGTTCTCATTCTTTTTAATTGCTATATGTGATTACTCATGCAGCCATTTCTTTAATGATGCTCTTGTAAAATTTTTATTTGGTCTGATGTTTTAAAAATTCCAACAGTGATCATCTTTGAGTGTGTCTTTGGGCATATATACATTTTTAAAACTAACACAGGGCCTGTTGTGGTTTGGATATGGAGTGCTCCTCCGAAAGGCTAGTGGGTTGGTGCCTAGCTGGTAATTCTGTTAAGAAGTGATTGGCGGGGGCAGTGAGATGGCCCACTGGGCAAATGTGCTTGATGATCTGAGTTTGATCTCCAAGACCATCATG
This sequence comes from Eospalax fontanierii, assembly GCA_035773235.1. Classification (NCBI taxonomy): domain Eukaryota; kingdom Metazoa; phylum Chordata; class Mammalia; order Rodentia; family Spalacidae; genus Eospalax; species Eospalax fontanierii. Next base: position 49,973,419 of record CM069546.1, on the reverse strand, counting down.
GTGGAAGGAGAGAGCCGACTCTGGAAATCTGCCCTCTGACCGCCTCACGTAAGCTGTGGCGTGTGCATGCCATGCATATCCACCCCCAACATAAAATAAATAAAAGGTAATCAAAATTTAAAAAGGAAGCTCCAGCAAGCAACAGAGGGCTAGGAATACAAAAGGTCACAGATGCCTAAAGCATGGAGATTAGGAATCTGCAGAGTGTGGGTCCCTGGAGAGGACTCTTAAATTACATCTCACTCACCCAGGTCTCAGGGACCACTGGAGAAGAGGCAGCAGAAAGATTGTAACAGCCAATAAGGAGGTGTATGACCATATGGAAATAGAAACCTACAAGCTCCTGGGACCCTGCTCATACGACCAACCTACAGCAATCATTTTGGCACACTCAAGATCCATGCAAACTCAAGCAGACAAAAACCCAGCACAGTACTGGGGAGATGGGTAGCAGACCCCAATCTTTTCTTTAGAAATATAGGCAACTGATTACTGTTGATCAAGGATGAGCTAATCTTCCTAAAGTGAGGGACTCTAGGTAGACTGATTAGACCTCAGTGGATGAACCTTCACTGAGGTCACTTGGGGAAATTAACTTGACACAATAGACCTTAACACAGATGAAAGAATATATGAATTCCTGAGTGCAAAATAAATCTGGGTCCCTAAAGTTCCTTATTTTTAAGATTCTAGTGTTGGAACCAGAGTTCATTAATTTTCTAATAATGATATTAATAAAGCACAGACCAAAAACAAGATTTCAAGGTTAACTCAATTAATTTACTGGGTTCATAAGATATGCCATTCCAGGTACTAGATTCTAAGAAGATAAAGTTAAAAAAACACAGTTTTCTGCCTCTAGAAATACCACAGTCCATGGCAAGAAAAAAAGTCACAGTACAGTGGAGTTTCTGAAGTAATATAAATCAATATGAATGGTGTTTTTAAAATAATTCATTTATTACTTTATTTAATGTATATGAGTACATTGCCTGCATGCATGTAAGCACATCTGCATCATGCAATGCATACGGTGGTCAGAAGAGGGTGTCAGATCCCCTTGAACTGGAGTTATGAATGGTTGTCAGAAGAGGGCATCAGATCCCCTTAAACTGGAGTTATGGATATTGTTACCTTCCGTGTGGGTACTGGGACTCGAACCTGGGTACTCTGCAAGAGTAGTTGACGCTCTGAACTGCTGAGTCATCTCTCTAGTCCCATGAAAAATTGTTTTAAGAGCAACTCGAATGAAGCCTCTGTCATTGGAGCCAATCAATAAATACCAGGAATTTTACCATAAACTCGGATCTTTCTATGTAAAATTCCTGCGTTTCTACATCAGCTCTGCAAGTATTTCATTCTGTCTACAAGAAACGGTCCACAGAGCCACGTGTAACTTACAAATTTAAGCCAACTCTTCAAGACTCCCTGAAGTGACCTTTCCTTCAACAAAAGGCAACTTCATCAGAGCCACTTCACAGCGCTGTGGAAAGAGCAGGCTCTGCAGCAGGACTTGCCATATGACAAAAAGTCCAAAATGTCAAGGAGCCATCGACTCCCACGTCTGTGCCAATGTAGAACAAACATGGGTTCTCGATGTGGTGGAGCTGGGCTCAGCCCCAAAGTACCAGATGGTACAGAGCGTTCAAGAATAAAGCCATCTGCAGAACAATTCCTTCTATAGCTGTTACAATTTGTACTGATTATCAGCCTCCATCAGAATGTCTTTAAAATGCTTACCCAGAGATAATCCTACCCCCATCATTCCAGATCTGAATCTAAGGCTCCACTGTTGGCTCTAAGAATGGAATAAACACTGAATGAGAACGCTCCATGGCACCTCTTCATGCTCCTCTTAATCTGCAGCACTCCACCTCCACGTGAAACTCATAGACCAGGAGATCATTTAGACGCCCTTTAAGAAGCCTCATCTGAGGACATGAGGAGTTATGTGACATTGACTCTGGCTGTGAATTACACCAGAAGGACTGAGGTATTACAAAAATTAAATACAAATTTCATTTGTCCAACTATGAGATTCTGCTATCCCAGAGAAGCCTAACTGACCACAAATGGCACATAAATTGAATTTGGCACCACAAGTTCAACCACATACAATATTTGGGTGCAGCCTGCAGTCATAGAGTTCTGTATTGTTTATTTGAGCCAAGTTGGAAAGATGTATCACATCTTCTATTCACTAGGTGACGATATTCTTTACTAAATCAGTTTTGGCCCTAGTGGGTTGATACATTATTTCTTCACGGCACTCAAAACATTAAGGTATTCATAAAATGAGTTAATGACCCAATTTAAAAATGCCCTTTATGGAAAAAATCACTTCTCTATTCTAAGAAACTGACATTACATTATCTTTGCCATTATAATATGATAGCATCTGATAACATGAGAACCCTAGCTAGCCTGGGAGTTACATGATGATCCACAATCTATTTGTTATAAAAAGGGCTTTACTACAATCTATCAAAGCACACCATTGGTAGTCAATGCTCCCATCCTGACTCACAGGTCCACACTGTGAGGTGAGGCATATGGATTACAAAAGACTGCTTCTCAAAGTGGCTCAAAGGGATCTTAAATTCATCTGAAATTTCTATCCTATTAAGCAATGCTTTCTGTCAGCTATTTGCAACTATGGACTTCTCAGAAACTTTTTAAGGACATTTACATCAAAGAGGTTTAAGGAGCAGTGGGAAAGAAGCTTACCTGGACTGTCTCCATGATACCCCATCATGCTCCAGTGAGTCATTAGGCTTGAGCAGGTGGTCAAGGATGCCTTGCCATGTTGTAAGAAGATTTGGACCAAAAAGAACATGTGGATTTTCTTTGATGAGCTACTGTGCTGCCACTCAACCACATCAGTCTGGACTCACACACTGTCGCACAAGACAAACACACGTCATGGAAACGTTCCACGTACTGTCTCTTCTTGCTACATTTTCTTCTTTAAAACCATGAGTGCTAGTCCCTTCTTAGTCCAGGGGACAGAACCCACTTAAAGACATCCCAGTGTAACACCATGTAAAGTTTAAAGTACTGATTGGATTTTGTGCCTTGCTGACAAAGTCAGATACTCTTCCAAGAGGGATCTGCCAAAGGCAGGACACTCTGTCCAGAGCCTCTTATGGTTGACTAGACTCCCATGCTGACAACTTATCACAAACTAAACAGTGAGGAGCTGTGTGCACTGGTCAATGAGGCCCTTGTATCTCTACAAAGCCGAAATAAAGCACAGTGCCCCAGTTCAATGAGCCTTCTGCTGTGTGCCAGAAGTGAAAGAGAGAGGTCACTGGTGCAGTAACACTGCTTCATGGAGGGCTGTTGATAAGCCCTCAACAGAACTAGACAAGGAAACACAACTGATTTTCCTAAAGGAAAAACAATATGCAAATATTATTTTTAAAAACACATTGGAAGGAGAGACCAAGTAATAATTTCATCTTCCTGTGGTATTTTTTGAGATAGGATCTCACAATGTAGCCCCAGCTGGCCTGGAATTTGCTATTTAGAACATCCCAGACTGGCCTAGCTCTCACAGTCACAGAGATCCCCTATTCATGAGTGGTAGGATTAAGGATGTGTGCCACCACCCCCAGCTTAACTGTGTAGTTTACATCTGAGTAAAGCATTCAAGGAAAGGGTCCTCTGTAGAGGAGTAAGTTTTCTTTTGTGAGCTTTTATATGATGTCCTGGTCAAATCAGATACTTTTTCCCAAATGGCTACATCAATAATTAAATGACACATTCCCTGAATTCCATTGTAGATTATATTTGTTCTAAGAAGTTACTCTTCAAAGATCTATTTAAAGGGATCAATACCAGTGGGGTATGCAGAATATTGGATTTACAACTCTGACACTTGAATTTCACAGCCTTTTAATACAGACTGAGTCTTGTACTACAGCCAGTCTTTAGGTGACAGTAAGGCTTACCTGATACTTCAAAAAGGGTGGACCCCTCAATCTCCCAGATCCCCTAACCAAAGGCCAAACTTCAGTGCCAAGGCCAATTGATCTTGCTTTATTTATGTAGAGCAGTGACACCTAGTGGCAGGGACAGCAAATCACAAAAGAGAATTCTCTGGTGGCACCTCCCACCCTTCATTGGTGGGAGGGTGGGAGGGGACACCCATAAAAGACGTAACTCTCTTCTTATATGACCAAGAAGGTGCCCACGGATTTGTGCTTAAAAATCATCTCAGTGGGCTAGATCTATTCGAGGTTCACTGGAGAAATGTAAACTTGGAAGACTCCAGGCCAGGAGGATCCATGCAAAGGTTCTGGTGTTCTAAAATGAAGCAAGATCCATTGGGCCATCACAGTTTCTAATTAGCCGACTGACAACGACCCTGGAGACTTACGCAAAGACATCGGATTAAATGGCATGAAGAGGAAACTGTATCAATAACAAAGACCAAAGAGCAGGCTTCAAATACTAATCACAAACACTCCTGTTTTCTGTCTTTAGATTGTGCCTTCCAGAAGAGCTGAAACTATTATCTTTTCCCTTTGTTAGAACCAGCCACGTAAGTCTGAAGAATGGCAGGTACACAGTAAATGTTGAATGAAAGAGAGAGAAAGAGACAGAGCAATAAAGAGAGTGAGTCAGAGCAGATAAGCACTTGTGGGACGAAGGCATCAGATAAGAAATGCCTTCCACTGCAGCTCTGGCAGCTTTTAGCAAACTCCATGTAGGTAAATCATAGCAGTAACCGTAACTGATCTCCACTATGCAAACTTACTCTTCCATTAGCATCGTCATTTAACAGGTGGGAAGCCAAAGCCTATCACAGGGGCAGGAGCTGCAGAGAGGATTTCAGCACAGGCTGCCTGGCTCCAGGACCTGCTCCTCACTACTTTGCTTCACCTCTTAGAATAAAGGTAGCTAAGCTCCAAAAGCAGGACTTACTATACTTCTTGAAAGAGTAAGACCAGACAGTGCCCTGGTTTCTACTCACTGCCTAAACCGTTCTGCCCCACAGAGGGAGTCTATCTTCCCATGGGCCCTTCAGTGAGCTGTTCTGGAAATTCTCGTGGCCCTAATAAAGAGTTACAGGTAGGTGTGAAGCCCTTCCCCACCCTAATGACACTCTATTTTTTTTTTAAATTCAGCATGGTAAATCTCTCCCTCTGCTCTCTCTCCCCTCTGGTCTTTCTATCCTTTCTTTTAATATAACAATTTTATTTTTATTCATTATTATTTTATTTGTCCATATTTATAGGGTATGGAGTGAGTAATAATTTGACATATGAATACAATGTGCATTGATCAAATTAAGAGCATTAGTATCTTGTAAGCATACTGAAATGCCATACCTGACCCCATAAATATAATGATTATTATCTATTAATGAAAAAGTGTATTTTTTAAGACAAACTATTGCTTTGTAGGCCAAGCTTCCCTCAGATTCACTATACAATCCAGGCTGAATCTCATAAATCATGAGTTTATGATCCCCTTATCTCAGCCTCACAAATACTAGGAATTAAAGTGTGTACCTCCATGTCTGGTTGGGGAAAAAATACTTAAGGAATGGAGAAATGATAAATACTTCCAAGTCTTTTAAAGAACAAAATACCATCGTGTCTTAAGAGTTCCTGGAAAATATTCATGAGTATCTCATGATTTTTTTCACACACTGTTTCTTCTGAAAAAAACAATTTCCTCCTAAGGCCATAATATTAGCTTGGCTTGCTGACGAAGAGTCTCACCCATTTAGAAAAAGAGAAGAGGAGAAAGCAGGCACATACTCACTTTCAGGGTGAACATCAGCATCATCTGTACATGAAGGAGCTAGAAAGTCTCAAATGGTTTTCTAGCTTCAACAGTATTATACAAAAGAAATATCTTTATTGTGCCTGGTCCCCCAAATAAGGTCAGCTAATATACCTGAGGAAGAAATCTGGTATCAAGTAGGCTCCACTTGGACTTAGCCATAAACTGAAGATTGGAGGAGCCCATCATGATTGGCTTCAATACACATTCACCTGACAAGAGTCAGGGGAAGAATGGGTCCAACACAGGAAGTGAGCACAAGTCACCAATCCTCTTTAAAAGCTTCCCTCAGTATTCCATTTCCTCCACTAACACTGACGAAGACATCACAGACATTAGTGACATGTCTCCATGTCACTCTAACTGTTTTATTCAAAAGGCTTCCTGTAACGTGAGTTCTCACTACTTTGAGTTTTCTGCTCCTCATCTCCTTTACTCAAGAATTATGCGAGGTTATATTCAGGTCTATTTTAATTTAGCAGTTATAGTCCACAGTGCCTCTGGGACTAGATACCTCCTCTCGTGATATTGTTTTTCATTTCTATGCTGACAAGCATACCATTTCAACTGTCACTTAAGCAGCAAGTTCAAGCTCTACTGTTATTTTAGCTCTATATTGTCAAACAGGTGGATTTATAAATGTGTTACCTGAAGGAAATGTTCCCCCAAATAGCAGAAGTAGAGACTTTATTTATTTATAATTATTTGTTAGATTTGTACAAATGTTCCTGTTGCTAGAAAGCCTCTGGCTAAATACAAATTAAAACACTTTTGAATGTAGTGAAAACAGCAGTGACATCATTTTAATTACCCACTGGGGGACACCAGGAAGCAGAGACATATTCATTTCTTTCTTTGCTTGTATAATGTGACTGCATGCTTAGGGATATGAACCTCCTATCAGCCTGTCAATGACACAGGCTGCCTGGCCACATAATCTGTCTTTATATGATTCAGGCATTCAAGAGTATCCAACATATGGGCAGAGGGCCAGGATAAGACAAAAGCCCAGGAAAAAGTCATTTGTTATATTTCTGAATTCCAAATGCTCACTCACCTCCTCCTAACATCCTGGTATTTTTTTTTTTCAAAGTGGAAGGTTATTTTCTTTATTTTGGTAGGTTAGATGGGCAAGCAATTCCAGATGTCTATGTCTCTGACCACAAGAAACCAGCTCATTTTTTCTGGTCTGGACATGACTATGGTCTCTGCTACCAAATCATCCAAATACCTTCAGTTCTGTCCATCACCAAGTACACTCCATTTATCTTCCTTTTCAATTCTCATCTCTTCTGAAAATTTTCAACTAAGTTCTCATGTATTTAAATAAGCTAATATCAATTTCCCTTGCTTGTAATCAAGAGGTCTGATTTGATGAGAAATGGTAAAAATAAAAACAGAACCATACACACACACACACACACACACACACACACACACACACACACACACACATACCCCACACACACTTTAGTGTATGATAGAAGAAGCAGACATTTTATAGAACAGTGTTTTTCTTTGGTGAAAGATGACAGACTACTCATGGAACTGAGGTCTTCTGCTTCATGAAGACCTGACTTTTGATTTCTGACTTCCCTAAACAAGGTCTTTAACTTCTCTCTTCCTCAGTTTCTTCATCTATCACCTGGGATATTGGGTTAAGATCACTGTGAGGTGACTACCAGGCACTTCTCCCTGTTGGGGGCACAGGGTACAGCACTCAGTGACCATTATCTGATTTGATTTCCTTTATCATCTGTTAACTGAGGATAATAATAGCCACACTCAGTCACAATCATTTTCAGAATGAAACGCGTGAGACAGTACTTGGAAACATATAAAGAGTCTACAGATGGGAAATCAGGAAAAAACAAACCAGCTTCCCTCTGGCTTGCGCTGAGCATTGAACTGACTCATACTGCAAGGTAATGTTTGTCCAGCTATTCCTCTGGTAGGGGATGTTTAGCAAGTAGCTGGAAGATTTGATGTTCAAACAAAAATAGGGGAAGGCACATTGCTCTGGAAATGAGGAGACAGATTTTTAGAAAAGGCTCTTTAAAAAAAATAATTGATGATGATGACCCACTTTAGATGTGCAAAGAAGTGTGAAGATAATAAACGGAAGGAACATATCAGTCACTCAGCTGAACAAGTAAAACTTTGCTGATAGTGACAAAACCTTTCAAGGAAGCTTTTCCAGTCACAGTCCTCCCTTCAGCCCTAGTTTCTAGACATGGATATTCATCTCTGAACAGTATGTGACAATGCACACATACTTTGTATCTGTGGCGGTTAATGGCAACTGTCAACTTGGTAGAATCTAGAATAATTTGGGAGATGGGCTTCTGGGCATGCCTATGGAGGATTATCTTGATTACATTAATCGACAGGGGGGGTGGGATAGGAACACTTCCTAGGCAAAGATCCTGGGCTGTATAAAACCAAGAAAGTTGCCTAAGGACCTAAGATTATCCTTTTCTGTGTCCTGACTGTGGACACAATGTGGTCAACTGCTTCAAGCTCCTGTGCCATGACCTCCCCCGACCCCCACAACAGACTCTACCTTGATCTTGGAGCTAAAATCAACACTTCCTCTCTTTAAGTTGCTTTCATGGATTATTTATCAGAGCAACAACAACTAAGGCAGTATTATTATTATATATGTTTAAAAATTATAATATGGCCTCTTACACAACTTCACTTCATTTTTATTGAGAATTCCACCTACACATATAATGTTTTGATCCTTCTTGAGATTTTTCTGAGGTACAACCTCAGCAGGATATAGTCTCGTTAAGGGCCAAACAGTATGACACTGTACAAATAGGTCATTGCGAATCATCAACAGTGGACATGAAGTCACACCATATGGCAAAAAATCATTCTCTTCTTGTACCTCAATATGAAGAATTTCTCTAGGCTGGTAGTTCTCAAGCATCTATCAGGGTCTCCCGAAATCCAGATGACTCCTTGAGATAAAAATGAATGCCCAGCTTTCTGATGCAGTAATTCTGAGATGAGAACTCAAAAATGAATCCTTTTAACAAGGTCTCAGTTGCTGAAGACTGACTGTGACTTGCCCACTCAGAAACTCATGCTGAAATCTGACTTGTGTTGAGAGATGATGAGGTATGTTAGGCATACAATTTCTCACTGTGACAGACTGCTTGACAAGAACAACTCAAGAGGAGCTGTTTTGGTTTGGTTTGATTTGGTTTTATTTATTTTTTGTTTATTTTCTTTCACAGGCTGGGAGGTTTCAGCCCACCCTACTTGGCTATGTTGATTCTGGATGTGCTGGAGGCAGTATCTCATGGCGTTAAAGGCAGATGGCAGAGGCTACTCCCCCAGGCAGACAGGAAGCAGAGGAACGACAAGGGACCTGGAACCAGATGTAACCTCAAAGGGCCCACATCTAGTGACCTCCTTAGCTAGACCTCACCTCCCCAAGTTTCCAGGATCTTCCAAAATACCACCACCAAGTGAGGACAAAGACTTCAGCACAGGAGATGGCGGCTGTGGGACTCTTGCCTCAAGGCATATCACCTATTATAGAGCACTCAAAGGTACTAATGCCTTCCTTCAGAGGCTGGGCTCATGGTCTTCATGGTGACAGTGCTCCTTCCTTTGGCACTGGATCTATCCCTATGTGAATGGGTTGTGTGTTGTAACCTTAGACTGTGCTTCATGTTTTGTTTGTTGCAATCAGACCCCACCCAGAGCCATGCTTCTGGATGTTCTAGCCTCTACAGCCATGAGCCCAAATAAATAAACCTCTCTTCTCTACAAATTCTCCAGTCTTGGACATTTTGTTATAACAACAGAAAACAGACTAAGATGCAGGTAATAAGATAAGAGAGCTGGTTAGGCTCCATGCTAGGGGGCAAATGTGTGTTGTAAAGGACAAATACACAGAGTCTTACCAAATATCAAGCAACTGAATGGGAATTTGGGGTATTCTATTATCTAATTCTCAGCCATTGTGCAATAGCATTTTTTAAAAAAAATTGCTACTATGGAACTTTTGGTGGTAATCGATGGCTGCTGGGCAGAGGAAAGACAATGTCTTACAGGGATGGGATGTTGAATGATCCACATTGGGGGACACAAACCAAACTCTACAGGCGATAGATAGATGATAGATAGATAGATACATATATAAATAGAGCTGGGGGCAGTGTGGAGAGGTGGAGAAAGGGGAGGGGATCTAAATACCACCAAATTATATTGTATGAAAATCGCAAAAATTGAATTAAAAAGCATGTCAAAAAGTTGCTACTTAGTCTTTATGGCTTATCGGTTTCATCAGACACAGCATACAACATCTTAGGAAGTAGGTCCCTTGTCTGAGTCCCTCTACAACATCCTGACCCTGGGGATAGAAAGGACTCAGGTCTTTGAGGTAAGAACTATAATCTCTTTTCTAAATAAATGTACTTGGGGACCCATGTATTCATGTCTCTATGTTTCAAGTTCTGCTTCTTCCACTTGTTCTCTGCATGCCCGAAATGTGGCCCATTCCCTCCAAGTTCGTTTTAGGGTTTAAGATGAGCACTAGGGGTCTGTTATCAGGGCAGGAAACCCACAAGAACCCATTTTGACCATAAACCATGCACTCGAACTTTCTCTGTTTGCACAGCTGTCTGCAGGCATCATTATTTTCAATTCATTTGCTAAGAGTAATCATGGCAAATGGAATAGCTCTCTGTGGATCCGGCTCTGTTCTAAGCTCCCTGCATAGATCAGCTCATTCAGTCTCCACCGTGGTCCATGATGCTGTAATTCTCATCACTTACAAAGTAAAGACTTAGAACAATTAAACAGTGTGGTCCACCTCACACCCTGGTTAATGAAGCCAAGACCTGAAGAACTCCCCCAACCAACACTGCTTTCATTTTGGAGTTGGTCAATATCTGTTGTTTTATTTCTTCACATATACAGTGGAATTCCGATTTTAGAGGGAATTCAGCCTCACTGCTGTTTCTATCAATTCTGCTGAAATTAGTCCCGAGGATCCCAAGTTATTAAGGCAGAAACATACAGAGACTTATTTGAACAACATATTTTTTTTTCTAGAGGAAACTAGTTTGGTTCAGTGGCCCAGATCTTCACAGGAAGGCTGTTAAGAAGGGCTGAAAATCAATATGAAATTTAATTTGAATATATATTTACTGGCTCCCCTCTGTCAATCAGATGCCTGCTTGCTATATTCCTGCATCTAATGGCTGTGAACTTTAACTGAAAAGAGGCCGTCTACGATCAGTCAGAGTAACCGCATTATAGACCATTCGAATTCAGAAGATGTTGCCTCCCCTGCATCTTATTTTTTTGAGTCACGGAGAGTCTTGGCTGGAAACAGTGCTATGAGACAAGAAGAATGATCATCAAAATACAGTCAGCAAAATTTAAAAATATGGATAAAGGAAGGATATTAATATCCTTTCTAAGGTAATCAGTACTTTTTGTTTGACAAAGAAATTGCCCACTGTTTACGGTTTATGCAAATAATATATGTTAATGCCAATCCTGCACAGTCTATAGCTTTGCATACAAGTGTTTGTGGAAAATACATGCCAATACATTTTAAACCTCTTCCTCATAGAAACACAAAGATTTCATAAATATACAGCACCTTGTTCTTAAAAACATTTATTATAATTTTATGCAATGCAAATCACATTAGAATAAATTATTGTTTGCTAAAATGACAAAGTCAGCAAAATTACAGAGAAATATAAAGTCCCAGTTACCACATGCTCTTCAGTGACACCAGAATGAGCTGACACACTGCCTGATGACACTTGGATGCTCTTGGCCCATGAGGACCTGGGGCTCTCAGTCAGCGCAGGGACCCTCTTTGCCAATGGCCCTCTGATCATGTCTTTTCAGGTGACTGTGGCTTAACAATGAGGACCACAAGCCACGATAATTTTTGAGATCTGAGAATCAACCCTGACCACTAAGGGCCATAACTGAGACATTTTTAAAGTAACCAATAAGCAATCCTAAGAGGAAAAACATATGTAAAGTAACAGAGTCCTTAATACCAGAGTCGTAGCCTCACTCCCATGCTCCAGTGTCTGCTCATTCACAAAATTGTTGCTGAGCACCTACTATGTGTCAGATAAGATTTCTGCCTGGAGGGTGGGGCAATAAGCCTGATAGACAACGCTTGTATCCTCAAGGGATCCAGACTCAAGGTAAGTATGTAGTATAAGCACACAGATAGGCAAAGGTGATTATCTCAGTGACAAGTGATGCACTTGTCATGAGTGAACTGGAGGAATGACCCTGATGGGATAGTGAGGGAATGCTTCTCCACAGAGGTGGCAACTGAGGTAATGCTTGAAAGAGGGAATATAGCTAAGCATGCAAAGATAAGGGGTGAAGTGCACAAGCCACAAAAAGTCAAAGGCTGAAGGAAGAATGAGGACAGGGATGATCAGAGGTAGTGAGGAAGGGCAGAGGGAGGGCCAGACGGCTGAAGTCCTGGAGGCCACAGGATGGAGTTTAGTTTTTATTACAAGTGGCTGGGAGTCCATTGCTCACACAAGGCAATGACATATTCCAGAATAATGCTGTATAAACTGAAGATTGAAAAGTAGTATCATAGTCTACCAGGAAGGCCATCACTGTCTAGTAAGATATGAAGGCAGGCTGCTCTTGGAACTAGGCAGTGACCTACAAAGGTAGCTCAACTCCAGTTACAGCCTGGAGAGTTAGAAAGGACAGAATTGGCTGATGGACTGAAGGCTGAAAGAAACAGAGAGAAGAAATCGGCCAAGCATACACCTGTAATCCTTAGCACTCAGGAAGCCGAGGCAGGAGGATTTCAACTGAGGCTAATGTGAGCCACATAGAGAGTTTACCACCAGCCAGGACAGGGTGAGTAGAACGGCAGAGCCTAATTCACCACATCATGCATATGTATGTGTCTGTGTGTCTGCGTATGTGTAAGACTGAAAGTACATGTGTACAACTGAAGGTAAAGTATTAAATAAACATAAATATATTATATATCATATAATATATAAACATAAATATAAGCAATATATTATATAATATATAATATTGCCAGGCAGAAAACCCTTCCTTCAAGCTGTTGATCAGGGTAGTCCAGGAAATCTCAAATAACACAGACTAAATGCCACAGTTCTTGATTGCCTTCCAGAACCTGAAAGTAAAATCCTCTTGCTAAAGACAGAACAAACATACTTCAGACATGGGACTTGGAGCAATCAAGCTGGAACTGATCTGGAAGCCTCCTCCATGAAGGCTAGCTCTTGTAATATCGAAAGATACTGTGCAAAATGGGAAGGGAGAAAGCAATCAGCTATCCCATCTAGCTATAAAGCTTATGAACCACAACAACTGGTCCAGTAAATAATCTCTACTGGTTCAGTAGTGGCACTTTTACCTTAAAGGTAATCAATAGCTGTCTAATAAGATGCAAGGTCCACTCAGTGGGAGGGAACTTGTGTGTGGTACTATAAACACAGTCAAATACACATGGCTGGGGAGGTCAAAAATCCTAGAGAAAAACTTATTTTTGTCACATTGCTAGACCAATATAATTTCTTGCTGTGTTCTAAATACATGTCCTTATATTTACAGACAAGGGTATCTCTGACCACTCACCAAAAAAGCTTCTTTCTGCAACAGATAGGGACTATTACAGAGTTCTACAACTTGTCAAAGAAGGAGAATAGGTGTCTGTAAGGCACTCAGTCATAAGTGACACATCTACAATGCAACCTCTACAATTTAGGTTCAGGAAACACAGTGGAGCAGGGGGCAGAAAGAATGCTAATGCATCTCTCAACTCTCACCAGCAAAGCTTCCTCATGAGCAGATGGCAGTTAACCCAGAAAGCTGCAACTGGCCAAAGTGCAGAGAATAAGAGACTGCAGTGTCCTCATTCCTGATTAGAACACTTATGTCAAACCTCTGCCACCCAAGGCTCAGGGACCATTTCTGAAGACAGCATCAAAAGACTATAAGAGCCAGAGGTGGTTGATGACAATAAGGAAACCAAGTTTTCCAGACAACTGGGAAGCTGCTCAGATGAACTTAGAGCAACTGTGACAGCATGTGCAAGACCCATGAAAGCGCAAGCCAGACCAAATCCCAGCATATAAGTGAGGAAATGGATAAGAAGCCCCAAACTACGGGCAACTAATAACTGTTGTGGGAGGGAGAGTTGATTTTCTTTTAAGGGTATGTGACCAGATTCCAGTAGATGGACACACATCAAAGACATCTGAGGACACAAACTTGAGTCAATAGGCCTTCATGTATTGACAGAGTTCATGAAATCCAGCAAGCGGGGGGAGAAGGGAGGGTGTCATAAGACAGGTGCAGATAAGGGACAGGGGTCTAAATATGATCAAAATATATTGTATGAAATTCACAAAAACTCAATAAAAGGAGACAATCTATGATTGGAATGTTCCCACCAAGACTTATGTGAAAATTTAATCCCTGCAGTAAGATAAGAAGAGATTTCATCCAGCAACGAAATGGGAAGGTAGAGCCTTTAGGGGCAAATAGAATTAAATGAGGCAACGAGGTTGGACTGCCATGATTTTATCAGCATCTCTCTAAGAACACAGACCAGAGCTATCAGACGTACATCCTCACCAGCGAGAAGGGTCCTACCAGACGTAGCCCCTCTAGTGGAGACCTTGTGCTCTAAAACTGTGAGCTGAGTACAACTCTATTCTTTATCGAATGAAGCAGTCTGAGGTATTCAGTTAGAACAGTTAAACCTAACCACAAGGCAAATCCCCACCTGCAGAGCAGAGAAACTGCAGACAAAAAACACAGGCAAGCAGAAAGCAAATGGTACTTTCATTGTAGATGCTTCAAGCACCGAGGTGACAAAAAGCGGGTAAACTGAGAAGATGCAAGTGAAGGAAGTGAGAAAGGGAAAGCCTGCTATTGTGAGTGGAGCACCCATCTCGGAAGATACGGGTGTGTTTTTAGCTCACAGTTTTTCTCTGTGTGCTTAGCAGTGTAAAAGACATGAGAGTTTATCTCCTCAACCAAGGCTTCCTTCCACGGTACAAGAGGCTCATGTAGAGCATGACAAATACTTCCAGCCACTTCCCTCCCCTTCTAGTACTTTTCCTAAAGGAAATGGAGTGACTTACCAGGCTGTTACATTTAGAGAAAAGGTCCTCTGTCCTCTAGTGAGCAAGCTGCCTGTGGAATACAGGACTTCTCTGACATCTGATGCCCTGGTCTTATCAGGCAAACCTCCATGAAGGCAGGCTTAACCAACCAAGTGTCCTCTGTACCTAGGCAAGGGACTTGATCAGATGCTGGAGTCCCTCACACTGAGCTACAGTTCCCACTTGTCCTAGGTCAGTTTTAAAAATGACATGATAGCCGCCATCAATCTGCTGCTCCTTGTCTATACTCAAAACTCAGGCAAAGTCAAGACATGCTGTTTACATCCACCTACTCCACCTTGAGAATGTCAACAGGTACTTTCAAATACATTCAATTTTCACATCAGTCTTAGACTGTTACTCGTATAAGCCATCTTAAAGACGAGAAAGCCCATACCCCATAAGGTTAGTTGCCAGTTAACTGAGTTCACAAGGCTGACTAGTGACAAAACTTGTTTCTATCTGAAACTCAGCTGAAATGTGACTCTGCCGACTGCCAGCCCTACAGTTTTCAGTAAGATTCCTTGACTGTTAGTAGGAAGATACTGTCACAGATACTTCCAGTGAAGAGTACAAGATAAAATGTGAAACACAGTAGGCCTGATTCCTCTTAAAATACATTCTCATGGACACAAAACAGTTTCAAAGGGGCTGGAGAGATGGTTCAGCAGTTAAGAGCACTGGCTGCTCTTGCAGAGGACCTGGGTTCAGTTCCCAACACCCACATGGCTGCTAAGAACTGTCCTAACTACAGGTCCAGTGAATCTGGCACCCTCTTCTGGCCTCCACAGGCATTACACAAAATGGACACTCACATGTAACCAGTACACACTCATACACATAAAATAAAAATATGTGTGTGTGTGTGTATATATATATATATATATATATATATATATATATATATATTAAAGGGCTGGAGAGATGGCTCAGCAGCTAAGAGCACTAACTGCTAAAGACATAAGGGCACTCACAAGCATGCAGGCAACACACTCATACACATAAACTAAAAGTAATGAATATTTTAAAAAGTGTTAAAACTTCAAAGGCATCTAATATAAAAAACTGAGATAATGGTAAACGCAACACCTTTGATGATTTTTATGCTAAGAACTAGTTTGGGATATTTTACCTCCAAACAACTTCTTCAGTAAATAACTAAATTCTAGCAAAATAGGAGCATAAAGGTTTTTGATTTTTGTTTTTGGTAAGGACTACAATTTATGTCTATTACTCTGGCATTTAACAATAATATACAACTCCTCAAAGATCTGGATGGCTTCAGTTTGTTCCACCCCATCAGCAAGTGCTGTAGCTGCCCCTGCCCCACCTGATGGTGTGTCCACTTGTAGGCACCTGTGGGTGTGGAACTGGGTTGGAAATGATATTACTATTGCTTGAATCCAGAACATACAAGATCCAAGACTCTTGTCTCCTTCAGAAAATGAGGGTGGTCCTGTACACGGAGAAAGCTCCTTCATAGAACTGTGTAGCTTGTGTGCGGACCCCACACATGAAGATCAGTTGGCTACAAGAAACCCCTGAGATGGTGGCTATTTGATTCTTGGGTCCAGTGCCTCCTTCATGTTCAGTTTCCAACTTCTGATTCCAGCTTCTTGGAAATTCTGGCTCTATTTCTTGTTAATTTTTGTTTTACGCCTTTGCATTTTTGTCATAAAGTCCCTTTTCACCTTTTCCTTAGCACATGGTCTTCTGTTACTTACACATAAAGGCATGCCAACAAATGCAGCTTTCCACTGGCATCGGAGGCAACATTGTAGACCGCCACTGTCTGAAAGACAGCATGCTCTGGACAGTCTGAAAAGGCAAACTTGTCTCTGTTTTATAAAGAGATAACCCTTTTGATGGGGATATACAGCACAAAAGGTAGCATGATCACCTGAGAAACGACTAATACAATCATCTCGCTCTTCAAGCCCACCCTATTCCCCTCCATCTTTCCTGTACACTGTCTCCTTCTGGGGCTTCACAGAGGAAGGCTGTCATGGTATCGACGCACTTTCCCCCTCCTCCAGGCCCCTCATTTCAACCATGGCACAAATAACCACCTTGCCAGCCAAGCTCTTCATCTTTCTACCCCCATCAGGGGTCATGACTTGCTCTGAGTGGACCATATCCTCCTCTTTTCCTTGTGTCATAGGCTGGACTAAGTCCCCTTAAAATTCTCATGTTGATGCCCTAACCACAAGTACCTCAGAATGCGCCTGCATTCGGAGACAGGAGGGTAAGGGGAGGTTAAGAGGCAATGAAGGCTGAAAGATATACTGGTTCTAATTCAGTATGATTGGTTCCTTATCAGAACACACACACACACACACACACACACAGGGAAGATGACTTGAAGACACAGAGAGAAGACGGCTTTCTGCAAGCCAAGGATGGACACCCTCAGAAGAAACCAAGCAGGTAACACTTTGATTTTCATCTTCTCCCTTCAGAGCAGTTAAAAAAAAATGAATTTCTGCTGTTGAAGCCACTCAGTCTGTGGTTCCTTGTTACAGCACGCACAGCCAGCATGCATCACACACCCACCTGAGTATCGGAGACCTGCACAGCCAGCATGCATCACACACTCACCTGAGAATCAGAGACCTGCACAGCCAGCATGCATCACACACTCACCTGAGTATCGGAGACCTGCACAGCCAGCATGCATCACACACCCACCTGAGTATCGGAGACCTGCACAGTCAGCATGCATCACACACTCACCTGAGAATCAGAGACCTGCACAGCCAGCATGCATCACACACCCACCTGAGTATCGGAGACCTGGTGGAGAAAGCCGCACCGTGGGGCAGGAGGGCTTCACTGTGAATCTGAGCCCGGCTGCCCTCAGTGGAGCCACCGCGTGGCCTAGGAATCCTGCCACTGTTCTGGCAACTGTCACACCCGCTCACCTCTGCGACTACCTCTGACATTTTCCAGTCTGCTCACATCTCCAAATGCCCCCTCATTCTGCTTCCTGTCCCTCTCAATGACATCTTAACTTGGGTTCATAGGTCATCACAGAGGTTATCAGGAGTGTTTCCTCCACTTCCCGCCCTCCGTCCACAGTCCTAAACACATGCCCTTGTCTCCGTTACACAGGCGCTCGGTAGCTCACTCTCTCACTCCCATCCTCCCCACTCTCTCTATCCTCGTAAAATCTCCTCTGCTATACTTGAAAACACTCCACCTCTACCAGTTTGTTCCCATCAGTGTTTAAAAAGTGCTCTAGCCTCCTCCAGGTTATCTCAGTGTATCACTATGAAATAGGAACCATCAGAGCTGCCTCTACAGAGAGCGCCATTTCCAAGTCCCGCACACGCACACAGGCCTAGAACACCTCAGACATGATCCTACTTGGACTTCAATCACAAGGACTTTATGACATGCATATAAGGATAAGAGCATGTCACAGATTTTGCAGATAAGGGAAGGAAATAGAGCATAGTTCTTTTCCCAGTAGGTATTAAAGAAGTTTAAAATTTCCATTTTGATCCCTACACTCTGATGCTCTGGTACAGGCTGTGTTGATGAGACCTCCAGAGAATAAAATAAGTTCCTTGTCACATGAAGAGGTTAGAATGAGTTGTTTAGCACAGAACTGGTGCGGTGCTGGTGCTGCTTCTGGAGCTCTGCATGCAGGAACTGACACTATGAATCAAATGCTTTGTCCTTTAACGTGCGGGTCCTTTCTCTACACGCAGTGAGAACACGCAGAGAAGGAAAGTAAAAGATGCTGTTCCAACAGTAAGCACTTACCTTCCAGTTCTACAATCGAGGGCAGTGGCAATAACCTATGTAATTTTCGGAGTCTCTTATACTACCCTGCCCAGCAACCCAGCAAAGAACTATGGAAATGGTCAGCAGGCCCCAACCTTAGCTGAAGAACTATTGGCAGTTGATTACTACTGGGTCAGAAACAGCTGATCATCTTAAAGGGAGGGACTATAGACAGATAGACTGACTAGACCTCAGTGGATGAATCTGTACTGTGGGACATTTGGGGACACTAACCTGACTTGTTAGGCCTTAACATCAGTGACAGAATGTATGAAATCCTGTGGGGGGGAGGGCGCCAATGGGGACGGGGGTATAAAGATGATTAAGGCGTTCTGTATGGAATACACATAAATTCAATTAAAAGTATTTTTTTAAAGATGCTGTTCCAGGAGAGCCACACAGGGAGTACAAGGCCTTTGTAGAAGAGAAATGAGAAAGAAACCTCTACTATTATAAATACAGCTCTATAAGGGAGCAAGTCTGCCCAAGCAGACACATCAGAGAAACAGCCTTTGACCCCTCACCCATCCTCATCCTAAGAACTGAGCGGAGGAGCACATAGGGATGGCACAGCAGGATGCTCAGAGTTATTCATGATGGGCAAGGCAGATAGCGTTCGTACTACAGTCCATCAGCACCGTGGACACAGCCAGCAGAGTCCAAGCCTAGCAATGCCTTGGTGCCCAGGAAGGAGGATGCACCACTGTAACTGTAGAGAAATGAAACTCTACAGCTGGATGTGAGGCATTGTTGCTAGAATTTGAGTCTGAAATGTCCCCCAAAGGCTCAGGTTTCTGAGCATGTGTCACTCAGCTGGTGACTCACTATTTTGTAAAGCTGAGTAGTAATGCTAAGCTGGAAAAATAAGTCACTGCAGGATGGTCCTTGGAGGCATGTTAGCCCTGCCAACATCCTGTCTTGCCTGGTCTGCCATGATATGAACACATGCCTACTGTGCTATAAAATGAATTAATCAGCCATGCCTTCCCTATCTGACAGACTGAAGCCCTCCAGAACTGTGAAGCAAAATCTATCTCTTCATCCTTAAGTTGACCCCATCATGTATTTAACTACAGCAGCATGAAAGTAACTAATATGCGTGGTGTCCTGAAGGACTCGGTGGTCTCTACAATAGACATGTTCCTTACTAGCTCAGCCCACTGTCATCCCCTGTCTCCAAGTGAACTGCACATCACTTTACCCAAATTTGCCAATGTTCTGTAGACCATATAGACATTTGATTATTCTCTGACTTAAAAAAAAAACATGGTCAAAATGGGTAGATAAGGAACAATGATATTTGGGAAAACACCTTTAAAGTCTTATAAATGGAATGTACACAAAGAACTACCATACTTCCTTAAAGATGTGGCTCTTTGTGGACAGACAAGTAGTCACATCTTAGCGATGGAGTAGAATATAAAGAAAGAAAGGCTATTTGTGTGTATGTGTATTTGGAAAGTCAAAAACACTGTATTTAAAAAAAACCAGGAAGCAGAAAGTAAAATGGGTTAGGGCATCCCTGAGTAAAAAGAATTCTCTAGACTCTGAACCCCATTCCTTGGAATGGTACAAACATGCTTCTAGAACCTACCCAGACCCAGGAAGGACAGAACCATAACTACTCCCTTTTTCAGGAGGAAGACATTTTAAAACTCCCAAAGGATTCCTGAACCCACAGGCAATGCCCAAGCCAATAATTTAAAATCTGAAATGATCGAAAACCTGGAATTCTGTGCGCACCAACAGAATATAAAAACTGGACCAAGATATAGGTGATATATAAAGAAGACTTCAAATAAAAGGCATAAATCTGGAAAAACTATCTCTATTAGACTTCATATTCATCAAGCTAAGGAAGAAGTCTCAAATTCACAAAGTTCCTCGGCTATGATGCCAAGAAGTGCAAAAGCCTCATTAAAAGCAACTGTAAAGAAATCACACTGAGATCAGCTCAGTCACATGAAAATACACAAATATGTATATGCATAGCTTTAAAAGGTGACCATCTAGAAAACACTGTCTGAAATATCAAGCAAAAGTGGTATCATCATTATTTGAAGAGTTCTTATAGATCAATGAGGAAGACATATTAAACCATAACATTTTAAATTTTAAACAAATGAACAAAGGGAATGAGAAATGTTATCAATACTCCTAAAAATGCAAACTTCACCATCAGATTTAATCACAAAGAAATCCAAAAGTGCAAATTTTAATTAAAAAAATGTTTTTCAGGATCAGCAACAGCAAGATGGCTCAGGAAGTAAAGGCACTTGAAGTCAAGCCTGATGATCTGAGTTCAACCTACAAATGTTCCTGTAACCCTTGTGCACTATGGCATGTCTATACTCCCCACCATGAAGTAATAACAAACACAAACTTTTTAAAAAAAGAAAACTGCTTTTCAACTATCATGTCTAACAAAAATACAAAAAGAATTAAACATCTAATTTTATGGAAAAAAGTGAAAAAGAAGATAAAATGTCTTTCAAATCTGCTGACATTCATAGATGGAAACTTTCTGAGGGTAAACAAATAATATATACACACATATCACAACCCGGAAATAAGTTAACCATTATGCAATTCCAATCGTTTCAACTGATCCAATCCTAAGGACTAACTACGTGGCATAAAATTAACCATAAAAGTAAAAGTATGTCAGACAAACAAGAAGCAAGGTGAAAAGACTCTGCTAATGTGCCCAGCTCCCTGGCAATGGACCAGCACCTGGACCAGACTCACCTTCCTCAGTTCCTTAGAGCATTTATTCACCATCAACAGCTTAGAGATGACACAGATGGTCAGCAAGGAATCATGGGAGATTTGGATCTCCTTCTGCCAGTATGTGACATAAAAATCATCCCCAGCTGGTACAGTGAGAGAGTTGCACATCTCTCAGGACCTACACAGGGAGGGGGATAGCCTCAGTCCCCTGGGCATCTCCTCAGGAT
Source organism: Eospalax fontanierii (assembly GCA_035773235.1). NCBI lineage: Eukaryota > Metazoa > Chordata > Mammalia > Rodentia > Spalacidae > Eospalax > Eospalax fontanierii. Next base: position 49,951,704 of record CM069546.1, on the reverse strand, counting down.
TCCAGGCTCAGATCACCAATGAATGCCAAATCCCTAAACTGTCTCTGTTTCTCCTACAAACAACTACCCATGATATCCCCGAAAGACATCTCTCCTGTTATTAAGGAGTCTTTGTCTTATGAATGACAAATCACTTCCTTCCAGAGCATCCCCGGGAGCTTGTGTCTAGTGGAGTTGAAATTTCATCTAGGACCACAGTTGGTGAGTGATTGCTGGATTCAATGGATTGATGATCACAAGACCACCAGCACAAAACAGATGGGCCACTCATTTTGCAGGCAGAAGTGAGTTTAACAATGCCCCTGAATTAAGGGGAAAAAGAGACCCAGACTTCTTGGAGGGGGGCAGGAATCGCTGAAGGCAGTTCTCCTAGACAAAGCTATTTCTCTGTAAACCAGATACATACCAACAAAAACTACAAAGGGCTGCTATAGAATCGGGCCATCTCTGGCTTCAGACATCCCCTGAGGAAACTGCCTTGAAAGTCCTAAGAAAGGCTCAAGGCATACTAGGTTGATGGGAAAGATATTTGTATAATATCATTTGAGATAATTATGCATGTGGTGTATATCTGTTACGGTTCTTCACACTCTTCAGGGTACTCCCTGAGGATACCACCCATATCTACAGGTGTTTATCTAGTCAAACATTCCTGGGAGGGTACCCAGAGGCTCTGCGTTTGATGTCCAACACTGAAAAGAAAAGAAAAAACAGCAGGTATTTTCTAACTTTCCCAAGTCTTCATTAAAGATCAGCAGAGCAGTACTGGCTCATGATATCTCATGGGAATTCTATTTCCATTGCTAAAAATAGTGTAGCCTGTAGGAAGCAGAAATTGACATCTTGTGGTTCTGGAGTCTGGGAAGCCTAAGACCAAGGCTCCAGCTGACAGTATCTGGTGAGTGATCACTTGGAGCTTATAGACAGTGCCTTCTAGTGACATCTTCACATGATGGAAGAAGTCTTGTCTTGCCAGTTCCTAATACAGGCACTAAACTCACTCCTGGAGACTCTTTCTAAGACCTAATCACTTCGCAAGCACCCTACCTCCTGATACCATCACACTAGACTTGGACTTAAAGTGTGAATTTAGGAAAGCACAACCCTGCAGTCTGAAGCATACAGCATTAGATCTGTGGTTTCCAAAGTCTTTAACAAGCATTAGGTCAACTATGCCACAGAACATCCCCTCTGGGTCCACACTTAAGTGTAAAGAAACTTAGACTGAGACAGATGTACTGACAACACCCAAGATGGCCTTGGGTGTAAGTTTGAGAGTTTCATCCCTTCCAAGTTTCAGGTTCATGCTGGACACACAATCCCTGCCTTCATGGACCATATAGTTTGATGACAGAAAGACATCAAGATCAGGTAGTCGTGGCCCACAGTGAGCAAAGCTGGATCTGTATCTCCACACTGCAAGTATGGGTAAGTAAGCAATGGTTCAACACGTCCTATGAAGTTCTGACAGGCAATAAAAATGAAGCTGTACAAACGGCTATTTGCCTAAAATATGTCTTTAATGTATGTTAATAAATGGAAATAAAATACTGTACAGAGCAAATTGTAAAATATGATCCTGTTTCCACTGAAAGAAAAAACAATGCAAGGATACAGAGTTCATGCTTTTAACTGCTATTTAACTGTTATTTCCTCTCTTCTGGGTCTAGTCCACTTTGCTCCCTGACACTCTAGTTCAAAAGTTTGCCAGATCTGGCCTATTGCATATTTTTGCAGAGTTTCTTTTGTGAGTGCTGTGAATTGAATCAAGACTCTCACACATGCCATGCACGTGCTATGCCACTGAACAACCTCCACAATAAAATAAAATTTTATTAGAGTACAGATACGTCCATTCATTTACATATTTGCAGTGACGTTGTCACTCAGTGTAACCACAGTGAAGTCAAGCAGCTGCAGCTGAGCCTGCGCGTTCCTCGAAGACTAAAATATTTACCGTCTGACCTTTTGCCAAAAAGTCTCGTCCTCTGTACTAATCTGCCTAGAGAACTGGACACTTAGATATTCTGAAACCACAGCTAATTAGGTGAGCATTTAGTGGGTACAGCACTCGCGGCACTGATCATTTCATTCCCACAAAATACCTGTAAGTACTGGAATTGACCTGACTTTGCACTTGAGACTGAGGCATAAACTCAAGACTTGCCCAGGGTGAAGGAAGGAGTCAAGAACTGAAGAGATAACTCAGTGGTTAAGAGCATTGACAGCTCCTGCAGAAGACCTGGGTTGGATATCCAGCACCCACATGGAGGCTAACTCCAGTTCCAGGAGATCTGATGCCCGCTTCTGACCTCTGCAGGCATTGCACGAGACGGGTGCACTTACATGCATGTAGGTAATACACTCCAACTGCAGCTTTGAAACACAGTGATTCAAATAAATCTTGAGATTTCATTTTGCTTCTTCTAACTTCTTGGATTCAAAGAAACGACATCCATCCAAGTCAACCTGAAATACTACGATTAGGTCATAGACATAGATAATGAACAATATTAATTACATGAGATATCAGCAGGGCAAACTATGAGTCTGTGAATACTGATGTCCAAAGATATTGATTGCGTCTAAAGTAAATAGCTGTCAATGGAAGAGTCTAGAAGAGGTGAAAAGACGGCCACTGTCTGATCTCTGGTTATTGAGAATTTTAGAAGACAGCTCAGTCCAGAATGAAAGTATACGGCCTGCTAAATATAGCCCAATATGAACTCAAATTGGTTCCCTAACACTGAAGTGCCATGTTCTGTAGAACTGGGGGATAAGAAGTTACTAAATCATAGGTTCATGTTTGGCTTTGCAGTATAGTCATGACCAATCACTTCATAGTAAGATGCATATTGCATGTGTGTACAAAATCTTACAAGAAATTCTTTTAATTTTATTTCTCCTTATATTCCGATTAAGTCACTATACTGACTTTTTAATTAAACATATAGATTGGTTATATTATGCCTGTGTATCTCATTTCAAGAGGTACTCCTACATATGTGTTATAAAAATGGGACATTGGCCTAAAACATGGCTCAGGAAAACTATTAGATTAGTAAATTCAAGAACAAGGGGCAAGTCACGAGTCTAGGGCTGGATAAAAGGTCAAGAAGAACATCTCTGAGTTGGTGAGTTAAATGAGCTAGAAAAGACAAAGATTATGTGAAAACCTTTATACAGAGGTGTTTTGACCATGAAGATAATGAAGGTTTAAATTAACCCTTAACATGCCTGGGGCATATTCATTGTTTAAACAGTCACATGGTTATTTGTTTGTTTAAATGATACTTTAATTTCTGTACCGTTCAAACAAGGTCCCTAAAATTGTACACACTGGGACCTATAAACTCTATGCCCAGCCCTACTTGTATGGAACTTGTGCTTTGATGATGGGGAGCATGTGACATATTTAAGCAGAAAACAGTCAGAATGTCATGGGCAAGAAAATCCCTGGACACTCCTCTGCTCTCATGGACAAGATGTCCAGGTACTTGTTTCCTCTCCTCTAATAGTAAAGCAGGCTGTGCAGTTGAGATTTGCCTCTAGGCATGCATGGACTCAGAAAACCATGGCATAGGCCTCACAGCCTACCATCAGGTCCATTCAGGCAAGTCCTTCAGATATAAATGTACCCAGCTCATTTCACTCCCAGAATAAATGAACTACTCCTGGGGTCAACTGTGCCAAAGGCAGACCTAGAACCCATCACCCACCTTGCTGTAGGAATACACCTCTATATTTCTCACTCTTTCCTGTATTTACAACTCCACTGCCTGAGTAAGGTCCAGCTACAGTAGCACTCACTACATCTCATAACAAATCTTTCATTGCAGAAATATTCATTGCAGCACCACCACATGCCAATTTTACAGCAGATACTAGACAGGCGGGGTGATGTCAGGGTCCATGTGCAGCCCTTGGACTCTTGCTTTACCCCTGACCTTGCGAAGTTGTACAAGACAGTTAAGCTGCATTCCAACCAGCCTCCGCTATGCACTGCTTCCATGACACCATGGTCATCCTCCATTTCTCCCTGTCTTTACATTTCTTATTTAAGTTGCTACTGTATTCTGCAATTACTTTTTACTGCTCGATTGTTTTCATATAATAAAATGCACGGTTCTTAAGTGTCTGGCTTGCTAGGTTCTGACAAGCATGTGCTTCTAAATAACCTCCACTGAAAACAAGCTATGAAGTGCCTCCTCCACCTCAGAAATGTCTTCACATTCTTCCAGACCAATTTTCTGTCAGCCAGATACAACTGATATCTATCCACCAGAGATAAATATGATCATGCAAAAGACTACCTTTGGTATCTGACTAATGTTTTTGTCCTACCTGCATGGTGTTAGACGTAATGCTTGTCTTTCTTTTGTGGTAGTTGTTGTTAATATTCCCTTGCATGAACAAATACAACAATTTATGGATTCATTCGTCATTAATACATATGGATTGTATCCAAGTTTGGGCTATTATGATAAGGATGCTGTTTGAGTCTTTGGGTGTCAGCCTTTTTATAGACACACATTCACATTTCTCTTGAGTAAATATTTGGAAGTGGAATTTCTGGTTGATTGGATAAATGGAGATATAACTATAGATGAAGTTAACACACTTTTTTTTCGAAGTGGTATACCATGTGAGATGTCCCCCACAAGCAATGCTGTGTCCAACTATTCCTCCACATCTTGATGCTTACTTTCCCAATCTTATTGGTTGGTTTCTTTTTGACATTTTAATGAATGTGGAATTGTATCTCTTTGGGTTTTAATTTATATTTCTCTGATAACTAATTATATTAAATGTCTTTTCACCCACTTATTAGCTATGTGTATAATGAAATTCTTGTTCAAGACTTCTGCTCACTTTAACGTGCATTTGGTTATAGGTATGCAGACATTCTTTATATATTCTGGACAGGAGCTCGTTGTCAGGAAGACGCACTGAGAATATTATGTTTCCAGTCTGTGGGTTAAGTCATATACATAACAGTACCCCTCCAGGATTTTAGTTACATGAACCAATAAAATTATCACTTGCAATTTACTTGAATTGATTCTCTAGGCTCTGCCCCTTGCAAGTGGGAATCTTGACTGATAAATTAAGCAAGACAAACCTCGGCCAAACTTGGCACAGCATGTCTTATAATCCTGGCACTTGAGAGAAAGAGGAAGGAAGATCGTAAGTTCCAGGCCAGCTTGGGCTATACTGTAAGATATGGTATCAACAGACCAAAGCCTAAGGATGGAGCTTGGGGCCTAAGCATGCACAGGGCCCTGGTTTCTATCATCTAGCACACACACACACCTACACACAAAGATACCTATGGCAGCAGGTAAATGTGAGGGTTAAATGATATGAACAAAGACAACAGACAGGAAGTGCTTCTCCATGGAGGTCATGTGATTGAGTCTGCAGCACTTGTGGGAAGAAACTACAGAGAAAGTTACCCAAAGAAATGGCCTTCTTTTTCAGCAGAAGTTGTGACAGGGAAATGGGTACATACGAGGTCTGGAACAGCAAAAGTCATTTTGCTGTCCAGAGGGAAAGGAAAACAAAGACTCACAAAGAAATGTAACTGGATTCAGGAGGTTGGTGAGTTCCGGGCCAGCCTGTGTTACATAGTAAGACATTGTCTTGAAAGAGGGACCTGGTGGCCCACGCCTTTAGTCCCAGGGCTTGGGAGGCAGAAGCTCGTGGATCTCTGTGAGATTGAGCTCATCTTTGTCTACATAGTAAGTTCCAGGCCAGTTGGGGTTATGGAGAGACTGTTTCTCAAAAACAAAAGTAGACCAGAGGGAAGAAGAGAGGGATGGAAACAGGGAGAGAGGGAGGAAGGGAAGGAGGGAAGATTCCCTCATGAGAAAAATAGTGTCTCATGAATCAAGTCACACTTTAAATTACTTCAAAAATTTTATGTTAATAAGCAAGGCAATATTTATTGATACTTAAGCCAGAAACTCTGTCACTTGCCACCAACCGTTTTCTAATTAATAGACTGCCATCATTTTCATTTTCCAAGCTAAGAAGCTGAAAATTAAAGAAGCTAAATGATCAGTTTGGTCACAGAGCTTATATTTAAGATAAAAATCCGTGTCACTAGAAAATCCATGCTTTTTCTCCTAAGTTTTGCTCGGTCTCATATTTTAAAAGGTTCAAGTCAATGTAAAAGAAAATAAATGAGGAACCAAGAAAACTTAATTGAAAACTAGCTGATGCATAATTTATATAACCAGGGGAAAAGCACAGCTTGGGAAAGTGAGATCGTCACCATCTTTCGTTGATGTACTCATTTAATTTTAACTTGCTAAGTCATTCAGGAATATTTACAGGAAGCGTATACTGTACATGAGGCACTGTGTCAGAAACATAAAAATGAGTGAAACGATGTCTATGTGTACTCACCAAACAAGGCCACCGAGAAGAATGCTGTAAAACTGGTAGAGCTGAAAGGGCGACTAGACAGGGCTACAAGTAGAGCCAAGAGCCTCAGCACTCTACGCTCAGCAAATTACAGAACTACTGGACAGAAAATCAGCAAAGAATAAAATGAGAAGCGCAGAAGGCAGCAGCAGCTCACAGGGTCTAGTCGGCATACAGGAACACAGCACAACGCACGCTGCCACGCACCAGCAAGCACTCGTCAGGTGGAGCTTACCAGTGTACACATAAACCTCAGCAAACTTCGAAGAATTAAAACCACACAGACTATTATCTGTGACCAAAATAAAAAATCAATACCAAACAGGAAGAACCTCTAAATAATTAGAAATTAAACATCAGATTTCTAAACGATTCGTAGGTCCAAAAAGAAATCTTCAAAGTGATATATAGAATTACAGAGTGATGAAAGTAAAGAATAGTAATGTAAATAATAATGAAAGTAAAATTCAGCTAACAGAGAGTCGGTAGAGTCTTCACAGCACTATATTCTCACTTGATAAAAGTAGAAAGGAGGCCCACCTATAGCTCTCAGGAATTTTTCTCCCTAAGTCCAGCCTACACGGTCCCCTGAAGAAAGGAGGACCCCAGGTTCTCTTAATTGGGCATCTACTCTATCCTGGAACTTCGTGCACTAAATAACTGTGACCACACACATACGCTAAGAGAACAAAAACAAAGGGATGGATGAAATAAGGAATTCTCTCTGAAATTAGTGCAACTCTCAGACCTCATCCAAGAGGCTTTGTGATGCACTAGACGATGGCTAATACTGAAACACACGACTGGTCAGAAAGTGTCAGTAGAGTGCCCAGCCAAAATGGGTGAGGGTGAGGGTGAGGGTGAGGGTGAGGGTGAGGGTGAGGGTTAGGGTTAGGCAATTAGGGTTAGGGTTAGGGTTAGGCAATTAGGGTTAGGGTTAGGGTTAGGGTTAGGGTTAGGGTTAGGGTTAGGGTTAGGGTTAGAGAAGAAGAGGGAACAGAAAGATCGTAAGCACCAGAGGCCTGGGAGGACATGAGCAGAACAGTGTCTTCTGGACTTGACAGGACCATTGCACTCATGACCTCACACCACAAGAGGTAGCCTGCACAAGACCTGCACAAGAGAAAGCCAGTCAACATGCCAGCATGGAGTGGGCAGGAGCACAATCTAATGACAGGTGATGGCTTCGGAGGTAGAGTCAGTTTTCTTTGAGAAAGCGGCCACAGGTAAGTCAACCACGCTCCGGTGGACAGTCTCACCTCCAGGAATACACAGACAGGACGACTGATCAAAAGATGTCTCAGAAAATGAAATGAAAGGAATTAATATAGATATAAGGATGGTTCTCAGTGGCAATGGTCTCAATTCCCCAATAAACACAGACAGCAGATTGTATTAGAAAATAGGATTCATTTTTTTGACGCCTCTACAAAATATACCTCACTATCAAAAATAGACATCACCTTAGGGTAAAATAATGGAAACAGCTATTCTAAGCAAATGGAATGAAAAAAGAAACAAGCATAGCTGTTCTAATATGTGACAAAATCTGCTTCAAACCAGAACAAATCAGAGGAGATAATGAAGGTCTCTTCATAAGCATTAAAGGAACAATCAACCCAGAAGACATTGTAATTCCAAATATATACACCAAACATAAGTGGGCACAATTTCATAAAAGAAATAGTATTGGATTTAAAACCCCTAAACCCTAACACAATGATAATAAGTGACTTCCAAACCCATTCTCATCAATAGGAAAAAAATTAAACAGAGAAACACCAGAGTGAAATAGCACTATAAATCAAGAACCTACCAGATACAGAACAGTCTACCACTAAAGTATACACATTCTTCTCAGCAGTCCAGTGAACTTTCTCAAAAACTGGCCACCTATTAAGACACAAAGGAAGTGTAAAAATTCTAGAAAAATTGAAATAAGATCCTGCATTTAACTGCCACAACACAATGAGGCTAGAAGTCACCAGCAGTAAAGACTACAAAAAGTACACAGATCCACAGAGCCTTAACAACACAGTACTGGATGATGACTGGGTCAGGGAAGAAATCAAGATGGAATTGTTTTAATTCCTAGAACTGAATGAAAATGAAAAGACAACATACTAAAATCTATGGGACACAAAGAAGGTAGTCCTAAGTGAAAAGTTTATAGAGCTAAGTGCCTCCTTAAAAGAAAAGTTTGCATACATCAAAGTAACAAATTAATGATTCACCTGAAAGGCCTTAAAAATACCCCCAAAATAGATGAGAAAAGATAGCAGAAGTCAGTGCTGAAATTAATTAAATAGAAATAACAAAAGCCAATACAAAAAAATCTATTAAATGATTGATTGGGCCTTTGAAAAGACTATCAAGATTGACAAACCTTTAGCCAAACTAACCCAAATGAAAAGGGAGACATTATACCAGACACCAATGAAATTCAGAGAATTATAAGGACAAACTTCCAAAACCTTTATATGGCCAAGTTTGAAGCCTAGAAGAAATGGATGAATTTCTTAATGTATATGACCTACCAAAGTTAAGACAAGAAGAGAGTAAAAAAATACACAGACCTATGTGCTCAGGGGTGCAGAGAAGCTTCTTTGTGATACATGGAAATTAACACAGAGACCCACGACTGGTCGGCATGCAGAGAATAAGAGACTAGAGAGTGCTCAGCTCTAAATGGGGGAGCTCAACCACACCCTTTACCCCAAGGCTTTGGAACCATCCTGGCACAGGAGATAAACAAACTGGAGAAAGAAGGTGGAGGGCAGCAGCAAACCAGTAGTTGTCCGACATCACAGGGTCACTGCACATATGAACTCACAGCTGTGACTACATGACAAAGCCTGCATAAGATTAAGCTAATCAAAACCCAGCATGGAAGGAGGAGGGGCTCAGGAAGGCCCACCCCTAGCTGAGGAACAACAGGCAATTGATAGCTTCTGGGAGAGGAAACATCAGTTTTCTTCAAGGATGAGGCCACTGAGAGGCCAGCAACGTTCCAGCAGATGGTCCCACACTCATGCTCGTAAGTAGACTCGGTGGACTTAATAAAAAGCGAACCAAACACTGAAGCACATTTGGGGACACAAATCGGACTCTATAGGCCATATTATATGTGTGAGAGTTCACTAAATTGGGCAGGGGAGAGTAGAGGGAGGTGCGGACGGGGAGCAAATCTAAACGCCATCAAACTATCCTGTGTGAAAATCACAAAAGTTCATTTTAAAGAAGAGCACATCCAGTTGGGAAGGGAACATGTTGGAGGAATGAGGGAACGGGAGTGAATTTGAACAAAACACACAACGTACATTCATGAACTTCTCAAATAGAGAAGGAAAGACTTCAATCAACAGTTTATGTTTCTAACTCAAAAACCTGAAACAAGAATAAATACACACAAAAATGCACAAGAAGCAATAATAAAAAATAATCAATGAAATTTAAAATACAGAAAATCACTGCAACAAAAAGCTAGCTCTTTGAAACAGTCCATAAACTTTATAGCATTCTAGGTCATTTCCTGAAAACACAGAAACTAACACTAAATATTATATAGAAAATCAGAATATTCTGTAATCCATGAAGAGCTTGAACTTATAATTTCAACATTGCAAAAACAAGAAATCTCTACATTTAGATCATCTCACTGAGGAATTCTACTGAACATTTCAACAAGAATACCTACCAATTAAACATCAAGTCTTTTCAAAAACACTGAAGTAGGGATATCAGGAAGGGGTGTGTACATTGCCTTCTTAAGTCAGTTCATGAGATCTTTATTGTAATTTATTGTAATTAAAATCTATCACTCAGTATAAAGAAGAAAAGGCAGAGCAATGTCTCACATGAATGCAGATTTTTTGAGACAGGGTCTCCCTCTAGCCCCAATTGGTCTGGAACTTGCCATATAGACCAGGCTGTACTTGATATCAGAGACATCTGCCTGTCTCTGCTTCCCAAGTGCTGTGATTAGAGGCATGCACTACCATGGCTTGTTCAGTGTAAAAGTTCTTAACAAAATATCAGTAAATCCAACAACATAGAAGATTTACATATTAAGTAAGACTTGTTCTAGGCACAATATATTGATTTTTAAAACTCAACATAATTCCCCATTATCAATAGGCAAACAAAATTTTAATCATAACCATGTATCAAAATTCAATATCACTAATGATAACTTTTAACAAGTTAAGAACAGCAGCGGACTAAATCTGCCCGATAAAAATCACCTAACAGAAAACTACAGCCTGTGTCTTATGTGCTGATGAGACCATGTGCTTTCTCCTTAATACCTGAAACAGAACAAGGATGCCTATTCTAACTCTTCTTATTCAGTATTGTACTAGAGATTTTAGCTCCTGCAATAAGAAAAGAAAAAATAATAAAAGTTATATGGATTAGCAATCAAATAATAAAACTATTCCTACTTTCAAATGGCATGCTTATCAACAGACTCCCAGCATACAGAAAGTTTTAAAACTAATGTTTGTCCAGCAAGGCTACAGAAAACAAAATCACCATACAAAAAATGAATTCCATGTCCCTACACTAACAATGGACATGAGGAAACCAACAAAAATAATATAATTCCCTTTATAATTGCTCTAAGAAAAATAAAATACTCATAAGCTTAAGACATGTATAAAATCTGTGTGCAGAAAATTGCAAAATGTTAGAAAAGGATAGTCAAATACATGGAGAAAAATACTGGATTTAGGAATTGGAGGACTCAGCACAGTGAAGATTTCGAGTTCTGCAAACTGACACATAGATGCAATGTGTTCTTGTCAAAACCTATTAAGGAATTTTCTAGAAGCATACAAGAGCATACTAAAATTTGTATAATAGTCACAGATCCTAGAGTTATTTAAAACAGTCTTGAAAAGGTGAAAACAATCACTTACATTAAAGCTTCTTATTTAACTACAAAAATGTAATGCTCGTAGAGGATAAACTTGTGAACTAACAGTGCACAGCACAACTAGAAATAGGGTAACAGAAATACATTCCAGTGATTTGGGACAAAAATGGAAGAGAAATTAAAAGAGGATCTCCAGGCTTTTCAACAAGGATGTCAGGACAATAGAATGATTTTCACAGGCAATAAAAGGATTACTGATTTAAACATTAAATGTTATAGGAAAGCTAATGCAAAATGGGCCATGAACTTACACACATGGAATAAAATTATAATGCTTTTAATATAAAAATAGGACAAAATTCCTGGGATCGTGGCCAGGCAAAGAATTGTTAACCTTGATATCAGAAGGGTAAACCATAAAGAAATTTGATAAACTTACTTAAAATTAAAATCTTTACATTAAGGATGTAGTTCAGTAGTAACACACTCAGTTGAAATGGGCAAGGCACTGAGTTTGATGCCTAGAACCACAAAAACACTAAAACCTCTCTTCTACAAAAGATCCTACTAAGAAGATCTAAAGACAAGCTACAGATAAGAACATATTTGTGAAAGAGAAATCACAAATTCAATACGAAACAAATTCTAGAACAGAGAAAGCTCAAAATTCAGCTTTTAACATTAATCAAAGGCCTAAAAGGAAAATGCACACAGCCTGTGACCACATTGAAGACAGCAAACCGCAAAGGCACACCAGAGGAACTGTCCACCCCGCTTTGCCATTCCAGAAATGCAGAACAAACCCGCATTGAGATACTACTAAATACCCATCTGAATGGATAAAATTAAAGCCAGTGACAAAAACAGCACTGGTTGAGTTTGCAGAGAACCTGCACCAAGCAAACATGGCTGGTGGGAATGCAAAACGGTACCGTCGTTTCGGCAAACATTTTGACAGTTTCTTAGAAAACTAAACATGGAATTACCATTTGATCTAGCAATTGCATTCTTAGGCATTCATCCAGGAGGAAGGAAAACTTATGTTCACACAAAACATATTCATGACTATCCAACACAGCCTTATGCATGAGGCTGAAAACACCTCAGAAGTCATTTAACAGATGGACAGTTAAACAAATTGGGCTCCATCCATACCATGGAATACAGTTTAGCAGTAAAAGGGAACAAATATTGATACATACAAGGACTTGGATAAATCACCCCAAAGAATTATTTTATTTAAAAGTTTATGTTATAAAGAAACACAGAAACATTTTGCTAACTGAAAAACTGATAGAAATGTAAAACATTATATTAAGTGAAATAACTCAAACCATACCACACATTTGTTCTCATATATGGGAGGTAAAATAAAGCATCCTGACTCAAATTACACTACAGAGCCATAGTGACAAAAACAGCATGGTCCGGTCACCAAAACAGACATGCAGACCAATAGACAAGAACAAAGAACCCCAAAATAAACCTTCAAAGCTACAGTCACTTAAATTTTGAGATAGGTGCCAAGACACATACTGGGAAAAAAGAAAGTCTCTTCAAAGAGATCATACTGGAAAGCTGGATATCCACCTGCAAGAGATTGAAACTTTATCTAAATATATTACCTTGCAAAAACCTAACTCAGAACACATTAAATCCTTCTAGAGGAAAACATTAGAGAACACTTCAAGACAGAAGCCTTCAAGACAGTCTTTTGGTTGAGGACTCTGTCAACCCAGCAAAGAACCCCAACATTGACAAATGGAACTTGATGAACTTAAAAATATTCTACACAGTAGAGAGCACAATCAGCAAAGTGAAAAGACATCCCACAGGATGGGAGAAAACTATGCAGAGGAGTAATATTCAGAATCTATGAAGAACCCTCAAAACTAAATACCAAATCCATCATCCATTCACTAAATGAGCTAATGAACTGAAGAGACAGTTCACAAAGGAAGAAACACAATGACCAATAAACATTTGAGAAAAAAGTGTTTAACATCCTTAGCCATCAAGGAAACATAAATTAAAAGTGCATTGAGACTTCATTCCACACCAGTCAGATGACTGTCATCCAGAAAACAAACAGCAATGCATACTGGCAAAGATGGGGAGAGAGAGAATGTAAAGTAGTACAGATAATACAGAAATCAGTATGAAGAGCCCTCAAAAAAAGAAATCCCAAAATAGGGGTTGGAGAAGTGGCTCAGCAGCTAATAGCACTGGCTGCTCTTGCAGAGAACCCAGATTCAGTTCCCAGCACCCCCATGGCAGCTAACAACAGCTGTAGTTCAAATTCCAGAGAGATCTGACCTCTGCAGGTATTGTATGATATGGTACATGTACATACATGCAGGCAACACACTCATACACATAAAAACAATAATAAATAAAATATTTTTTTAAAAACTCAAAATAGAACTTCCATATGAACCAGCTATACTCCTCCTGTGTATGTATTTGAAGAGTTCCTGGGTATATATTTGAAAGGTTTTAAGTCAAGGTACCACAGAGGTACCTGCATGCCCATGTTTATAGCTGAACTTTTCAGGACAGCTAGGAGATAGAGCCAGCATAGATGGCCATCAACAGATGAATGAACAGAGAAAACGTGACGCACATACACAAAGGAATTTTAGTCAACTACAGAGACTAATAAAATGATGACATTAGAAGGAAAATGGAGGGAACCGGAGATCATTGTGTAAACAAAACAAACCACAACCAGAAAGGACAACTATTGCACACTTTTCCTTGTATGTGGAATCTAGATTTAAACTTATCTATTCATACACACGTAGGACGTGGAATTTAAAGGGGGGGCTTAAAATGGGGACAAAAAGACTAGAGGGAGAAGAGGAACAAGAGAGGGTAACAGAAAACGTATGTGACATGTGACATGAAAGCCACAGGGGACAACTGTCAGGAACCCCACAAGAGGGAGGGATAGGCATCAAAGAGGGCAGTTAGGGATGGTGAATAGGAAGGAAGAAAGGTGAAATACACGTATGAAAAATGCTACAGTACAACCCGTTATTTAACATGCTAACTAAAAAGAAAACTAACTTTTGGAAAAAGATATCCTGTGGAGAACAGTATGATGTGATCCCATTTTCATGAAATTTCTAGCAAAGGCAGACAGAGAGAAGAAGCACGTTAGAGATTGTCCGTGGAGGAGTGAGAGCCAAGAGTCTGTGCTGCTTGGGGCAGGGTAAGAAAAAAATTTCATACTTATGATTATAAAACTGTGAATATTCTAAAAAAGAAACATTAAATTATGCACTATAGGGAAGTGAAGTTTAGGTGAATTCCACCTCAATAAAGCTAATACTAAAATAATGTGAAGCAAGGTTCCAGAGAATAGCTAAAGTCAGTCCTCAAAGAGGAATCAGAGGCACTGCCAGAGGGCTTGATGCTTGAGTTGAGTAGTGTTTCAAAATAGATGTACTATTATCACAGTAAAATGTTCACCTTGTCCAAAATTATGACAGAGCATGAGGTGAAAAATAAAATCACATATTACACTAAAAAAACACCTGAAAGTGCAAGTGGTTACTAGACAGGAAGCTGGTTTTGTTCAGCATGGAAACATCACACGGAAAACCCATTAGCATATAAAATTAATGCAACGGAAGTCCATGTCAAACATTACAGGCACTATGATCACTATGATTCTAGTTCTGTAGTATTCTTGCAATGGCAAAAAATAAAGAACCGGGGACCAGATTTGTCACTGCCAGGGACTAGGGCCTGGGGTGGAAGGAGTTGGATGGGAAGTGAATGTGGCTACAGCAGGTACCATGAAGAGCCCTGTGGTGCACACTGCCTAGGGTGGAGATGCAAGAACCTACACATGAGGTAAAATATGCATGCATGTGCACACACACACACACACACACACACGCAAGCACAGCACTGAAAGCACCTGCGTAGCCAGTAGGTGTCAATCTCCTGTTTGTAAAGTGTTACCCAGGAGGAACTGCACAGGAGAAACATGTCAGCATGTCACCTTACCTCTGTATAGCTAAGTCCAAACAAAAGTGCTACTTGGACAGGGGGAAGGGATAAGAAAGTGCAATAGATATGGGCAAAGCAGTTTGCGCCTGTCA
Source organism: Eospalax fontanierii (assembly GCA_035773235.1). Classification (NCBI taxonomy): domain Eukaryota; kingdom Metazoa; phylum Chordata; class Mammalia; order Rodentia; family Spalacidae; genus Eospalax; species Eospalax fontanierii. The sequence goes on along the minus strand of CM069546.1, from coordinate 49,936,287 downwards.
TCCCAGTACCAAGGAGGCAGAGACAGGAGGATCCATGAGGCGTGATGGCCAGCTAATCTAGGTTCAGTAAGAGGTGCTGTCTCAAAAAATAGAATGGAGAGAGATGGAGGAAGACACTTGTCATCAGCCCATGGGCTCCATGCACACACATACATATGAACACACACAAACATCAGATATAAGGGGTAAGCATGATTCAAATATATGCATTATGAAAATGTCATAATGAAATTCCTTCATTTGTAAAATTAATACATGCTGACAGCATTTTTATTGAATAAAAATATATACTATGAGCAGTCTCTATAGGAGCTAATCAAAGTCGATTTAGACGCACATTTCCATAAATATCAAGCTGAGCGCAATAATCATGATAGTAAAGCTGTAAGCAGTTTACATAGGGAGGTCAAAGATTTAGTTCCTGCTCTCTCTTCAAAAGTACTTCATGCATGGAGATTTGGGGTGGGGTGGAGTTAGGAAGTGCCTCCATGTAGACACACGTACATACTCACAAACACAGATGAACTGACCAAATATAAACCAGAGCCGCGGAACCCTGTGTCAGTGCTGCGTGTGGGAGAAAGGATCGTCTATTCGTCAGTCTTCTGAGAAACGCAGGTCCCGTGCAGCGCAAATGTAAGAAGCACTGGGGTAAGAAACAAAGAAGAATGTTCGCTTCTCCGCGGATGTGATAAAACACTGACCAAAAGCAACCTGAGGAGAAAAAGGGTTATTTCAGCTTATATACAGTTCAGTCCATCCAGGAAAGCTGGAGCCGAAAACAAGGCAGAGCCTGGAGGAAGGAACCGAAGCAGAGTTGGCTGGACTGCTTAGCTACCTCTCTTATGCAGGCCAGGACCCACTGCCTAGGGATGGCACCCCAACCCCACTGTAAGGTGGGCCCTCCAGCATCAATCAGAAATTAACAGGATGCCTCACAGACACAGCCCTGGGCAATTCTGACGCTGGAACTTCTCAACTGAGGTTTCTTTCTCCCAGGTGACTCTAGCTTGTGCCAATTTAACAAAATCTAACCAGCACTGATAACTGACTTTTCTGGAAAGTGTTGGTATCAAGTAATCTGTGGAGCATCAAGAGAACCTTGTAACATGTTTCTTAGAGAAACAAACATAGGAGTGAGGAAGGCACAGCCCCAATTCAGGAGACAGTAGCAGCAAGGACAAGCCACAGTTTAGTCATGTACTTATGCCAGCAATGTGCCAGAGAGAGAAAATCTCCTGAACTTCAGCAAATTTGGAGAAGGAGTTTTGAAATGCCCCAACCCCCTTCACACACACACACACACATACATACACACACACACACACACACACACACACACACACACACACACTGAGGTCACAGTACCTTCAACAGGCTGACTCCAAATGACATCGTCTCCACCCCAGCTTGTGAAGCAGCAAATGATAACTAAGTCTCAAAACCAAGTGTGAGTCAAAGACTGAAGCCCATCAGTGACATCATCTCATGTCATCAATCGTAAAATGAAAGACAGGGATCCCAGCATCACAATAAAAACTAGAAAAACATGGAGTACAAGATGAAGGGGAAAATGCCAAGGTAGAATACGACTGTCCACACTCAAGGTTAAAGTTAGTTATTTTTCATTTTTATTTATATGTATATGTGTTGGTCTGTGTGTGTGTATGCCATATGTGTTCCGGCACCCATAGAGGCTAGAAGACGACATCAGATCCCCTGAAGCTTGAGTTATAGGCAGTGAAGAGCTGCCAGATATGGGTGCTGGGATATGAACTCAGGTCCTCTGGAAGAGCAGCAAGCACTCTTAGCCACTAAGCCACCTCTCCAGCTAGCAAAGCTAATTTTAGAAGAGGAGTGTGATGGCCACGGATATCAGAGCCTGATAAAAAGAACATGGAGATTTGAAGGATTTAAACATCATATACAACTAACAGAGCAGGATCAGATTTTCATGGAAATGTGCTCAGAAAATTTTAGACACCATCTGCTTTTCGCTCTCAAGGAAATCGTAGGAAACATAGACGCGGTAAAATAAGAGGCAATTTACTTTACAGAGACTGAAAAGGCTGTGAGAGCTAAAGAATTAACTCAAGGAGACAAAGAATGGTTTATGGAATTAAAACATTAAAAGGTGAGGAAGAATGGAACTGACTGGAGAGAATCCTTACCACCTCGTTGAGCTCAATGAATGTGAGGAGCACTTTTTGATTGCAAAAGGAAAAAATGGAACACAATAAAACTAATTACAAATTGCTTTCATATTGCCGTGTATGGATTATATATGGTCATGCAAATTACAAACTCGCACTCCTCAAAAGGAATACAGAACCAAGGGAGTAAAAAATATTCATATTAGTGTGTCCACAACCAGCATTATCATATTCAATTCCCATTCCATGTCTGTAAGTTATATATCCTTGTACATTTGTTTTGTTTGTTTTTAGAGATTCGGCCATGCTATATAGCCAAGACTGGTCTTAAACTCATGATGCCTGAATTTCAGCCTTCTGAGTGCTGGAATTACAGGTGGATGCCACCAGACTCTGATAGACACATATAACTTAATACTAAAACTACAAATGAGGAAATTGAGTCCTCCAGTAATCTTATGCAGAGTTATAAATACTGTGGGGCATAGATAGAATACACACTGATAGGTGTGAATTTAAATGCTTCTAAATAACTTTGGAGATAAAGGCACAGAAATGAAAATACTCACAACACTTTGATAAGAAATATAAAGAAAATGGAATATACTGTTGTACAAGACATGTCTCTGGGTGGAACAACTCAATACTGCGTTGATGTTAAGTCTTTAAGCATTATTCTACAAATTTAATACTATTAAATAATATTCCAAAGTGATTTTATATGGAACTTGACAGCATGATTCAAAAGTGTATCTGCAAATAGAAGCAGGACAAAATACTGAAAAAGATTAAGAAGGAGAAATGAGAGTCCTGGGAAGAATGCAAAGGAATGGTAAAAATGCTGTATTTGTAGCTGTCCTCTGAGTCCAAAACACAGGCAGGTAAACAGAACAGATCAGAAAGAAGGAAAGGAAATCCACATATGTAAGTATGTAGTAGGCACTAAACCTGATATTTTGGCTCTATAGGAAAAGAACAACCCATCTGATCAATAAATTTAGATAAAAGAAGGATTTGAACTATATCAGGGGTCTCAAACAAGGTAATTTGTAAATGAATAACAACGTGGAAAACATCATTTTTTAGTTTCCCAACTTCTCTGACTTTTCGAATTGAAGCATGCATATCTAAGATTTCAAACCTAGCATTCAACAATGAGAGAGAACATGTGACCTTTGTTTTTCTGGGCCTGGGTTATCTCACTCAGGATGATTGTTTCCCATTCCATCCCTTCACCTGTGAATTTCGTAACTGTATTTTTAAGAGCTGTACACTCTTCCATTGTGTCTTTGTACCACACTTCATTGTCCGTTTATCAGTTGATAGGTTGTTTACAATTTCTAGGTATTATGAAAAGAGCAGCAATCAACATGGATGAATGTATTTCTGGAGCAGGGTACAGATTGTTTGGGGAATATGCAATAAAGCCATAAATATAATGGGAGTAACCAACCACTTTCAAATAGAATATAAGATCCACTTCATAGGATGGGACCCATACCCAACATTGGTCACATGAAGATAAACATGGGTCATGAGATGGGACTGAGCATAATACCAGTTTTCTACTAAATAGTTATAGTATTAGACCGACTTCGACTCCCAATGACTTATTGTTAAACCCACAGACTAATGCATCTCTCGCCAGAGAAGCTTCCTTATGCAAAAGACGGTGGTTAACAGAGATCCACAACTGACCAGTGTGCAGAGAACAAGATGCAGGTGTCGATCTTAGAATATGACACCTATATCAAACTTCTGCTCCAAAGGCTCAGAGCATTGCGGAAGAGGGGGCTGAAAGATTGTACGAGCCAGAGGTGGTAGATGACCACAAGGAAACAGTTTTCCAGACAGCTGGTCAGTTACTGCTGTGAACTCACAGCAACAGTGACGTCATACACAAGCCTCATGCCAGCTCAAGCCAGACAAAATCCCAGCCCAGAAGCACAGACTGGGGAAAGTGAGTAAGAAACCCCAATTCTGAGGAACTATTGGCAACCAAGGGTTGCTGGGAGGAGGAGGAGAGACAGTCTCTTTCAGGGATGTGACTCTTGGTAGGTTAACCAGGCTCCAGTGTATGGACCTACACTGAGGGACATTTGGGAACACAAATTAGACTTTATAGCCCATATGTATATATAACAGAGTGGATTAAATTGGGCAGGGGTCAATAACAGAAGGTATAGATGGAGGAATCTAAATACCATCAAATTATATTGTATGAAAATTGCAAAAATTCAATGAAAATTTTATAATTTTTTGAAATCACATTTATAAAAGTCAATGGAAGAAAATCTAAGTAAATACTCCCAGTCCCCATGTTTTGCTTTTCCATTACAGCTTTTGACTTCAGAACATTGTATTGGTTCATTAACAACTTTTTACTATCTGTCTCTCAACACAGAACAGTAAGCTTCACAAGGGCATAGTTTTAACTATTTGTCTCCAGTGCCTACAAGCCTTTCTAATGTATATCTGAGAGGGGGAAAAAGGTGTTTGTAGAATAATTGAAGAAGAAACAGATCAGCCATGTCTGGTGGTACAGGACTGTGTAGTCCCTGGTAGTCAGAGGCTGAGGCAGGAGGCTCACAAGATGAGCCACAGAGCAAATTCATGCCAGTCCGGACTACTTAGTGAGACACTATCTCAAGAAAAAGAAAGAGAAAAAGAGGGTTGGGTATGTAGCTCAGTGGTAGAATGCTTGCTTAGTATGTGTGAGGCCTTAGGTTCAACCCCAATACCCCCAACACAGAGAGAGAGAGACAGACAGACAGACAGACAGACAGAGACAGAGGCAGAGGTCAGATTGGAGAAAGTTTGTCTAAAGCATAAAATCAAAAGAGAAAGTGTCATAAAGACACATAGAAAAAACAAAGTATCTTTCTGCACCAAAAGGTCCCTCAAAATTATGATCTATTGAAAATTACAGTCTATATTACAAGCATATCTGTGATCACATATGAGCCTCCAAAACAGAAAGAATGAGAAATGGACAAAGATGATATTCCCCAAAATGTTCATGACCAATAAACATTTAAAATGCGTAATATCAGAGACAACAAAGACTTAGAATTAAATGAGAGAAATATCGTTCATCTTGTTGACTAGGGAAGCCTGATCACACTTTTGTCTTCTGCCAGGCTACAGGAGACCAGGAACTCTGACACTCGGCGAACAGACATAATTTTAATATAATCTTTCTGGAGAATAATAAAATGTATCAAATTTTATGTCTGTCTGCCCATTTACAAGCAATTCCACTTCTAAGAAACTGTCTTCTCGGAAGACCTATGCACACAGACAAAGAGCAAGAGCAGAGAGGAGTCTGGGATTCATTGCTAGCAGAATATTTTTTAACTGTAAGCAACTTAAATGTCTTTCATATCAAACAAATTCGGGTACATCCACACAGAGAATAATACACACACTGCTATACATCTGTGGGGTTAGAACTATGTGAGTACTATTAAGTTAAAGCTGGACATTTACTGGTAGGCACTGGATAATCTCTCTGTGTGTATAACAGAGGTTCTCAAATGGGCCACCAAGGCCAGCAGCATCAATTTCACCTGGGAACATCTCAGAATGCAGGTACCCAGGCATCATTTCAAATCTCAGAAGCTTTTGCTACAAAGCCCAGCAATCTGTTCTGCAACAGGTCCATTTGAGCAATTTTAGTAAGATATCTTAGGCTGGGTAATTCATAAATAATAGAAATTTATTTTTCATCATTCAGAAGGCAGGGTAGACCAAGCAAGATGAAGGCACTGGCAGAGTCAGCATCTGCTGAAGGCTGACTGGCTCACAGGTGCGGCTTGCTTCGTCTCTGTGCAGTGGAAGGTATCATCAGCAAGGCCACACCTTCTCTAAGAACACTGATTTCTCCCAGCTTCATCATTTCTGTAGGCCACACCTCTCAGTGTCATCACGAGGATGGTCGAGTTTCAACACATGAAACTGAGGAAGGCCCAAGAGACCCTGACTCCCCCCAAGAGCTCCGAAGGCATACCAAAGGCTGAGAACCACTGACACACCTCCAACAGCAGCCAGCAAATTGTTAATAACAGTAGCCTGAGGATCTAGTTTCAAGAGAAAAACTTTGTCCTTTCTAGACGTCTGTTTTCTGACTGTGGTATATTACACTGAAAATTTATACAAAGAAATTAACTAGGAAAAACAGACATGGCTCCATCAGAGAGAAAGCAGAACAGAGCAAGGGAGCGAGAAAAGAAGAAAAAAATTGAACAGGCAATAAGAAAATGCAAAAGTGGTGAGAAAAGTGGGTGAGGTTGTACCCCCAAGAAAGGTCAGAAAAGGTAAGATTTAAAGATTCCGTATGACTGGAATGAATTTGTATTACAATGTGGCAACCTTCAGTACTTACTAAATAAATGACATTAAGAAAAATAATAGTGGAACACAAATTCGAGTTCACAGGCCTTTAAAATAAATAAGAATAGAGAACATGAAGCCTAGGGGACGGTAAGGTGGGGTGAAGACGGGGAGAGGGCCTGAGTGTGATCAAAATGCATTGTGCGAAACTCTCAAAGAATCACTGAAAGTATTTTTCAAGAGAAAAATAATAGAATGCAATATAAGCAATGGTGTAGAGGGTCCCCAAAGCTTCCAGCACTGAAAAGGGACAGCAAAATTTGGAAAACTGATTATGTACTCAACTAAATTCTAGGAATTCCTCCTAAAACAACACTTATGAACAAAATTTTTACATAGTTTTAAATAATGAAAAGCACCCTAAATATTCTCCCATAGGAAAGTGAATATAAGAATTATGTCATACAACATTACTGCAATGTAATATTTCATTTAAAACTGTGATATGAATTATGTAGATCAACCGATACAGGAATACGTTCAGATAACATCAAGAAAATATATAGTATCAATATTAAGGGGTGGGGAGATGGTCAGTTGTAAAGCACTTGCCTTGCCACCCAAGTGTGAAGGCCATAGTTTGAGTCCCTCAAATCCATATAAACGCTGGAAGTCATACAAAGGTAATAATTCCAGTTATCCATGGAAAGCAAACCCAGGAGAATCCCAGAAGCTCAAGAGCCAGCCAGTCTGGTGTTCTCAACAGCGAGACCCACCTCAAAACAAGGTGGAAGGCAAGGACCAGGCACCAGAGCTTGTCCACTGGACTCCACATGCATGCTTTGGCATGCACATGTCCACATTCACACACATTAACATGCAAAGACACATAACCAAAACCATGTAGAACACCTTAAATAAACTTCATTAAAAAAGAAAACATACTACTGATATTCAGCATGCAATGCATGTCATCCAGAATTCTTTTCTTTTTTAAAAAATATTTTTGTTGATTCAAGAATTTCATACAATGTGTTTTGATCATAGACAGATACTCTCCTCCCTCTCCAACTGCATCTTACTCCCCTCCTCCCAGACTTCATGTCTATCCTCTATTACAATTTGTCTTTTAAGAAATTATTGAATACTTGCAATTTTCATACAGTTTTTGAGTCATATCTAGACTCCTCCTCTATCCACAGCTCCTGTTAGTGCTCCCTGCCCAACTGAATGTGCTCTGTCATAAATATATAATAAGGCCCCTTTTTGCCCTGGTGACATGCCATTCCTTTATTAGTAAGTAAAACTTAAGGGGGAAACTTGTTTATCATGTGTACTTGCTCTTATACTTAGTGGATCAAATGACTTCACAACTGAAACCTCACCTAGCCATGTCCCAAGTTAAAACACACAGCAGGAAATGAAGATTTCCATAAAAGAACACTTAGACTCTCCTACTGCTCAATAAAATAACAACAGGTTTGCCAACTTTTACTAGTTCACATTTTTAATGCACTGACAGAGGCAGGATCCCAAAGGAAATTCCATTACACTCATTAAAAGGATCCTGCAGGATACTCTGATGGCACTGTTGATGCAAAAGTCTCCTACAGGAAGCAGATCTTCGGAAACCTGACCGGCTTTGCAAAGCCAGGGTAAGAGATAACCTCCCACCAACGGACACCAGTCGTTCTCTCCAAGTGATCTCTTTTCCCTACGGGATCTCACTATGCTGCTTAGAATAAGGTGATGCAAAGTGCTGCTCGTCAACCTCCTCGCATCTAATGTCCAAATGTCCTCACTGTGGGTCCATCCACTGGAGCCCGGCGAACCTGCCACAAGTCACATCTTTGAAAGACACTGACTCTCCTCTGAGCAGTCAGTTGCCAATGGTTCTTCAGGTAGGTTTGTGGTTTCTTACACATGTCCCCTCATCCTATGCTGAGATTTTGTCTGGTCTGAGCTTCCCTGGGTCTTATGTCACACAGAATTCTAAGAACTATAAAATCACTTAATCTGAATATCCCAATGAGAAAATGTACCGAGAAGCTTCAATAACTTGCCCACAGTCACCAGCTGGTGAGCAGTAGAGCAGTTTGTGATCCCAGGTCATCTGTCTCCTCTTCAAGCACTGTGAGCAGCAACTTTAGTGTGACATCCTTTAAACTGTTAGTGAGGGGTGACAGAGGCGAATCTGAAGGTCTAGCCACAAAGACCTTAACAATGCTTATCTCTGTGTCCTGGGATTAATGGTAATTTTATTTTTTATCTTTAAGATTTCTTTTGTCTCTAAAAATGGCATATTACTTAAGCCATGTGCATGGTAACACATAGTTGAAGACCCATTTGTGCTATTTTAACACAGAAAAAGAAGAAAGAGTTGGGGGTGGGGCAAGAGCTTTACAGACCCCACTTGTAGAGCAGAACAAACATGGAAAGATATGCAGTTCAGAAAACAAATGGTCCTTCAAGGTGACAGCGGGAATTTGCATGTAGGTGGCGTGAAATCACAGCACACATTAACCCCTTCAAGCCTGCAGCTGCCAAAAGCACCCCATATATATGAAGTTCAGAGAAATTTTAGCTCACAGGTCCAGTCTGCCCTGTGCAAAGGACTGAATATACTCAAGTAGTGTGGGCTCCTTTTACTCCATGTACTGATATCACCAAGACTATACTTGGGCTCCTCAAGGAAGCCCCCATTTGCTCCCTAGAGGGATCACATAAGTCTGTGTCACAGTACTAATGACAGCAGTGCCATGTGCAGGTAAGTGATAACGGAGGGCAGCCAGGCTGGTGGAACTTCAGAGGGCGTGAGTAAAGGTCTCTAGGTGAGAATACAGCACAAGCTGACTGCAGAGTGAAGGGTGTGATTGCAGAAAGACATCTCGAGTGCCATAAAAATGACTTCCAGTAGCCAGAGGTTAAGATTTGGATTTCTTCTGTAATGCCTCCTAAAGTAACCAATCCCTTTCTGTGTGGATGAACTCATCCTTGTGGTAAAGTTTGCAAGCAAAGCAGTTACTGTATCTCCTGGTGAAAAAGTTATTTAGGGTTGTTAGGGATCTGGCTCTGTGGAAAAAGCACTTGCTATGCAAGCCTGAGGGCCAGAACTCAGATCCCCAGCTCTCACATGGAAAGCTATATGGGCACGGTGGCCACCTGTAATCCCAGAGCTTGAGAGGCCCAGGCGGAGGTCTCTGGGGCAACCTGGCTGGCTACACTGGTGAATCGGTGAGCTCTGGGTTCAGGGGGTGCCCTGCCTCAGAGTACAAACTGAGCAGAACAGAGGAAGACACCCGACATCAAACTCAGAACTCACATGCATGAGTCAACACACATGTACCCACAATCATGCGCCCATACACATGTGAATACGCATACACACATGTACACTACACATACAGAAAGAGATTTTTTTTTTCTCCACTCTACTAATATCAACATTGTACATGTCACTTTCTTTAGCCAATGAGATAGAAATGAAATGTCACAGAAGTACTTTTAATTAGAAGCTTGATGGGTCACTGCGTGTGTGTTGTCCTGGTCAACCCTTTTTTCTTCCCACAATAAAATCATTAGTAACTCCAGACATGTGAAGTTCAACTAGTCTGAATTCAAACGAGTAAGCTATGCAGGATAATTGAAAGTGACCAAAACCAGACATGAAATGTGAGTGAGAACTAAACCTTTGTGGTTGTAAACCAGACTTTTAGAATAATTTGTTATTACAGCATACCTTAGTATAAACGGACTTGTACATCACTGTATTTCAGAGACCCAGCCCAAAAGAAGCAATCACTCCTCCTAGAAGCTATATGACAGCTCTGTCCATGTCAGAGACAGTGAACCTAGCCTGGACATATCTTCCTCTTTGGAACTAAAAGTGTATTTTACTCTTGTTTGGAATTAATTCTTTGAGTCACTGGTCTTTCTCTGGAGCACAGTGGCTAATACTCTGAACCCTTAGTTCACACCCACACTCACATACATTTATATCAAAAATCGTCTTTCTGCTTCTCCTGTGGTAATGGGCTATGAGAAGCCGTGCTTTGGCCACAGAAAAGGGTCAGGGGTGCAGACAGAAGCCAAAGATAACAACACGGAAACCTCTAGTCAGTACCCTCCAGGCTCCTGGTTCTCAAGCCTTGAATAAGAAATGGTTTGAATAATGCTGTTTTCTAAAAATCCAGTTTCTGGCTGTTATTCAGTTTCAGTCACTGCTGAAAGGCCACAGGTAGTACTAGCAATAAAATGCAAATATCCATTTCCTAACTGTTTACAAGCAGTTCTTTTGGATCTCTGTGAGCCGGTGACAGAGAAAGCCTTGAAAGAAAAGAAAAATACAAGTTCTAGGAATAGTACCTTCAAGCGCCATGAACACTAGCCAGTACCGAGGAAGCTCTGAAGGCAGCTTTCTCCATTTGTTCTACAGCTTTTGTAAAAGCAGTGTCTTTAGCAGTAGGTGCTTACTATCCAGTTTTGGTGGGCAACCAAGAACAGGGGCAATGGCAAGAACTGTTTGACGGTCTATTGGACCCCGGGTCAACAGCTTCTAGAAAGGGATTCCATTTCTGGTTCTGAGTTGTTTTATTTTTCATTAGCCTATGAAGTCTACAAGGGCAATGTCCCCTCCTGTTATAGGATGATTCCTTTTAATCTCTTTTCACAATGTGTATGTATATGCTTCGAGAAGCTTCTAGAGTGATAGGTTTCCATACGGCTTTTTCTAAAGGCCTTTACTATTATATATCTCTCCCCACACCCCCTCCTCTGCCCTGCCCTCCCACTCCTGACCCCACTGAACCCTTTGCACTCTGATGTTCCCCTTCTCCCTTCATTTACCACCCTTCCCAGGAACCCCACACACACCCATTGATGCCTGTTTATTAGTTTCTTGACCCCTCTAATTTTCAAACTGAAACATGCATATCAAAGATTTCAAAGCCAGCATCCACCTATGAGAAAGAACCTGTGATGTCTGACTTTCTGAGTCTGGATTATCTCACTCAGAATGACTGTTTCCAGTTCTATCCATTTACCTGTGAATTTCATTTTTAAAAGCTGAATAATATTCCGTTGTGTATATGTTACTTTCATTATCTATTCATCAGTGGACATCTACATTGTTTCCAATTTCTGCCTATTTTGAAAAGGGCACCAATGAATATGGACTAAAGAGGTATTTCTGTACTGGAGTGGAGTCTTTGGAGTGGAGTCTATGCCCGAAAGTGGTATGGTTGGGTCATATGGTGGATCAATATCAAGCTTTTTGAGGACTCGCCACTCTATTTCCATAGTGGCTGTGCTAGTTTTCCCTCCCACCAGCAGTATAAATAGCAGTTCCTCTTCCCCTCCGCCTTGCAAGCATCTGTTGTTGTTGTTTGTTTGTTTGTTTGTTTTTCTGAGAGGGGTAAGACGAAATCATAAAATAGTTTTAATCTGCATTTCCCTGGCGACTAAATATGTTGAACATTTTTTAAGTATTTTGCAGCCATTTGTGATTCGTCTTTAGAGAACTCCATGTTTTCCTGTTCAACTCGTTGCCTCCTGGCTTTTGTTTTTTTCTTTGTGTTTAGTTTTCTGAGTTCTTTGCATGTTCTAGATACTAACCCTCTGTCAGAGGCACAGCTGGTAAAGGGTTTTCCCGTTCTGTAGGCTGCCACTTCACTTGAATGGTGTAGGAAAAACCATCCGTCAACCTTACCCAGCTGTGAATCCTCTGAACTGCAATAACAATTGGCCTGGTAATTTGCCCACTGGTGCTGTAGTGACACAAATACTATGGAATTAATCAGCTATTCTTTAATTAGAGTATAAGATCTATTTCCTGGGATGGAGCCCATACCTGACATTGATATCCAGTTTAGGAACCTGAGGCTAGACAGGTCACAGGACAGAAGAGAAGCAAGTACTAGTTTCCTACCAAACAGTTATCATATTAAGCTGTCTCTTAATGACTTGTTTTTATAGCCATAGATTAACGCATCTCGCAGCTCTCATTGGAGAAGTTTCCTTATGCAACATAGGGTGACTAACACAACTGGCCGACCTGCAGAGAACAAGAGGCTACATGCAGCGTGCTTATCCCTGAAGAAGGCATCTACATCAAGCTTCTGCCTCCCAAGGCTCAGGGATCATTGCAAAAGAAGGGGAAGAAAGATTGTAGGAGTCACAGAAGGTGGATGACCACAAGGAAACAGTTTCCCAGATAGCTGGTGAGTTACTCATATGAACCCACAGCAACGATGGGTTCATTCGCACAAGTCCATGCAAGCTCAAACCAGAAATCATCCCAGCACAGACATGAGGAAGTGGGTAAGAAGCTCCAATCCCACCTAAGGAAACCGTTTCAACAAATGGCTGCTGAGAGGGACAGAGACAGGCTCTTTCAAGCATCGGACTCTCAGTAGGTTAACCAGGCTCCAGTGCATAGACCCACACAGGTGGACATTTAGGGACACAAATTAAACTCAATAGGTCTTTATCTATAGTATATTAAGTTGAGCAGGGGAGGATAACAGGAGGTACAGTTATGGGAGGGATCTAAATACCAACAAATTATATTGTGTATGACAATCATAAACATTCAAAAAGGGATTCTTTAAAGAATTGCTGAGAATGGTGACAGGCACCTCTAAAACAATAACAAGAACTGTTGTGGTTGTTGTTGATGCTGCTGTTGTTTATTACTATTACTATTATTATATTATTAAATGGAATAGCCCTTGCGGTATACACCACCAAGGCTGTACTTACGCTCCTCAAGGAAACCAGAATTTACTCACTAGAAGGATTTTGTAAGTAATGTCTCTGTCAAACTATCAACAACTGTAGTGCTATGTACAGGTAAATACAGTAGGTAGGTGACCTTTCAAGGCACCTTGCCATGTGGCATGTGGCGTAAGCTCCTCACATGCACTGGCTCTGACCACTCCTAACTGACCTGAGAACTTATTCTCCGTATTTTATAGATTCTTCACACTTTATCATTTGTAATCATTTTTTGTAATGTTATAATTGGCTGCGCAGTAATATCAGTAAGTAAATATTAAATGGCACAATTAGACCTGAAGGGAGGTTACCTGTGTTTCTGATCTCAGTATGTGGTTTCTTTTAAAGTTCCCTGTACAGAGTCATCGCTCCCTCCAAAAGCAATGGTAAGAGCCAAATGATAATCAGCTGTGCCTGGTGACACAGACCTGTAATCCCAGCCACTTGGGAGGCTGAGGCAAGAGGATTGTAAGTTCAGCACTTGCCTGGGCCACAGACTGAGTTTAAAGCCAACCTGGACAGATTAGCTACACCATCTCAAACAGAGAGCAGGAGTGGGAGAGATCACATGCTGTTCTTGCAGAGGACCTGAGTTCAGTTCCCAGCACCCACATTGGGCAAGTCACAACTGCCTATAAGTTCAGCTCCAATTGAAAATGTGTACAATTAAAAATGATATGTCTTTTGAAAAACAAAAAGAGGGCAGAAGCTGTAGCTTAGTGGCAGGGTTTGGCTACCATGTGTGAATCTCCAGTCCCACCCACACTAAAAAACCAATGATACACTAAAATTCATCTCATGCAAAGCAGCCATTATTTATGTGGCAGCTAGGACTTCTAAAGAAGATTCCAGAAAAAAAAGGTCAACGTATTAAGATGAGTCTGAATATCGATATTGATATTTTCCATAAGACATTTGTCAATTATGGTTGAAAGGTTAAGAAAGGAGCCTTTACTGTGAAGGATCAAACTAGCATAGGTACGCGCAATTTCATGGGGCTAGAGTTAAGATAAATTGGGTTCAAGCCTGCCAAACCAGCAAGAAATTAAGGAGTAAATGTGAGAGATGAAACGAAGACACAGAGAAGCAAAACCAATATCCATCACCAGCTTCTTCTAGAGACATTTCCTGGAAAGCGGCACAGGGCAGAAGCCTTCAGAAGCCAGACAGAAAGAAATTTTCAAAGGAAGAAAAAGATCAGTAAGATGGCAAGTAAGGTGACTGATGCCAAGCCTGAGGACTGGCATTCAATCCCCAGAAGTCACATGGTAGAAGGAGAGAACCAGATGCCAGGTGTCCTCCACACCCATACTATAGCATACACGTACACACACATAATACATAAAATAAATAAATAAATAAATAAATAAAAATAAACTGCTTTTTTAATGGTAAGAAAAGTCACACTGCCAGAGAGACAAAAAGAACAAGTGAAAGCACACCAGGGAACAGAGGTCTAACTTAGGAAACGTGACACCTAGGTTTGGGGCTGGATTAAAATAGAATGAGTCACACAAAGAATGCCATCCACCACTGAGTCACTTCTAGGATGATGGCTGAGGTGAGCCACGCCCCTCTTGCCTGACATAGAAAAGGGAGAAGCCCCGTGATGGAGAGCGACATCATTCACACTCTGACAGTTTCACAGACCATGATGCCCAATGTCCCACTGAAAACTTCCAGATAGATTGAAAAGTAGTGTCAAAGAAAATGCATCAAACAAGGCCAAGACTTCCGCAACTGACTCACAAGTTAAGTTACTCAGACATTCAGCTTTGAATCCAACGTTCCATGAAATAGATGCAAGACTGGTAATTGACCAAATCACAGAAACCAAGAGAAATTCAAGAGGTGACAACTACACTGACAGAAATTATAAACTCGGCAGACAAGTTCAACAATAAATCAGAGAAAGATGAAGAAGTGCCATTTCAGCAGTTGTAAAACATGGAAGAGAGCATGAGACTAGGGGGTACAGACACAGTTAAAACATCTATATAAAACCTTTGGTGACAGTTTACCATATATGGGCTTTACAACCTAAAAGAGACAGAAAGAATGAATAGATAGGCTGACTAGACCCCAGTGGATGAACTTGCACTGAGGGTCATCTGGGTACAAATGCTTGACTGGTTAGGCCTTAACATAGATGACAGAATGCATGTAATCCAGTGGATGTGGAAGGGGCTAAATTTTATTAATATCTATTATATGAAATGCACAAAACTCAATAAAAGATACATAAAATGAATTTTAAAAAAACAATGAATAGAAATAGAATTTTCCTGTACTGGGAAAGGATGCCCAGGTCTAGGTGCAGGAAGTGATATAACTCTCAAAAAGAGGCGCTGGAAAGATAGCTCAGCAGTTAATGGCTCTGGCTGCCCTTGCAGAGGACCCAGGCTCAGTTCCCAGCACCCACATGGTGGCTAACAACCATCCCTAACTCCAGTTCCAGGGGATCTGATGTCTTCTTCCGACCACTGTGGGCACTGCACCACATAGGCACACTTTAATACACGCAGGTAATAAACCCATACATATAAAATGACAATAATAAATAAAATATCTTTAAAAGAATACATACAAAACAATTAACACTTGAGTACATCACAAATAACCCTGCTGAACACGAAACTGAACAGAGGAATCTTCCAAAGCACCCAGGACAGAGAAAGGGCTACCCTTCACAGGAGCAAACATTAGATTAGCTGCTTACTTTCTAATGATATAGTGAAAACCAGATTCCAAGGATAGAAATGACATCTGCAAAGTGGAGGGGGAACCACTCTGAGAAAGGGAAAGCACTCCGAGGAAACCCTCCACACTAGCAAAGGTTAAATGCTTCATCCTGAAAGAAGGATGCGAAGGACATTCTACAGAGCATTCTTCAGGAAGGATGAAAATTATCCAACACAGAAACAGGAAGTACAAAAAGGAATAAATGGCAAAATGCCAGTGGATATAATGAAACACAGACTTTAGTAAAGGGTGTGGTGTTTTAGAAATGTAATAGTAAACAGATGTCAAAGCTTACGAATGACAAATCAGATGCCCAGAACAGGTAGAAGTTAAATGGTCTAAATCCTTAGCGTTATTTTTTAGTTGATTAGTATTAGGCTGTGATAGAAATATTCATGTTTTAATGCCTTGGAATCTCCTTAAAAATCTACCAACTAATAGAAGGGGAAAGGAACAATGTTTTAAAAGTTTAACCAAGAAAAAAACAAACAGATAAAGGAGAGATAACGTGAATGTGAATAAAAGTTCCAGAAACTCAAATCTCATACACATATTTTCACTTATAGGTAGAATCTAAAAATGCTGAACCCCTAGAAGCAGAGAGGGGGCTAACAGGAACCTGAGTCTGGGCACAGGAAAGAGCGGCAAGGGAATATCAGCAAATGGAGAGTGCCTCTGGATAAGAGGAAAAAACCTCTAAGGCTCATAGTAGAGTAATCATGGTTGACAGCAATTCACTGAATATTGCAGAATGCCAATGGAGAGAATTTAGACAAGGACACGACACATTCTGATATGTTAATAACCCTGATCCTTTTGTTGACCAACGTATGAACGTATTGACATGCCACAGTGCACCACAGACACAGAACTACCTATGTCAATTGAACATTTGAAACTTTTAAATTCAGCCTATCAGTAAATTCAACAGAGTCTAAATATGCCAATTGAAAATATCAAACGAAATTAAAATAAAACCTTTATGTTGGTCTTGTAAGAATCACAACACAAACGTGCAATCAGAGGCTAACAGAAGAGGGCTGGAAACGTTACATCCTGCAAACATTAAGCAAAGGAGACTTGATAAAAGTGGGCTGACATAATGAAGGCAGACTTCAAGACAAGAAATATAATTGAAGAGAAAGAACATTTCAAACTGGTATGCCCAATCCTTTTGAAAGATAAGCACTCTAATGTGTCTGCAGCTAGAAATGTAATGTGAAATATATAAACCAAAAAAAAAAAAAAGACAAAACTGCAAGCAATAAGCTGTGTATAAACCTAGCAGAAAGATAACTCATCCAGTAGCTCCCAAATTAAAATGCAGAGCAGGGGCTGGAGAGATGGTTCTTCAGTTAAGAGTACTGGCTGCTCTTGCACAGGGCCCAAGTTCCCAGCACCCCTACGACAGTTAACAACTGTCTGTAACTCCAGGTCCAGGCGAATCTGATGCCCTGACCTTCTCAGGTATTTCAAGACAGGGGTGTACTGACATACATACAGGCAATACACTCAAATACATAAAATAAACAAAAAGAATAAATAAAATATTTTGAAAAGCAGAGCAAAATATCACCAAGGATTTTTAAATATTAACACAGCAGCATTTATCTAAATGAAACACACTGCTGTAATTAACAAGGCAATGCACAAAATGTTCAAGTTTATCCAAAAGCTATGAAAATTTGCCTAACTCTGGATTGTAAAATCTAAACATCAAAGACTAAGGTTACCCAGAGGATCCTATCTGTTTTCATTATAATTAAGCTACAAGTTGTTAATAAGAGAAAATAGGAAGCACCAGGACATCAAAAATATTTGGAAACTGAGGAATGAGTTGTTAATAACCATGGGTGAAAGTCAAAAACTGGTCATGGAGGGGCTGGAGAGACGGCTCTGCAGTAAAGAGTACTGACTGCTCTCGCGGGGGCCCAGGTTTGATTCCCGGCACCCAAAGGCATCTAACACCTGTCTATAACTCCTGTTCCAGGGGAATTCGCTCTCTTCTGACCTCCATGAGCATTGCATGACATAGGTGCACTTACATAAGTGCAAGCAATTCGCATACACAAAAAAATAAAAATAATAAATAAAATGAAGTTTAAAAAAAAAGAAAAAAAACTGGCGATGGAGTGGGTGTAATATGGGTGTCCCATTTAGGACCAAGCACTCGGCAGTTTCTTACTTTCAGCATTTTAACTGAATTAGAAAATACTTTCTCTGCACAGTAATAAAAAGAATGTTGCCAAATTTGTAACAGGAGAGGATTGCGAAATAGCCTTAAATGAAACTAAGAAACAGAAGGACAGATGAAAGCATTATCTACTTTAAACGATCAGGAAAAGAGCCAAATAACCTGAAAATGGAGAATAAAGAGATAATAGGATATCTTAAATTAAAAAAAAATCAAAGACTCAAAAGATGACTCTCCAAAAACATATAAGGTAAACACCAGAAGAGTGGCCTGCAAGAAACGTGAATTACAGTTCATGTTTTCAAGGATAAAAACAGAGATACCATTACAGATCTTACAGGCATTTAAAGACAGCACGAGGATATTAAGGACAGGTTTATTCCACACATGAAAATTCAGAACATGAGAAAACTCATCGTTTAGCAAACTGGTACAGGAAAAACTCAATTAGTCCTGTGAGAGGGGAAGGCAGTGTGTCAATCAGACTCCCAAGCAGAAACTTCCAGGCTCAAGATCCATTAGTGATTCTCTCTAAATGCTATAATTAACATCAGTGTTACATGAAATCTCCTGGGGGTAGACAGAAATATTTTCCTTCTTGTTTTGTGATGGTAAACATTTTTTATTGAATGTCTGCAAATTGCATCCATCTTGACTTTTAGACCCCCTTGCCGGTATGCTCTTCCTATCACCCACCACTAGATTTCATGCATTCTGTCATATAAGGCCTGGTTTGTGTCTCCAGATGACCTTAGGGTTGAGTCCATCCACTGCAGCCTCGTCAACCTATGCAGCGTCGCTCCTTTAAGGAAAACCTCTCTTAGAAGTCATCGTCAGTGGCCAAGAGTTCCTCAACTAAGGTTGGGGTTTCTTACCCATTTCCCAACTTCCATGCTGAGAATAAGAGACTGCAGAGTGCTTGTCCCTGAAAAGGACGCCTATATCAAACCTCTGTACCCCAGGGCTCAGGGGCCATTGCAGGTGATACACGTTAATGGTTAAACCTGACAGGATTATATGAGAAAGGAAAATTATAGACGAATACCTCTACTAAACATGGATACAAGAATTTTTTAGAGACTTAAATGTTCTCTAAAATTTGCTTTATTTAAAATATTCGCACTAACTGGCCAGGTATTGTAGGCAGGCCTTTGATCCCAGCACTTGGGAGCAGAGGCAGGCAGATCTCTGTGAAATCAAAGTCATATGGTTATTTAAAAACCATTTTAGGGAAATTCAATCCCTCATATTATTAATGTACATGAGACAAAAGAAGAAAGGTCTGTGGATTCATTTGGTCAGTAATTAGGGTGTGACACTACAAGAACTCTTTTGTGACTGTCATTTCACCTTCTTCTAACATGACATGCTCTTGCTGTTCGCTTAGATTCCCAAGCCCACATGACCCCAGCCTGACATGAGCATGTCGTTACCATCTCACCGGTTGGTTAAGATACAAGCATGTAGCCCGATGTGGGCCAATGAGACTTGACTTCAGAACAGAGTTTTAGAATTGTTCTGAGGTGATAGGGGTAAAATCAAGGGTCTGTGCATGTAAGGCAAGCACTCGATCGCTGCTACAAGGATAGCATTTTTGCTGAATTATCTGACAATAACAGCAAACTTGGTCAGGGAGAGTGATAATTAACTGGTGAACACAATCCTGATACTGCTATCACTCTCAGAGATCTTTCCTGAAAAAAATAAAAATTAAAGAAGAAAGAGAAAGAGGAGAGGGAGGGGAACAGAGGAGGGGGAGATGGTGGTGGTGGTGGTGGTAGTATTGATGATGGTGGTACTGGTGATGATGGTAATGATGATGTTGCTGGTGGTGATGATGGTAATGGTCTTAATGATGGTGGTGATGCCACTGGTGGTGATGGTGATGGTGATGATGATAGAGAATGATGCTGATGCCGGTGACAGTGATGATACACATTTCACTATATGCAGATAATACATAGATATGAGAGATGATTGGTTATTCATAAAGATGCATCAAGGTATAATTACATTTTTGAGAATCTGAATATAAACACATTTAATACTTTCATTTGGGACAATGAGTTGGGTTTCTAATACTTTTATCCAAGAACTTTGATTTAAAATCACTAAGACCAGTCAGGTGTGGAGGCACATACCTTTAACCCCAGCACTCAGGAGACAGAGGCAGGCAGATCCCTGTGAGACTGAGGCCAGCCTGGTCTATATAACAAGTTCCAGGCCATCTGGAACTATAAGGATACTCTCTCAAAAACACCAACAAAATAATAAAATGAATCCTGTCAGAGGGCGACTTCAAAAATTATCCATCCTGATGTTCTCAGATGAATGTACAATACATTCAAGAGTCTAGTTCTCTGATAGTTAGCTTGATGTTTCTTTAAAGTTTCATATCTCAGCCTAAATATAAAGACAAGTGAACTTTCTAATGTGCTCAATCATATTTGGTCTTAATAGGAAAAAGTTCCCCAAAACTATAACAGAAAATTGATTTTCCAAGATGTAGCATGAGGTAATCAATACCTTTCTAATTGGACTTAAGGACCACTCAAAAGGAGGGAGTCTATGTCTGGTACTGTAAACATAGTCAGGTATACAGGGCTGGAGAGGTCATAGGCATCAGAGAACCTACTGATGCTTTCCTAAACCAATGTAATGTCTTACTATATTTTAAATACAGATCCTTTAATTCACAACATGAGGTTGGATGCCCAGCACTCAGGAGGCCGAGGTAAGAAGATAATGCGTTAGAGGCCATCCTGGGCATGGTGACTGATCTTGGTTGTCAACTTGACCATATCTATAATTAATTAAAATGTGAGAGGCTTTCTTGATCAGAGAATTTGAAGCAAAGACTCACCCTAAAAGTGGGTGTCACCCTCCATTGGGAGACCATATAAAAGAAAATGGCAGAAAGAGCGTTTGTGTATGCCTGGGAGAGAAGGCCAGCTCTTCATTCTCACTGGCGAGTTTATCTGTCTTGTTGCTGTCCCATTCATCTGCTGATATTAGAACCAACTTCTTCAGGTTTCAGCATAGGGTGAAGAGCCGCAGATCTCCATGAATCCCTCCAGGCCTTCAGCACCACAATGAGACTGTGGAGACATCCAGCTTTATGGACTGAGCGGTTACTGGATTCTTCATTTTATCCATTCTGTGCCTTTAAAGAACCCTGACTAATACACACTGGGCTATACAGTGAGACCCTACCTGAATAAAAGTAACTAAAAAAATTTAAAAATAGACGGGAAGGGGTTACAAATTCATATTACCACAGGGTTTAGCTTGAGAAGACAGACCAATTTTGAGACAAGAGGCACAAAAGACGTGCAAGCTAATCCCCAAGGGACAGCTGCCATTAAGCCCCAGTCACTTGAGTGTGCGTGTGTGAGCATGTATGTGCATGGGTTTCTATGTATGTGCACTTGTTTGCATGTACTACATATGTGTGTACATTCATGCATGCATGCCTGTGTGCACATGTAAACATGTGTACATACATGTGCATGTGTGTGCATGTATGAACTCAGGAATACAATGCATCCATAAGATAAATAAAGTCTGGACATGACCACTTTCCCACCGCTGATTCTGAACACATCTTCCTCTATTTTCCATCTCATATACACACAACACTTACACTATTGCTAACATCTGTTCTCCAAATACCCCATATTTTTCTTCTTAGAAAAGACATTTCTTTCACATAGAGATAAAGCATAGATGCTTTAGCATATATTTATTTAGTGAGACTATATTATACTTTCTAAAAATCAGATGCCTTTACCTGTGCAATCTCTAGAAGGAAAATTACCCTTTTCCAATAGACACTCACATTTTATGTGACATTTTTAACAGCCTTGAAGTTTCAACCTCAACCAGCAATATTTGAATTGCTTTTAATTCAGCAAGTAAGGAGAAGTGAATACTCTGGCAGCTACTTCTTGACGCATGTCAGAAGTGAGGGCCCTCCCCTGGGAATCTGGTGTTCATAAAAGTCAATTTTTTCATTCATGCTCCTGAAAGCAACCCCCACACAGAGCTACAGTGACGTGCCTGTCACTCTCCAGGCAGACACCACACTCTGAAATAACAAGGTGTGCAGAGGTTTTTGAAATAACTTAATATAATCAAAATTCCGATCTGAGCTATTAAAGAAGGAGAAAAATTAATTTAAAAACTGACATCAGTGACCTTTAGAATCATGTGTTGGGGCTCTTGTAAAACATGTATTCAAAAGCTACTGTTTGTCTTGATTTGCTTGTAATAAAATGTTCTTTATAGAAAGTTAGATGGAATTGTTCAGAGAGGTCCATTGTTAAGAAGATAATTTAATTGGTATATAGTAAAAATATACATACAGTATTGTCTCCTCGGTTGCACAGAAAGACTTAAGAATTTTAGTTACTTGCCACTAGAATAATAAAAATTGTTATAATGCTATGATTTTGGTGTTGTGATCAAAACTTATCTACAGAACACTGATGGGTGGTTATGTATATTTTTTTTACTTAATCCTCTTAACCTTTTAAGACAAATAACAGTAATATTCTTTTCAACAATGAAGATACTGAGATCCAGGAAGGTGACAGTCACTGCCATAAGTTTCAAAGCATGGACTACAGTGTGGGTCTGTGACCAAGGACCGTGTGCCTAACCACTCAGCTATTCACTTACAAAGTCAGGGGAAGCTTTGAAAACATCATTTTCGACCTTGCAGAGTAACCTGTTTTGTGATCTTTCTCCCATCCCTGGGAAAGACAGAATGGGTGTCCCATTTACCCACTTCCTTTCGCTGCTCAAGCCAGGCATACAGGGCTATTCGTATGTTCCCTGTACCCTACCTACATTCAACCCACCTCAAAGACCCCTTCAGTAGGGTCTTCTCTCCACCTTCCCCAGCAACAGGCCAGTCCAAGCTTCCATCATTTCTCCAGAGACTGCAGCCACCCTCACCTCCATCCCAGCCTACATCCTCTTTCTTCCCACCCTGTCCCATCTTGTCTAGCCTATTTCCTGTCTGGGATGCCAGCACTTGGAATTTTCTCGATGTTGTAGCTTCCCCATCAGCCCTTGCCCCTCTGCTGTAAGTTCTCTTCCATTCCTCTTCACCTATTTGATTCCTACACACCCTCAAATATTAGCTGACAACCAGTTCTTCAGGAGAGTGTAGACCAAGCCAAACCACTCTCCCAGTACACTTGCCCCTCCTCTGAAATAGCACAGCCAAGCTATGCCATCCAAATCGTGGGTTCTGTGCTTGAACCAATTAAAGACAAACTCTTCTTGGAAGACTGACATTCACGATTTAGCGAACAGACAGAAGTTTTGTAGTAATAGATAATATGAGTTTCCAGGCAAGGAGCCTAGGTAAGAATCCTAACTCCATCCACCACCTCCTGGATTCAGTTCTAGACGTGTGGCTTTGAAAAACATTTGAACCTCCTGTGTCTATTTTCTCATCCTTCCCCGGGTTGCTGTTAGGGGTAAATAAGGCAGAGAGAGTGGTAAGGACTGAATCAACAGCTATGTGAGTTGTTAATATAAAAATGTGGATCAATTTCCAGGAGACAATGATGATTGAAGAAGTACTCAAAACATTAATACCTACAGTGGAATATCAACAATATTTAAATACTCATTAAACTATACTACAGAGCACTGTAATGATATACACCTCCAAACACAACAGTGGAGTGGGTGGAGGAAGGCTGGAGGGTTCATGCAAAGACGGGTACTCTGGCATTCTATGAACTGTATTCTATCTCCCATTCATAGATGCACGAAATAAAAACTGTGTTGAGTAGGTAACATATAAAATCATTTGAACCAACATGCTAAGATGGCCTTTTGTGGGTTTTTTTGCCATGAAGAGAACTGTGGCTAGATTAATAGAGACCAGTCACACACTGAATAAATGAATAGATGACCCAGATGTGTCTTAAAGAGAGAGTGAGAGAAATGAAGTGCAAACCTATACATCCCAAAGTTTCTCCCAACCACCCAAGCAGTTCAAAGTCTCTACTCTAAAACAAGGTCCAGAAAGAGATGGGGCTGTCAGGTGCCTGCTTTCAATACAGGTTACACCAGCCACTGAGCTGATCCCTCCATGGGGTACAAATGGTAAATTTCATATTATGTACATTTTACTCTAATAAAAAAAAGTCCATAAATATCCTTTTTTTATTATTCCAAATGCAAAAGTAAACTGACCTCTGGGTCTGAATTATCACCAACCAATTGTCTGAGTGTTTTATATACACCTTGTTCTACCCTTCAATATAAAGGATTTCTCCTAGATGCAGCTGGGGCTTCAAAATGACACAAGAGAGAATAATGCAGGACATTGTCATGATGCCACAAGCATGATGTGTAAGACAACAACTAGGACTGGCTTGATTACCAAAGCTCCATTGTAGAGCACAGAAGTGATGTTCAGTGACACTGACTTCAGCAGACTGATGGTAAATCAGAGGGCAGAGAGCTAACCCCCCATGACTCTAATTGCAAAAACTGGAAATATAGGCAATTAGCTACAGATTCAAAACACTGAACTATTCTGGAAAATATTAGAAGGCTTGGAGGAGGAGTCACAATCCATAAATAAAAGCAGCAGTGAGTTAAAGGGATAATTATATCAGTGAAAAGACACACTGTAAAACAGAAAAGCAGCCCTTGGCAGACAATGGCATCTTCAGATATATTTGCAATCCACAAATATAAAGAAAAAGAGCAGGATTCTTCTGGTAGGAGATATGTGAGCAAGACAAACTGACTGAATAGCTCCCTTGTCTTTGTCTTTAAAAAAAAAAAGGCAACATAATGATGGGTGAATTCAGTTTTCTTTGTGTTAAGTAGGGAAAGAAAATGCTGATTGCCACAAAAACATCTGACAAGAGACCCAATACCATAAAAACTGACAAGCTATTAACAGGAGAACTAAAATCCATGAAAACTATTTTTAAACTATTAAGCCAATAAGACTGGGTCGTTTGATTTCATATGCCCATGTCTGCAAAAGCAGATGAATCAATTTTATTTTAATCTATTTGGATCTTCGAACTTAATAAAATCTCATTAATTTTAAATGAGGCCAGAGAATTAACAAAAACAACCTGGTACCTGGGTTGCTTGCGTTAGATTATCCAATATTTTCATTAACAAACAACCAGCTATCGTAGCTGCTGCCAGAAGCACCTGAGCTTACCTGATCTCACACTGGGTCATTTCACTCCCAAATAACCCCACTGCACCTGAGATGGCAGTACCTAACACATGAGCATGACAGTAGACCCGATCTAGTGTAGTATTTTTTTTTTCTTATAAACTGAACTCCCAGCTATGCAGTTAAATCTGACAGTGGAGAAAAATCTAAACATGATCTAGACCCAGTTGGTATAAAATGCACAGATCAGGAGGTATATAACTAGCCCAGGGGAGGCCACATGCCATGCAGACCTCAGGGCCGGATTCCACCGAGCTGGCGGAAAGGATCTCAGCACAGGCCAGGAGCCCTTCTGTTCAGTAACAGAATAGGTTGTGATTTCTGTGCATGGTTTTGTTTTCTGGATGAGGGAAGGGGGTGGGGAGTTAGCTAAGTAGAGATGGGTACCCCATACAAGGACTCAAAACAGAATGAGGAATGTACATGGTCTTCCAACATCTTTCCTCAGAGAGGAAATGAAGATGACCCTCAATATTCAGTTCCACACTGTAGTGTGATGGACCAAGGTGGGGTGCTGACTCAGAGTCCTGGATTAAGAGCCCCGCTTCATCCTTAGCCACCCATGCAGTCTTGGTTAAGTTATGTGGATGTCTGGTGTCTCAATCACGCCTCGGCCGTGTGGGGAGGACAGCCTGCATCATAAACAAGCAGGCAACAATTGCGTGGTAGAGTTCATCTGTCCTTAGACACACAAAAGCCACATGTAAGTGAGGGAAGATTTTGTCTGAGACGACAGCTCGGAATGAAGATAGAACTTCAAAAGAAAGAAAACAGGTGTGGGCTACAGATGTGACTCACTGACAGTGCTTCCTAGCATGCATAAGGCCCAGGGTTCAAACCCTGGCAGAAGGGAGGGGGGAGGGACTGAGGGTGGGAGGAAGGAAAGGAGGGAGATAGGAAGGAAGGGAAGGAAGGAATATGACCCCCCACTTTCCTGAGGGCAGAGGAAAAGGGGGTTAAGTAACAATATAGAAACAAAAATATAGCTGCAGTCACAAAGAAACATGCTGGAAAGAAATCTACAGTCAGGAAGTTGAGCCAGGAGGGTCATGGGTTCCAGGCAAGCCTGGATTACTCAGTGAGGTCTTGTCTCAGAAAACAAAATAAATAAACTTCTTTAAAAGTTTAAACATCTACTAGTTCCAGAAAAGTGTGGATTCTGACTCATGATAGTTCCACTCAAGTCGACAGGTACTGCCTCCTTTTCTCTCCCACTCAGCCCCTCTTTAACCCTGGAGAGGCAGAAATCACAGCCAGTGATCTGAGAAAAGAAACAGACAAGGCAGGGCACCGCCCCCCTCTGACAACAAGCTGCCTAGCGTGTAGCAAGCTCTAGAAACACAGTCCAAATGTAAGCAACTGCACAAGTCTGTATCTTTTAATTCCTAATGTAGAACCTACTTTTGCAATTTAGACGCTTTCAAAACCTTCTGTGACTGAGTAGGTAGAAGGAAATCGGTGATCTGCCAGAATTTTTATTCAGAGACAGCGACAAAACCCGGCTCAACTGAGTAAATCTAGGGACACAGAAGAAGACAGAACTAAAGTTGCTTCAAGATCTCCCATCGTAGAAGCCACTTCAATGGTCCAGCAGGTAAAGTCACTTGCTGCCAGGCTTCATGGCCTGAGTTCAATCCTTGGAACCCACATGGAACAGAGAACCGATTCCCACAAGTTGTCCTCTGACTTCCACATATGCACCATAGCAGGCACATACCCATAAGTGCGCACACACACACACACACACACACACTCACAACTTAAAAAAAAAAAAAAAAAAAAACAAATCTCCCTGTCCAAATCCAGCTCATTTACTACAGCAGCTAACTGTTTGAAGGTCTGTCATGACAGTTCTAAACAGTTCTATCCACTGAGTAAATGTATTGATCTGTACTCAATACTTTCAATGTCATGCCTGTATAAAGTTCACAGCCTTATAAGGTAGACACTGTTACTGATCACATCTTATAGATGAAAGAAACCTACCTTGCCCAAGTCATGGAAGCTAGCCATGGAGTTGAGATTTTTTCATCTCCTCTTGCTTAAATACTATAATAAAGATAATTATCACTTATTTAGTGATTACATGGATTACTCAAATGACTCATGACTGATTTTACTAATGCTGAAAACTCAGTAGAGACAGTAGGCAGCCTGACTGTACAGCCCACGGTACTAGACTGGCTCTGAAGACCTCGCTCCTTCGTTGGTGTGATCTACTGTGAATGCCAGATTCCACCAGGGCTGTTATTACAGGCTGGTCGCATGGGAAGAGCAGGGCTTGAGCTGTTCCTATACGCTCAGGAAAGGCAACTCAGGCAAAGGCAAGAGCAAATCCCGGGGGCAGGGGAGGGTGGCAGACTCCTGCAGCTGCAGATCTGGGACTCGTTCTCCCTGGGGAAGTGTCCACAGGGCAGCCCAGGAAATGAATCACATGGAGAATCAACAATAAATCCTTGAAAGAAGTGTTCACCCTGTGCACCTGCTTGCCTCCTAGGACACTCTCATCACTCACGTTAAGAAGAAGTGGGACAATAACCAACCCGGGGCCCTCAGAATGAAATCAGTGCAAGCAGACTCCTCCTTCTGCAATGCTGGAGCCATAAATCTACAGTTCCCCAGGACGCCAAGCAGGCCCTGCCACACAGGTGCCATACATCTTCCGCTGGCCCATCAGGAAGGCTTCCCTCTTGTAAACAAGAGTGGGTGTGCTCGTTACTACTGCTTTGCTGCCTAACTTCATGGTGAGAATTGAAAGCGAGTCTCTGGGTAGCAAAGGATTTGGTATTCATCTCGGAAGACCCATCAGGATTTGAATACGTCTGCTCGCGAAGCTCTAGAAAAGCGGATTCGCCTCAGAATCCACTTTTTTTTTAATATGTCTTTTTTTTGGATATGTCTGTTCGGCTCTAGAAACATGGATTCGGCTCAGAATATCAAAAGGGGGAACCTACAGTCCAGGAAACAGTTTCTCTTACAAGTGTCCCTTGTAAGGTCATGCCTTCCAGCTCAGGAGTGTAATCGGCACCTGTCAACTGGCACCTATGAGCAGGTAGCTAATGCCGGTTGGTTGATTGACTGACAGAACGAACAAGTGGACAAATGAATGAAATATCTGATGCAGAGGGAAAATGCACACTTTGATATCACAGCCACCTATGCTGAGATGTAATTCATCTCCTAACCTCCTGTGAGACTTGGGCCAAGTTACTTAACGTCTCTCAATTAGCTGGCTCTTGGTAAAGGAGTCTGATAGCAGCTTTGGTGAGGGACTTCTGCCTGTTGATTTGTTTTGCTTCTTTCCTGGCTCTGTTGGATTTATTTCCTGTAACGCCTTGATTAGGGCTTGAACTTTTCTCCCAAGATTATTTAAAAATAATCTGATTTGAGGGAGCAGAAAGTCTTCTTTAAAATGATAGATTATAAATAAATGAAATGTCTCAGAGCTTCTTTTTTATTTATTTTTATTTTACATGTATGAATGTTTTGCATGAGTGTGTGTAAGTACACACATCTTCAGTACCACGGCCCTTTGGAAATGAAAAAGAAATACCTAATTCTTTTCTAAGAAAGCAGAGTTGCTTGGGCACCTCATCCATCCCTAGGCAGATGGCAAGATAAGCAAAGGACAAGAGTTGCGAGACTCTTCAGTAGTGTTTAGGACATCCAGAAGAGAAGAAATTATGACTGGCTACTTCCCAATGGATCAATGGACAGTCCTCTTGGGAAAGTGCTTAGCCTTCAAGGTTCACAGTCACAGCTTAGATTCCTCATTCTGCCTTCTTCTTTGTAGCTGTGTTGCTCTGGACTGAAGCATTCTCTGTAGCCAGAGGTGAGGGCCTCACGAGGCTCATGAAATTCACAAGAAGCTAGCCAGATTCAGGAGGCAAGTGAATCATAGCTGTGTGAGAGTCCTACCTGGTGGAGCTGCCTGCAAATTGCACAGGGGACTCTAATGACAGTCTTCATGAATCATCACCCAGACTGGTGTGAGCTTTGGGGTTTTGAAGCGTCATGCATTCCTCATGCTTCTGCAGGTAACCTCTCATCCACACTCCCGTAATAACCCCACTGAAGTCACTGGTTCACCAGGTTGGACTCAAGTGACATGGGGCTTTGGACTGTTATTGCCCTCTTCTTATGAAGTGGACAGGAATCAACTCATCAGGGAAAGTCCCCTAAGGGTCACTTACTGTGTACTTTCAGTCTTTGGGACTTTCTCTTCTTGCCTGCTCAACGGAGACAATACAGACCTAATGAAGTTTTATGGAGATTGAATGAAAAGACATAAGGACAGTTCCTACCTTGATATAACCAATTCAAAGCCCCTTTCATCCTCCTAGGAGATCTGTTTATTTAGCCTGCAGGGCTGAAGCAGAGATGGAAACAGAGTATACAGTAGATGCAATCTCTCTTCTGTAACACTGAGAAGAGATAAGTTTGGATGCACTGGTTTCTATGAGGTCAATTTGCAAGGTGCATCTTATCCTCCAGGTTTTCCCTTACACACCAGACTAGTCCAAGAGAATCCGCAAAAGAATGAAACTCCCAATAATTTGCAAGGGAAGTAAAATAAGTTCGAGAGAAAACATCAGAAAAGAAAGCAGAGGGTATTATGCATGTGGAATGGAGGTGAAGACGAGGTAAGAGGTGAGACAGGGGATGAACACACGTGCAGAGACGGAGCAGTCACATCACTACTTTGTACAATTAACATACCCTAACAGAATGCATTCCAAAGAAAGGCTCAAAAGTCACCATCTACTATAACATAATTGCTGTTACAAGACTTCACACAAAAGTGGTGAGAACACAGACAAAACAAGTGACAACACCCTAGGAGAGAGGTACAAAGAAAGAACCCTCACTATTGATTTTACAGGAGAAACAGCAGAACATGATGCTTTGAGAGTGAGAGCAATGGCATCTTTAAGAATCCAGGTCCGGGTTCAGTCTACTACAATGTCCCTGACGGGCAACTTCTTTTCAAACTTGACCGAATGGTTAGCTCTTGGCATAGTGGCCAGAAGAGTTCCCGCTCAAACTTAAACTGATCGTGTTCCTCCACTCAGAGCCATTCAGTGTCTTACCGCCTCGCACTGTAAAGGGGAATCCTTGCAGTGATCTCACACTCCCGTGTGTTCTGTGTGTTTCCCACACCAAGAAGCTCTCACCGACCTTTCACACCTGCTACCACCTTCAAAGATGCCCCCTCCCAGTTATCGGTAACACTCATTCTTTCACCTCGAATACTCTCTCCATCATACTTTCTTTTTGTAGCATAGCATCTAATTTAGCTAGCATGAATGCGTCAACATCTATTACACAGACACTATACATACACAAACATGCACATAATTTTGTTGTGCTTTCTACAATATCCCCAAGGCCTACATCTGTCTCCAGCACACAGGGACACTAAAAATCCTTGCGATTACTAAACAGTGACTCATTTATGAAGGAATAAGTGATATTGGCAGATTCTAAGAAGAACTAAGGCAAACAAACCAACAGTGGAATCCTATAATGTTAATTCTAGTATTGTACTGGATGCAACATAAGCTAATCCACCTGGGTAAAGTCATTAACTGGGTTTAGGTCCCTAGAGAGTTCCCACCTACACTTTGGGGAGCATCATACCTACCTGATGCTTTGCAGCGTGGCCGCTCCTGTGGGGAGGATTGGGGGGCACTGATTGGGAGGGACTTGAATAAGGAGGAAGACTGACGCAGGAGGACCCCTGAAGAAATGTGGGTGATGAGGAGAGCATGCAGATTTGGAATTGGGGATATATTTGTACTAGTTACAAATACAATATATTGAGTCCAGTACAGCCAGACAGACACGACCTGGTTAGGAAGGATGCATTTCAGTCATCAAGAAGTCCAGCAACTAGAGAATGATAAAGAGGAAGAGACTGTAGAGTAGAGACATCCTTGTGATCACCAGAAAGAAAAGGGTGGGGCTGGGCAAAAGCTGAGTGACATTTAGGCAAGAGTTTGAGCTCCAGAAGAAAGGCCCACACTGGCTGTGCATCTCAGGACCAGCTGAGCACAGGCAATAGCCGCAGCTTCTCCTGTGGGCACAATCACAGCCAGTGCGGCAAGCCAAACATCTGCAGACTGAAGTTGCACCTTCCACCCCATGGCTTGCATTGCTGGGTAGAAAACAGCAAACAAGAACAGCTGGAAGGAAGCTGAAGAGATGGCTCAGCGGTTAAGAGCACTGGCTGCTCTTGCAGAGGACCCAGCCACCTGTAACTCCAGTTCTAGGCAATCTGACACCCTCTTCTGACCTCCGTGGGCATTGCACAACATGGGTGCACTTACATACATGCATATCATACACTCATACACATGAAATAAAAATAATAAAATATTAAAAAGAACAGACAGATGGGAAAGTCAAGAGGGGCAATCAGCCTTCAGTCCTAAGGTCAGACCCCTGGACTGAGGGGAGAGGGTGACTTCTTAGGCAAGGCATCACCAGTGGAACCAAAATCTTCATTTTGACTTACCAAGTAGGTCTGACTCTGCAGAAACCAGACTTCACAACAGCACTGTAATTCATCTTTCATTTCTGGAATAAAGATGGAGCGAGAACCATGTCAGAGTTCACAAATAAGCGGCTTCACCAGCCAGAGCCAAGAGGAAGTAGAGACACATAACAGGAAGTGAGTTCATTTCCACATAAGAAGAGAGATGGGAGGAAGGTGAAACTGTGCTGCTTCCGGCCTCTGCAGAAGGCATCTCCAGACTAAGCATTATCGGCTTGGGGTGTGCAATGGTATATAGGCATTTTCCATTGAAGAAGAGAAAGAACATCATTCCAGGCAAAAAGAAGGACACATGGCAAAGCAACAACTATGAGCAAACGTCTTCCATCTGGGAACCAACCAACAGCAGGAAACAAGTTTGAAGTGCATGCATTGTGGACCCAGTGACTTTTCCAAGCATACCAAGACATAGGATGCCTGAGATAGTAAAAGCCTTCTGTGTCTTGCAAAGGGTATCGGAGTGGCATGACAGGTGCCCAAGGAAGTCTGCAAGTAAGAGGTGAAATGGGAAGAGCTTTCTCACACCTAAACAACAGAACAAACCCTAATGGTCTGCTCCCATGACAGAATCAGGGCACAGACCACAGACCAGCCACAGGCCCCTCTGCAGTCACGAGCAGCCTTTCTGACTGAAGGGCATGAGGCAGGCAGCAGCTGCCCATCTTGCAGATGTGTGCCAGCAGCACTTAATGTCCAGATCCATCCTCTAGAATCCTTCTTACTGATGCCCTGCCAGCTGGGGGCCCTTCACAAACCATCCCCCCGGTACATCAGACAGACAGCAAAGCCAAGGTCTTCATCGAATAACAGAATGAGATGTGCATGTGCCCCTGAGGCCCTTGATGGATCAATCTGCCAGTTCACAAACGAAACATAAATGCAGTGGGTGCAACCGCCACTCAGTCACCAAGGCCCTGCATAAATAACACTCTGTTTAGTCAGTGCTCAGAGAGAAATCCCTGTGATGAGAAGAAAAATAACAAAACTGCCAGACATTAGGCTACAAGCGGGGCCTTACACAGCAAAGATCTTCACGTCCCTGGAAATTCTGTGCTGCTTGAGGGAGGGACAGGGAGTGAAGGGGACCTTGTGACATGCAAACACTCTGCTGTCAGCCAACTGGCCCATCAAGAAGATGAATGCAGAGCCAGGTAGTTGACAGCTCAAGAAGGAGCAGGCGTGTAGAGCAGGCGATCCTATATGATAGTCACAAAGACCTATGTACACTACCTGCTGACTACCAGGCACTGGCCTGGGTACCTCCCACAGGCTGCCTCACACAGCTTTACCTGGAGCTATTACCCTCCCTTTACACATGAGGACACTCAGTTCAAGCAATTCATTTTATGGACTCAGCCTGCATGCCCACCCCCAGTGGATGGATAAAGAAAAGGTGGTCCATGGGCCACAGTGATGGCTCAGTGGTTAAGAGAGCCATCTGCTGCTCTTCCAGAGGACCACGTTACACTTCCTCCCCTACACGGCCTTCCTTGTTTTTCCGACTGCTGTCACTCTCTTTTCTCCTTCTTTTAGTGTCTCTTTTGTCTACTTCCATCACACACACACACACACACACACACACACACACACACACACACACGCACATGATTCATTTTTACTTTATTTTATGTACCACTTGTTTGCCTGCATGTAAATGCAACCGTGCATGCAGTGCCCACAGGCACCAGAAGAGAGCACTGGAAGGGCATTCCTTGGAACTGGAGTTATAGACCACTGTTAGCTGTCATGTGTGTGCTGGGATCCAAACCCAGGTCCTCTGCAAGAGCAGCAAATACTCTTAACTACTGAGCCATCTCTCTAGTCCCCTAAATCTTTTCTTTTTTTTTGAAGATGTTGTCTATGTGCACGATGCAGTTTTATTCAGCCATAAAGAAGAATGAAATTGTGCCACTTTTAGGAAAATGACAGAAACTGAAGATCATCATGTTAAATGAAATAAGCAAGATTCAGAAAGAAAAATATCAGTTTTTCTCTCATATGCAGTGTGTGTGTGCGTGTGCGTGTGAGACATGAAAGTAGACCAGAAAAAGACAATAAAAGAAGGAGGAGAGAGTGACAGTAGTAAGAAAAACAAGGAAGGCCATGCAAGGGAGGAAGAGGAGGGTAAGAGAGGGTGATTAAGAGAACTGTGATCCAGGAACGCTGATGTGTGTGTATGAAAGTGCCACCCTGAGTCCCATTATTCTGCACATTAACACAATTTTAAAAGGCAATGTGTCCAAGGTCAAACAGTTCACTAACAGCTGAGTCAAACTGAAACCCAGGCAGTCTGGTTTGAGGGTTCCCAGTCCAAACCCCCACTAGCAATCTAAAGGGAAGGAACAGCAGAGGACTAGAGTTTGCATCATGGGCACTTCTAACCTCGCTCTGAGTGCTGCATCTTTTTAGCCTTGGTTTTATTTTACTTTCCAATTTTTTTCACTTGTATGAGTGTGTGGTCCCTGTGTATATATACATGCTCACATGTGTGTGGGCATCCACATGTTTGGTGTATGTGCGTGTGTACGCACGTGCATTTGGAGGCCAGAGGTTGCTATCAGATCCCTTGCCACTTTATTTACTGAAGCAGCATCTCTGGCTGAACTTGCAAATTCAGCTCATTTAGCTAGCCAGCTTGCCTCCCCTGTCTCCACCTCTCGGGACTGGGATCGCACCTGTCTGTTTATGTGAGTGCTGGCGATCACATTTGCCACAGAAGCACCTTATCCACTGAGCCATCTCACCAACACCAAACCTTGGTTTTCTCAAGTTCAAAATACAGAATGGTAATGCTTAGTGCTTAGGACAGATCCTGAACCAGAAGGTGAGCTCCAGTAAGCAGTTAGGCAGTGTGAACTAGGCAAACTGAAAGTCTCAAGCTGCACAACTGTCTGGGGGACTCTTGCCATGGCTGTGTGATCAGACCTCACCTCTTCTGACCATTCACCACTGTGTACAAAGTACTTCAACCAATCCATGCACCCTGCCTTGTATTCATGCACAAATTGGACCTCCCAGGTGTTTACCTGCACAGTCATGGCCTAGTTCTGAAGGTAAAACTTTCAGAACCTGGTGCACTGAGTGGCACAGAGGACAGCCCTGGCCTCAGAAACACTCACAGGAGAAGCCCATAAGCAGCCATCAGGAGTGACAAGGATGTTACCAAGTACTGAGGTTCATCAGGAGAGCTGCAGGAGCAATTTCAAAGGGCCAGTGCCTCAGCTTTGAAAACCTCTTTCTGGCCAACTCTTCACATTCTTTCAAGTCTGTCAGCTTGAAGATGCCTCCAGATGTCTAAATCATTTCCATTGCCCGGATTCTACATTTACCAAACCTTTATGGAGCAGTAGGAAACAGGTTAGGCGCTGGAGCCTAAAACAACTGGTAACATGACCCTGTCTGTTAGGGACTCTTAATCTATTAGGGAAACAAACTCCCAATGAATTAAGGTTAAATTCCATGCTTTTTAAAAATGGTATATTACTTATTTACTCAGTGTTTTGAAACAGAGTCTCATGATATGGCCCAGACTGACTTCTAACTTGCAATCCCACCTTCAACTTCCTGAAAGTTCTGTTTTCAGTGTCCCGTGCTCCTAAAGTGCTCCTTCATATTGTCAGGAAGAGACAGAATGGAGAATTTCAAGTTGCCTAGGCAAGGGACAACCAGACAAGGCAGACCCCACTCCCAGATGGTTAGATACAAAATGGCACAGAAACTCAATGATTTAAAAAGTAAAAATTAAAATTAAAAAACAGAGACAGTGGTGTCAAAGACTAGCAAAGTTAGCGAGGCTAGAACAGAGACATCCTGGAACGTTCTACAGAGATTGTCTCAGGAACAAGGCTAAGAAAGTGTGGGCAGGTGAGGGACCCAGAGAGAAACAGCTCTGTGACATTTAGTGGTCCCATCCCACAGCTCTGAGTGACATTTAGTGGCCCTACACCACACAAAGCAGCTCTGGATGGCCGCACAGAGGCGGTACATGTCGCAGAGCTCCCGAGGGCGGCGTGATCCAGCTTCTTTTTCCTAAAAGAGAAATGAAGTCCTTCATCCTTCTGTTCCCAGAGCATCTGTGAGAAGACCTGCAGTTTCTTGTCTCTCCTCCACCTGTGTTGCAGAGCTCAGCTCCTGGGCTGCCTCGTGCACTCCCTGTATCTGCCTCTCGTGCTCGCTCTACGTCACAACCACCTCTGATTCCCAAGCTGGCGTTGGACTTGTAACATTACAGGTGTGAAAATGAAATGTCAAAGTCTTCTCACTCTCTCTCAAAAAGAACGGTGAGACAGAGACGATGCATTCCTCAGACTCTAAATGTCTTTCACTTTTTAGAGACTTTCTAGAATTCTGAAGACACGGGCCTCCCTCAGCTTCATTGACTTTTACAGTTTACGTTTCCATGTTTCTGTTGAAAGGTTGAGATTTTGAAGGATAGCTTGCAAGAGG
Organism: Eospalax fontanierii; assembly: GCA_035773235.1. Lineage (NCBI taxonomy): Eukaryota > Metazoa > Chordata > Mammalia > Rodentia > Spalacidae > Eospalax > Eospalax fontanierii. Next base: position 49,899,862 of record CM069546.1, on the reverse strand, counting down.
ACAAAGAAACTAAGATTTCCCAAATTCTTATTATACAACAAAGTTTTCAAAGGACCCACCCATTAAAGTCCTCTGAGGTACCTGGGTGGTGATGCATTCCTAGAATCTCAATCCCAGCATTCCAGAGGTAAAGGCAAGAGGACACGAACGCCAGACCAGCTAGTGAGTGCTACATAGCAATTTCAAAGTCAGTCTGGGCTACATAGTGAGACTTTGTATTATAAAACCAAGATCTGGGAATGTAACTCAATGGTAGAGCACGTACATAGTGTGCACAGGGCTTGGGTTCAATCCTCAATACTGTTGAGGTGATGAAGGTCTAAGTCTTACAGAGGGAAAAAGAGAGGGACCAGAGAGGTTGCTCCATAACTTACCCAAGATCACACAGCTCAAATGCAGGGCTATAACTGAACACAGATGAGTCTAAATGTAGGTCTTTTCCAACAACCTGTAGGATGACCAAATGAACAAACAATGACAGCTTCAAGGTCACACTGTCCTGGCCACAAACAGATAATCCTTTCCTTAAGGCTCAGTTAAAGGTTGCGGCTTCAGAGGCTGGAGCCTTGGCTCAGCAGTTAAGGGCACTGGCTGCTCTTGCAGAGGACCTGGGTTTCATTCCCAGTGTCCATATGGTGGCTAACCCTCATTCAAAACTCCAGTTCTAGGGGATCCAATGCCCTCTTCTGACCTCCATGAACACTGAATGCATGGTACACTTACATACATGTAAGCAAAACATTCATATACGTAAAATGAAAGTAAATAAATTAATTAAAACTAGTAAAAGTGTGGCTTGCTGAGAAGGTAGCACATTCTGCAACTTAGACCTGGAAGGGTCCAAAAGGACCATGTGTTAAAGTCTTGGTCCCCAGAATTTGGAGGTGATGGAGCCTAGAGCAGGTAAGGCCCAGTGGAAGGAAGTTGATCACTGGAACCGTGCCTTGAAGGGCATGTCAGGATCCCATTCTCTTCCTCGATGTCTTGCTGCTTCCCCGCTCTTCTGTTCTGCAGCATGATCTGCTGCATCGCCACCTACCCAAATGCAACAAAGTCAAGTGATCCTGGCCATGCACCAACGCCTCTGAAAACGTGAACCACAGTAAAGCCTTCCTGCCTTTGTTTATGGCACGCCTTTTATCACATGGATGGAAAATGGAGTAGCCCAAAGGAAAAATGGGACACTGAGCTGAGAAGGGGTTGTGTTCAGACCCTGACACAGGAAATCAGTCAGCCCACTTAGCCAACAGCATGGCCCATGGCTGGAGTGGGCTGGGCATCAAATGGGGAAACAGCAGAGGATGAGGCTGTACCATGGATCCAGATGGCAAACCAGGAAGTCATATCAAATCCTGACTGGAGGATCTAACTGACCTCTTTAGGTCATTATGGGACTATTTGAAAATTTCACATTAAGCATTGAGCACAATCCCCAACATACCCTAAGCACTAAATAAATACTCTCATTTTTATCCATTGAGGCTGCAGAAAATCCAACATTCAGCCTCCACTGAGGCTTTAACTGGTGGAGGGTAAAGTATTAGCAAGCACGGAAGAGCAACTCACATGTATCATGTGTGTTCCTCTCAAGAAAGTGGGCAGGGCTCAGATACAAGCACCAACCCTTTCTCACTGTGTGGCTTAAAAGAAGTTACCTAAACTTCTCTGTTCCTTCTCCTTTTGACATATAAACTGAGGAGGATAACAGAACCAGTCCCCTAAGGTTGTTTTGCAGCTAACATGTGTCCATGTTAGCTTCCACATCTATTATCTTCCAAGCCATTGTTATTTGAGTAGATTGGGAATGTGTTTTCTTTCTCATTTTCCAGGAGGCCTTGATAGAGGAGCAGGGGCCATTATTCATCCCTTGGTAAAAGCACTTCAGATCCTGCGCATCATTAGTAAAAGCAGAGAGATATTGGCAACTATCAATCCCAGAAACTTGAAGCTCTGTTTAGTCCTGGACAAACCCCATCAAGTTTAATGGAAATTCTTCCAGGTTAACCACTGGACAGTGCTTCCTGCGCTGTGCTCTGCACCTCTGAACCTTTGCAAAGGAGTCTTTGGAAAGATACCAGAACCAGCAAACAGGGGTGGGGCAGGAGCTCAAGGAGAGGAGGGAGGGTCCCGACTGTGGCCCTCCTGCTGACAGCAGCCCATCAGGTTCATCCCTGGGATCTGCACAAGGCGAAACAAGTGCAGAATTTCTAGGCTTTCATTACCTGGGAGTGGAATCAATTAGAATGCAGTTTGTTCTGCTGCAAGAGTGTAATCCAGCCTGCACCTCAAGCCCCAGCAGATAAATATGTGCTTATTTAAAAATCAATCCAAGGTCAAGGTCTCCTTTCAAGTCCTTCGCAGGATAAGGAGGAGAGGCAACCCCAAGCCCCGCCTCTGCTGACCACAGATCTCTCCTGGAGGTAGAGATACTGCAGATCCAGAGCCTCACAGAGACTATCCATCCGCTGTGAGAGGGACACAAAGGTCCCCAGTCACTCAGAGGGTAAAGCTGGGAATGGGCCCCTCAGCAAGTGAGTGGCCTGCTGATGCTTAGGAGGACCAGGGCATCCAGCTGAAGGGAGGCAGGAGGCAGGAGGCAAGGGCCAGGCCTCTCTAGAAAATGCACACATGGAAAGGCACAAGCACACACAGACCCCCACACATATCCACACACAACACACACACAAACACATCATTAGCACACACACACTTACAGACACATACCTAAGTATCTAACATTGATCCATCCACACATCCACCATCTACCACACACACATACAAACACACACCCAAACACACATTAATATACCCACACATGTACCATTCACACACACACCATCCACACACATATGCCAACTACACAAAAGCACACACACCTACACCAACACCCCTACACACACCAACTACACACAAACACTATCCATATACATCATCCATATGCACCATCCACATATAGACACAGTCATTCATACAGATACCCCACAATCACCTATCCACACAGACACACACATACCCATCTATAAAGACATACACGCACACACCAATCCGCACACTCATACACACACAGACAACATATCTCCCACACTTATCCATACAGAAAGACACAGAAATATGACACACACCCATTCACATGCAGAGACATCCACATCAATGTACACAGACACACAAATTCATATACACATTAAGATACAAATTCACCAAAACACACACAAATGTCCACACTCATAAATATATGCTCATACCCTCAGACAAGCCCAGAAGCATAACCACAGACACTCAGAGATGTACATATATACATATCTCAACACACACGCATGTGCAGTAATTCACACATAAATACACACAAACACCCCACAAGAAAACACACCCATATACACCCATAACCTGCATCACAGAGATACACAGATCCTCACATCCATATACATACACAGAGCCCCCAGAAGATGTAATGAAGCAGATCCTGGCAGGCTGTTTCTGCTTGGGGGACTGGCTTTGCTCTGGGAGCCACCACCTTGGTAGGAGAGAACTGTTCTCATTTACTGTCAGTTCACACTGATGTCACTAAGAATGAACCCACTTTCTGTTTGCACCCAACACAGATATGAACCCAAGCTCACAAATGCAAATACCCACTAGACCCAGGAAGAACACCTCGTGGGTGGGGAGGACGACAGTCACAGCAGCGAAAGTTGGGACTGGAAAACTGGAGAGCCCCATCCGTCTAAGCGACTAAGGATGGTCAGCCACAGTTACAACGGAGATGTGGTCCCACACTGTTCCATCTTGTAACTGTTTTAAGGAAAACATGGTTCCATCTTTAATGGGAAGTCTCCCAAGTTTAAAACATTAACCAATGATGCAAAGTTACCTGAAAAACTTGCTCAAGCAAACCAAATCTGATCTGTGTATAAACCCATCCTTCCACTCCGAGGAGAATAAAAGACCTGAACATTCCTTCCAGAACAAACTTTTATGAAGAAAGAAACAGGGAGGCCCACCATAAGACCACCAGATCCTGTTCACCCACGTTTGCTCTGACAATCACACTGCACGCGCACCAATGGCCAGCTCACACCTCGGGTGGGCATGCTGGACAGAACCTGCATTACCAGGACTAAGGAGCTCATCATGAGGTCCATTTTCCAAGGGAGAAAGGAAAGAGGAAGCAAGGACATGAAGGATAGAGAGGTTTCTAGTGCAGCTCTCCACCTAGAACAGTCATATTCAACTGCTTTGTCCTCAAGAAATTCACTTTATAGCAGAGCTGTATTCCTTTAAAGAAAAACAAACACCATTGCAGAAAGGCATGCATATATCTCTGTCTGTTTACACATATATATATGGTATGTGGATATATGTAGTATGATTTCAACTCTGTTGACACAGATATATGTGCCAACAGAAAAGCTAGAGAGCAAGTATCCATAATTGGGGTTTTATTGCAAAAGTGTCCTCAAAACCTGAAGAGTTCTACAACCTGCTGCATTCTGGGTATGTCCGTTCACTGCCCTGAGTTTCTGCCTCATCACTATAAAATGGGAAGTCTGAACCTTAAGCTTTGAATTTCCAACTCCACTGTAAGTCCCACCATGAAAATGAGTGGCTCTGTTTTCCCATGCAGCACCCCAAGTTCAGTGCCAGGGACAGCACACAATGAATAGACTGATCTGCTGTGCCCTGGAAAGTAGACAGTGAGTCTGAGCCATAGCTCTGTACTCAGCAGCTGTGCATCCCTGGGAGTGTTACTTAACCTGTCTCAAGTTCTCCTGCAATTAGGAAATATTTATTGAGCACTGCAAGCTGTTAAGGCCTCAGGCACATAATAGACTCTTGGAAGAAAGTAGCTACTACCATTGTCCCTAAACCAGCAATCACCGAGATCTGGAGGTCAAAGGCAGACAATCTCTGAAATGGCCTGCAGCTGTCCTTGCTTTCCTCCACACTATGGGTTTGTTTGTTGAATCAGAGCTAAACTTGAAAAAAGTCAAGATGCTTCCCAGAAATATCAGGTTTATACTTCTGTTTATAAACAGAGGCAGTGACAACATCAAGAGACCTCATGCTTCCTGCCTCCCTGTGGGAGTTGATGAAACTTTCTTGTCTTATCCTGGAGGCATATTCACCTGGGTTCCCAGGCTCACTGAAACACTCACATGGCCTGATCAAGCAGAAAGGGAACCTCTCAAAGATGCTGGGCTCCGGTAAAGCCCCAGAAAGAGGAGAAGACTTTCCTCAATAATACCATGTGGTTGCTCTGGCATCATCTTGTCCACAAGGATAAATACTGGCCTGGTAATATTAGAAGCTGAAACATCCTGAACCTCACAGAGTGCAGAGTATGAATTCCATGGGAATTTAAAACCAAAAACGCATGTAAAAGTAACAGAGTGAACTATTTTCCCCTTTGTACTTCATGAAAGTTCCAAAGAGGGATTTACAAACCCATCTGAAAACCTTCCTTTTATTCTGTCAGTTTGCATTTCCTCCTCCTCTCCAGAGCTTACATGACTGGGAAGTCAAAGAAGGCAGAGTTTAGAATAGACTATTCTCCAGTTCAGAAACATGCACCAGACCCAACCAACACACTTCTCACCACTTGGCTGCTATGGTTTGGATCTGAAATGGCCCCACAGGCTCATGTTTTAAACATCTGACCCTCAGCTAGTGATACTATTTTGCACTATTTTTGTGAGTCTGTTGGACTTTGGGAAGTGGGGCCTACTTGAAGGAAGAAGGTCACTAGAAGTGGGTACTTGGGGATATGTTATCCCTGCTCACTTCCTGTTCCAGTCTTTGCATCATGGTTGACACTTATGTGAACAGTCCTTGCCCCAAGTTCCTGCTGCCATGAACTTCACCACCATGCCTCCTGCTGTAATGGACTGAAACCTTCTGAAACCACAAGCTAATATAAACCCTTCCCCCTGCAAGTTGTCTCTGTCAGGTGTTCTGTCAGAGCGATATGAAAGTACCTGACTTTCCTTTCAAATGGGAGCAATAAGATCCTCTTATTTCTCAGAAATGCAGTAAGGATGAAGTGGGGTCAAGTGTGCTAAAGTTCACTAGAACTTGTCTGGAGTAAAGCAAGTCTGAAGGCTGAAGAGATGGCTCAGCAGTTAAGAGCACTGGCTGCTCTTGCAGAAGAAGACCTGGGTTTCAATTTCCAGCACCCACATGGCAGCTGTCCTTTGCAGGTATTGCACACATATGAAGCATTTCCATACAGGAAGGGAAAACACTCATACATAAAATTAAAATAGTTGTATAATTATATGTGTGTGTATGAGAGAGAGAGAGAGAGAGAGAGAGAGAGAACATGACCACTGCAGTGAGTGAGCCTTTATCATCTTTTGTACCCAGACAACTGAGCAGTGCAGGTGTTTGGTTATTTTAACATTGTCTCTAGTTCTTTCATCCCAACATCTGGCACACAGTGGGCAATCAATAGGTACTTTCTTTGTTTCATTTTTTATTGGAATTTTATGAATTAGATACAATAATTTTGATCATATTTAGAGCTCCTCCCCCATTTGCACCATCCCCTTAATACCTCTGATCTCATGTATTCTGTGTATGTGTGTGTATATATATATATATATATATATATATATGTGTGTGTGTGTGTGTGTGTGTGTATATATATATATATATATGTATGTATGTATGTATGTATTAAGGCTTATTCAGTCAAAGTTGTGTCCCCAAAGGCCCTTTGGTATGAGTTCATCTACTGGGGCCTGGTTATTTTCTTACAAGTTGCTAAGCTGAGAGTGACCATGCACACCTATTAACCCAGCACTTGAGAGGCAAAGCCAGGAGAACGGCAGGTTCTAGGTCAGCCTGAGCTACAGAGCAAGAGCCTGTTTCAGAAAAGTTGAAAAAAGAGTGTTGTATACACAGATGGCTGATGGAAAAAGGCATGGAATTTTCACCAACTAACACTTATCTCTCAACTAGACAGTTTGTCCATAGACTATCAAGCTCTTTTGAATGCAATAACTAAATATCTAAATAAGGCACATCCTACTCAGCACTGAAAAGACACACTTATGAATTCATTTTGCACTGAATAGTCTCTCTTGCACTTCTTTGGAATGGGGCTGGCTTCATTTCACCCCTTGAATGCCCAAAGCCTAAATGGACACCTTCAATCTCATTCCCAGTATTCAAAGAGGTGGACATCATCATAAACCCAATTCATGCCACAGAAGACTGAGGTTTTGATCTGTTTGATCTATCTACCCTCTTCCCTTCCAGGCCACACAGCCATTAGGTGGGGCCACCAATCTGTAAGCCTTGACCTTGAACTCAAGTCCATAGAGGTGCCCATATCCCTAAGAGAACAGAAAGTGAACCTAGGAGACTGCACCATTCTGGGATTCTTGACTTTCTACTCAATGCATTCTACTCTTCTGGGTACCACTCTCTAATGAGAGTGCTAAACAGTAGGGCACCTGAATCAAAGGTGTTATCTCCAAGTCCTTGTGACAGGGAATCTTCCCACTAGGGGGTAATAGTTATTACTCTAGCACTATACTAAGTTCCACCTGAACCAGTGAAAGACAATCACTGAAAGCCACAGAGAAGCTCAGAGCCCTTAGAGGGTCTAAGCCATGAAGACTGTCACAGCTTTGGCTGAGGATGTGGGCTAATCCCAAGTCCTAGCAGAAGACAGAATCAAGTCCTGCAAGACCTCTGGCTGACAGCCAGACAGCTCTTGTCTTTAGCTCTGACTTTGAATTTGGACCAATGTGCTCTGATCCCAGTCACAAGCCCAGCCTGAGCTGGCCTTTGTAGCAGGAGCATTTGGTGAACCGATGTTTTCCGTCCTGGCTTGGCTCCAGTCGAGGGTGAGCTGCAGCCTGCTCCTCCAGACGGGGTCTTGACAATCGGAATCCCTGACAATTGGCATCTCAGCAGAGTCTGGATTTTTCTAACGTCCTGGCCCGGTGAACAGGAGTTGTCTTTCAAGAGAAATGCAGCAGAACAGAATTTCACACCAGAATTCGTTTCCTTTTCACACATACAATAGAAGGATCTGCTTCCAAGGATCAAAACATAACTTTTAATAAGGTTATGGCCTCGGGAAGCCCAGCAGCTGTGATCTTGCTCTGCTAAATTCACAAAACGCTTCACACAGACTCCACCCTGCCATGCTCTGATGGCCAAGAGTCTTCCAGAACACGGCTGGGCTGCTAGTCTAGGCTATTTATTTCTTCTTCTCTTCTCCACTTGTCCCTTTAAGCCATTTTTCTTTTATATCTATGCTTTTGTTCTGAGGAACGGGGACGGCAGGCAGAATTGGAAGGTAGCCTGTCACAGGTGACTTCTACCCCCAATAATACTGAGGTAAGTTCACACACAGCACTGAGCAGAATTATTTTCTGATCTCTTCCTCTTCGGTAGAAAAGTGATTCACCAAGATCTGTATAAAGGGCCATGGTAGCTTTCCACAAGAAAGAACCTTCTAAATCTAGCATCATGGTTACATTATTCTCCCTTGGTTTCCTGTGCTTTGAGCAGGAACTGATGTGGGTCCTGAGTTCTGTTACCAACATGCCATCACTACCTTAGGGGCCGTCAGAGTTAAATATCCTCACGGATTAAGCCAGTGAGATATGCCAAGTTGGCAAAGACAACTATGATATTTTCACACTCTGGCTGGCACAGGGAAACGTGATGATAGCAATGTGTCCCAAAGAAAGCACACACAAGGACATATGTGCATGGAGACGCTGTATATGGTTTGAAACTCAGCAGGGGTACTTTCTGACCATGTGTGATCTTCAGATTTCCTCATCTGAAGAGTGGGCCTGCACTGCCCATGTTAAATTAAAAAGGACAGACAGAAGTGTCCACCAGTGGTAGTTACAAAGGTGCCCTCTCTTGCCTTCCCCGACACACTTGCCACAGTGAAAAGCGTGCCTTCCAGTCCGGAGGATGAGCGCCAGACCTCTGAGTCTGGTTGTCTGTGAATGCCTCCTTGAGATGTCCCAACAAGTCTCAAACAAAACCCATCATCTTCCCACACACACCTGCTCGTCCTTCTGTATCCCCAGCATCACTGGCAGGGACCACCTTCTTACCGAGTTGCCTGAGCCAGAAGTCAGCTTCAAGCCTGGGCTCTCTGTCTTTACCACATCCTTTTGAATTCGTCTCTTCATTTCTTGACTTCACCTCCTCTTCTCCATCCTTGCTCTGCCTCTGTAATTCACCCTTAGTAGTCAGTAGTTTGCTAACTTATCTCCAGTCATCCTTCTTGCCTTTTCTAGTCCTCCCCACAAAGCTAGGGCAATGTTTCTAAAAAGTCAAAGAGGAACAAATCTCTCCCTTGCTTAAAACGTCTTCACTAACCCTTTACTACTGCCCTGAACACTATACAGTCTATTTTCGTGCCATGACCTATGCAGATCTTTCTTGTCTGACAGTCTTCATCTCTTGAATGTACCCTCTACAGATCTACGTTCAGCCTTCCCTCTGACTGCAGTCCTTCGCCTCCCTGCCTAGCCACATCTCATGGGTATTTGCACACACGTGTGTACACATGTACTCCTCTATGTCCTCTTCATTTCTCAGATTTTTAACTTAAGCAGTTATCCACTGGATCCAGGATTCTATCCCAGAACTACCACAATAGTTGATGTTCAGTATACATAGGCCTGAATAACTTGGAACTCAAAGATTTGCCTAGTTGTGGCAGGTACATATCTACTCTGGCACTCCCAAAGACTTCCACTGGGTATGTTTCAGCCGATCGTATTCTAATCTAATGGAAGCCACTGGAAAGAGGTGGGAGGGAGCCATTGGGCATGTCCTATGCCCTAGGCTATCCTCCACCCTGCAGAACCACCGAGCAGAAAGCGAAATAGCCTTTGAAATCAAAACTCACTGCAACTTCTCCAAAGCCAGGTTCCTCCTATAAGCCTGAGGATTTGCCACAATAACCCCCAGACTGGGCATGACCTTGTCAGGGCCAGAAACACCTCTGAGAACCTCAGAACCTCTGAGGTGCTTCTGCTGAATATTTTATCCCTGCAGTGAGCAAACTAACTAATACACCAGATGTTTTAGCTTGAGTAGCTGTAACAGAATGATGGATGGGCTTGGCTTATCCAAAAGCTGACAGTCCAAGGTCAGAGTATCAAGTTCAGGTCAGGATCCCCTCCTTAGTTATGTCTTCAAATGCCCTCACCTCTCGTGCTTCTCATATCCTCCGTTCTACCTCCCCCTCTGAGACGGCACTCTGTGAGCTCCCTGAACCCAGTGGCTTCCAAAGCCATTTTCACTGCCAGGAAATTACTATAAATAATGAAGCTCTGCTTGTGTGTAGACATTGGAATGGCTATGGCCCTTCATTTCCTGTTCTAAATCATGTCGCCTCTCTTCATTTACACTGAAGACCCTTCTATTTCTCTAGATAAATTCTTTGGCGCATCCAAATCAGCCATTCTTCTGGAAATTCAAGAGCATGATGCCCACTCTCGTAAGGACCCACCTCCACACCTGCGTCATGTGGTGCAAGGGGAAGCTGGTATGCAAGAGAAGAGAATTCATCACAGCCCCTACTGTATTCATGTGTCATGTTACTTAAAGGGGTCTTCACATATCACTATGGTGCTCTGAATCCATGGGTCTTCTTATCCTCAGAGAGTGACTGACGGGCTAGCCACGCTGAAGTCCAGAAAAATGAGAAAGCGCGGATTCAGATATCTCAGGATTACTGGCAGAGACACAGACATGGAAAAAAGTACCGTAAAAGGAGATTGGTTCATTGGCATGAAACAACAAGATGAAGTGCTTCAGCATCCTGACAATGGACTACATCTTCAAGGTAGTAACCACTTGAACAGAAGTATTGATAACAGATAGAATCTTCTGGGCAGAGACATGATTAACATTTGTAACCAGTTAAAAATAACTAGGAAGAGAACCAATGGTATAATCAACACTGGCATTGACCTGGAATGATATAATCATTATACACAAAGGTGTTTAAATGGGTGAGAACAGGGGAAGCGCCTGTTCTGTCCAGAAGGTCTTATTTCTTCCTCACCTTCAAAGGTGAACAGAATTAGAGGAAACGCGTACAGAGATATGTACCACCATTTCATTGTGGACACCAGAAGAACATTTTGTGATGTACTGAAAATGCTGCAAACTAGGCCAGGGTCTTAGAAGTGAGAACAAGAGAGATGGTATCCCATAGAAGACATCACCTCTGTATAGACAATGTGGACAGAAGAGTTTAATAATTATTAGACATTTATTGTGCTGTTCCACCATCACAGACACCAGGACAGAGGGTGGAAACTTAACAAGAAAACAATAGGCTGAGTCCTTGACCACCCAGGTGGTCTCAGGGACCCCACCGATGCCTCATAGCCCCCATCACAGCATCAAGAGACAGGTTTCAGGGTCTAACACTTCTCCTACACCTGGCACCTGCGAGAAAGAAAAGGAAAAGGCATACCAAAATACAACAGCTAGACATTTCATTGTTTTTAAATATTTTATTTTATTTTTTATTTTATGTGTATGAGTGCATTGCCTGAATGTGTGTAAGTGCACCCATGTGACACAATGACCACAGAAGCCAAAAGAGGGTGGTGGATCCCCTGGAACTAAAGTTACGAATGGTTGTTAACCACCATGTGAGTGTTGGAAATCAAACCCGAGTCTTCTGGAAGAGCAGACAATGTTCTTAACTGCTGAGCCATTTAACAGCCTTAACATTTTATTATTTCTATGAAGTACACATAGAGTATGAAAATAAGTTGTAGCTGACCATGGTAACATGAACCTATAACCCCAGCACTCAGAAGCTGAATTAAAGACGATTGTGAGTTCCATGCCAACCTGCTCTAAATAGCAAGACATTGCCTCAGTGAACCCAAAACAAGTAAACAAATTACAAAGAGTAAAAATAAAACATGTTAAAAGATAATTAATTTATTAAATTTTAAGGAATTTTAATAGAATATGATTTTTATAGAATACGATGTACCTAGCCTACAAACTTTATGCCTGTCTGCCTCGATACAGAGAGGCATCATCCTGTGTTCTAGTCTCCCCAAATCCCAACTGTCGATGTTGACACAGCACAGAGCAGTCTCATTCAACTGACTGAACACCTACTATGTGCCAGTCTCTGGAACCTTTTACAGAGTAAAAGCAAGTTCATGGTGAGGACTGTACCTGAAACACAAAAAAGAGCAACAATTAAACTATTATTATATAATAAGAACTGACATTTGTTGAATACCTACTATGCACAGCACTCTCTTCTAAACATATTACATATACGTGCTCGCTTTGTCCTCAGTTTCATGGGGGGGGGGTGCTGCTATTACATATGCCCATTTTATAGATGAGGAATGAAGGCAGGATGAATTTTCTCAAAATCACTCAAGCAAGTGTTGGCAAAAGAGGCTCAGCATTCAGGCAGGACAGCCACGGGAACTGAACCAGGTTCAAAAGTATGAGATGTACATAAGAATGTTTACACACACTGTGGCCCTGCAGGTATCTCTGCTTCTCCGGGTTGATCAAGCGTCTTGGAATGTATCAGAGATTCCCCTCAGCAGACTCACTCGGGAAAGAAAAGCTCTGTGTAAGATCCCAGTTGGTTTTGTAGCTGTCCTGAGAAAACCCATGAGGACACCCAGTTGTCCTGGTACTCAGGGAGCTGAAACAGAAGGATGGACAATCTAAGCTCAATTGGGGCTATATAATGAGTCTGAGGCCAGCCCGCACACAATGAGACCATATCTCTAAAGTTCAAGTGCTTGGATGAGGAGGATGATTCAATTGATGAAGCGCTTTTCCTGCAAGCTTGAGGACGTAGTTCAGTCCTCAGCACTCATGTAAAAAAGCTAGCACAGCAGTGCACACCTCTAGTCCCAGTGCTGGGGACACAGAGACAAGAGGATTCTGGGGCCTGCTGGCTAGACAGTATAACTGAATCAGCAAGCTTCAGGTTCAGTGAGGAGATCCTCGCTCAAAAAATAAGGTGGGGCCCAACTGAGGAAGACTCCCAGTGTCCACCTCTGGCCTCCCCATATACACACACATGCACATGAGCACACACATACACATACAAGAAAAAATCCAAAGAATGGAGCTGTCTCTTGGTGGCTGAGCTCTTGTTCAACATCCACAAAGCCTTGGGTTCCAACTACAGCATCAAAAGGGGAAATGAAAATCCTGGTAACACGAAGCTGAGAAACTGGGAGTGAGCTATTACAGTAAAGAAAGGGACCTCAGAGGAAGGAGGCTGTATAAACAACGAGTGGTCCTCATCCCCAAAATGTAAACCGAAGCACATGATTTCACCAGAACATACACTGTGTGCCTGCACGTCCTAGAGAGAAAGACAGGAAGGCAGTCACAACGACTGAACAGTTTTATTAGGGAGCAAGGTCTTATAAGCAAAGCAAATCCCTAAGACCCAGCTCTGCAGAACCCCCTACTACAAACTGCCAAACTAAAAAGGGACTTGAGGAAAAGGCTCTGGCATAAGGAAGCCTGCACCCTCAGGAGCAGCCAAGAAGTCTTGTGGCTTCACCAAAAACCTGTTCACAATATTTTTGCAACTCTAAAATCCCTCCATGCAATTGCTAGTCACCCAGGGGAGGACTAAAGGGCACCGTCTTCCATTTCTGCCACTGATATACACATCTCAATTTGAGGAATTGTCCCAATTTTTCACACAGGATCTCTTCCTCCAGTCTTTTGTGGCTTTGATTGTTATGTAAAATTTGCTTTTATCTTAATCTTGATGTCAATATTTCAACTGCTGAAAAATTATAAACTCTTACAGTTCGAAAAATTTCCCCCAAGAGTGAGTTTCTTTTGCTTGCAGGAGCTGTTCAGAGCTATACTTAGCCTGTCACTGGCTGCAGAGAAAAGAGAAGGAACCTGTCTACCTTCCTTCCTCACATCTCTTTTCAGGACCTGGATCATATTGCTTGGGAGATTAGGATCCACAGTCAGCCAGCATCTATCTCCTTTCAACATCACTTCTTTTGTATTTATATGTATGTTTCTGCTAAGAGTAAATAGTGTATATAAAAAATAAAGACTAGGAACCTAAGACTCAAGGTAGTTAAATAACTAGTCCAAGGTCATAGAGCCTGTAAGTATAACAATGGATCTGAATTCGGTGTTTAAAAGCTGTACCAGAGGGCAGGCTGCTGTGATGGCTCAATAAAACACCTATCATGCAAGCGTGAAGACCAGAGTCCAGAACCCCAGAAACTCATATAACTACCAGGTGGACATGGTGGTCCATGGCTAATTTCAGCAGCTGGAAGGCAGAGAGACACAGGAGATCATCGTAGCAAGTTGACAAGTTAGACTAGCTATGTCAGTTGAAAGACCTTGCCTCAAAGAGTAAGGTGAAAAGATGGAACAAGATCCCCAGCACCCAACATCAGGTTTCCACACATACCTGCACCTATACACATGCAAACCCACAGACACCCTCGTGTACATACCATACACACATATACATGAGAAAAAAGTTATACTAGAACAAGCTTAGATTATTTGTATTTCAGAATTTCAAAATATACCACAAAGCTATGCTAATTAAAACACCTCAGTGGCATTCATTCTAGTGGCTGACAGGTTGTTTTATACAGGATAAATGGGGCAAAAATTTAGAGACCACTGTGATACTAGTCTGTATGTGAAGAACAGACCTAGAGTTGTGTAGATGAGTAACCTTTGATCAGGAAGTCTTGGACTTATAGGAACATTACTTTATTAAACTATACAGAAAGATAAGGGATTATTCAAATAATTAGGAAAAACATGGCTAGGTATATGCCTCTGGGTTGCTCTTAATGATATTAAATAAATGAGGCAACTTAGAACATAAGGGTAGAAGGCAGCCAGAGGAACAAGTGCTGCTTCAGTTCTTTCATGAAGTATGAAGCTTCACCTGTCAAGCACGGGAAGAACGCAGGGCTTCAAAGCGGTTGTGTTTCTCTACTGTGCTACTCTGGTGAGGGCTTTTCCTAAAGAGTGTTTTCAGTCATTGCAATTCTTCATCTTCCCTCATCTTCTCTCACCAGCACCAATAACATATGCTCACACAGGGATTGTTTTTATCAACAGAACAGTTTCGATGTCAGGATACAGTGCAGGTTTCAAGCAACTGCAGATGCCTCTAGGTCCTTAAGAAGGTTTGCAGTCAGCACTGAATGTGAAGACCTCTATCTGCCTCAGGGTGAAGTGGGAGCCAGGCAAGGGACACAAAGAGTTGTCACACAATTCATCACTTTCACAGCCTGTCTAAATCTCCTCTCCTGTCCTTGCTCTTGACTCTTCCTGCCACTGTCTCATCTTAATTCAGACACATCTTCCCTCAGCTGCATCACAGTAACAGCCTTGCCACTTGATCTTCAGACTTTCAGATATGCCCAGCATCCATCCTACCAGTTTTAAACCACCGTCATCATCACAGCCCTCCCCACCATGAGCAGATTAATTTCACTAGACCACAGAGAAAGCCATATCTCTACCACTGCCTGACTTAAAATGCTTCTTCCCAATGTCTGCAGTAAGGATCATAGGATCGACATCTTCTGAGGCCAACAGGTAACATCAGTCAATCAGGCAGGATATGAATGTTCTATTATGCCACCTGCCCTAGGGTGTGTCCTTCCCACGGTGACATACTTTGTTTGCATAGTAAAGAAGAAGGAACCTTCAACACTTCCACAAAGAAACATGTTTTCACTGTCGCTCTTCCTAAATCAGACAAGTCTCCCAGGCTAGCTTTTATTTTGTTCTCTTTGTTTTTGATGGAGACATAAGTAAAGGAAATATGTGACTGCTTTCTATAAGACAAACAACAGTTAAGTGTGCTGGCTAAAGAAAACTGATGCTTAGCTTCCGAGCCGGGGCTGTGGCTGGGAAGAGCAAGAACCTGACAAATTGTGGAACAAGTGTCCCAACTGAAGGAAGACGACAGCCTAATTTGATGGCAGTCCACCACAACCTGATGGGAATGTGGGTGCAGTGTTCCCTATGAGAAGTTAGAAATTGGATTTTTGTATCTAAGAGATCTCCTAATTAAAAACTGGGAAATAGATTCATTTTGTCAAATCTCAGCCCAGGCTAAAACAATGAAACAAAGTATGTCTTCAAGTCACTTATAGGTCCTGGCTTCCCATTTATGACCTCCTGACCTCAAACCTTCCCCAGACTCGCCCTTCAGCGCAAGCCTATACCACTCCACTCAGTCTCATCCGTCTCCATGCAAGGCTTTTCCACTTTAGGCAGGCTTACAAGCCTTTTCTTAATGTCCCACCTGTAAAGATTCTTCCAATGCATGTCTCCAAGGTCACCTTCTCAGTAAAGCCTCCGTCATTACCTGGTAGAGTTTAACCACTGCCCCTTTCATGCATCAGAACACCCCCCAAACATTTCAATACAAGTCTGTGTTTATACTATATGCATTAACTTCTGTCTCTCTTAACAGTATGCAAAGGTTTAGAGAAAAGAACTCTGCTTTATTAATCTCTGTGGCATCTGTGTTGGCAACAGCTTCTTGTAGGGTAGTGCTGGATGGATGGGATGAATGTTGAATGAATGGCTGGCTGGTTGGATGGGTGGGTAGATGGAGTGGATGGGTGGGAAGATGAACGGGTAGGTGGATGTATGGTGCATGGATAGATAGATAGATGGATGGATGGATCAGTAGGTGGATGGGTGGGTGGGTGAATGGATGGAAAGGTGAATGGGTGGATGAGTGGGTAGGTGGATGGATGGACAGACTAATGGATGAATAGATGTATTGTTGGGTGGAGTGATGAGTAGATACATGGATATGTATGTACTCAGATGAATGAATGAATGAATGAATGAATGGATGGATGGATGAATGGATGGATGGATGAAATGGATGGGTGTGTGGTGAATGGATCAGTACATGGATGGATATGTAGACGGATGTGTTGTATGGATGGATGCATTAGTGGATAGATAGATAGATGGATGAAAATGTTGTGTGAGCATAGATTCCCTGGTCAGAGCCTCAAATACAGGCACCAAGAATTAGCACAGACATTCTGGCTTTAAAGTACATAGAACAGACCAAATTCTTTTACTTCTAGAGACTTTGGTTTTGTTCTTCTAGCTCCTTCCCAAACTAGCTCTTTTTCCTGATTTGGACTTCAACTTATGGAAAATTTCTCAGAAAACCTTTCTAAATCATCTCAACCACCCCAATCATAAAAACCACAACCAAGTAAACAATTACATGATAGTGCTTATCCATGATTTCATGGACCTCCTTGTATATTTCCCTTTACCCACTTCCACCTCCTGCTGCCTCCAGTAAAAAGTCTGGGGAAAGCATTGTTGTAGTTCAGTACTTATATTATGTATGGCACATTGTGGGTACTGAACACACCTGGTCGATTACTAGGGAGAGAAATAATTAAATGACTGAAAATCATTAGAGTGCATTTATTGTTTTTTTTTTAAATTTCTGTTTTCTTTGAGTGGTGCAGGAGACAAGGGTCTTGCTGTTTCCCAGGTTGACCTCACACTTGTGATCCTCTTGCCTCAGCCTCCTGAATCCTGGAATTACAGGTATGCACCGTCATACTCAGCTCTTTACTGACACTTTAGCATTGATGTCAACATGGAAATAAAGAAAACTCTCCTCATTAACACCACTTCTAGGTAGGATTTAGCCCCCAAAGAAGCCTGAGTTTAACGCTAAGCCTTGTCATCCCTAAGCAACCTTGAGAAAAAGAATTAACCTTGCTAAACCTCAGTTTCCCTCTCTCAAGTGAAAATAATCATCGTAATACAAATTCATAAAATGCTTTTGAGTATGAGATCATCATGCATGAAAAAAGCCACAGCACAGGGCCTCCCCAAGCTAAAATCCCACCTGAAAGATGCTATCAGTAGGGAGCTGTGAGGCCACTTAGTCCACTGACCCCTCGGGCTTTGAAACCTAGACTAGAAAACAAAGATATCAACATGCACAACTCTTTCTTAAAGCACTTTCCTTATTGAGGCTTCACAACTATTAGCCAAGAAAAATGCATTGGGGACTGGGCCTCTGTCATGAGCCACATATTCACAGGCTCTGCCCTGCTGTCAGTCTGAAGGGAGATTCGGGATTTCCCAACAGTGTGACTGAAGGAGACAAGTGCCATCGAAATCAGAGCCAGTTGCATCAGAGGCCCCTGCTATAGACCAACACC
Organism: Eospalax fontanierii; assembly: GCA_035773235.1. Classification (NCBI taxonomy): domain Eukaryota; kingdom Metazoa; phylum Chordata; class Mammalia; order Rodentia; family Spalacidae; genus Eospalax; species Eospalax fontanierii. Next base: position 49,881,632 of record CM069546.1, on the reverse strand, counting down.
CCACAGACAGTGCTCTTTTTACTAAGCTGTCCTATATTTTTAGCCCAATTTCCTTGGAGGTCAAGTTACCATATAACTGAATCTTCTTTGTGGGCCCAACATATGTCAACATGGTATTTTTGCTAAGAAAACTCATAAAGAGAATTGCCAGCTGCAGTACGACACTCACTCTATAATGCCGTCAGCCTAATTGTTTCCAGAAGCAAACAATTAAACAGTTTATGAGGAAAACTCTATCTGTGATTGTGGGCCCCCGCATGCTGCTTCCTGGTAAGGCCGTTGTAGACTAGCTGGTGCCGGTATTAAAGTACAGTGTGTATTTAGCAATATGGCACCTAAATGCATCATAGCAGACCTTCTGGGGAAATAAACAACATTCAAGTGTATTTTTGGAAGAAAAATACTCAATACTTCATTTAATGTGTGGTTTGCAGTTAGTGGTTAACCTAAAACAATGGGGGCGGGGAGAGAGCCGTGCTTCACATGACTGTTGAGGAAATGCAGAATTGATTGCCAGAATGATGGAGGATTTGTAAAGCACAATTCCCAAGCCACCAATGCCCCTTGTTGCTTTCTGTCTTCTCCTTTTAAATTCGCCCATAACCCATTCAGACGAATCTTTGTATCAAGCTCGTCTCCTCTCCTCATTATATCTAATGTGATTAATTACTAAACTTCTCCCTCATTCTTGTACAACTCTCAAATCACATGTTTCGTGAGTAAAATGGCCCTTCTTTTCAAAGGGCGCACACACACAGGCATACACACATATGCACACACACAAGTGCAGGCACACATGCACACACACGCATATACTCATGCATATACACACCAAGCGTTGCCATTTCATGTTACGTGTTATTAACAATGGCCTTCCATTGGCCCACTCAGGTGGCCATTCAAACACGTGAAATTTACTGAAAGCTCGCTGAGCAACACTGGAGAAGAGCCCAACACCTTGGCTGAGTAATTACTCAGCATAATTCGTGACTATGGCCCCCAGTCTTCCACGACACTCGTTTTTCTGACATGTTTATCATGGATTAACTGCAACACAGAAGTCCTGTTCTAGTCCAGTCACTACCTGTTTCCCGCCCTCCTCCCACCGCTGTCTGTATTTGTACTTCCAAAGCTGATCTGAATCATTCTCTGGTGTGGAACCTTTCACACAGTCCCAGATTTAATCTCAGAACGAACACAGAAAGAAAATGGAATCAGTAAAGCGGCGGATTTAAAGCCCACCAGTCACAGAAACACAGTTGGAAAAGCCACTTTTTTAACCAACCTAGTGCAGTGCACCCGAGGGACTTTCTTTCATGCATAGTAGTCTGGGATCAGCACCACCCGTAGTCTAACTGCCTTCTTTCATTCTACCTTACAGCAAACAGCCTGATCCTCATTCCCCACAAACACCGCCACTGTGTGCAAGCCAAACAGCAGTAGAAAACATGAAAGGCAATTAGATTTAAATCTAGTCCTGCTTACTCCCCACCAGCCCTTTTTTCTCTGCTAAGATGCTCCTCAGTGCAGTAACAAATATGATTCCCGTTTAGCACAGTGTGAGGTGGGAATGAAATACAGATCTGTTAGTGCTATTCAGCTACCTGATGACATTTCCAACTCCTGAAAGGGGACTCTAAACACAGATTACTAACAAAAACCCTGAGTGCTTGGTAATTATTTATATGTCATTCCTACATAATCAATGTCACTCTAGCACTCCCAGAGCTCAATTCCTTCCCTTGTGTAATGTCTGACATTCTGTGAGTCAAATTATAAGGATCCTGAGCTCAGTCCCTGCCACCTCCAGCATTTTCCCAGTGATGGTCACAAAAGAGCATTGCCATAATTGGAGGGGATGGAAGGAAACTGAATGAAATCACACGCGTTCACACACAAGTGTGGGAACATACATATGCACATACACACAGCTCCACACACAGACTTCCTGGGGAAATGCCACTTTTAAAATGAAGAAAGAAGCAGTGGCACTTAGCCATTAAACCTGGCTTTGGCTAAGACCTACACAAGTGCTCTCTCCTGCAATGTCATGGGTCTTGGCATGACACACACCAGACCTGGAGGTTTCCAGCATCCTTCATCAATTCTTTATGCATCCATGCACACATCAAGTGGCAGCTTCTTGGCTTCTCTGAGGAAGCACTCCCACCACTCCACAGGGACTCCCTATAAATTAGCATTCTTTTCCTCTTGTCTGCCCTGCCCTCAAGTTTTCAAACATAACAGCAATCTAAATGAAATAATGAGGGAGATTCATTCTAATGCTGTGGAGGGAACTGTTTTATTGCTAAGGCACCGAAGAGAACTTAATTGAATCCACTAGAAAGAGAAGTAGAAAGGGAGAAGAAGAAAAGAAAATGAGTAAGATAGACTGATGAAGACAGAAGAGGCTGATTTTACACATACACACACACACACACTCCACACTACACCACACGAAAATGAGTGGGAGTCCGCATATTCATAGGAAAGAAATTACATAGTTGTGAGTGCAGACAGCTTCCAAGATGGCAGCACTGCCAAGGGCCACGAGCACTGGAAAAGCACGTCAGTGATTCATACTCTGGGTTCTTCCAAAGCTACATTATGCTTGATGGGGTAAGACCTGTCAATATTTAGATATATTATTATCTGGCATCCACAATACTGTGGTGATTAAAATACACAACTACAAACTCTATAGCATTCCTTCCACGGAAAATGAGTTTAGTTCCATTCGCTTAAATCCACTGAGCTGATGACCACTTTCACCTCTAGATTATAAAACGCCAGTATGTGACCTCCAAGGATAGATCACAAAAGATGGGGGGGCTTCTGTCTTTGTCACTGGAACATCCATCTTTGGCACTATCAACTGCAATGTGAGATGTTGAACTTGGGGTCACCACACTGTAAGGAAACACAGGATAAATGAAGAGGCCATCCACAGGGTTACCAATCACATGGAGGGGTTCTACTCAACCCAGCTTTGACATCATTTCAGCCCAGGCCCAATACATCTAGGAACAGATAGGTACAAGGGCCCTCACCTGTAACCCCAACAATGTAGAGACTAAGACAGGAGAATTGTGAGTTTGAAATCAACTTGAGCAACATATTACAAGTAAGGGTTATATAGTGAGACCCTGTGGGCCCTGGCTCCTAATCAACCACAGAAGTAAAAAGAACATTCCAGAAGATTCCATTATGAGCTTTTCAGATTCCCCCAGCTTACGTTGCAGATAATATGGAGTAGCGACAAAGCCACCTTACCATCCACTACACTATTCCTCCACAGAATATAACCGTATAATAAAATGGTGGTTGTTTTGTAATGAAATTTTATGAGTTCGTTTATACAGTGATAACAAACCACAGCGTATGTGTGACAAACACATACAGTTTCTTCAGTGGAACACCCAATTCTACATTATTAACCTTAGTTTCAACATATGCAAAATGAGACTGAGATTAATAACTGCCTCATGGTATTCTTTGAAGAGAAAACCAAACAAAATAATAAAAACCACAGCTAACCAGTCAGCCTTTACTTAGAGATTCCAGAGACTTATGGCACATCTTGTATAAATGACATAATTTAACTCACTTAACAACTCTGTAATATAGCATTATTACCCCCTTTTATAAATGGGAAACTGAGGCACAGGGAGAATAATATATTGTCCAACCTCACACAGAAGAAACTAGATATTGAAAATTTCAAACCATATTTTCTAGTCATTTGCTCACCACTGGTCACTATAACAAATTTCCTGACAAAGCAACTCAAAGGAGGAAGGCTTGTTTTGGCCCATGGTTTCAGAGAGTCCAATCTATTGTTGCTTGGCCAACTGTGTGCCTGCTGAGCAAAGCCCCATGATGGTGGAAGTCTGTGGTAGAGGAATCAGGGAGACAGAGAGAATACAGAAAGAGTCGAGCACTAATATGCCCACAAGAACCCACTCCCAGTGGCCCACTTCCTCCAGCGAGGCATCACCTCCCAGTCTCCACCACTTCTAAAATTAGCCCCACCAGCTAAGGACCTAGACTTTCATTCACGAGCCTCTGGGGGATTTCAGATTCAGACCAAAACACTGAGACACTATTGCCCCAGCTTCTTAATCACTTTTTAAAACACGCCCAGAGATAGACAACATCTATGACATTTTCTGACACATATTTAAGAAATGTTTATTACTGCTATCATTTGCCATTATTAAGAATTTTATAATTAACTGGCACATGCTTCAGACATATGATGCTGAGTTTCCTGACTCTCTTGCTTCAGCACCCACAGGTGAACTCCAGAATCATCTGTCCACTTCTCATAATCCTCCAGCTCTCAGAAAACAGGCAGAATATTCATACTGCACATTTCACATGCCAAAAAGGATTTCAATTTCACGCTATACTGAATCACAGAAAGGCTCTCTTTAATCCTGTTTTTATTCTCAACCAGTATCAAAACTTTAATATTTCCTAATGGAGGGTACATTTATACATTCCTACCAATCTAAGGGCAATTTATGAGGAGTTGGCCAATAGCCAGTAAGATAAGCTTGAAGCGCTGGTTCTGAAAGTTCAATCAGTTAACCTAGGACAGCAATCACCTCTCCAGAATGAATAATGATGTGGAATAATATTTGGATGGAGATAAACCCTTTTTGCATAGAAAATTGCATTATCATGTGCAGTATCTCAGCTGGATATGTACATTTAGCAATAAGGATATTGCTTCATGCATTTTTATCATGGGGCTTTTTGATTCAAAGATTTCCAGAGGATTCTGCATTGAGGGAGGAATGCTTAATGTTTGTGAACACGGGATGCACTCTGAGCTGTTGGGGGCTGGCGGGGAGGGGGCTGGTTTTTGCAGTTTCTGAAAAGCTGCTACTACACCTTCCCAGGGGTTCTTCATTCCACTTAGCAAAGGGGGAAGAGCTAGCAGTGCACAGTGAGATGGGGTTCTGTAAAGAAATGGCACTGAAAATAACCATCATGTCAATTTCAGCTAATGGGGCACAGTATGTGCTCATTTTAAAGGGGGATGGGAGCAGCATGCAGCCATTTAGAAAGAAATGCCCCTGCCAGATGCAACCCTGCCCGCCCCAAGCACAGCCAGGAATCAGCAACATGAGGCAGAGCCCAGCACAGCTCTCTCACATTTCAAGATGGACCTCCCATTGCCTGGGTTGCAGACTGCCATTAGGAAAATATAATTGTAAATGATATTGGTAAGAAAATAACTGTTAGCCCAACATCACTATCACCAAGTAGAGATCCAAGTATTCCTATTGGTTTGAGAGAGAAGTTTTAGTTCCTGAATTCCACCAGCTTTCCCTTCACAGGTGTAAATGTCTGAACATTCACATGCACACCCGCTCACCAGCTGACACAGTTAATGAGAGCAACCTTTCAAACTCAAGAGGGGGAAGCTAGCAAAAATCTTCTCTTTGACCACTCCCAGGATTACTAAGCTGCTCTGGAAAGACTCCAATTCGGAGTTATCTATCAGGCTAGTCTTCCACTGAGGAGCTAGCCATGTAGGAGCACCGCAACACTGTTGAGGATGTCCACAAAGGCCTCCTAATGCTCCCCGGAAGTCAAGTGCAGTGGTTAAATATACAGACACTGGTACCAGAAAGACCCGGGCCTGATCCAGATCTGTCACTCATTTCCTCTGTGTGTGTCAGCTCTCTCCTCTGCAGGGGAAGCAAAAATAACATCTGCCTGATAAGAGCTGTGAGGATTAGTGAGGAAAAGATGCCCAGGCTCTGCATACCACCAGTGAGGGTGGCTGTTGCTTCTTCATCTAACATATGGATGCTCCGTCATCTCGGGCTGGGATTTGTCAGTGTCACATGCCATGTGAAGAGACAAGTGGCTAGACCTGAGTAAAGAAGGTAGTAAAACTCAGCTTTGCCCTGGGAGCTGTCCACAGCTGTGAGTTCTGAACACAAGCCATTTGCTGCCTTCTGAATCAGCATTCAACCATATATAATAGTCATGCTAACGGTCTCTAATGATCACAGATCTATGGGCACCAGAGCCATCATCACCAGTGAATAAGGAAGAGGCTATTTTGCTCATCAGCCATCAAACTCCTCCTTGCTTCTACTCACCCAATTCTCTGGTCACTTGAAGCTCTTACCCTTCCTCCAAAGGCCTCATCTCCACACACATAGACCCATGCCGCTGTGTGCACAACACCTGCTGTGTACAGAGTATTTGAATCCTATTCCTGACTCAGTAAATTCCCTGAAGTTCCCGATGACCACCTCTGCCAAGCCTTCTTTGAGTCTCTCAGCCATATTCCCTGCCCAACCCTCAGCCATTTATATTACATCACAACACTGTAATCCCATGTAATACTCAATGAATGAACTTCAAAACATTTGTCAACACTGCCACTTAAACAGGTATTACTGTAGGCACTAGGGAGTCAATGATGGGCAAGCCTACGCTCCACCTTAAGTAGCTCATAGTCCAATGAAACAAATTAGTGTAATCTGAGAAGCAATAAGCAAATGTGCAGAACAATGAGCCGTGTACAGTGAGTGCTTGATGGATACTGGGAGGAACAAGGATTTCCAGAGGAAGTAAAATCTGTCCCGAGAGCCGAAGATGACTTAATTAAGAGAAAATGAAGGCAAATTTCTGTGTGCAGAGGACACTGTATTGGAATATTTGCCAAACATAATATCCGAAAACTTGTCCCATGATATAACCCAAACCAGATAAGGGTATTAAGGCCATGTCAATTGATGCTCAGAACAAGTTGGAGCTTATTTTACCCAAAATTCATACATTGGAAATGTTTTAATTTTAATGACAGACAAGAAACTACATGATTCTTGGTGTGAAAAGTTTTAGACAAGGTAAAAATAAACTAGCATAAAGTGAGGGCCGAGGACTCTAAAGGGACACAAGTAAGCATTTGGGGGTCATGTGGCGCTCTCTCTGCTTCTGGGTGTGGTAAGCATATCACACAAAATTAACACTAATTTTTTTAGATTTTGTTGAATATAAATTACACTTTAATAAAAGGGAATTAAAGAGGAACAAGAATACACAGAACATAGTACAAAATTCTGCATCAATTTTTATCACATTTTTCTGATTTTTGTACCATATAGTTTATTGTATAGTGAGCACCTTCCTCCCACTGCGCATTCTCCAATTTAATGTATACTCATATATGTACACATGTATATTACAGCCTATACAGTGTGATTTGTGCCCCTAAATGTCCTTCAGTGTGGGTCTATCCACTGGGCCCATCCCTCTAAGACACTGTCTTCCCAGCAGCCATCAATTGCCAAAATTTCCTTAGTTTGGCTTGGAAATTCTTACCCACTTCTCCATGACTATGCAGGAATTTTATCTGCCTTGAGCTTGCACAGGACTTGTGCATACTGCCACCATTGTGGTGAGTTCATAGAAGTAAATGATCAGCTCTCTGGAAGACTGCTTCTTTGTGATCACCCACTCCCCCTGGTTCTTACAGTCTCTCTTCCTCTTCCTCCTCAATGATCCCAGGGGCTTGGGAGGCAGAGGTTTGAAATAGGTTTCCTAAGCAGGGATGAGTATGCCATGGCCCTTTTGTTCTCTGCACATTGGCCAATTACGGGGTTCTCTACTAATCACCATCTGCTATGCAAGGGAACTTCTCTGGTGAGAGTCAAGAGATATATTCACCCAATGTATAGAGGGTGCTTTGAAGATGTAACACAGGGTTAAGCATCTCACAGACATTTATTCTCTGTGTTTGAACAGTTTGGGAACTTTTTAATAGTCTTCATCTGTTACAAGAAGAGGCTTCTTTGATGAGGGGTAAAAGGTACACTTGTCTACAATATGAGGATGCATATTTAGAATAAAATAACAAATTACACTGGTCTAGGGATGTGGCAATAGTAGCCTTTTCTCTAGGATCTATAGACATGTGTATTTGACTATATTTACAGTACCACACATGAGTTACCTCTCATTGAGCGGGACCTAATTCCAATTACCCCAAGATAAAAGTTGATTACCCCCAAGATAAAAGTGTCACTATTGTACAAATAGCGATAGTTTTCTGAGCCAGTCACAGTTGTTTTTAGGCTTCACAGCTGGGAAGGACCATTGCTTGGTTTTCTCCCATGGCACCATGAGAGCTAGTCTTTCAGGAGGAGGCTTCCAGTTCAGTTCTAGCTCAATTGCTCCAAGTTCTGTGTCTGGAGTGTGACCTGTCTTCAATAATAGAATCTAATCTTCAAGTTCAAGTAATCAAAGGCTATGGCAATAGCGTATGTTGTTTTGGTAGTCTCTTTGACTATCCTCACTAACAACTTGAAGGAAGGTTTCCCCTGATTGTCACTGTGTTTTTTGTTATGTAGTGTTCAGCTACACACGTGTATTTATTGTATGTGTATTTCTCAGTGGGACTTTGAACTAATACATTTCCCTCTGGTTTTTCATACTATCTAAGCATTATTTACCTCACCTCTCACTCTCCTTATAAAATTCTTTCTACTCCCTTTGCAGTTAAAGTACCACCTTTTGCTTCATTCCGCCCATCTCCTACTTAAGTGTTTGAACCTCTAGCTAGAGCAATAAAACAAGAGGAGAAAATTAAAGGAATACTAATTGGAAAAGAGAAGGTCAAGTTATCCTTATTTGCAGATGATATAATATTCTATATGAGATTCCCCAAAATTCCACCAGAAAATTCATAGAAATGATCAACACTTTCAGCAAAGTGGCAGGTTACCAAATCAATCTACAGAAATCAGTAGCCTTTCTATACACAATTAACAAGCAATCAGAGAAAGATTTCAGGAAAATACACAATAGGCTCAAAAAATATCTAGGGATAAATCTAACCAAAGACATTAAAGACCTCCACAATGAAAGCTTTACATCTCTGAAGAAAGAGATTGAGGAAGACACAAGGATATAGAAAGACTTCCCTGCTCATGGATTGGTAGAATCAATATAATGAAAATGACCTTCCTACCAAAAGCAATTTACTAATTCAGTGCAATCCTAATCAAAATTCCTGTGACATTCTTCTCAGAAAAAAAAAAAAATCCTGGTAAAATTCACATGGAAAGCCAAAAGACACCAGATAGCCAAAACAATCCTGAACACAAAGAACAATGCCAGAGGGATTATCATAACAGACTTGAATCTTTATCACAGAGTCAAAGTCATAACACAGCATGGCATTGGCACAAAACCAACTTGGAGATCAACAGAACTAAAAAGAAGACCCAAACATGGCCCATAACTACAGCCACTTGATATTTTTGAAAAATGTGCCAAAAACATACACTGGAGAAAAGACAGCATCTTCAACAAATTGTGTGGACAAAATTGGATCTCCACATGTAAAAGAAAGAAATTAGACCGGTATCTATCATCCTGCACAAAAGTCAACTCCAAATGTATAAAAGATCTCATTGTGAAGCCTGAAATGCTAAAACTGTTAGAATAAAACATAGGCAGTACCTTACAAGCTATAGGTGCAGGAAAGGACTCTCTAAATTGGACATCAGTCACTCAGGAATTAAGGTCAACAGTCAACAAAAGGGACCTCATTAACCTAAAAAGCTTCTGTAAAGCAAACAACCAATCTAATGAAGAGGAAGCCCACAGAGTGGGAGAAAATCTTCACCAGCTATTCATCTGACAAGGTTATGCGTAATATCCACAGAATTCAAAAACCAAAAAGAAGCAATAAAATAAATGATCCAATTTAAAAAATGGGCTATGAATAGAGAGCTCTCAAAAGAAGAAATAACAATGGCTGTAAACACCTTCAAAAGTGTTGAACATTCTGTAATTAAGGGAATGTATATCAAAACTACTTTAAGATTTCATCTAACCTCAGTCAGAACAGATAAGATTAAGAGAACAAATGACACCAAATGCTAGTGAGGATGCAGGGAAGGGGAACCCTCGTTCACTGTTGGTAGGATTGCAAACTGGTACAATCACTGTGGAATCAGCATGGAGAAGTCTTAGAAAATGATACATCCTACTGCAGAGATACTTGCACAGCCATGTTTGATGCTGCTCTTCTCACAATAGCTAAGAAATGGAAACAACATAAATGTCCCTCAACTGATGAATAGATAATGAAAACATGGAACATTTACACAATGGAGTTCTACTCATCGGAAAAGAAAAACGAAATTTGCAGGTAAATGGATGGAACGGGAGACTGGTATACTAAGTAACACAGACTCAGAAAAACAAGGGACATGTATTCCCTCTCATCTGTGCATCGTAACTCCAAATCTCCAGATGTGAGTATATATCCTGATTGAAGTGCAGGAGACAGGAAAATAGAAAGAAACCGTGGGGTTTACAAGGAAGAGGAAGTGTGAGAGCAGGAGACAGGTGTTATCAACATCTAAGTTTTAATCCATTCATAATTCTTCTTTTAGTGATATTTCTATTTATTCTTTGAAAACCTCACACACACACACACAATGTACTTTAGTCTTACCTACCCTCCACTCTCTTCATCCAGCAATCCCAGCAACTCAGGTCCCGTCTTCATGACCTCGCTATTATTATTGTTATCACCATCATCATCATCATCATCATCATCCCACTGAGTCCAATTAATGCTGAATGTGTATAACTGGTTGTGGAGCCAATTAGGGCCTTGGGTAATTAACCTGCAGCCAAAGAAAAGTGACTCTCCCTCTCTCAGCAGCCATCAACTTCCAATAGTTCCTCTTGTAGGGGTGGGACCTTGGGAGCCCACTCCCCTCCATGCTAGAATTTTCACTGGCTTAATCTTGTGCAGGTCACATGTAGGTGACCATACCTATTGTGAGATGATGTCTGTATCTACCACATCATATCTAGAAGAAAGCAATGCAAAGCTGTTGCTTTCCTATTCTCTGGTTCTTACATTTATTCTACCTACTCTTTGACAATAGTCCTTGAGCCCTGGATAAAGAGAGGTTAATACGATGACTCACCTATGGCTGAGCAGTCAAAGGGGCTGCTTCTCAGCACTTTGACCAGTTACATCTTTGCATTAACCACTACCTATTGCAAAAAAGAACCTTCCCTGACCAAGGCTGAAAGCAGTACAAATGTATGGGTATAAACAGAAATATTAAGAAGGCAGCTTGACAATATGGTCGTTTAGTGAAACAACAGCAGTATGTACCCCACCACCCTGAATCTCCTATGATCTCCCCAGTCATGGGCTTTTGACCAGGTTTATGGTACCAAGCATGAAATCCCTCCTGTGGAGAGGTCCCAAACCAATCAGAAAATGTTCAGTGACCCAGTAACAGTTATGCAGTTTTTGTACCAGTGGATGCAATCTGGCTGGCAGGTTGGTATGTAGGATGCAGGGTTCAGTGCTGGGTTAGACCTGACAAGTCTCATAGAGAAGGTAATGAAACCAGCCATTTCAGAATTGCTGGTCATTGACTAAAAGTATACCTGGGAAGATCTTTCGCGGTGGCACATGACACAGATCTTGATTGCTGCAAAATGTCACCAATAAATACTGGCTAAGGTCACTATTTCCCCATGTTCACTACTCCCTTGGTCCTTAGTCATACAGCTCTCGTTTTCAATTGGGTGCATGGCTTTCCAGACAAGATCATTTCCCAGAATCTCTTGCAGCTAATCATATGATTAAGTCCTAGCCAATGACAAATGTCTCCCAGGGCTTTGGGGGAAAGTCCATAATGCTGAGGAAATTCACCCTTCTTTGTCTCTGTTTTCTATTTCTTTCACTTATAAGTGCAGCAGCCATCTTAAACTCTGAGGCAAAATATTAAGCACGGAGATCTATTTAAAGGACCCAGAATGTCTAGTGATCACAGAGAAGCTAAAGCCATCTTAAACCATGCCCTAACCCTCAGATGCTTTATTGTTGAAGAAGAAAAACACATAGAATCACAGCTGGTCAATATGCAAAGAATAAGGAGATGCAGAGTACTTACCCCTGAAAAAGACAGCTATGTCAAATCTCTGCCTCCCAAGGCTTAGGGATCATTGTAGAAGGGCAGAAAGATTGTAAGAGCCAGGGAAGGTGGATGAGCACAGGGAAACTAAGTTTTCCAGACATGATCAGCTATTCATATGAACTCACAGCAATGTTGCCAACATGCACAAGTCCCATGTAAGCTCAAGCCAGACAAAATCCCAGCACAAAAAGGAAGAAGAGCTTAAGAAACCCCAATTTTATCTGAGGAGCTACTGCTGGGAAGCAGAGATGCAGTCTCAGTTAAGGATGAAACTCCGAGTAGGTTGACCAGGCTCCGGTGGATGAACATACACTGACTCTTAAGACCTTAGCGTATACATATGTATTATATATTATGATATGTATAAATTAGACTACAGAAATTTGGTGGGGAGATTAGGAAGTAGAGTAACAGGTAAGGGAGGGGATCTAATCTAAATATGATCAACAGATATTGCATGAAATTCTCAAATATTAAAAAAAGAAAAACTATTGCCTTATTGAAGGTACTATAATTTGAAATGTTTTTATTATATATAGCTGAGCTTGGTCCTTATTCATGTATGTAGCTTCCTAATTTTACAGTTCACATCAAGCTAGTTAGGTTACCTTGTTGGCTGGCAGAATCAAACTTCAGGAAGATTTCTAGGTCCAGTACAAATAAAACTATAAAAAACACTTGATCCAAATCAAGGCAAATGAAAAAGGTTTCTCAAGGGTCTTCCGAGATCACAAAACTCAGTATTAATGAACCTGGTGATGCAGCTGATATTTTAAGCTAGCTAAATGTCAGGTGACATTAATAATGATAAAGCACCAAGGACAGAGGAGATGGGATTTCTCACAGACTTCTGAGACAACAGCTGGAAAGCTGAGTTGGTTGCCAAATACTTTGAAGAGGATGATGATGAAACTGGAGTGAAGCAGATTGGGTACAGAATGCCCAGGAGCCTAGATCCACTCAAGAATTCAGGCTACTTAAGCCCCAGAAGGCAAGGCTGAGATGAGGCAGAGGACTGGAGATGCTTGAAAGCCATCACCTTCTAGAACACCAAAGGAGCAAGAAAAACCAGATACCAGTGTCAAAGTCATGTAAGACACAAACATTGCAGCCACAGAGTATATCGGCTTCCCTGATATGCTGACTGATTAACCAATTCTCACCACGACTTGCTCCCCAAATACATTTCTAACATGTTAAAGTGATTGTGTGACAGCACTGTTCTGCTTTGTGTGTGTAATTCGTTTGATTCCCACAAATCTCCCAAGTACATACTACTATATCTCTGTTTTCATGGATGAGAAGACAGAAGTAAAAATGTTGAATAACTCACGCAAGACTGTACCTTAAAGGACCAGAGTGGAAGACGCAGGTCCTGGCCCATGGTGCCCATGCGCAGATCACCACACTGCAAAGCAAGAGGTGGTGAGCATAGAAAGAACTTCATCCACAGATGACAGTACATGAGACTGTCAAAGACTCAATGACATATCAGTTAAGAATAAATTTAAATCATCTTACAAATTTTTTTAATAGGCGAGATCTCTGTAACTCTGGCTTGCTTAGAATCCATTTATCCTTATTCTTTAACTGCACCCCTATTTCCCCCAGAGACTTTGACCTCTCCATCAAGTTCTCCTGCTGGGACTAACAGCACCTAGCACAAGATTTACAGAACCTTCCTAATCTAAGGTTGCCCATATTTCAGGCACCACAGTTGTCCCTCTAATCAACATTGTGGGGTTCAGAGGGATATAGGATCCATCCATTGGCTCCAGGAAGAGTCAATGCTAAGACTTTGGATAGAACTGTTAGCAAGGGCGCCTGGCCTTCAGCACTCAACCTCCGGTATAAAGGCATGGAGCTGCTGCAGAATCATCTCTGCTACTGTGGGGGGAAATGTGTCCATAAAGAAAGCTCGCAGGAGAATAGCAAAGCCAAGAGCCGAGAGCCTGAGCGGGTAGAAGAAGACAGCATTCGCACACCCAGATGCACCTGACTGAATACTCAGGTCTACTCTGGGGTTTCTTGGTGATGCAATCAAATAACTCATCTTCTGCAGTTGGTTTCTGATACTCTCACTGTGTTTCTGAGTCCTCTAGCACAGTATGTGTTTTTGAGTGTGTCCACACTTCTCTCCTATAGAGCAGAGAGGTGGGGCTCCTGCACACGGCAGCATGGATCACAGCTCAGGTTGAGAAGCAAATCTCACTGAATTCATTTGAATCAGTAAACTGAAACCATGCCAGAAGGGTTTGTACGTTCTAGAAGACAGCACTCATCACTTCTGCTTCACAGATGTTACAATGGCCTTTCCTTGTTTTTTAAAACTTGCTGTATCTGAAGTTCAAACAAGTTCAATGACAAAAGTACTTTCAAAGTACTTTGCACACAGCTACACACAGTCCCACCAATCTGGATCCACTGCCTCTCCCACCCTCCCAGATTTTATTTTACCCTGAATACATCCTTTAAGGAAATGCGGTGCTGGCATTCAAAATCAGATCTTGGCAAGGTAAATGCACTCCTTTAAACAAAAACAAAACAAACCAAAAGGGACTGAAGAATACATCATTTAAAGCAATAAAAAAACACAATTTATGATCCATCTCTGATTTTTCAAATGCAAAATGGGACAGAAAAGATGTCTGTGTACAATGGATTTTGCAACAGTGGTTAAAAGTTCTACATGGGAAAGAAAGAAGACAAATGTTTCAGAAACAAAAATCTATTCAACTCAAAACTTTTTTTTCCAAAGGTAAAATGCACACACATACACAGACACACAACTTTGTACAGTACAATAAAAAAAATGTGACAGCTTCTAAGGAGAAACCAAAATGGCAGCCCAGAAATGAGGAATTCTCATATCCTATAGCTGTATTTACGCACATATTCTTCCTTCCATGCATCTTAGAAAACAGATTAATAGGAAAATGGTGATGAAGGAGGGGAGTCTCGTTCGCTTAAGTTAAGAACATGGGCTGGAGAGGGCTGGAAGAATGCAAATTTCTGTCTTACTTTTAGGCAAGTCTGAGTTACCTTACATGTGTTAGGAAATTGGACACGTGTGGCTGGACAGACGACTCCATGGTTAAGAGCACTGTAGTTATGGATGGGTGTTAGCCTCCATGTGAGTGCTGGGACCCATAACTCCAGTTCCAGGGGATTCGACGCCCTCTTCTGACCTCTGTGGGCAATGCGTACATATGTGCACTTGTATGCACATAGACAAAACTCACACACATATAATTAAAATGAACAAGGTCTTTCATTTTTTACACTGATGCCACTGTAGGTTGCTGGAATTGGTGAGAATGGGAAAGATACAGAAGCAGTTGCCACAAAGAAGTGTTCATTAACTAAATTTTCCTCTTGATTTGGCAATGGTTTAAACCAGCTACTACAAAATCAGAACTCCTCTACTTGAAGGAAGCTTCAACTGGGCTGTTATCTGTGTTTCTGATTCTACCTGTCCTACACTGACCACGTTAACTCACCATCTGGAAAAAGAGTCAGATGAAACCTGAGACCTATGGGCTCCTTTCATCAAAGTCTGTTCAGAGCATGCAATTATTATATTTAAAAGGAGGCAGGAATGAGCCTTTGGCTCTGAAGGAATCCTGAGCACTGACTAAACAGATTGCCTGAGTCTCTCTCCTATCTACCTGTCTGAAGAAAGCATTGAAGAAATGCTGTCTCTAATCATTTCAAACGCAATGCAATGCCAATGTTGAAATAGAATTTTTCTTTGTGTAATCAAAAGGTCTGTGAACCTAAACTTGAAATTTCAAAGATACCTTAAGTAGAAGGGACATCTCTCAATAACCAACATCATAATGTCCCCCACGGGTTACTATCCCAGTCAGACAGGTGACAGGGACGTGCAGGGAGTCTTGCTCCGCAAAGCACTTTCAGAAAACAATCAGCTTAAGACATCACCCTTCCAATTCACTTTGACTCAGATGAACAATGTCACTGCTTCTTAGAAAACAGAAAGCAACCGCAAAGCCATGGCGACAGCCGACTAACCACCAGCTAGTCTTTGGAGTCTGGCTTCATTTTTTAAAGTGTACCATTCACACACACACAAAAAAATTAAAAATGAAACAAAGTATGAAGGTAGACGTTACTACCTGTCTAACTAGAGACAGAGAATAATTAGTGGACAGTTGAATCTTCATTCATTTATGCACACGTGTGATAGATATTTAGTCAGTACAGGGTTCTGTTCTGGAAGCTGAGGATATAGCAGAAAACAAGACAGCCAAGGTCCTTACTCTCATGGAGACTATATTGGTGAAAGGACTCAAGTGAAAATAATGAAGCAGATGAGCAACAGAGATAAGATTAAACACTGACGGGTAAAGGGGGGACCAGGTGCCATGACACAGGTGACCTGGGCTGGGCCGCAAGCCTGTGAATGGGCTTGCTCTGACATGTAAGGAAGCATCATGTGTATGACGGAACACTGACAAAAGGGAAGCAGGCATAGCTAAGGGAAAGACCCACTGAAAGGCAGAGTTCTGAGGAGGGACTAGGCATGAGGTTATTTTTATGTTTTCCCAGACCTGGTACCCACTCATCTGCAAATATCTGTGTCAATGACCCACCCTGGTCACTGAGCATCCAAAATGCCTCCACTCACCTCCTAAGGGAAAGGGTAGCAATTCCACTGTGGGTAGGCTGCCAGTAGAGGGGAGAACAAGAGTAAAGACTGAGATAGGAACCAACTGGGACTACTCCGTGAGAAGAGAAAAAGGAGGCTGTACTGCCATGATGAATAATGGGGGAAGAGATGAGTTTGTTGGCATCAATGCACAGCCTTGTATTCAGAGTCTCTGTGCTGTCAACATGAAGAGACATCATGCACATCCAGGGCATCAAATCTGGTCACTGTCCTAGCAATCTCACGCATGGAATACCATTAGGCTAGTTTGGCCACTCTAGTGCCCATACTGGCAAAGGGAGGAAATAAAGCTGCCATTTTCTGTATTTTCATCTATCTGAAGTGAAAATGGGTCTTGCAATCATCACCGGCAATGACACATTGCCACTGCCTTAGCGAGGGTCTCAAAACCAAGAGCAGCTTGGAAGAAAATTCTGGAGATAAGAATGAAGCACTCTTCAGGAAATTCTGCCAGAGCTGCGACTTTGACCCATCTCGGTATAACAATGCTATGGAGCCAGTGAGAAGGGAGACACGGGGAACAAGGGTGATGAGGAAGGGTCAGACTTCGGAAATTCTAGGCACTGTCTTTGCTCTGCTATATAAATATACAGGACTAATGGGAAGCGAATGTCTAAGGATAAGGATGCTCTTTCAGTGAACATAAAATTTAAAATTCAAAGTGCAAAAGCAGTGTCATGGTTTAATTAGCAATGCTTTATTCTTAGTGTTCCCATGAATCAGAGTATATCATATAGGTTCGAGGAAATCTGAGAACATTGACGAAGCATCCAGTGGCTGCCAGGAATTTTATATGCGCATGGAATCTTCACAGCAACACTTTCAAAGTCTCTGCTGTGCTCTCCGCCTCACAGATATTGAGAAGAGCCTTCGTGGAGCGAGCATGGTTTGTTTCCAAATGAAGAGTATAAATTTAAGGAACGGGTCACTCTTTGAGGATACTGTGACAGGCAGAGATCATGATCTCAAACAGGCTCTGCCCACATCATTTTGGATGGTCATTCCAGTTTTCTAGGTATGGAGGCGCATGGACCTGGACCAGCATTTGGAAGCCTGGAGCAGGAGAACTACCAGATCCAGGCCCACCCGGACTATATAAAAGGACCCTGCTTCAAAAGCAAAAAAAGCACATTTTCATTACCTGTTCATCTGCTGATGGACATCTAGGCAGTTTCCATTTCTTGGTTCTTGTGAACAGAGCAGGAATGAACATGGGTGAGCAGGTGTCTCTGTAGAAGGATATAGAGTCGTCTGGGCATATGCCCAAAAATGGTATGGCTGAATTGGGTGGTATTTCTAATTTTCTGAGGAACCGCCACACTCATTTACATAGTGGCTACACCAGTTTGCACTCCCAATAGCAATAAATATGAGTTCCCATTTCCCCACATCCAGGCCAAAATTTATTGCTGTTTGTTTTTAATCTTAGCTATTCTGAATGTGGTAAGATAACATCTCCAAGTCGTTTTGAGTGGACAATGAAAATTTAGTACATGAACACATTATTCAGCTGATAAGAAAAATGAAATTATATAACACCCAAGTAAATGGATGGAGTTGGAAAACAATCATCCTGAGTGAAGTAACCCAGACCCAGAAAGACAAATGTCACCAATTTTAGTTCCTAAGTGAGTGCTAGCATTGAAATACCCTTAGAGGTCCTAATGTTAGTAAGAGGCTGAAGGGCGGAGGCGGAGGGGCTTTCAAGAGAGGGGAGATAGAATGTAATGATAGAAACAGGAAAAGTGGACTACTGGTACAGAAAGGGTTAAATGGGTTAGGGTGGGAGGCTCTAAGAGTGGGTATTTTCAAAAAATCATATGGAGACTTCTACTACAGAAGCTTCCTAAAATATATATTCATAGACTTATATAAAGAGAGCGTAAATGGAGTTCTTAAAACAGGGAGGGGAGTAATCCCCAAGCTAATCAGCAGAGGCACGCCATTAAAAATGCCAATGCCAGCTTGGCATGGGATCATACACCTGTAATCCCAGCACTTGGGAGGGAGAGGCAGGCAGATATCTACAAAATCAAGACCAACATGGTCTACATAGTGAGTTCTAGACCATTTGGGGCTACAGGGAGACCTTGGAAGCTCCATCCTTACCAACTAGCTCTCATACTTCTAGAGGATACTATGCAAGTTGCTAAGGGAGAAAAATCAGTCAATGGTCTGACACCAGCTTTAAAGTCTTAACAACCACAAGAAATGGCACATCAAACTATAGTGGTGTGGTAGCAGCATTTTTATGCAGGAGGCAATCAACAGCTATCTAATTGGACTTAAAGCCCTCTCAGTGGGCAAGAACTCATGTGTGATGCTATAAATAAAGCTAAATACACATGGTTGGAGAAGTCATAGATCCTAGAGAAAATCATTTGTCTGCCACATCCCTAAACAAATGTAATTTCTTAGGACATGCTAAATATGGATCCTTATATTTACAGATAAGTATACCATTCATCACTCATCAAAGAAGTTTCTTTCTGCAACAAATGGGAGCCATTACAATTTTCCACAGCTGGTCACACACACACAGAGAATGTGTGTCTGAATGATGGCCAGCCCTCAGTGACACATCTACAGTGTAACTTCTACAACGAAGGCTCGTGGAACCTAGCAGAACGGGGATAGAGAGAATACTAAGCATCCCTCATACTCAGTTATGGTTCATCACAGTGAAGGGAGACACATTAAAATAAGCAAAGGAAAAAGATTCATGAGGAAGAGCCGGAAGTTTCCTGGTATTTTGGCACAGCACATCCAGGTTTCCAGATCTATAGAGTCCTATCTATAGAGTCTAGAGAGGCTGCCTAGTTCCAAAGGATGACACACGCCACCCAGAGAAGCTGCCCAGGCTCGGTGCCCAGGAATTTGGTTCAGGATCCATCCCACAGAGAGGGCATGCCCACATGACTGACCTTAGCTACTCACCATCAGGCCTTTTGCCTTCAGAGATCAAACAAAATGACATTTCTCAGAGTCACAGACTAACAAAAGCAGTTCTTCACCACAGGCCCTATTATTGGCATATTATCACTGTGGTCTAAGGTCTCAGTTATACAAAGCCATTTTCTAAGGCAAGATATTCCAAGGGTCCCCAGGCAATCCTCCTATGTGGCCACAAAACAGTCCTTTCTTTGGAATGTGCAGGGTTTGGGCACTCCAGGCCTGCTGAGCAATCCTTTTACTGCCCAGTGCTGCATAACACACAGTATAGCTCAGGCAGGCGCAGACTGCTGGGAAAATAGACACGTTTCTTCATGTTATGTGCAACTCTAAAAAGTTGCTTGAGACTGATAGAGGATTTGCATTTCTCTACTTCCCTGCAGTGAGCAAACAGCTTTGTCAGAATCTGCCTTGGGGGGATAAACCTTGTCATAATGTTTGCAAAGTAGCAGTTTCATCACATTGTACGTTTCCACTGGCTCCTGCCCATCTGAGGTTAGGTTAGCAGTGGAAACTCATAGGATATGTCTACGGGCGGTCAGACAATTTTTGGGGTAAGGTGTGTCTAGCTTTTATACATTGGAAACATGACTTCAAAAAGGATGTGTGAATACATATATATATGAATATATGTAGTTAGTTAGTTAGTTAGTTTCAGTAAAGTGCTTGCCATACAAGAATGGGGCTCCAAGTTTGATGCCCAGAACCCATGTAGGGTGTGATGGTGCATTCTTTTAATAACACCAGTGGTGGGGAGGCAGAGACAGGTGGATCCTTAGAGATCACTGGCCAACCAGCATAACCTATTTGTCAGCTCTAGGCCAGTAAGAGATCCTGTCTCAAAAAACAAGGTGTATGGTACCTAAGAAATGACACTCAAGGTTGACCTCCGTCCTCCACATGCATTCTCACACACAAACTATATGTGTGTGCATGTGCTAGGGAATAAACACAATCTCCTCCATGCTAGGCAATCCTCTACCACGGAGCCGCACTTTTATCCCTGAAGGAAATATTCTAAAATAAGTTAATGTTTTCTTCTTCCTCCCACTCCTTTGCTTCCCCTGAGGCTTTGAGGTGCAGAGGGGCATCAGGAAAAATTAGGAATGGGGGGATTATTCTTAAGAGATGATCTACGCTGAAGTCTGTCAATACAAGTCCACTCAGACAGATTGATATTCCCATCCTGACTAGCTCAGTCGGTGAGCCGTGTTGATGTGGCAGCTCCTGTGCTGACCCCTGCAGCTCTGCACTGAACAATGGGAAGCACATGATTATTTTCATGCTAACAAGCACTGTAGAACAACAAGTTCTTCCTTTTCTGGTGCTTCACTGTGACACCAATGACCTTCAGTTGGCATTCTGGGTGCCACAGTGGATGGTCAGAGACAGTGCAACCCTGTGCATCTAAAAAAACCTCTGTAAGTGGCTCTTAGCAGTAATCTTACAATGTAGTATTGACAACAACAGTAACAAAAAGCATCACAGTGTTTGAAGGGGGCCAATTAACTTTCTGGAAGTGGACAGTTAGGTATGGATTTTTGGGAGCCTTATGTTTTCATTGAAACTGTTGTTCCTGCTACTTCCTGGCTATGGGACCCTGGGTGAGATATGCCACCAGCTCTTCAGACTTTCCACCTCCTTCTCTGCTTGCTGTATGGGCATTGCTAGGTTGATTACTAGGGTAGTACATAGAAGACTGATGACATAGTGTCTGGCAGGGTGAAGTGGGATAAAATTCCAACATGGATCGCCATCCTTAGGATTAATAATGAGGGGCTGGAGAGACGGCTCAGCGGTTAAGAGTACTGGCAATTCTCACAGAGGACTCAGGTTTGGTTCCTAGCACCCACATGGCAACTAGCAACCATCTGTAAGATTAATAATGAGGGGCTGGAGAGACGGCTCAGCGGTTAAGAGTACTGGCAATTCTCACAGAGGACTCAGGTTTGGTTCCTAGCACCCACATGGCAACTAGCAACCATCTGTAACTCCAGTTCCAGGGGATTCGACACTCTCTGCTAACCTCTAGGGGCACTGCATGACGGGTACGCTTACATACATGCAGGCAATACACTCATACACATAAAAATAATAAATAAAATATCTTTTTAGAAGTATTCATGAAAACAACACACTCAGGTACATCTGAGGATCTCTGAGCTTACTCTGTAGATATATGTATGGAAGTTCCTACCCAGTAAGGTCCATCCCATGGGGTGGGTTTCTAGAATTTTCTGTCTGGACCTCTCCTGACCTCAGGGTGGAGAGAAAATGGGACAGTGGTGGATGTGTTCCATATTATCAAATGGAAGCATATGCACCTTTTGTTGCTTTAATGTAACTAAGACTGGTGATGCAGCTCAGTGGTAGAGTGCTTGCCTAGCATTTGTAAAGCCTGGCTTTTATACCAGTACCATCAAAAGAAAAATGTGCCAATAAATTGGTTATGGATCAGTTTATTGTTTATATGAATAATCTTGCCTTTAAAAAAATCTCTATTAAAATGCTTTGATTCTCTTGGTTCAGAAGGAAGGCACACGAGAATTTAAAGCCAGAGCAGGTTCCAGGATTAAAGAACATGGTGTGGGAAGCAGGAAACCCTCTAAGCTCCTGCTCTTGTCCTGTCTTACCTTTGCTGTGCATATGTGGGGGAAAAGATTATTTCCCACTTCAGACTTGCTGTTTGAAAAATGGTGTAGAATTAGGGAATGTTAGCAACAGGTGCAACAGACCGTGTTCCAGTTAGACTGTTTCGTCTCAGAAACACTGTAGTGGCAACTACTTGGTATGTGCCTGTCGGTCACCTGGATTGCACCCCAGCTCACCTGCTGGTTGACTTTTGTGACATTGGGGAAATTATTTCCTTTCTGTTCTCTAGCTTCCTCTTTTAAAAAGAATATGCTTGTTTTCGGTACGAATTTTACAGAACTGTAACGCGTAATGAACGGGCTAAAGAAGTGACAGCATTGGTGTCAGACACACACAGGAAGTGCTGTATCAATGGAAGATTATATTATTAAAATATGAAGATTAAGGTCACATCTACCTAAAAGCGGCACCCATATATGCATGTGGTCTATCCTTATAAATATTTATTTCCTAAAAGAGGAGAAATGGAGTGAATGTGGTCATAAATGGCAATCGACCGCTGGCCCCCAGGCACACAATGTAGAGCATACGATGCTGGGTTCGGACAGTGGAGGACAGGAGATATCAGGCCTTCCCTGTATGACTTCATTGCTCAGTTAACTCAGAATTCTAGCATCATCAGGTAGGTTCAGACAAAGCTGTATCCAGGCTTTAAAACTATGAGGGGTCTGGTTCTTTCTCACCCACTGTTCTGCTCTATGTGGACTTTGTTTCAGGGGCTGCCAGTGGGTCTAGAATTGATGTCAGCATGACACACCTACAGCAGAAGAAGAAGAATACTGCTTTTCCACTAGATTCAGCGAAGGTTCTAAGATCCAGTCTTAGACTGGTCCAGACTAGGCTTATGCCAGTCTCTCGGGAAAAAACAGAATGTGTACAAGAGCCTTGAAGGACACTGAAAATAAACCAGACACAAAGGCTGCTGGTGGATGATTGAGAGCGTAACTTGATGCTCCACCGTGCTGTCACGGACCATTTTGTCTAACCTCTTCCTCAGTGGGAAAGCTAATCTTCACCTCTGAGAAGTAATAAATATTCCCTTGTGATGAAAACATCCAGTTTCACAAATACAATAAAACTTTCACAAGTGATTGGGAAGAGACTTAAACAGACTGCAGTATTAAGTAAGGCCTCTCCTTTGTGTCCTGTTTCTTTTTGACTGCTGCCTAGTCATGTGTCATCAAGGCAATTGTCCGATCTATATTTAATGCTCTGTACCTGGACCCAACACTGGGAACGCCATGCTTCGTTCACATCCTTACCCCTTTCTCAATTCATTGAAAACCACTTCAAGCAAAAATCATTTGAAAGAAATTACCTTTGTGTATTACACCATGAGCAGTAAAAAATGCCCCACATGAGACCTGATGGTCCCGAAGCAATAAATTTTTTGCTGAAGTGCAAGATGTAATAACTCAGGGAAAAGAAGTCCCCATGACAACAGGATGAGTAAGGGAATAGTAAGAAGGCAGCGAGCGGATCGAGGCTTTTACAATGCAAGGCATCGCTAATTTGTACTTGGGAATCTGTCTTTGGGTTAAAAATCCTGGGAAGATAACTTGCTTTTTCTGGCTTTTCTGCCTGCACAGGTGATATTATTCAGCCTAACTACACATCTTCAGAAGAGGGTGGGAATCCAGACAAGCCTAGGATGGAATGTGTATTATCTTTTCCTGGAACTTCCCTCATCTCCTGAGTCAGAATGACGGAATGATGAGGCTGTGCTATGATGTTTACAGAAAGGGTTGCAGAGGGTTCAGTATGCAAATGCTGAACCAGAGGGCCCAGGGAGACGGCTCAGTCAGTAAATGCTTGCCACATAGCTCTGATCTCCAAAACCATTTCTCTCTCTCTCTCTTTTTTTTGGGGGGGGGTCTTTTTGAAACTTTTTTTTAATTATTTTTGGAGAATTTCATACATGAGTATTTTATCTGAATTATTTCCGCCTGTCTCAGTCCCCCTTCCAATTCCTCCCACAGACCCCCCCCTCATAAATCTCATAATTTCTGGTCCTTTTCTTTCATTATTTTATTACATACACATATAACATTTATAAATACTCATATATAATGCAGTGTGTCCAAAACCATCTTTTACAAGGATCCAGGCATGATGCTGCACACTTACAATCCTAGCAGAAGAGTTAGGTAGACACCCAGAGACTGCTGGCCAGCGAGCCTAGCCTACTTGGTGATTCTCAGGTCCCAGTGAGAGACTCTGTCTCATTAAACAAGGGGAGTAGCTCTTGATAAACAGCACCTGAGATTGACCTCTGGCCATGATGTGCACACACATGCTGGAGCAGACACACACACACACACACACACACACACACACACACAAAGGTACAGAACCAGAGAAGCACTTTCTCCTTCCCGATTCCCTGTTTACTTTCCCAGCCTGATTCCAGAGTGGAGCCCTATATCTCCAAGCTCTTCTTCTTTGATACACTCCAAAATTCCATGGATCAAAACTTTATTTTTTTACTTTTTGAAATATTTTCATGAACTCTGAGAATGTCATGAAGTGTATTTTAATCATATTCATCCCTAATTCCTCCCACAGCTATCTCCAAAGTCTAAATTTGTGCTTTCCATGTACTCCTGAGTGTGAGGCAATCCCTGACCTACCAGGGGTCACACCCTTAAAGAAAATGGACTCTAACTCATCCAGTAGTCATCACTTGTCAATATCTCCTCAGCTAGGGTGGGACATCAGCCACCTCCCGCCTCTACGCTGGGATTTTATCTGACTTGATCGCACAGGTCTTATGCACGCTGTCACAACTGCTATGAGTTGATATAGGTCCTGATATATAGGACTAAAGCTTTTTAAAGTGTATAGTTTGAATAAACACTGTCCCCAGTAGGCTTGTGCTTCACTGAATGCTTTGTCCCCAGCTGGTGGCATCATTTGGGGAGGTCGCGGAAACTTCAGGAGTGGGACCTGGCTGGAGGAAGGAGGTTCCTATGGGCTGATCCTTGGGGTATTTTTCCCCTGGTCCCTTCCTGCCTCGTTCTCCCTGCTTCCCGTCTGCCATGATGTGAACCGAGCTGCCCTTTCATGCCTTCCTAAAAACAATGGCTGAACCTCCCGAAACCGTAAGGCAACATAAACCTTTCCTCCATTGTCTATGTCAGGTCACTGGGTCGCAGCCAGGAGAAGAAACTAATGCATAAGAGGATTTATTACCTGATATCATTACTAAGAGACACAAGACTGAAAAAAAAATACCCACTAGAGACTTGTGCAGACTAGGTTTGAATAGCCCCTGTCTCACAGGTGCGATGATTCACACCCCTGGGGGTGTGGCGTCCCTTCCCTTTCCAGCTTGGATCTGCTCTACTGCCTCTTTCCGTTCCCACCAACACGTTCTGGTTTCCCCATAAGAAACAACGTTCCATCATTCAACAGCGACCAAGGGGACGCGGTCAGGTAAGGCTCACCTTGTGCTTTAACAGAACTAGCAGCTGTCTGGCAAAAGAATTAATATCTTCCATTTTATAAGATCAAAACATAATGCACAGAGAAGTCAAGTCACTAGCACAAAGTCACCCAGGTAGGACTCTCCAACTTGACTTTAAAAAGAAAACATGATCATCCTAGAAGACTAGGTTGAAACACGGGGAATAAGGTTCATAAGCCTTCTGTCTCCGGCTTGCCCAAGTATTTCTTCTCGTTCTATAATGGAGAAGTCAGAACTGCTGACCGTCATTCTGAAGTGTGCGTGTAGTGAATGTTTGCAAGTCTGAGTTCTTTAACCCATTTTATTCTTCCGTAATATACTTGGATGGTCAGCAACCCTTGATGTGAATCACAGTTCCAATGATGAGGTGTCCGGACGGGCATAACCCAGTATTGCAGAAGATTTTGTGAAGGATGCAGGTTCTCCCTAAGTGAGCAGCTAAAGTGGGACCACACCATTCGGGAAGTGCCGTTCATTCTTTCCACATATCTGTCTGAGTCCCATGAACTTCCTCCAGCCTGAAAAACCTCAATTCAAAATTCTTTCATTTTCTCAATGATTTTGTTGTTAGTTCTCATTGCTAAGCATCAAGCACAGACCACACCTCCAGCCCCAAATTTCCTAACTAGGAACAAAGCACTATCACTATGAGATAACTGAGTTTTTTTTTTTTTTTTCCTGATGGAAATTTTTCTAAAGTATTTAGGTACACACACTAATTTATTTTCCTGTTTATTTTTTATTGGAATGCTACAAGCACAGGATTTTAGAAGATGTTCGTGGTGGAATAAATTTACCTGCATGTCATGCTCTCCTTTCCTTTTTCATCCAGAAATCCTGGAGATCACTACGTGTCTGTCTGTATAATGCTGCCTCATTCTTTTTAACAATGGCCTTGAATCCCTGCTGTGGACACACCATAATTTATTTAAGAGTTTTACAGGCTGCTGTACACATAGTACTCACTGGTTCTAGGATTCTTTACCCCTGAGCATGTGGCTGCTCCGCCCTTTCTGGTCTGGCTGTACACAGGCACCTTCTTGCATTCCCACTAAAACTTCCCTCCCTTCTCAGAATAACATCATCACAAGAAATAGCTTCCAATGATTCAACATTTGCCAGTCTTTACCATTAAAATACAGTGGAGGAGGGTGGCTAGAGAGATGGCTCAGTGGTTAAGTGCATTGGCTGCTCTTACAGTGGACCTGGAATCAATTCCACATGGTTGCTAAGAGCCATGGGTAACTCGAGTTCCGGGGCATCCGATGCCCCCTCCTGACCTCCCTGGGTACTGCATAGATGCACCTTCCCACATGCAAGCCATACACTCATAGACATAAAATAAAAAATAATAAAGTATTTTAAAAACACACACACACAATGTAGGTCAGTGAGATAGACGGGGACCCTGACTCCAAACCCGACAACCAGCGTTCAGCTCCTAAGACACACATGGGAGAAGGATAGACCCAACTCCCACAAGTCATCCTTTTTTTTCCATATGTACACTGTGGCTCAGACATGTGCATGTGGGGTAAATAAAGACATGATGTAATAAAAATTATAACTAAAGTACAATACAAGTTGTCTATGTCTCTTTTGCTGGACAGCTGAGATTTTTGCAAATTGAACGTAGAGTGACATGGCACTAAATCCGAGATGGCATTCTCCAGCTCCAAAGCAGAGATGTCCAGTAAGAAACAGAAGCAGACCTATGACAAACAACTCTGCAAGCTGGAGAGAATCCAAAATCCTGGACACCGAGAAGGGAAGATGAAGAGTCTACCGAGCACTATGAGGTTGTTAAATATGTGTTTCTTCTCGGTGGTGAATGTGGAAACTGTAAACGCTCACCCTCGCATGCAGCACAAGCTGAATGAGATATTAATATGATGCGATTTAGTCACAATACCAAGACTCATCACAGGGCAGACCAATGGCTGCCAAAAGCAACACGCACTTCACTATGAGTGATGCCATGAACTCCCACTGAGGCTGAGTCTAAACTAACTCTAAGAATACAGTTTCTACACATAAAAACAGGGAGAACAGGACAGTCTCACATACCGCTGGCAAGGGTGTACATATTTATACAAGTCTCCTGCAGGGAAATGTAGTAATACCAAAAGCCTTTACATCATTCTGAATGCTCACTCTTTGACCGTGTAATGCATGCCCATTTTATCTTAAGAAAGTGTGCATATGTGTGCGTGTGTGTGAGAGAGAAAGAGAGAGAGAGAGAGAGAGAGAGAGAGAGAGAGAGAAGAGAAGAGAAGAGAAGAGAAGAGAAGAGAAGAGAAGAGAAGAGAAGAGAAGAGAAGAGACAGAGGCCAGAGAATGTGGCTGAGCATTGTGGCACATACTTGTAATCCCAGTACTCAGAGTCCCATGCAATAACATCATGAGTTCCAGGCCAGCCTAAGCTATGTAGTAAGGACCTATCTCAAAACAAAAACAAAGGAAAGGAGGAAGGGAAGGGGAAGGGAAAGTGTCTATGTGTACCCATGAATATATGTGTCCTGTATGCATTTACTCTTTGTAATATTTCAGATCGAAGAAAAGACTGGAAGCAATTTAGATGCCCATCTGCATGGCACCACTTAAATGCGGTATAATAGACCTATGTCAAACAATGAGCTCTCCACTGCCAATTAAAATCATATGCTAAAGGAGTGGTGTTCAAACTGTGGGTCACAAATCATTAATGAGTCATGAAGCCAATTTAGTAGGCCATGGCCAGCTTTGTAAATAGAGAAACAAAAACATAAGCACACACTGTACATAATAAGAGTGAGTAGTTTCATGAAACTATTCTGTAAATGCTTGCTTTTACTAGGTCTTCCTGTGGGGTGTAGTGAAAATCAATCCATCAATAAATAAAATCAAGCCACGGTGGTAAGAGAAAACTCAGATGTGTGGGGATATGCAGATGGCCTATTGAACAGAAGTAAGCAGGGGTGGGTGCAGGTGTAGACAGTGGAATGTCACTAGCCTAGCATGGCTGAAGCCCCGGATTCAATGCCCAACATGCAAAATAAAACATGGGACTAAACGGGCAGGATGCAGCCCAGTATGTTCAGTAGAGAGCATCCAGCTCACTCCTGTGAGGTTGTTGCTTCCAGCCTCAGCACCAGAACAAAAACAAAGGAAGGAAATATAGGCTTTAAAATAAGATCCCAAATTTAAGCCAATATCAATAATCAAATACATCTGCATATCTGTCACAGACAAGAAATTCCCTGTGGATGGCAGGATTATAGGAAAATGCAATCTTTCTCTGGGTGTTCTGGCTGTTTTCTAAATTTCCTATCAAGAGTAATTGTTATGCTAATAGCCAAAACGGGCTATTCAAGCGTGCTTGAGGTAAGTAAAACACAGCCATTAGTAGTGATTTAAGAGTGAATTGCTAGTGACAGAATAAATACAGGCATAGATCAGGAAGCCATCCCCTCCTCCTCCTCCGACCCACTGCTATCTATGAAAGGCCTCCTTTAGGAATGCTGCAAACCACAGTGCTTAGGTAAGCCGCATGTTCCTGTAAGAAGGTGCCTAGGAAATAAAACAGTGCAGAATTAAAGGTAATCTATTTGTCTCCCTGGGATAACACATATAGGTGATTGTGCCTATTTAAAATAATAATAAAAGAGAGATGAAGCAAGAGAGACAATCAGTGGTTAAGAGCGCTGTCTGCTGCTGTAGGGGTTCTGGGTTCCCAGCATCCACGTGGTTGCTAACTGTCTGAAACTCCAGTTCCAGGGGATCTGACACTCTCTTCTAGACTCCGTGGGTATCAGGTGCACACACATATGGTACACTTACATACATTCAGGCAAAATGATTATACACATAAAATAAATAAATATTTTTAAAAAGAAGGAGAGGACAGGAAGGGTGGGATTGAAATAGAGAAAGTCGAGGAAGAACAGGAGTCCCTGGATTTCAGGGGAAGCTGAGAAGCCTGACTTGGAAACAGAACAGCAAATCCTGAGAAACTTCCACACGGTGGTAGCTTCTGCCACCAAACGTCTTCAGAAGTTATTCGACTTTTAACTGCCCAAGAACTCAGTAAGCTCACTGTATTCATTCACAATGAGTTAATGATGTCACCAATGACCTGACCTCTTTTAAAAATTGATGAGGAATTTTAGAAGCCAACTCTTCTTCAGGTTCAGGTGATAACTTCACTCCTAGAAGATGTCACCTTAGGCTGAGGAGGCTCCAGTGGATGAGCTCACACTAAGGGACATATAGGGACACAAACTTTGACTTGATAGGCTTTAACATACATGACAGAATGTATGAAATCCAATGGGAGGGATACGGAAGGGTGCAGATAAGAGAGAGGGTCTAAATATGGTTAAGATATATTGTATGAAACGCAAAAAAAAAAATCAACAAAAATACATATTGAAGGAAACAAAAGAAGTTGGTAGTGAGATTTTCATATGGGAAAATAAGGACAGTGACTTCATTTAATTTTGCCTGCCTACCCAGTGGTACCCCGTGTGGCGTGAGGCTGCTAAAGCTGTTTGGTGATGAACAGTCAAATGGCAACTTCGCTGCCTCCATTATGCCTTGCTTTCATTTTCCAGATCTTTCTCCATGGTCAAGATGACCTTGGTATCAAAATGTTGACAGTGTGTCAAGGGAGACAAAGGTAACTCCCAGGCCTGCTCAGTAGGTGATTCCAAGAAAGTCCCAAGTGGAAGAGAACGTTTACTGGTAGAAAGGACCAGGAAGAGGGAGGACACCCGCGACCGGACAAGACCTCCACACAGAGATTCAAAGGACAAGGGCAGAAGAGTTCCTCATGGCTCAAAAACAGTCAATCAGTTCCAGGTTACGGAAGAGCATCTGAGCTTCGGGAATCACATGTCAGGGCAAGAGATAATGAAAGAAAAAGAGAAAATTAAGAAAAAGTCTTACTCTCCATTTTGTGACCCCTTCTTTAGTTATTGTTACACACACACACACACACACACACACTCACACACACATACACACACACACACTACTGAGCTCCACTTAGTGGTGGTCATATGTGCATGTGTTTAGGGCTGAGCACTTCAAAACACTGATGGGGAATAATGGGGTTAGTGGAAAGACTAGGAGGAGAGAGCAGAACAGAAATGACAGAAATATAGTTCTTAAGTACGAAATTTTCAAATATATATATATATATATATATATACACACACACACACATATATATATATATATATATACACACACATATACACACACAAAATTTTAAAGATGAAAACTTCTCAGGTCTACGGCAGGCAGCTCAGAGGGCTAAGGGTGAGGTGGGTTGAGGACAGTCTGCAAAAGGCCTAACAAACTAAACTGGGGAATTGAGCTGGTTTGGGTGCAGGGGATCAGGACACAGTGAGTGGGTTTGGACTAAGAGGGTGGTCAGAGATCTGGGGCAGGAGTGGTCTGGGCCCAAGTCTGAAAGGGGGACAGAGTGAGGGGACAGACCGGAGCTGCTCAGGGTGCAGGGGAATCAAGGCGCAGTGGGCGGGATCTGACTTACCAGGGTCCTAGGCAGGTCTGAGGCAGGCACACCAAGGTGGGCGTGGGGACAGCCTGTGGACTGGGGGATCAACTAGTCTTGGTGCCAGAGATCAGGATGCAGTGGGCAGGTCTGGGTTAGGGAGCTAGTGCAGAGTTCTGAGGCAGAAAAGCAGGAGGAAGCCTAGGCCCAAGACTGGAAGGGAGACAAAGTCATACAACTTCCATAAAAATAAAAATAAAAAAAGTCTTACCCATATGGACAAACCCACCCTTCTGGGTGTTACAATGGGTTCAAGGACAGGTATGTTGTCAGTGGGTTTACTCATGGCAGGAACGGTGATTTATGTACATACTGCCACACTTGGTGTTACTAGCACTATTTTACAGAAAACTTCTAAAATAATCATCCAGTATTAGGTAAGTACAGCTCCTTAACTGGAATCCAGTGAGGATTTGAGAAAAGAAAGACGCATGCTTAAGAAGCACAATGACCTAAAAATCTAGCCTACCAAGAGCATGTGAATCAACTATCAGTGTTCCCTAACCTGGATAACTGCCTTCTCCTTTTGAAAAATGTCCACAACTTCAACTTTGCTTTGTCAATATTTTGTTCCAGAGTCTTGGATATGCTTCCCATTTAATCCTTGTAACCACTCTATGATGGGTGCACTATTAATAGCCCCATATTAGAGGTAAGTAAACTGAGTCATACACAACTTCTCCAAGGTAACACAGCCATTAGCCTGCACAGTCAAAACTCAAGAGTCAAGCAGTTGGCTCCAGAGTTCATGCAACCTCACTGCCCCGTATCCCCAAGGCAATCTAAATGTGCAGCAGATAGAATCTCACTCTTTCTCCCAAAAGCCACTTGAGGTATCTTGTTAAAACACTGTGACCTTCACTGGGTCATTCTCCACCCAGATATCCTTGACTTGTATTGTCTAAGAGACAAGGGCAATTTCCCACAAGACTTCACTTCATTTCTCACTGGTTGAAAAGCAAAGAGAAAGAAAAAAAGAACAGGAAGGTTCTTTGGGCTGTCTGTGTACTGGACATATACAAATAAAATGGCTTTAATAAGGGGATGGTGAGCAGGGACCTGTATCAGATACCTCGTACCTTTCGTAGGCCGGTTAACTGTTTTCACGGAGTCTCAAAGGTGCAGAACACCTGGATTTTGCTTTGAAAGCTAGGAGAGGCCTGCAGGTGAGTGAGGACAATTTGTATTATAAGGTATATAAGGTAGCAGAAGAATTTTAGGGCTGAATTAGTGGAGGAATTTCATTCTCCATAAAAGCCTGATTTTTGCCAATAACCAATTGGCAAAACATTCCCAATAACCCTCCCAGTGCAGTTATCTAATAAACTGAAACTTCCCAAATAGGTTACACACTGCTGCCACACAACAGCAACAAAGGTTCAGGCTCTCATCACTGAATAAAACTGAGTATGCTAAAGGACCCTGACTGATAGAGGTGGGGGATGACTTACCGGGAAACCGTCCTGTCTAGACACCACAGGGTAGGTGTACACATGAACCCACAGCACTTGTGACAGCATGCATTAGACCTGTGCGGGTCCAGGCCAGACAAAAACCCAGCATGGATGGGTGGGGGCGTGAACAGGAAATCCAAGCCCTCCCTGAGGATCTATTGGCAAGTAAAAGCTGCTGGAAGAAGGAGAGTCGATTTTCTTTAGGGATGTGATATCTACTAGGTTGACCAACCTCCAAGGAACAGACTTACACCCAACAGCATTTGGAGAACACAGACCAGATTCAATATGCCTTTTAAAAAAGGGAAACAATATGAGAGGACACAAAGTTGGGGTGGGGCATAATTAGGTGGGACGGAGATGGGGAGGGATCCGAATAGGATGAAAATCCATTGTACGAAATTCTTGAATAATCAATAAAATTACTTTTTTAAATAGAAGCCTGCCCAAAATGAGCAACAGGATCAAAAACACTTCCCTGTTCCTTTTGCAGTGCTAAGAGGGAACCCAGTTCCCTGGACATGCCACCCAGGCTCTCTGCATACCTCTGAGCTAGTCTCTGCCTCGTGTCCTCAATGCCTTCCTTCCAACTTGGTGAGTGTGACAGTTAATACTGTCAACTTCACAGGATCTAGAGTCACCTAGGAACAAACCTCTGGGCATGTCTGTCAGGGAGTTTCCAGACTGTTTAACTGCCCCTAAGTGTGGGAAGCCAGAGTCCTAGACTGAGTAAAAAGGGAGAAAGTGAGCTGAGCACTGGTGTTCATCTCCCTCTGCTTCCTGATTGCAGATGCAGTGTGACCAGCTGCCTCATGACCCTGCTGCCACAGCGACGGCAGCTCTCCCCACGCTGCCTTCGCTGCCGAGATGCACTGTGCTCTCAAATCGTCAGCCAAAACTGACTTTCCTTCCTTGAGGTGCTTTTCCAGGAATTTGGTTAGAGCAATGGGAAAAGTAACTAACACAATTGTCTCCTTAAGATCAGAAAACCTTTCATCAAAAATATGCATTTATACCATTAAACAAATACACGCGCTGCTTTGTCAGAAACAGAAGCACTCTCCCCTCCTCTTCAGTGTCCCACAAGTATACACAACAGTGCACCCGTGATTCCACAGATACGACCATTAGCATGGAAGAAAAACTGATGGGAACCCGCCTCTGAAGGGCTGTCTGCAGGTTGACACTCTAGCAGGCCCATTTTACATGCAGGGGTTCGCTGCCCTCCCCAACACGATTGTACATGAGCCAAGGAGCTCCTGAAAAGTTGGTCAGGCAAGCTGAGGACATTAATTTACTTGAATGTGATTAGTTAAAAAAAACAAACTGTTTATACTGGAAGAAGGGCATTTCATCTTACAACAGGCACATGCCATTGAGGGGAAAATGAAGTATTTTTTAAAGAAAAGAAAAGAAGGTTAATGCTTTTAAAAGCAGTTCTTCAACAAAACCTTCAGTCTAGAGTATGTGATTGTACCCCAGAAATCACCAAAGTTAAGTCTGCCTTACTGGTCCTTCTATAGCTTATCTCTTGAATGTCCCCCAAAGGCCCATGTGCTGAAGATAAGGTAACTAACCTATGATATGACCTAAGGTGATGAGGCCTAAAGTTTAATAAACAGCCAGCTGCTGCTTTCAGCACCGGAAGCTTCTCCAGGTGCAGAACCCTCTCAGAGCTAAGTATAAAAATAGTTGCCCACATAGTCAAGCAGCAAGCAAGACCACCGGACCTTGACCCTAGCCTCAGCTACAGCCCAAAGCAAAGAGTGTGGAAAGGACTGAGTGTCCTAAGCACTGAGTGCTTAAGGCCTTTAAGAGATGGGACCTAGAGAAAAGAAGTTAGGTCATTGGATGCATGATTTTGAAGGTGATATTAGGTCTCTAGCCTCTTCCTGTCTCTCTCTTTGCTGGCTGTCTTGAGGTATGGAGTCTCCTCTGCTACAAGGTCTTGCCACCTCCCAGCAGACCCAAAGCAACAAGGCCAACTTCATAAATGAAGGTCCCTCATTTCTCAGAAGGACACTGTCTTTGAGGCCCTGGGACATGCACGGTCCCATGCACTAGTAAGCACTCCCCTCTGATTGTGATGAACAGAGCTTATCTTCTGTTTGGGCAGGCAAGCACTCAGTCTTAGATGGTTACTGAGGTGGGTCTGACAGTCTGTTCTCCTTTGCAGAGTCCAAAGAGAACTGGTTGGACAGTCACATATGCCCAACGGTCCTCTGAGAAATCTAATGGATGTGTTGTGTGCTATAACCTTGATCTCCAGACTGTTCTCCATCAGTATGTAGGAACTCCCCTCTAACAGCTGCCAAGTCACTTATGATTCCTCTTCTTTTTCATATCTCCTACCTTGAACTTGTCCAATTCTTATCACTTTTGTGCCCAACAATCCAGTCCAAATGATCATCACCTCTCACATCACAGTAACCCCTGCCTAGTGTCCCTGCTTTCTCTCTGGTCCTCTTACAACTGACTCTTCCCACGATACATGCACCCATCATATCATGTCCCGCCACCAAATTCACCAGTGCCTCTCCATCCCCTCCAGAGCTTATATGGTCTGGTTCCCAGCCAGCTCACTGACTCATATCTCTACTCATCCCCACCCTCACTCTATCCTAATCACAGTGGCCTCCTTGCAACTTCTGAGACATGCAAATCATTCCTAGGAATGAAGTTTATTCCCTCCAACTAAAACTTCCACCCAGATTACTCAGTCACTTCAGCCTTTGATCCAAGAAGCCTTCTCCATCTTATGCTTCTCAAACTCTGCCATTGTCTCTTCTCCACTTTTTGCATTGCCTTTAACGTGATCAGACTTCATCAATTTACCTGTCTCAAATCCACCATCCCCAACAGCGTACAGTGTATTGTCATACACATAGCTACAACCCTTACCGTGAGTCAGACACTATACTAACCCTTGTATGTGTGTACCTGTGACATTGGTGTGCATGTGTTCATGTATGTGACACGTGTGTGTACAGCTGCATGGCCATCACACTCACTTTTTTACATGAGTGCTGGAGATCGAAACTCAGGTCTTTGTGTTTGAGGAACAAGCACTTTACCAAATGCGCCATCTCCGTGACCCCCATCATTTTTGATACAGTGTCTCACTATGTTGCCCAGGCTAACCTGGAACTCCTGGGTGTGAGCTGTCCGCTTGCCTCAGCCTCCTGAATAACTGAATCTACAAGTGTGCATCACCACTCCTGGTTTTCCTACTAAGGAGGAAGCTTCTCTCTCACATTCACTGTGTATGCTTTATATCTACAATGACATCTAGAACTTATTGGTTGCTGGTTAACATATTTTTTAAAAGCAAATAGATTAATATAATCAATGAACGCCAACTAAACTTTAGCCAGTGGGATGTCAAAGGGGTATTCTGGAATAAATTTTTTTCTCCAAAATATTAAACGGTTACCTCAGAAGACAAGCATTGCAACCCCATTACTAATTTTTTTTCTTTTGAGACAGGGTCTCCCTGAAGCTCCAGTTATCCTGGAACTCACTATGTAGACCAGGCTAGCCTTAATCTCACAAAGATCTGCCTGCCCCTGCCTCCCTCCTGAGTGCTGGGATTAAAGGCATGTGCCACCATGCCTGGGGCTTTGTCTCATGCTTCTTTGCATACTCTTATGTGTGTACAGGATGCTGAGATCTGCACCTGCCAGCTCAATACCACGCCGCAGCCCAAATCCCAATATGTGACAGCATCAGCGGGAAAGGATGTAAGCAGCCGCCAGACAAGCTGTTAAACCTATCCCAGGACAACCTACCTGCATTTCTGGCTAAGTGAATTCTAAATGTCCTAAGTCACTGTTCTTTAAGTTTTCTCTCACTTATAGCCAAAGGTATCCAAAGAGACACAGTCTGCATTTATTAACCTGAGCTGTGCTTGTCACATGCTTGTCTGTCTTCTAACCTATACTATAAGTTTCACAAGAGTGAAATGCATTGTTATTGCTGCCCTCCCACCTCCTCCAAGGCAGCACCTGATGGAGAAGAGGCCTTAACTACAGCTGAAGGAATGCTCCCTTTTCTCCACTTCAGCCTCCCCCGAGTTCCTGAAACCAGAACTAAATGTGGATCCATCCCGCTTCCCTGGCCCTTTGGAGATGTCACTGCTGTTGGATCTGGCATCTCCCTGCTCTCAGAATGCTAAGACACCTCTTAAAAAGTCAACTCTTTCTCAAGCTGTAACTACATCAAATGGACTTTTTTTAGACTCCGGTTTATAACATCTTCCAGTGACATTCAAACAGTTCATCGCTCCTTTTTAAAACTTCGTTCCATAAAACTGCAATTTTCTTATTCTCCTCCTCCATCTTTGCTTCCGGTACAAGTTAAATTTTCTGTATTCTCCAGTTAGTTTCAAAGCCCAGTCCTAATCCCTCTTCTCTCATTGCCATACATTTGCCCCCTGAGTAAAATGACCTTGGCCATGGCTTGGAGTACACCTTTATGCTAATAATTGCCCAAGTTTTCTCTCCTATCCCTGGCCTCTTCTATAAGATCAGATACATACAGCAGTGACCAACTTTATATATATATACACATCACTCATACGTGTCCCATCATCTGCTCTTATCCCCTCCCCTCCCACTGAAGCCCTTCTTCTCCCTAGCAAGTCCCCCGCAACTTCCATATCCTTTTTGCTGCTGTCTGTGATCCACAGTGTGTAATTAGGATTGTATGCGTGAGCACAGATGGAGGGTTATTTACTTGAGCTGACTAGTGGTGACACGACTAAGGAATATGACTTCTCATCCCCCAGTACAACCTATAGCTTCCTACAGCTTCTCAGGGAGTGGTTAGTCCTCATGAGTTCCTCCACTACTACTCATGATGGAATATGATGGGCCCAGTCTTGTGCAGGTCTTGTGCAGGTAGCCACCGCTGCTTTGAGTTCATGAGTGTGTCAGTCATGTGGTGTCCAGAAGGTATCTGTTAACAGCACTCCTCCTATCCTCCAGCTTTTACATTCTTCCCACCATACCTTCCACAATGTTCTCTGAGCCCTGATGGGATGATATACATAATCCCACTGAGGGTTAAGCACTCAACCATCACTTCTTCTCAGCACTGTGATGAGTCATGGGACTCCCCCATTATCTGTTGGCCACTGCAAACAAAAGCTCCTCTCACCAAGGCTGAGAGCAGCACAAATCTACAAGTATAAACATAAGTATTTAGAAAGCAATTGGACAATTATGTCCACATAGCAAAACAACAGCATTAGAGACTCCCCGCCAAACAATACATTTCTCTTGGTTGCCCCCCAGAACTAGATAATAAGACCCTATTGCTGAAGGTACCACATACTTGGTTTGTATAGAGGCATCAAGATGGAATGGAGCTGGAAGCTTCCTCTAGTTGACTAGATTTCACAAGCCAGGAAGTGCCGTGCAGGCTGCTGGCTTAGAAAAGTCCTCAGTAGTCTTATGCAACCTGGGAGCAACAACATCAACCTGCCAGGCAAAAGATATGCCCAGGGTTGTAATAGTGGCATGACTGTTATGGTGGTAACCAACTACTTTCTGCTTGGATTGGAGGCCTGCTCCACAGCAGGAATTCATGACTAGTACTTTAAACCTGGTCAAAAGCCCATGGTGAGGAGGCCCTACTGCTGTTATTTTGCTATATGGACATAACCCCCCTGTTATGTATTTCAGTTTCTTCATCCGTAAAATGTGGGGAACAGCAAAAGCTTTCCAGAGGCTTTGCTAGGGCAGTCAGTACCAGGCCAGGAACACAGAAGGCAGACATATCTACTCCAATTATATTTAGGTAACAGCAACTAAAAACTCCAAATGATATGGCTTAAGCAATACAGAAAGGTCTTTATCTTTTCAATATTTCATTTATTTTTATTTTATGTGCATGAGTGTATATAAGGGCAAAATGTCATGCAATGCCCACAAAGGTCAGAAGAGGGCATCAGATCCCTTGGAACTGGAGTTAACAAACAGGTTAGCCACCGTGTCAATGCTGGGAACCAAACCCAGGTCCTCTGCAAGAGCAGCCAGTGCTCTTAACTGCTGAGCCATTTCCCCAGCTTCAGGTCTTTCTATCTTATTCCAAGAGCTACCATTGGGCTTTCTCTACACAGTGCCTCAAGACAGTCAAACTTTTGACCATGATAGTCTCATTTTCACCAACAGCAAATGGAAGTGCATCTTTGTAAGACCACTGCTAAGAAATTACACTCAGCATCTATTCCTAAATCCCATTTGTCCAAAGTTAACCTCATTAACCACATCAAGCAGATGGAAGACTGAGAAATACAGTCATCTCTTTAGATTTTCATGTGCTTAGCCAACACTGAAAGACAAATAGCACCTTCTATCACAGCAAGACATGAAAGGAGAATACTTCCATGAAAATGGCATTTTTGTCACGGAGTAGCTCTATAAAGGAATATACGGGCAAAGGAGACTGAAAAGGTACCGTACATGCCAGCCCATCTTACGGAAGCTCTGGATACACAAATGCAGGAGTTGAATTTGAAAACTACCCCAATCATGATAACTTATGGACCTCAGCTTTGCCTGTTCCTGGTGATTCTGCTCAGCTCTGGTCCTTGTCCAAGTCACCCTTGTCCTCTGCCCTTAAGATGGCAGAGCAGAGGCCTTCGGAGGTCATTCCTGTCGCCATCCATTCCTACTGCCATTCA
This sequence comes from Eospalax fontanierii, assembly GCA_035773235.1. Lineage (NCBI taxonomy): Eukaryota > Metazoa > Chordata > Mammalia > Rodentia > Spalacidae > Eospalax > Eospalax fontanierii. The sequence goes on along the minus strand of CM069546.1, from coordinate 49,842,186 downwards.
CACACACACACACACACACACACACACACACACACACACAAGCACCTGACTTGGAATTTGCTCTCTGGATAGCTGCAAGTTTCTCACAGGTGGTGAACTGGACTTCTCAGAGAACTCTCTTCACTTCCCCACAGAGTTAGGAGACTAACTCAGGAGCTTCCCCATTTGTCACTAACCACCTCTTCAGAAAAATAACCTTGCTTTGAGGCTAAAGCCATCCTGTCGGTCCACTTGAATTCACCTGAAAAAAAAAAAAACTAAATAAAAAAATAAGAATCTCTAGCCTTATGGAAAATTCTCAAGTTTATAGAAAAATGATTCTGCAGAAGTTCAAAGGCAGAAGGGAAGTATTCACTTTTTCATCCTTTCATGCAGAAGAGAAAGGAGCACTGAGTGTTTTTTTGATAATAGAAAATAAACTCTAAATAAGAGCTTTTAAGAGCAAGGCCCACACTCAAACCACAAATTTTCTTTCATCTCATAGTAACTGTGCAAGGGGTCGCCATCTTTATCATTAAAAGCTTTTATCAAGGGTTAGCAGGTGCCTAGGCCACAAAGGGAGCTCAGTTTTCCTAAATCTGTATCATTGCTTGGGGAGATCATAAAGGGCTGTCTCAAGAAGTTAGAAGTAAGTATCATTTTGACAACTTTTTTAAATGGAGACTTCTTTCATTTCCTCACTGACACGTGGGTTCTAGGGACCAAGAGAAACCTCTGCAGCCTTATTTGAAAGCGTCTTTGAGGGATGGAAAGCCACAGAGAGGTCCAAGTGACCAAATAAAACATGATACAACCCTTCCGGTTCTGGATTGTGGAGATTATCAAACGGTGAACTAGATGTCTACACAGAGTCATGGAAACAATCCACAGTGTAATGTCAAGGAAACAAGACAAATGAAGTCGATACACAAAGCAGAGAAACAACGAAAGTGAAGCCAGAACACAGAAGAGAAGAGTAGACACTGGGGCCAACCAGCTCAGGGACTTCCCAGCTCTGTGACAGTAGGAAGTTACTCAGCATTGTCAAACTGAGACGCCAACAAGATGGGCGGATGGTAAGTGCTTGCTAGTCACTGGTACCAGCAGCAGTGTGCGCAGTCTAGAACTTCTCTTTATGTCACTCTACCAGTGGCATCTTCATCAACCGTATCAATCATTCAAAGGGAAGGAAGCGCAGTAAGCAGCAAGCTGGGGCTGCCTTCTGGGAAGTAAACCCAGTGATGCTGAAGCAGGGCACGAGCCATGGAGAGAGGAGAAGTCTTTGTGATTTTTAATTAGTTGACAAAACTGATTATACAAAATAATGGGCTTCTTTATGGCACCTTCATACATGTACATGGCACTTCCTGATCATAATCACTCTGCTATTACTCTCTCTCCCCTCTTTTCTGCATCTATAATAAACCCCCCTTCCATTTCAGAACTTTTTTTCTGTTTCCCACATATCAGAGAAAGCATACAATAATTGTCTTGATAAGTCAAGTATTTTGTAACATAAGGATCTTCTATCACTTTCCCTGCCAATGTCATATCATTTTTCTTTAGGGATGAATAATACTCCATGTTGTATGTATTTTCTCTATTTGCTCATCTGTTTGACGGGCATCTAGGTTGATTTCATAACTTGGATATTGTGAACAGGGCTGTCGTAAGCACGGGTGTGAGGCTATCTCTATCACTGACTTCAATTTTCTTTCCTTATATGTAGGCGAGAGTGATATAACTGAATCACATGATACTTCTACCTTTAGATTTTAGAGGAAACCTTCATATTAATACCAAGAGTGGCTACATTAATTTATGTTCCTACCAACAATCTAGAATACTTCCTTCTCCCCTGTAACCTCACCAACATTTTTGGTTTTTGTGGTGGCGTCTGATTTTCTTATTTTTTTTCTTTCTTTTATCTTTTTTGATTGTTTGATTTTTGTATTTGAAAACACACTCTGTGTAGCCCTGGCTGGTCTCAAACTCACTATATAGACCAGGCTGGACTCAAACTCACAGAAGTCTACCTGCCTCTGACTCTGGAGCACTGAGATTCAAGACATGTGTCACCAGCTTACTTGGTTTTCTTGATGATAGTCATTTGGACTGGGATGAGTGGTCATCTCAGGTGTCATTTTCCTGATGGTTAAAGTTGTTGAACATTTTTCATGTATCTATTAGCCATTGTTACTTCTTTGGAAGACTTTATAGCAGCTGTTCATTACCCATGTATTGATTGGAATATTTATTTTTGGTGTTTAATTTTTTTAGTTCTTTATATAGTTTACATATAAATCTAAATCTACACCTAAAGAAAGGCTCAGGTTATCCTGGGCTCGGAGGGATGCATCACTCAGTCCTAGCAGCTCCAGAAGAGCAGTGACAGAAGCTGCAGGCTCTCCACACAGCTCCCAGGAGGAGAAGGCTAGGACCCTCAAACTCTGGTTTACAAATGCAGCCTCCAGCTCCTCCCTTGGATTCTGCTGTTGAGTGCCCTAAAATTCAGATGCTGGAGTCCTAACCCCAAACCTCAGACTGTGGCTGCATGTGGAGAGTCTTTAAAGAGGCAATGTAGTTAATGAAAGCAAACAGATAGGGTCCTAATCCAATCTGACTGGTATGCTTATAAGAAGAGAGGATTAGAGACAGGGATTCCCACTCCAACACCAAGACAAGGCTTAATCTCACACATGAACATGACCAGGAAAAGAATATGCCAGCTGGAAAGAGGATCAGTAAGAAAGGTGCTAAGGGACAATGAAGAATTCTGTTGGGCTGCCCTGGGCAGGTAAATCCACCATGAGCTCAGGCTTCTTCAGGCTGACAGATTCTGCACGAGCAGCATCAGCTGGATGGCCTGACTCCTGGTTCCCTCATGGACAAGGATACCTGAGCTTCTCATGTAGCCAGTCTGGGAGGAAGGCTTACTGGTTGCACTAACAGGAATATCTAGGGTAGCTGATGGGGAAACATTCTAATGCCAATTAGCCAATAAGCATTCTGGTGTGTTGAGAGAGACCAGGACCCAGGCATGCACAGAGAGGCAAAGACATGGGGAGCAGGTGAGCTTCAACAAGCTGAGAAGAGAAATCAGCTCTGTTGACCTCTTAATCTTGGACTGCCCACCTCCAGTACTTGTAAGAAATACATTTCTCCATTGAAGCCACTCTCCCCCACACATGCCCCATGGTGTTTGCTTAGGACAGGCACATCAAACTAAAATAATTTTGACGTGGGTCTTTTCTCATATGAAAAAACATTTTACATTTTCTAGGTACAAGTCTACATAGCTCTTCCCTTACAGTATCTGGGTTATCTATTTGACCTTTATCTGAGAGAATCCGTACCTTCAAGTGTGTGCCATTCCTGCTGTTGCTGGTGTTGCCTGTTATATTATGGAACTCCCCCTGTCTCATTATTTGCTGCAATTTATTTCTATAAATTAATTTCTTTCTATAATTTACATGTAGCCAGACTCTACGTTTGGGAGGTTCTCCCCAATATAAAAACATATGGTCTGTTTTTTCCCACCTTTATTGAGATATATTTGGCAAGTATTCCTATCACTGTTATAATCACAGAAAGTGTTAAAATCATTTTAAAGTACTTGATGACAGAGCAAGTCAGTCACAATCTACTTTAATCAAAAAGGGAAGTTTTTTTTTTAAACGCACCATTTTGAAAGAATGTATTTATATGTACTTTACAAGAAATAAAATTTAGAACATAATGCCTGCTACAACATTAACAACCTCTCTCTGGGTGGTGAGAATTCAGCAGGGCGATAGTATCATCTAGCGTTTTTGCTGACTGCACATGACAAACAGCAATGATTTAAGTAAGATCTTACTGCACTTTGGTGATGTCCTAAGACCTGGGCAGCAGGGAAGAACAGACCAAAAACTTCCAAAATACAGAACTCCATAAGGAGATTGCAGACTGTCCTGCTTCAGGATTCAAGTGACCTTATGGGAATTATTTGTTTAGTGGTTCAGGGGATAGGAGCTTTGGGTGCTCAAACTCTCCAGCTTCACCCCTACCCCACTGGGAAGATTATTTAACTTTTATTCTAATTTAGTTTCCTCTGGTGTGGATGGGGAATTCTCTCCCTCTTACAAAGCTGTCATGATGGTAGCTGTTTGGATAGACCCATGCACGGGACACTTCTCCAAGGGTAGATCAAGCACTCAGTCAACAGCACTATAATCTTTCTTGCAAGTGTAAAACAGGAGAAGGCCCCAGGAGTAACAGCAGATACAGGGTCAGAGAAATGGGGCACAACCTGCCCTGGTCACGACAGGAGGGTCTCCCACAGATGTAGCTGGCAAGGTGTAGCCAAGGAGGAAACAGGGAATAAAGTAAGGGACAAGCTAGGCTTCAGAATCTTCTTCCAAGTCAAGAACCTCAGCCTTTGCTCCAGAGATGAAAAGTGTCCACGTGAGTTACAAAGCTTTATAACAACAGGGTGATGTCATCGCTAAAATTAGCCAAAATACTTCTAGGAGCTGTGGAGATGGCTCGGGGGTAAAGGGCTTGCTGTTCCAACAGGAGCAGTTCAGATCCCCAACACCCATGTAAAAATCTGGGTCTGGAAGAACACCTGTACCCCCAGTACTAATGGGGCAGAGACAGGCAGATTCCATGGAGTCGCTGGCCAGCCAGTCTAGCTAGAATGGTAGACTCCAGGTTCAGTGAGAAATCATATCTCAAAAATAAGGAGGACAACCAGAGAGATGACACCCGCACTCGCCCCTTGGTTATGTCTCAAGGGCTAGGAAATCTATGGAATAAGAACAGTAACATGACTGTATCAAAGAGCAACACCTTGGATGATGCTCTCCACAGCCCCTCCTCTGGAGATACCACAAACAGAGGCAGCAGGGCCAAGGCCCCCCACACAAGGGGACAGTAAAGAGTTTTCCATCGGGCACAATGCCTTGAAATAGCTTGTGCAAGAGGGATGTTTTTCTCCTTTATTTTTAATGAAGATACAGCCCTAGGTGATTCTCATCCTTCAACTGACCCCACATAAAGAAGGACTAACTGAGTCCCCACATTCCCCCAAATGCTAACTCCTTTAAATTGACCATAAGAGGAAGACATTCTCCATTCTTCCGCAGCACAGATATGGGCTGACTCCTGCAAGAACCCAGACACACAACACCGGGTCTGTTCTTTATGATGAAGACATGTTGGATTCAGATACAGAAAGGGGCACTGCAGAGACGCCCATATTGTCAAATGCAGACTGGTGATGGGACAGCATCCTCGGCCCCTTTTCCCAAGAAGCAGCTCCACACTAACTGAAGTCACCCAGAGTAAAAGCCTAGCTCCCAAAACAAGTTGCACTAATAATGACTTACGTATATCTGGCTGTCATTCTTACCTCTTTGTGCCTCATATTTCCCTTAAAACACTGAAGCCTGAATCAAAAGAGGTTGCTGGAGAGATTAACTGTTTAAAAAGAAAAAGAACTCAGTGAGTGAAATGCTGGCCATGTGGGCATGAGGAACTGAGCTTGGATCCCCCAAACTCATATAAATTCAGGCATGGTAGCCCACACCTGTAATTTCAGAGTATCTCTAGCAAGATGAGAGACAGGAGAGTCCCTGGAGGCTCAAGGACCAGGTGTTAGCAGCAGCCAAAACCAAAGAGATCTTGTCTTTGGCTAGGTGGAAGGTAAGGACCAACAGTGGAGGTTGTCTTCTGATCTCTACACACAGGGTGTGTGGCATGCATGCCCTCACTCACACATAAACATGCACTGCACACACACACACACACACAGAGGGAAAAATATCCACCATTTCCATACACACAAAACATATATTTAAACAAAATATCAAGTCACTAGGCTTTGATAAGGTAGATTTTGTTCCCCTAAAAATGGGGGTTATTTTCAGTTTTAAAAAGGTCTCACAAAAGCACAGAAACTTAAATCCCACTCATTCCTTACCATTAGCCTTACCTTAGGAGAAAAGAATAAAACAGCACAGAGTTTAGGTTGTTCCAGAAATTCTGGGCCATTGGGTTGTTATATTAAGACTGCTCAAGTGCCAAATCATTTCCCCCTCTCTTCTGGAAGCGATTCTGGGCAGGAAGATTTAATGTGATGAAATGATTTACTTGCTATTTGAAGAATTCTCTCGCAAGATATACAATCCCTTTGAATTTTCCCAGGCAGTGCTAGGAGTTGCTAAGGAAGTGACAGAAATAGCAGGTCTTCTAAATAAATAACTGGTGACTTCTAGGGGTAGGACTTCAGTCAGACTCTTCACAGGATTTGACACCTCAGATGCAAACGCCGGACCAATGTCTGCTTTTTCATCTTTCCTCCCTCTCCGTCTCTTCTCCCTGGGTTCCCTTCCTTCCTTTCTGGAAGATGTAAGATGCAGAAGCAGGGCACTGGAAGATGGGCTTTTTGAGCTGCGCTGTTGGAGCCCACCTCGGGATGAAGACCGAGCACCGAGAGCCAGGCCTCTGTCTGTACATGAGCTAGTGGAACTCACAGGGCTGCTGATTTACTCGTCTGTGGTGCAGTAAAAGACTGCATTTAAACAGAAGTCTGGAAACAGACATCTGTTGTATCGGCATCCACATTCATTTTCTTCAACTGATAAGCATGCCGTGGCTTTGCTCTAGGAAATAAAACACAGCTTTCCAGGGCCCTGGGCCTCCAGAAACACCAACCCTTACCCCTGGTCTTAAGAGTCAGGGTCTCCAGCCTCAAGCAATCCCAGTAACAGGATTGACAGACACATTGTCAACAGACCCACAAGAAGCAGTAAGCTGCAATGAGGCTTCAGTGGAGAATTCTGGGACAAAGAGGGTGACCTTTACCACCTGAAGTTTAGGAAAAAGAATCAGACAGGCACTCACTCTACAGCCACAAGTGGGGAAGTTTTGAGAATGGAGTCAGCCACCTCAGCAGCAGACTCTTCAAATTCTGGTGGCATTACGTCCTGTCTAAGCCACATCCTAAGCAGTAAAGATCCCTAGGAGGAGTAAGAAGGAGGAGTGGGAGGCGAACATGTTCAAAGCACACTGCCTGCACATATGACATTCTCAATCAATAAAAATATTATATAAATTCTTTTAAAAGATCCCCATCCCCTATCTGGGTCTTCTCAGATGCACATGCTTTTAATTTCCTTGTGGGTACAATGCTTGGTTCAGATTTTACCAGGGATTTCTGTGTGCCATAACTAAAAGAATAACTGGCCATTCCAGTTCTGAGGCTGAAAATGAGTTCAGAATCACTAGAGATGTTTTTCTCTCTAAATGTGTTCTAATGGGGTGTGATTCAAGGTGCTCCAAAAGACTAACTTGGGGAAATTCTTCCTCCTGGTAAATGAAAGGTGGAGGGAATAGAAAAAAGTGCAATCCCAAGAAAAGCTAGCAGTCTTTCCATACGGCAATGCAGAAGCGAATGACAGCTGGAAAGAAAAGAACAAAGCCAGAGTTGAGTCCTAACTAAATCCGTGGTGCTGGGTGAGGTCATGGGGAAGGAGGGTCACTGGATGAAATGGTAGTGCAATGTTCAGATTCTAAGTAGATGACAGAGCATTTAATACTTAGTGCACGCACTATAATATTTTCTAGTACTAAGTGTCTTAACATATATCTGGACTGGCACAGCATGCTCATTGTTTGTCAATATTCTGAAAGTCATAGGAATGCTAAGCTGGGGGAAAAAAATGTCACCTGCCAGTATTCTTTCTCTTTCTTAGTCCAAATAAGAAACCAGCTCAAAAGGGAACAAAGTGGAGAAAAATATCCAACTGTGTCTGAGTTTGTTTTCAACATGGATCTAAACATCTGTTTTAATACCTGTCTATTATTTCCCCCAAGTGAAACATTTCTAACACTTCTTGCTTTATGACTTAAGGACAACATACATAGAAGTGATGCAGGTTAGGAGCTCGGACTCCGCACGTGATACAACCACCACCCGATGGCAGTGCACTTAAACAACAGGGACAGCTGAGCTTTTAACTTGAGCCCACCAACAATGAAGCCATTTTGTAGTTCTAAATATAAATTCCTAGGATGAAAGAATTAAGAATCCAGAAGTTATCACAACAAAAAACTTGGAGGGTGAGGGGGTGAACTGTGGGATGTAGGTGTGTGCAATCACAACAACCTGGAATCCTCAAGGAGTGGAACTCTTGCTAGTAGCAATGTGCAAGGTGAGTACAGGTGCGGCAAGGAAAGCCACACTGAAGAGAAGATGACCGAGCAAAGACCTGAGTAAAGGGAAGATGGACGACACACAATTGTGTAATGAAAAAGAACTACGGCAGGGAGAACAAGTGAAAAGGCCCTGAGACTGGGTCATTTGAGATTCTCAGGTCTAGGAAGGAGGCTAGTGCAGATCAACGGGGAACAGAAGGAAGTAGTAGACAAACAGAGAGAAGCAGCAGTGCATCTTGGGGCATTTCAGGTCCCAGTCGGGACTGGCCTGGGAACTTCCACAGTGACTCGTTTGGAAATGAAAGGGAGCGAAATGATGCGATCTACTCCATATGCCACAAAGATCACTTATTGCGGTTGCTGTATGAACAGCAAATGACAGAAAGGTAAATGGACACAGGACAAGGGTTGTACCAAGGCAGAGGTGCCAGCCAGACAGACTGATAGATGACAGATACACAGATCTATGCATAATGGAGCTATGGGGAGAATACATATATAAATACAACTGTACAACTGTATAAACATATACAACATATACGCAGGTGTTTACTTAAGCATACATATATGATGCTCATCAAACACACACACATTTTATTACATAGTCTTTACAGACTATGTAATAACTGAGGGACTTATTTTCCTCTTGTGAAATATCATTGTATGGGAACTGACATTCTTCCTGAGTTTTTTTTACTATTTTATTATTTTTATTTTATTTGTACAAGTGTATTGCCAGCATGTACATGTCATCCGTGTCTTACAATGCTCACAGTATTCAGAAGAGGGCATCAGATCCCCTGGAACTCGAGTTAAGGATGATTGTTAGCCATCATGTGGGTGCTGGGAATTGAGCAGCCAGTGGTTTTAACCGCTGAGCCATCTCTCCAGCCACCAGACAGACAGACAGACAGACACACACACACACACACACACACACACACACACCCCGAGTTTCTATTTAACCAAAGGCAAAGATCTAAAAAGGAAATTCAATGTGTAATAGGTGGGTAGGTAAGGCTGTAAGAAAAAAAAAAAACTGCAGGAGCGATACCGAGGTACAGAGGACATGGAATTCTTTTGTTTGTTTGGTTGGTCGGTTCGGAGATCCATTTGTTTGGTTTTGGAGTCAGGGCCTGACTATGTGTCCCTGACTGGCCTGGAACTCACTATGTAGACCAGGATGTCCTCAAACTCTAGAGCTACGCCTGCCTCTGCCTCCTGAGTACTAGGATTAAAGGTCTGCACCAGGGCTGGAGCGACGGCTCAGCAGTTAAGAGCACTGACGGCTCCTGGAGAGGACTCAGGTTTGATTCCCAGCACCCACATGGTGGCTCACAACCATCCGAAACTCCAGTTCCAAGGGATCTAACATCTTCTTCTGACCTCTATGGGCACTGCACAACACAGGCGCGCTTGCACATATGCAGACAATACACTCAAACACATAAAATAATAATGTTTCTCTAAAACCGTGTGCAGCACGGCACCTGGCAGCACGGAGCTCTCGATGTAAAAACATACTGCTGAGGAATTAGATAAATTTTATAAGCTTTCTAAAATATCCTGCGATTTCCTGAAATGGTTCCATATCTCAAATGATCGCGCACATATGCACACACACACACACACATAGTTAAGCTCTGGCTTAACTCAATTATTTCCTTCCAAGTGGATGTATGTCTTGATAAGAAGAGACTTAAAAGAGAAGTGTTAGCCTGGGGTGTAGCTCAGTGAAAGAGCATTTGCCCAGCTTGCAAAAGTTCTTTGGTTTGACCCCCAAGGGGAGGGAGGAGCGAAGAGGGGGAGACTATGACACGCTTGCGCTTGCTCTGACAGCGGAGAAGCTGACTGCCCTGGACTGGCTCTCCTCAGACACAGGGCACTGTTCGCCCTTCCCAGACTCTTCTGCAGCTAGCTACGGCCTTGCAGCTGAAGTTTTGCCACCTGGATGAAAATGGAAGCTGCGGGTGTGACTTTTGTTGAGAAGAAATCGTTCTCCTGACCTCTGCCCTCTCTTCCTTCTCGAGGCAGGAAAGTCCCGGCTCTGATCATGCAGAAGAGAAAAGAGAATAAGGCAAGAGCTCTCAGTCAGAGGCAATCTGGGACCCCTGGAGGGCGTGGGTCCATATCTGGAGCTATTTATTATCTGTACTAATTGAAGAGGAGGTGCTACGTCATAGAAGAGAGATTAGTAAATGCACAGGAAGATTTTCACAACTGAGACTCTTCGGGCCCATCCAAAATGCCAACAGTGCCCCGGTTCAACTCCACTCTAGGACAGTATTTCTCAGACCTTGTGTTCAGTCATCACCTATTTGTCTCCCTAAAGAGGTTCGGCATTTCTAAGAAGCAGCTTTGTGGATGGGGGTATATTAGTTACTTGTCTGTTGCTGTGATAAAACACCATGGCCAAAGCAACTTATAGAAGGAAGAGTTTATTAGGCTTACAGTTTCAGAAGGGTATGGGTCCATAATGGTGGCCAGACATGACAGCAGAGGTAGCCAGAGCAGGAAGTTAAGTGTTCACATCTTCAAGTAGGCACAGGAAGCAGAGAGCACCCGACTGGAAGTGGGCATGGCTGTCCACTCTCAAAGCCCACCACAGTGACGTGATTCCTTCAGCATGGTCACACTTCCTAAAAGTTCCATAACTTCCCCTCCCCTCCCAATAGTGCCATTAACTGGGACCAAGTGTTCAAATACTTGGTGCCTGTCATGGACTCTCTCATTTAAACCACTACATGGAACAACAAGAGGGCAGGAAAATAGGTTCAAATGAACCCATGGTTCATGCACGGCAGGACCCCTGTTCATACTGGCTGTGTGTGCAGGCAGGGCTTGTATGCACTTGTACACCTGAGCTCCATTTCCAGTTTGGGTTCCCTGAGCGGCTGACAGCTGTGCTGCATGGCTGCTACATACTTACACTATATACAAGAGACATAAACTTCTATCTTATGCCAGCCATGAGTACTGTTATACTGTATAATAGTGTACATTTATACACTGCTCCACTGCCTCTCGAAACAGACCTAGAAAGCCCAGGAATGATATTTTCTAGAAATGGAGAAAAACGAGGAGAGAAAGAAAGACTCAAAGAGGTGGTGACTCTGAGGGACACCTAAGGAGGCTGTATTGGTTTCTTGTGGCTGCTGTAACAAATAACTACAAGGTTGAGTGTTAATACATGCAAATATATTGTATTATCTTACAGTTGCACATGTCTAAAGTCTGAAATGGGTCTCCATAGGGCAGAATGACTGCAGCTGCATTTCTTCCACGACTCTAGGAAAGCTTCTGCTTTCTTGCCTATTCTCTGGTTCTCGGATCTGCGCGCACTTGTCGGCTCGTGGTCCTTTCCTCTGTCCAAAGTTGACTGGATCCTTCCCCTGCTTCCATCTCACTGGTTCCCTCTCTACCTCTCCTTCCGTTTATAAGGTTTCTTGTGACACATAGACTTAATACAAATAATACAGAGCAATCTTTAATTTCAGTTAGCTGATTAGCACTTAACAATCTGTTTTAACAATATTTTTATTCATTCTTTGAGGGTCTCATACAATGTATTTTGACCATATTCACCACTCCTGTCCCCTCCTGCCAAATCCACCCCCATCTCACCCTCCAATTTCAGGTACATTTTTTAAAAAAAGACTTTTTAAGTCCGCTGAGTATACTTTGATGTCTGTCCATCTTAGGAGATGCATGATGAGTTTTCTAGTGGACACATAGAAAGTTAGTGAAAACTAACTTTCTTTCTCTCAGCAGCTATCAATTGCCAATCAAGCCTCAGTTAGGACTGAGACACTATGTTCACCCCTCACACCTCCATGTTAGCATTTTGTCTGGCTTGAATTTTCACAAGCCTATGCATGCCGTCACAACTGCTGTGAGTTCGTCTGTGCTACTGCCGTCTTGTGGCCAGAAAACATGGCTTTGTTGTAGTCCATCTGCCACCTCTGGCTCTGACAATCTTCCTGCGCCCCTGTCTTCTGAGACAATCCCTCAGCCTTGGGTGGAGGGATAGGGTATGTGTGCACCATTTAGGGTTTAGTACTCAACAGTAAAATGTTAAATCTGAAAAAAAAAAAAAAAAAAAAAAAACAGGAGAGATACCTGCAAAAAATTCTGGGACACTATAAAAAGACCAAACCTACAAATCAGAGATATAGAAGAAGGAGAGGATACTCAGGTCAAAGGCACAGAAAATATTTTCAACAAAATCATAGAAGAAAACTTCCCAAATCTAAGGAAAGAGATGCCTGTCAAGGTGAAAGAGGCATACAGAGCACCAAATAGACAGGACCAGAAAAGAAACTCCTGATATTACATAATAACCAAAACACTAAATGTACAGAACAAAGAAATGATGCTGAAAGTCACAAGAGAGCAAAACCAAATCACAACAAAGGCAGGCCCAGATGAGTGACACCTGACTTTCCAATGGGAACACTGAAAGCCAGAAGGCCCTAAACTAATGTCCTACAAATTTATAAAGATGGCAAATGCTATATCAAGCTATATACAGCAAATTTACAGGTCATAGTCAAAGGAGAAAGAAAAGCCTCCCATGACAAAAACAGATTTAAGAAATTAATGACCACTAAGCCAGCTCTACAGAGGGTACTAGAAAAAATTCTCTCTGAAGAGAAGGTTAAACACACCCAAGAGAGTACAGGAAATGAATAAACAATTCCAGAACAGTTCATCAAAAAAGGTCTTAAGGAAACAACACCATCACAACAAAACAACAAGAATTAATGGACATTGCTCAATAATAACTCTCAGTCTTAGCACTTAACAACTTTAGTTCCATCTGAAATCTAACATGCTCACAGGTTCTGTGAATAAGGATAAAGACATTTCAAAGGACTATTACTCTACCTACCAGAAGATTAGAAACCGGGAGGGATGGGCTACTAGAAAATAGGATATCCTAGCCTGGGAAATAGGGTGAGGGTGCACCCAGGAAGGACGGTGATAGGCTGACTGAGAACAAAACGAGAGCATCGTCTGGACTCCCAGAGTTCACTCCCTGCAGGGCAGTCTGGTGAAGCGAGTGAGCCCGGTTACTTTTTATGTTCCTTCAGTACAAACTCGAATGGCCATAAACCAGAGGAAAAGAGTTAAGCAGATTGAAGTTGTGCAAGAATCCTCTGGAACTTTCTGCAGCCTGCACTCAGAACATTTGATATCCATGCTATATAATAGTTTCTGTAAATTAAACTTCTTAATCTAACTTTATGATAAGAGGGCCTGTCCTATATTTCAGGTACTCCCTGGAGTGCAGCATCCCAGAAAACCAATTACCTAGAGGAATTTATGAAAACGTGCATGGATTACTAACAACTAACATGTGTAGACAAGGTAGTTCCTAGTATATAACCGTTATTCTTCCTCTGCAAAATCCCTGTGTAGCGATGAGAGGCTTTCTTCCCATTTTAAAGATGCAAAAAACAACCGTTCAAAGGTTAAACCACTTGCCTATGTTTGCAAAAAGGAGGCACACACAGAACTCAGACACAAATCTGTAACTCCTGGTTTCAGGGTCACCTATTTTTCTCTTCTTCCTTAATCCTTAATTTTTTTTTCTTTTGCACTAATTTCTTTTCATTTTTATTGATTTGTGTCTACGTGCGTGTATACAATATGTGTATGAGACAGCACGTGCATGTGTGCCTGTCAGTATGACAGTGAATGCCAAGATGTATGTGTGAAGCTCAGGGAACAATCTCGGGTGTTTGGTCCTAGTCTTTCAGCTTGTTCAGGACAAGGTTTCTATATGCTTCCACATGGAAGGTGGCCCGAGAGCTTCCGAAGAGTCTCCTGTCTCCATCTCCCACCTTCCTCTAGGAGCACTGGGATCACAGACACTCCACAGCATGGCCAGCTTTTACGTGGGATCTGAGGATTTGAACTCAGCTTTCCATGTTTGCTCTCTTATCCACGGAGACATCTCCCCAATGCCAGGTTCAACTTCTTTATCAAAATGCCAGATGGCTTTAAAATTCAAAGTACCCCGTGATAGGCAGTGTTGTATTTTGATTTATATACTTCCTCAGCTCCAAGAACTCCAAAACTTCCAACCCCAATAGAAGCTTTAAGAAAAGATAGGGAAAGGTAGACTCATCCAAATCAAACACAGAACCTTTTGGAAATTGTCTGATTATTAAATGGCAATTATGCAGACATGCTTTTGAGACAAGATTTTGCTATAGAGCTCGGCTAGCCTTGAACTCACGATCCTCCTGCCTTAACCTCGTGGTGATAGAATTATATGTCTGTGGCTGGCTGCAGTACAATAGTTTTTTTTTTAATATTTGGTTTTGTGTAGGAGTGTTTTGTCCACATATAAGTGCACCCATTTGTACAATGTTAGTGTTGGTCAGAAGAAGTCATCAGATTCTCTGGAACTTGAGGGACCCCTTGGAACTGGGTTGTTTGCCTCCATGTGGGTGCTGGGAATTGAACCTGGGTCCTCTGAAAGAGCAACCAGTGCTTTTAACTGCTGAGCCATCTCACCAGTCCTGTAGTACAAGGTGATAACGCATTTAGAGAAGCACAATCCCAACTACTCATGGAGAAAAATAATTTAAAAGATCTAACACATTCTATCCTCCTAAAACTAATTATTACAGCCACAGAGGCCAAGTAGCCAAAGCCACGGGTCACAGTGAGAAAATATCCCAGACTGGTGACAGCCTGCTACATGTGTGTCCTCAGAAATGTTGCTTGTCCTTCTAAAGTCCCAATCTCCATCTCTCTGTAAAAGAGGAGTGAGAAAGTATCCATTTGGTGAGACTATGGTGAAGACGCAGTGATAATGTTACATGGGAACGGTGGGGGAGCTGTCTAGCTACACAGATTGTAGGTTTCTTCTTACATCCAAAATCATCTTGCAGAATTAGCTTGTGAAAGCCTTCAGAACAATTCTTAGTTAAAGTTTCCAAGAAACGAGACTTTTTTTTTCCTTCTTGGAAGTCTAAAGTTTTACGCATAGAAGGACTTCTTTTTGCTCACTAATTCATTGAATCCTTATAGATAATCAATAAACCACCACCTTTCAAATGTCTATTGTACGAAAGTAAGCCACACTCCATGGGTGCTTAGAGCAAAACACTGAGTGAGTGTATGCCGTGTGGGGGTCGGTGTGCCTGTGCCCCGGGAGATCAAAAGTGAGGAAATGCTGTCATGTACTACCTCCTCCACGGTGCTGGAGGGGCACTGCTAGTAGAAAGAATTTGTGACAGGAACAGAAAGAAGTATTACATCCCTACAGTCACACACAGCAGGGCTGGAATCCCAACTCCGCAGAGCGAGCAACTCACTTCACCTCCCTGTCCTCAGGTCCCTTCCTATGAATGTAACCTCCATTCATTTCCTCTATGCACCTGTGATCAAATACCTGATGGAACTTAATGAGGGAAGAATGTGTCTGGCTCACAGTTTCAGAGGGTTCAATCAGCGGCCTCCACACTCCAACTGTTCTGACAAAACACAGTGGCAGCAGAAGCCTGGGAAGGAGGCGTTCTTGCTGCAGGGAAGGGACCTCCTTCCTCCTGATCCACTCAACTTCCTACTAAAGTTCCAGGACTTCCCAAAATAGTGCCACCAGGTGTTGGGCACAAAATGTTCAGCATAAAAGTCTGTGGGTCCATTTCACATTCAGACCATAACCATCCCTATCTCCCAAGGCTCTTTCAAAGACTGAATTCAGTACTGGGAGCAGAGCCCAACACATGGAAGTTCGGTATGTACGTATGACCAGCCTCAGATCCAATAGCACTGGTCGTCTTTCAGAACCAACCTTCATCTTCCTAAAATAAATATTTGGCATTTGTTTGCATTTTGGGTTGTCACAACACGAGTGCACCTATGTTCAGTCACTCATACCCATTCAAATGACATCCCCCACCCTGTCTATGGACCTGCCATGCTGAATTCTGGAGCACAGTGCAGTCAGACCTATGTAAGGAATCTGAACAGAAAAAGCTGCTTGACCATTCTTTTCTGGCAACCCAAATCAGAAAAGTAAAGACATCTTGTATATGAAGTACTATATCTGCTCATGTCCTTATAAGAGTAGTTTTTCAAATGACTCCAGCATGCCTGACGTCCAGTTAGACAGCAACTAATTCAACAAACAACCAACCAGAATGCAGAGGGACAGGAGGAGGGAAGAAGTAAGAGAGAGGAAGAAAAGAATAAGCATGCTAAAGAAAGGGTCCTCTTTCCATTTCTTTTTTGAAGGCTGTGAGTGTAGTATTAAACTTCTGTTCTTAAAAATCTCTTGCAATTTTTGCAAAATCTATTTCTATTTTGTCTCTTTGGTTCTATAACAAGAACATTTTCTCCCACTACACTTTCAAGTAGTTGATTCAGGCAACTATAGCTGTTGCATAACCATTTCCCTACCAGCCACCTTAATGAATTCTATTATTGTTTCTAATAGATTTATGGGTATATTGGTTGTCTTAGGGTTTCCAAAAATAGCAGAAATTGCTTGCAAAGAGTGATAGGTCTAGCTCTCTTTTTTCTTCTTCTTCTTTTTTTTTTCATTTAATTGCATTATCTAATAATCCTTGAACAGTGGTAAATAATAGCAATCTTACCCTGTTCTGGATTTAATAGGAATTCTAGTGGCATACCAGGAAAGATAGTGCTAACCCTGCACACAACCTTATTTGCTATTTACATAGTTCCAAAATTTAGGAAAGTTTTTTTTTAATCAAATATATTTTTAGTGTCCATAAAATGTAGCTGGCATGTGACTTTTGTCATTTGTTGATACTAACAATAAATCACATTGTCCATATTTTCAGATGGAACCATCCTTCCATTCTTAGAATAAGCCTTATTTGGTCAAGGCCAGCATTCCCTTATCAAACAACCATTTGTGATTCTATTTCTCTACTCAACTCTTAGAGCTCACTGGTCACATTGACTTTGTTTGAGCCCAGTACAAAGCACACAGTTGATAATACATGCTCAGTGGATAGAAAATGAATGAATGAATGAATGAATGAATGAATGACAAACGTAGCTGAACCTGACCCCATCCTTTATCCCTCTTACAGGTAAAATGCTAGATGAGAGATCATGTGCTACCCAGAGAAGCTTCATAGGCATCTTGTTTAACTGACTCATTTTTCTAGCAATCAGCCCTATAAATTCCTCCTTCTCTTTGGGCAAACTACTTCCTGTGGTTTCAGTGGAACTAGTCCTCTTTGTCCAAAATAAAGAAGTGGCTACATCGCCCTGGCCTAATTAGAACAGTCATTGCTTTAGGAATGGGCACTTGTTTGAACTTTGGACAATGGCATCTCTAGGAATTCTCTAGAAACGTTCTTAAAAACCATTTCCAAAAAGTCTGATTAACATGTTTGTCTAGGGCTGTTACCACCTTGGATAAAATGTGATGAGACAGCCCATCTGAGAAGGAACCTAACAGACAGACAGGGCAGAGGAAGAAATGGAGGCCTCGTGATGTCCTTCGAGCCACTGCATGTAGCTTTTCCTGAAGCCCCAACAAACTTCTCAGTCGAATAAGCCAGAAAATCATCTTTTATTTTATAACTGTTTAAGTTCATTTTTTCTCATCTGCATCTCTCTCCATATGAAATATATACTATATATGCATACACATAAATATAGACTAATTCGCATGTTTCTTTATTCCATTATAAATATGTTGTTTGTTTGTTTGCTTACTTGCTTATTTGAGATAGGGTCTCACTGGCTGGCCTGTAAATTGCTATATAGCCCAGGCTAGCCTCTAACTCAAAGAGATTTACCTGCCTCTACCTCCTAGCTGCTAAGATTGAAAGTACACCAGCACCCAAGTTAGTAGATTCTTAAATAAAGATGTAAAATAATATTTAAAAGGAGGCAATCCTAAATATGGAATATTATTTTTAAAAAAGAAAGAAAGAATAAACCTTCCGCTTTTAATTAATGGCAAGATCAGCAGAGTCTCCACTGGTGAATTAAAATCTCAGACTGAAATTCCCAAGACAGTTACACAGCAGCTTGTTAAACTGCACAGACTAGTGGAACCCAGAGCTGGCTTTACAGAGGCGGTGGTTCAATCCCTGCCAGAGATATCATCCATTATGCAAAACCCAAATCTTTAAAACTTTCGAACGTACAACCCTAGCAATCTTTCATTCACCTAGAGTCTCGAGGCCTCTTTGCTGACTCAATTTAAAAGTAAAAAAGGCCTGGTACAACTTACAAAAATCAAAAATAAATCATGTTCTGGAGCAGCTGAGTGGAGCGGCCAGCATGCTCGGTCGTGGTGGGTAGTCTCGCACCTGCCTGACATCCCACTGCTCTGGGCTATCTGGGGCAAATGGCATGTGTTCCCACTAGAGACTTAAGAGTGTGGCAGCCCCAAGAGCCAGGCCACTTTCCCTCCAGGTCTCCTGGACGGAGGACACTGCCAGGGAAACCCCAGGAAACCAGACTGATCTCCCCTTCAGTGCTAGTGACAACAGACGGAATTCTGGAGTCCGCCTTTGATTACTCTGTGGAGAGCCACTGAAGAGCTGCTCCAGGGCTCCCAATCCCTCCTTCAGACACAATCTTGAAATAAAAGACTATATTCAAATGAAAAACGCATTACAGCCTTCTATTTAGGGCCCTCCATTACCGATGGGGAGTATAAAAAAAAAGGCGCTGAAGGAAAATAAGAAGCAGAAATAGGAGAAAGAGAAAAGAGAGAGAAAGGGAAAGGATCCTGAGTCATCAGCTCTGTGCGGAGGATCCGCAATGTCATGTGTTGCATCCTCATACAGTCCTTTGTAAGTAGAAGATACTGAGCCCATTCTTCAGGTGGGAAACTGAGGCTTGAGATATTACTTTGTCCAAGGTCACACAGGAAGCGTGCCACGGCTCAGAGATGAAAGGCCTGCCCCACGCTATATCACTTCATTCCCCCACACCTCTCTAAAGAGTCTACTACAGGGAGGATTCTAGGATCAAAGTACTTCAGCAGGAGAATGGATCCGATGAGGAAAAGATGGTCTGAGAAGCAGAGATCACCATAAACGAGCAGGCGTCTAGAGCCCATTTCTTTCTACCTCTCAGGTCTTCATTCACCTAATGGGAATCTACTTTATAAATCCAAGTTATCTACACAGAGATCAACAAGGCATTCTGGGTTAATGAGTCAGAAGTCAAAAACTTCCTTGCAAGAGGTGGAGCTCAGGGGCAGAGCACTTGCCTACCATGCAGAAAGCATGAGGTTGCATCCTCAGCACTGAGAGGGAGGGAAGGGAGGGAAAGAGAGAGAGAGAGAGGACAAAGGAGAACAACCAAGCATGGAGGCTAAGGCAGGAGGTTTGAAAACCAGCCTAAGCCAGGCCTGATGGCGCATGCCTTTAATCCCAACCCTTGAGAGGCAGAGGCAGGTGGATCTCTGTGAGATCTAAGCAGCTTGGTCTAGAAAGCAAGCTCCAGGCCAGCTGTGGCTACAGAGAGACCCAGTGTCAAAAGAAAAGGAGAGATGGCTCAGCAGATGGCTGCTCTTTCAGAAGATCTGAGTTCAATTAAAAGCACCTACACAGTGGCTAACAACCCTCGGTAACTCCAGTTCCGGGGGATCTGAGCCTTCTTCTGGCCTCTGCAGGTACTGCATGCATGTGCTACACTAACACACATGCAGGCAAAACATTCACACACATAAAATAAATTTTTAAAAGAGAGAAGGAAGAGGAGGAGGAGGAGGACAGGAAGAAAAGCAGCCTGAGCTATGCAGGGAGACTGCCTCAACTGGTTTTCTTTTTCGCAGCTCTGGGAAATGTGAATTGGGAATAATCAGGAAATTTATTTGTGAGGCTCCTTCCCCCCGACCCCCAATGTTTACGCCAGGCTTTTTTGGTACTGATCGCAGTGTACCTGGGAGCCATTTGCCCATGCTGTTGCAAAAAAAAGCAATAAAAGGGGAAGAAACTAAACCAAAATAGCATGTCAGCTGCACCACACACCAACTCCTTTCTGAAATGAGTTCAGACCAGAGGTCGAAAACTGGTAGCCAGCTGGCTGCGTCCGGCCCACAGATGGGTTTTGTTTCCCCTGTAGTACTGGCCCACACAGTGAAATCTGGGGCCAGCACTAAACAAATCAGAAGATTTTTACATCAGAACCTGGTTTGCCACTTTCTGTCACCAAGTATAATATCTGAGAACCATGGTGTCAACTGTGTACACAGACTTACAGCTGGAACAGAGTAGGGGCTGCCCTTGGGCTGGGGGAAGTGGGATCCAGTCGTTCCCTGCTAATCTGATGTATTACCCATGTGGGCCCTGATGACATTCGAGTCTGTTTACTAAATGAAGTGAATTCAGGCTGCAAAGCCATTCGTGACTGGGTGTTTCCTACACCATTCTCAGTAAGATAAACAGGTCAACAGTCACATCTGTGATATAAGGTAAAGTATATAAAAAACAAAAAGATTTAAGAAATGAGAAAAAGGGGAAACCTTTGGACTTTTGCTCTAGGACACTCACTTTGTTTATAAATATGTTTGCTTTATTGTTTGACTTATTCTCCCCAACAAGCCTATAAGAAAGAAATTACTCTCAGACAAACTGAACCTGAATGATGCTACGTAAGTTACACAGTGGAAACATCTACCCAACAAGTTACAGTGTCACCTGTGAACTCAGTTGCCTTCAGCTACAAAGACAGCATTTTCAGAATGAGGAATGAACACTCTGCAAAGCAACCAAGCTTATTTCCTCCCCAGGACATTTGCACTTGCTGTTCCCTCTGCCAGGAAACCTTTCCAATTGGATCTTTAAAGAAGAGAATCTTCCCCTTTCACTTCATTTCCATCACCTGCAAGGTGAGGTTTTTCTCTAATCATCCTACTTAAAATAACACACCTAAACACAGCACATGCCACACCATATTATACAGCGTGCACTCGCACACACACACTCACACACTCACAAAACCAGTTACTCTATAAGCCCATTACTACTCAAAGTAAAATCCAAGGACCAGCAGCAGCCACAGTAGGAGAGTCTTAGTAATGCAAGTGCCAAGGCTGGAGAGAAGAGAGATGGCCCGAGGTTAAGAACACTGGCTGCTCTTGTAGAAGACCTGGGTTTGGTTCCCAGCACCCACATAACAATCATCCAATCATCCATAACTCCAGTTCCAGGGGATCCAATGCCCTCTTCTGGCCTCCATGAGCATTGCCCAACAATGGGTGCACTTACACGCAGGCAAGATGTCCATAGGTAGAAAATAGAAATGAATTTAACAACACTTTTTTCAAAGAAATGCAAAAGCCCAGTGCTCCTCAGATCTGCTGTATCAGAATGATGTGTATTTGAACAACAGAATCTCCCGCTCTCTTAAAGTATAAAAAGGCCCACACCACCCAAGGGCTACCCAGTAAGAACTACAAATCCCTCACAGGCATATTTTTACATATTCTGGTAGTCACATTTAAAAGGCAAAACGAAATGAACTTGAGGGTTGGGACACTTGCCCAGCATTCAGGAGACCCTGATTAAATCCCATAGAACCGCCCCCCTCCAAAAAGGTGAAATGAATTTAATAATGTATTTTATTTAGCTCAATATGAATACTGGAATTCCTACATGCTATGAACAGAAAACTATTACTGAGAAATTTTCCATTTCCCCGTACTTTATACTTACAGCGTGTTTCAATTTGGCTGTTCACCTGCTTAACAGTCATGTGCACAGACAGTTGCCAGCTCTGGGCCTTCGGTTACTTGGTTTTCCTTTATCAAAGCGAAATGTTCACTAATTCCTATTGCTTTACTTGTTTGCCATCTCCCCCACCCTCCTACTAAAATGACTTTCAAGAGAATGGGCACACACTCCAAATGTCTCTGCCACCACTTGATCCTCCTTACCTAAAACGGTACTAAGTGCATGATTAGTAGTGATTAAGTATCTGTGAATGAAAGAACTGAAAACAGAGAGGACCTTCTGCTGTTAATGAGTGGCAATGTAGTGTAGGCAAAGAAACCAAGTTCTCTGCAGCTGGATAGATACAGGTTCAAACTGGCTCAGGCAGCAGCCAGCCCAGGAAACCTTGAGTCAGTCATTTGCCTCTCAGAATAAAGGAAATGTGGCCCATGAAATGGACATGCTGCTGTTTAATTCACAGCCTCATCTAGACATTGCAATGAATAACACAGCTAGAAAGCTCCAGGTGACAGACAATGTGGCTGGCATTCCTTAAATACCAGCCTCTTTCTGTCCTCCATCCTCTCTCTAGATACCAGCTGAGAAAGCGGCTACTGTATCACAGACCCCTTCCCTCTGGCCATTCTATAACATGTTCCTGGGTCACTTTCCCCTACCCAGTGAGACACAGAGCATCACCTCCCATCATCCTGGAGCTGAGTGGCTTCCAAAGCAAAAGGGCATGCATGGTCATGGCACACACAAGCCACAGGGGAGGCAACTGCTCACGTAACCTCTGTCACTTTGATGAGCTCCACAGTGGCAGCCAAAGGCCTGCCCAAGTCCTATCCCTTAGAAGAGTTCAAGGTCTCTTTACAGACCACCATATCAGTTCTTATGGAATCTGCTTGTGGCTCTGCCCTTTGGGAGAGCAGGACAGAAAAACAGAAGTGGAGGGCTTAATCTGCCCGGCTTATTAACCATTGACTGTGTCAGTTCACCATGTGAGGCTGGCATCTCTGCAGCCTGAACATACACACGTCCAGTCCATTAGTCCAGTCTTGCCCTGAAAAATCGAATGCACATGTGTTTTTACATCCTATTAGATCAACAGTATAGATGCAAAGCAAAACCCTGATCTGGGGATAACTGAAGTGACACCACAGAAACGACCCGGCTGAGGCTGATTTGTCAGATATGACAGAAGCCCAAGTCGGCTGCACCGACAGCATCCCAGTTTCATCTCAGATCTTCTTGTTCAAAGCACAAAACCCAGGACCACTGGCAGAACTGGTGGGGCTACCGGAAGTACTTTTAGAACAATAAATAAGTGAAGGAATAGATGGAGAAAGAAAGAAACGAAAATCCAACACTTTTAATTAACCTGTGCTTCTTTAATCGAGCAAGCACTGCAGAGAGCAGACATGCTACAGGAAGAGATAGTATTTATTAAGTTCAGACTCTTTATATAAAGGGTTTAGGGTTGGACCAGGGAACCCAGACAAAGGGTTTCGGCCACTGTTTTGAATCAAAGCCACTGTTCTTTTCTACACTGGAGTGTGACTATTGTCCCATATTCCTACATGGGAGAGAGGCTTAGAGAACGATGAAGAGATACAACCAACGAAATTTCACAAATGTCCTCAGAGCACTAGTGTCTGTAGCAGGGTTGAGGAGCTGTGCAAAGCCAGAGCCCTTGCTGCACTCGTGGGCCCGAGGAGCTTCCTAGAGCCTTTCCAGCAGCCAAGTTTTGGGGGCTAATGATTTCCCACTATGTCAGACAGTGACGTACTTCCATGAAGCTTGCTTTTGTGAGAACATCTTCTCACTCCAATCACCATCACTCAGCCTTGGACTAAAGACCAAGAAGGACCAAGTGATCCTTCCACTTGAAGCCAAGTGGACCTCATTCTGGCCACACCATCTGCAGCTGGCAGTTGTACTTATGGCCTCCAAATGCTGACAGCAAGCTACAAATGCTACACATGCTGAGTGGGAACAGATGCTGGGAGCACCAGCACGCCAGCATGCCTTCAGTTGTGCAGCAAGGTGCTTACGTACAGTCCTGCCCCACTTTGGTATAAAAGAGCACTGAAAACCTGTCCCCTCCTTTCAGTTGATTAGAAAACTCTTCAGACCCCAGGATGGAACTTCCCGGCTCAAACACTCCTCATCCACTTTATACATCATCCATATAAAACAACCCCTTCTCTGTGTTTCACCTGCTGCAAAGTCACCCAAAACACACGCTGGAAAGATTTGATCTTTATGCCTCTCGCAAAGGGCATCTGACACTTCTCACAAGATGCACAGCTTTAAAATTAGAACTGGGAGAGAAGCGGGGGAAAAGGCCCACATCATTCTTCCCAGGGCCAAAGCTACCCCACAGAATAAACCAGAACCTTCCTACAGCTAACCACTAAACAACTGAACCCTTCCCAGACATCATCCCCCTGTCTTTATTTTGCTGTTGTTGCATTAATCATCCTAACACCTTTTTAATTATAATCACAAACTGGAAGCCATGGCTTGTGATGTTATAAATACGGATTTTTCCAGTTAAATTAGGCATTTGCTGTTCTATGTTTTGATAGAAAGGGACTGTTTGAAGCCTCTTAAAATATCGCAATTAGTTCCTGCTGTTGAAACAGACAAGACATTAACAGACACATTCGCTGTTTCAGTGCTGGATGCTGCAATGTTTATGCCTGAGTGTACTTCTCTCATGCTTTTAAAGTATAAGCCATATTTTTTTTTAATGTGGAAGAAATCAATCACAACATTTCTAATGGGTCCCGAAGTTATGGTCAAAACTTTTCCCAAGCCCTTAATTTAAACCTGGAAAGCACATCTCTTCCACCCTGGGAAGGCCACCCTGCCACAAGACCGCTTTACCTATGGGCTCTGTGAAAACGACAGCATCACTTTAGCTGACCAAAGCTGTGTTTTTGTTTGGCAGTTGCAATTAATTTTTGGAATTCTATTCAGATGGGGCCACCCATCCAGATCTGTTTTCCAGAAAGATACGAAGAGGGAGGAAAGGAGGGTGGGGACCGAAAGGGAATGGGTCTGAATTCTGAGCATGTGCACCCATGTTTTAAACGTTATATACAGAAAAACTACATTATTAATGATCTGGCCTGCCCTTAACTTTAGCTTGCTCCTTTCCACTGACGTTGGGAAAAGACCTCACAGGAAACAACTCGCAGAAGTAACTCCGTCTGTCTTAGAATAGAAGGGCCTGGCACAGGGCACAGACATTCTTAGAGCACCAGCTGGCATCTAGTCACAGAGGCTCCCGAAGCAAAATCAGCCCAGTGTTCAACCAGCCAAGAGGGACAGAAAGTTACGGACGTGGGAAATACCTTGCCTTTACTAGAAAGCTAAAGCGCCTACACCATCTTTATTAAAAAAATTAAAAAAAAAAAACTGTCCCCTGTTCCTTTTAATCTGACCTTTAAATACTAAAGTTGGATTCCAGCCACGCAAATGCTTTTGAGGGCGCTTTTGATTGACTCCGGAGGATCTCAAAGCCCTGTCGTCAATATAGCTCTCCTGTCTCATGCCCAACCTAGAAGCCCAGAGCCTTGCTGGAGCCTGGGCTGGGAAACACCCCGCAGGCACGAGGCTGGGGATCCCCAGGCTTGCAGCTGGATAGATTCCCCAAAGCACCTGCTAGGATGAGGAGCCTGAGCCACGACAGGGACTTCTCCTCCCCTCTCCCCGAAATAAAGTGATCTTTCCGCCGGAGTCCTGCCCTTCCCCTCCTCTCCGGGCTCCCAGACCCCCGGAGCCCTCGCGGGGACTCCGCCTGGGTCTCACAGGACGCCGAAAGCTCGCCTCCCCTGGCGGCGTGCCCCCCGGCTCCCACCCCGCAGCATCCTACCTGTACCACTCCAGCCCCTTCTCGTAGTTCCTGTCGAAGAAGTGCGGCTCTACGCCCACCGCCCGCACGTCCGGGTGGACGCGGATGGCCTCCAGCAGCGCGCGCGTCCCTCCCTTCTTGACCCCGATGATGAGCGCCTGGGGCAGCTTCTTCTCCCCGTAGTCGGGGGTGCTGGCGCCCCGGTCTCCGCTCGCGTTGGCCGCCCTCCGGCCTGCCAGCTCCTCGTCGGTGCCGGACTCCTGCGCTTCCCGCTCCAGCAGCGCGCTCTGCGCCGTCACCATCTCGCCGGGGGCCAGCGGGCTCCGGAGCCAAGCGTCCCGGGCGCCGCCGCCGCCGCTCGCCAGTCCCCAGCCGTCCGCCCCGGGGACGGCGGGCCGCTCGGGGGTCCCGGGGGGCTCGGGGGGCTCGGCCGGCGGCCCGCGGCTGGCGTTGTCCGGCGGCGGCGAGGGGGCGCCCGGGCGCACGCGGGGCGGCCGCGGCGAGGGCGGCGGGCTCGGCGCGGACTCGGCGGCCGGCGCCTCCTGCAGCGCCAGGGGGAACGGCAGCGAGCCCGAGCCGCCCAGCAGGCTGTAGCACAGGTAGGTGACAGACAGGGACAAGGTGCACATGAAGAGCAGCTTGCGCGCCGGCGGCCCCTTAGCGGAGGCGCCGGGCGGCGGCGGCGCGAGCGGCGGAGGCGGAGGCGGAGGCGGAGGCGGTGCGGGCCACCGGGCCATCGCGGCTCCCGGCTGGCGGCGGCCCCCGGCGCTGCCCGGACATGGTTTCAGCCGCCGCCCCCGCCGCCGCCGCCGCCGCCGCCCAGCCGCCCCGGCTGCATGGAGCGACGCCGCTGCGCCCCCGGCCCTGGCCGCTGTCCCGCTGCGCCGGGGACCAGCCCGGCCGCATGGCCCCCCCGCCCCGCTCGGGCCCCCGCCGCCCCCCTCAGCCTCAGGCCGGGAGCCGAGGGGGGCGCCGAGCCGCCCGCTGCACCTGCTCCGTCTGCGGCGCCCGCTGCCCGGCGCCGGCGCCGCGGATCCCGCCTGGGCCTCGGCCGCCGCGCTCGCTCTCTCGCAGCCGCGAGTTCCTTCCCCGCTGCTAACTTTCTGCCGGGAGAGCGAGGACGGGCGCGGAGGGGCGGGGGAGAGGGGCCGGGCGCGCGCCCGCCGCCGCCGCCGCCGCCGCCGCCGAGGGAAGGAGGGGTGCGCCTGGCGCGCGGCTGCGGACGGGGGTGAGCGGGAGCGGGGGTGCGCGGGAGCGGAGGCGTGCGCCGGGCTGGGGCCCCGGGAGAGCCGACGTCCCGGCCCCCGCCGCCTGCCTGCACGCGCGCGCCCGGGGTTCCCCGCCCCGCCTCGCCCCCGCGGAAGCGGGAGATGCCGGGCTCTCTCCAGCCGTCTGCGCAGACTTTTAGGAAACGCGAGCCCAGGGCCCGCCGCCGACGTCGCGCACCGGGAAGCTCCGGGTCCTTCCTGGTCTTCTCCCGTGGGACTCCCGGCAAACTCAGCCAGTCCCTGACCCCGGGCGTCGCCCTGCCTCGCCGTCGGGAATAAGTCTCCGCGGCACCTTTGCCATCCCAATTTGCGTCTTTCCGGCCTCCCCATCTGTCTTGAAGCCCAGCGGTGGGTGCAGCTTTGACTCAGACCCCAGAGGTTTCCACGTTTGAAGCACTTGCCCCCGTCCCATCGCCGGTTGACTGTACTTTCTGCTCAGGGATCACGCTGTCCCTTATCGGGCCCCCTTAATCACAGGTGCATCCACCTGTGTGTGCCCTTTGGGAGGGACTTCCCGCTAAAGGAGCTCTATGCTCCCTGGGCTGAAACAGACTGGGGTCAGCATCCCTCCAAGATGGAATGAGCGGAGGGGTGTCTGCATCTCACTTCGCTGAATATTTTTAAGTGTATGTTCTCTACAGAGAAATTTCCACCTGTCACTTCCCTCACAGGGAAGTGGACTCTGCCTTTAGGTCAGGAAAGTGAGGGGAAATGGGAAGCTAGGAGGATGAGGTGGGGGCCACATCCAGAGAGGCACTCTAGAGATCTCTTTCTCCTGGGGGTAGACATTGGCCCTGCAGGCCGCTAGTGGGCTGACCCTAGGGAGTCCTTCCACCTTGCTGGGCACAGCTGGGCGTCCAGATTGCCTGTTTTCCCCTCTCCTACAGTGTGGCTGACTTCTCCTATTCTATTTGATCTCCTAGTGAAAGAAAATGTATATAATGTCTAAATATTAACAAGATACCTAGTGCCAAAGAGGGGGAAAATGTTAATCAAATAAGATGAAGTACGGAGACTTTTCCCTGAGTGTACGAAAGCTCACTGCTGCTCTCAGCTGGACATGAGTTTCCTACACCGAAGCTTTAGTTCAGATAAAGATTATTTCTTTATAATATATTTTTTATGGCACACAGGAGACCTCTGAAATGCAGAGTCTGGTGTCCTGTAAATCACTCCGTGTAACAAGGGATGCTTTCTCAAGCACCACACAACTGCATTACTGTAATGTTACCAGGAAAGGGCCAGCTCAAGCTGCGAGAGGAACTCTAGCTTGGCCCAGCCCTCCTTCACTCCAAGCCCAGCTTCGGGGCGGTCGGCCCCGGAAGTCTGGGGTCTTGCTAATATTGCCGCTGCCCACTGCCTCGGCTGTTCTGTCTTCACTGGCTGGGGCACTAGAATGCCTAGCATGTAACCAGAGCCTCCCTGCGTTTCACACTCAGCACTGAGGCTTCCTTTCCAGGCCCTTGGCAGTGAAAATGAACCAGCTCTGTGGGCAGGTTTTCCTAAGGATGTGCTCTCAGACTCTGAAGGGTTTTCATAAAATGCTGTTAAAACCTAGCCCAGAGGTGGCAGGCTGGTAGCAAATAACAGAAATGTGACCATCCGAGAGATGGTAAGACATTTAAACTCTGCTCTGATACTGAAAATTGCAGGCTTTCCCTAAAAAGATAAATCCATTGGTTGAAAGTCTGACTACCAAGTTTCTGCTGAAAAATCAACGGAACTGGAACTCAAGGCCTCAGTGAAAGTTGAAGGGTCGCTGTCCCCTGAGAGAGAATATGGGCTCCATCAGATGTCCATCTGGATTGGACATTGTCCTGCACATTGACGTTACCCATCTGTAATTGTCAGTAAAGAAATGTCTCGGTCTCTTTTTCCGAGCCTCACTAGCCAAGGCGGAGAACATGGTGACCCATCCGTGAAATGTCTTGACTTAACAGCGATAGGAGGAGGTGTGTGTTCCCGTTGAGGGTTTTTTGTTTGTTTGCTTCTTTTTATTTTGGTTTTGGGGGAATTGTTTTGTTTTGCTTCTTGGAGAAGAGCTTTGTCTGTTTCCATATTGATGCAGTTGCCTACTTCTGTGCTTGAAAGAGTCTCTAGAAGCAAGTTCTTAAGAAACATACAGGAAAAGACGCACTCCCTGTAGGAGAGAACGGCCGGTTCCCGCTGCCATGCACACTGGATCCCGAGATCAGAAATGATACTCTTCTCTTTCCGCTCTCAATACCCAAGCTCATTCAGGCCTATCCAGGTTTTCACAGTTTTCTTCGGAGGGGTCTCGAGGAACTCCAAGGGCCTCATTTCTATTCATCCCGCAGCAACAGCAAGTGGATCAATGTTTGAGAGAAATGCTTCTTACTTCTGCTAATGCCCTTCCTGGCTCTTTCCCTGCCTAATAAACCTGGGTCTCTTTACCTTGGAAGCTCCACCTTTTATGCCTCTCACAGTTCTGCCAAACAGATATTATCTCAGTACACACTCATTATTATGCTGTACCTTTGTACCCTCAGATGATACCGTCAAAGCAGAGCTGTCATTTACTAGCTAATGGCTTTTGAACAGAGCGTTTGCCTCCCAGAGCCTTACTTTCTTTATATATAAATGATGACTATTAAGAATCACCTGGAATGATTTTTTTTATAAAGAATTAAATTGAATTACCTAGCATCTGAAAAAAAAAAAAAAAAAAAAAAACCGCCTGGCTCGCTGCCTTGTGTGTGGTGGCCAGCAATAATTACTTGGATCTAAATTTTTGGCATAGACCCTGCCCTGTTTCATTTCCTATTAAAATGTTGTCTCTTCAAAATGTATGTGTATCCTTGCTTCAAATCCAGCCCACTGAGTTCGCTGAAGTTCGGGTTCCTAAACTGCTCTGTTTGTGGCAGATTTGATGCCAAGTCTAGTTAGTAGACTCTCACTCTGGCTCACTTGTGATTTTTCTGGACTTTTTTAGAAAGAAAATTACTAGAAAGATTTCTTACAACTTGCTTAACTAAGGGAGTTTTCTTTTTCTTCAAAGCCAAGAAAATTTAAAAAGCAAAAGTAGGTTTTACAAAAGATAGTAGAAGGTACAGTAACCAGCCTGACTAGTCACCAAATGTTATCTGGTTTCCTTGTGGACACAGAGCAGGGATGTGCTTTCTGGATCTCTTCCAGCCAGGTGTGACTGTGGAATATTTCAGCTATTGAAACATAATGTGAACAGAAGGAAGCTTATCCCTTCCAGGCAAAAGCTGTAAGAGACACTGTCCAGCTGAGCAATTGTGGAAAAAAGAGGCAGAAATTCTGAACCTCTGCCTTAACTGAGGAAAATTATACACCCAATGACCTGCATAGACCAAGAAATAAGCTTTCTTATACCTAAGATTTGGGACTTAATTGCTACCACAACAAAACCTATACCATCTGACTGATTCATTCGAATATCAGTTCTAATTCTGATTTGCTTTTCACATGATCTAGCTATACCATGACTGGATATTTACTGGAAGAAATCTAAGTCAGCACACCACAGAGACACACACATCCATGTTTACTGTTGCACTGTTCATAAACCAGCCTGATGTCCATCAGCAGATGAAGAGATAAAAAAAATGTAGTATAAATTCCGAATGGAGTTTTATTCGGCCACAAAGAATGAAATTAAGTTACTTTCAGGACAATAGATAGAACTGGAAGTCAGCATGTTAAGTGAAATAATCCAGACAGAACAACAAATATTGGAGACTTCCTCTCATGCACAGAATCTAGATTATGTGTGCTTTCTCATCAATGTAGAACAACTCTTACCTCAAATGCAGCAAGTAGATTTTCCCAAGTTGGCCTTTACCTGTCATCTGGACAAATCTGGAGGTAAACTTTCAAGTAACACCAAAATATGAAAGACAGGGATAACATATTCTTGAAAAGTGAAGAAAGTTAAACACACAATAATTATGACGGTGAAAACTTTCTTTGAAAAAAAAAACTCACATAATAAATTGGGAATTACTTGGGTTAAAGCATTTGTGTGATAAAAATGGGGAACAGAATTAAGCAGTGCTTGCCAAAAAGATTATAGACTCAGCCATGCCTGAAAAGAACAGAAATGTAAAACAAAATTCTCTATACACTGGACTCACGAATCCAAGAGGCAGTAATACAGTTAAAACACCCATTTATATTTGTTTGCTCTCTGTTTAGTACTATGTAGGACACTCTTTACCTGTCCCTTCACCAAAAAATAATAATAATAAGTTGTATGTTGAAGTTCTAGAGCTTCCCATGTGACTGCATCTGGAGATGGAGTCTTTAGGAATTAGTTATGGTACAATGACAGATAAGTAGGATTCTTATACCATAGGACTGTGGTCCTGTAATGGTCTTAAAAGAAGGAAAATGCTCTCTCTCTCTCTCTCTCTCTCTCTCTCTCTCTCTCTCTCTCTCACACACACACACACACACACACACATTTCTCCATGTCTAGGCACCACAAGGAGGTGTCTGCCGGCCAAGAAGAGTGTGTATACTCATCAGAACTCGACCCTACTGACCCTGATTTCAAACTTCCACTCCCTGCAACTTAAGGAAAGAGATCCCGGCTGCTCATGTCTCAAAATCTCTTGTGCTTTCATGAGGCCTAGACTAATTGAGACCTTTATCTTTCATGTATTGTATGTCTTATGCATTTTTATTTGTTTATTAGTTTGCACATTTATTTATTTATTTTGAGACAGCCTCACTTGATCCTCCTGCCTCAGCCTTCTGAGTTCTGGGATCACAGGTGTGCACCACCATGCCTAGCTGTTATTTTGCGTTTTTAAAAGTTTTGTATTCTTTTGCTGTCATTTCTTTGTGATCCACAAAAGCTTCTGGGATGGTTTGAATGAGAATGCTCTCCATAGGTTTCAAGTATTTGGACATTTTGTCCCTTGCCTGTGGCACTGTTTAGGGTGGATCATGGAACCTCTAGGATATATGGCCATGCGGGAGGAAGCACATCACTTGGGGAGGGCTTTGAGAGTTCTTAAGCCTTGCAGGATTTCCAGTCTCTCCCTGCTTCCTGTGCCTGCTTGAAGATATGACCTATCAGCTTTCCGCTCCAGCTACCTCTGCCGCCACGCCTCCCCCACCTTCATGAACTCCAACCCTCTGGAATCTTCAGCCAAGTTGCCTTAGTCATAGTGTTTTATGACAGCAACAGAAAAGTAACTAATACAGTCTCCTATTTATTTTAAGACAGGATCTCGCTCTGTAGCCCTGGCTGCATTCCCAGCTTGTCTAGAACTCACTGTGTAGACCAGGGTAGCCTGGAACGCGCAGATGTTCACTTGCTTCTGCCTTCCGAACGCTGGGATTAAAGGCATGCTCCACCCTGCCGGTAAGCCTCTATTTAGTGGGGACACCGGAGTTCTGCCTCTCTCACATTTCTTCGGTTACTGAGTTACTTGTTTACCTTTCCAGTAAATTATATTTAGTGTTTTTGCTGACCTGTGTTGTCCACTGCTGCATGATCACTCAGTCATTCCACGTGTGGATTTTACTTAGTAGAAAGTGAACCCCCAAAGGATGGTAAATACTTATCTAGACTTTTTCCAGTGCCTTTTTCATTTATTTTTCTTTACAAAAATATGTAACATCATCTGAAATGAATTTTGGTATATGGTTTTACACAACTATGTAATATTTTTCCTTTGCTTTCCTAGTAGCTCTCCACAGCTTGAAATTCTAGTATTGTGCAAGAAATCTATAACATTGAGTTTTTTCCACTCAGAGACACAGAAAAAAAAATTCAATTCATGCAAATCTTTTGTATCTCTGATTGGAATTTTGCAGTTATATTATTATACTGTAGAGACCTTTGGCTACATTAGTGTTTCTACAGCTTCTTCTGCTTCGTGCAGTTTTACCAAACTTTCTAACCCCTGTTTCCTTTCATTCATTTACTCACTCTTCAACTGTCATTTTTACATGATGATGTTCTGGACCTTAGAGGAGATGTGGAGGACAAATTAGAGAAACAGATGGCGAGGTCCCTGACTTTATGAGGAAGAAGTAATTAAGAAAGTAAGTTTTAAAAAGTGAGATAGGGACAGAAAGAATGAGAGAACAGAGAGCTGTGGAAGCACAGTGCTGGCAGCCGCACAAACCTCTGCAATTCCTTGCATAAAGGAAAAATCTAACGAATCGAGGTCAAGCAGGAGTAGAATTCTTTTTAGAATGTGCAGTATCTCACCCACATTATTCATTACAAACACACTAAGCACCTAAATTGAAAGTAACTTTTCCAAAAGAAAAGGGATGGTTTCCAACACTGTAAAACAAACATTGTAATGAAACATTAAAACTAGACCACTTAAAGACAGGGATGTCACAAATGCATTCCCATCACAGCTTCTAATCAGCATTATATTGGTGTTACCAGCTAATACAGTAATATAAGAAAAAAATAATAATGTATGTGAAATCAATTATTAATATACAATTTTTTTTTGCCTGATGACAAAAATCTATGTAAATCTACCAACAGAAGAGTTTGACAAGAGTGCTAACTAAACAGGGCATGGTGGTGCACTCCTGTAATCCTGGAACACAGGGGAGGCAGAGGCAAGAGGATCACAAGTTCAAGTTAGCCCAGGCTATTCAATAAGAATCTGCCTCAAAAAGAGAAAAAAAAATGACCAGCAAGATGGTTCAACGCGTGAAGATGCTTGCCACACAAACCTTTCAACCTGTTTTTTTCACCAACCCCACAAAGCTGTCCTCTGACCTCCATAGGCATGCTGTGGCACATACACACACACACACACACACATTTATAAATAAATATTTCTTAAAAATGGTTGTATAAAATTTAAACTGCAATGAGTAATAGTATTTCTATCTCATATCAAGATAAAATGAGAAAGGACAATTTTAAAAGATCTTAAGATTATGATCAGTTCCAAAGATTACTCAGAAGCATTCGATTTCAGATGAGAAGTCCTTCAGAAGTAGAATTAGACAATTTTTTGAAGGGTACTTTGTGCCAGAGAAAAGTGCCAGGAGCTCCTTGAAGCAACAGAATTTTGTTCTCTTATAGTTCTCCTCTGGAGGCTGAAGGTCTGAATCAAGGTGTCAACAGGACTGTGCCGCTCTGAGACTCCAAAGAAAATGCTCCTCAATTCTTCCCAGCTTCCACCAGTCCTTGGTGTCCTTGGCTTGTGGCAACATCACTCCAGTTTCTGCCTTTGTCACTACATGACGTTCTCCCTACATATCTCAGTCTTTCACATGGTATTTTCCTTTCCTTATAAAAACACCAATCCTGAGAAGACTGTTAGGTCCCACCCTAATGACCTCATCTTGATCTGATTCTAACTACAAAGAGCTTATTTCCAAATAATGTTTCATCCATAGGTCCTGAGAGTTAGAAATTAAACACGCAGTGGAGGGAGCACAAACGAATTCATGAGACTCACAAATATATGAATAAATCATAAGAACGGTGCTCTCACACATTTGTATTTCTGAGTTAAAGACTCAGTGCTGTAACAATAAAACTGTCAGGGATAGAGAGATGGCTCAGCAGTTAAGAGCACTGGCTGCTCTTGCAGAGGACTTGGGTTCAATTCTCAGAACCCACAGGGCAGGTAACAACCATCCATAACTCCAGTTCCAGGGAAATCTGATGCCCTCTTTGGATCTCCAAGAGCATTGCACAACATGAGTGTGATAATATACGTGCAGGCAATATATTCATACATATAAAATTAATAAGTAAAATATTTTAAGAAACAATAAAACTCACCATTAATCACTGAATTCCAGGTCATTTCAAGCAAAATCTCACTGTGGTTACATGTAAGCATGACTGTGCATAGTTTGATAAATTGATTCTATATTTCACTTGGATGTACAAATACAGAATGACACTGAGCCTTCTTTGTGAAAATGTGAGCCACCCTTTAAGAAGGGGGAACACTGTATTTCTGAGTCCCAAAACTCAGTCCCAAATTTTATGTATTCGGGGGCTATGCTGTTAATTTATATTATGATAAAAAAAGTGGAATTTATAATCTTCTGGACTAATCATGGAACTCAGGTTTGTTGACATTAAGCCAAGATGAAATTCCCAAGAAGGAATATCCTAAGTAAAAATGACCGTGACTCTAACTTCTGCCTTCAGTGAGGGAAGAATGAACTTAGTGCATCATCAGCTGTGCACAGACAAAAAGAGACCCAGTCCCCCTTGTCGCACCCACCTCGTCCATCCCCGTACGGGCCACCACTTGTCGCGCCCGCCTCGTCCAGCAAGGAAGACGCGACCCCGGACTCTTCCAAAAGCAGTTTATTCAGGAACCTTGAACAACCTTTTGGCTTTTTAACTTTCTAACTTCTTCTTCCCTCTCCTTACTGCTGCTGCTTCTCCTCCCAGGGAAAGCCCGCCACAGAATTAAATTCCCTCCTGCCAGCCAACCCCAAACTACCACGTGGTGAAAGCAGATAGGCACACACATGCGGAAGCAGGGCCAGACCTCAGCCACAGCCAATTATGGAGCTGTTTGCTCCAGAGAGCGCCCACCTCGGGATGGTGGGGGGCGGGAGCAGGCGCCATCTTTAAGACGCAGCAATCCGCGGCTCTCTACACCCCCTTGCAACTTTAGACAAGTCTAGACAGACTAAAGACTTAACAAAAAACCCTTTATACTTTATAAAAAAAACAAAGTATATTATCTCTGTGAGACTGAGGTTGGAAAGATAGCCATAAACAAACTGCAGAAAGCACAGACCATACAGAAAAAAAGTTGATAAATATGCTTATATTTTAAATTTATTTTATTCAAAAAAGAATGAAAAGATAGAGCAGCCTGGAATAATGCCTTGATAAATAACTTGAAAAATCACCAAGAAGCAGAGCTTGAGTCTGGTGCCTTGGTCTAGGAATATAATAAAATGGATGTGAATGAGAAACTGACAAAGGCGAAAATATGCTTGGTAACCATGATGCCAGAATGTCCTCTTTTTTCCCCTGGAACAGAAGAAAATTAGACTACAAGTGAGACTCTCTGGCAGGCACATGGATTGACAGAGATTTTGGGCTTACTACAGGTTGAACATCCTTTCCCTGAAATGCTTGGGACCAGGAATATTTTGGTTCATAGTTTTCCAGATCTGGGAATATTTGTATACACTCTGTTGATGCAGCATCTCTAATCCAAACGTTTGGGATCAAAGTGCTTTAAAATGCAGGGTCGTTTTGTATTTGTAATGCTCAACCTGTAGTTCCAATTTTTAGTTCAGATACAGGGGAAATAACTGTCAACTATCACTGATAGAAATGCAATCCAGTGCAACTACTCTGGATAAAAATTACAATACAGTTAAAATAAAAGTGCATATCACCAAATGACCCAAGACCTTTTCTGGGAGTCTGCACTGAAGAATGCTCACTCATCTATACAAGAAACATAGAGCGTGTTTCTTAATTTTTAAAATTTATTTCTGGTACAGTACAAGCAAGCTAACTTGTCCATCAGCAAGGAAGTGGAATACAGTGGTATATTCATGCTTACAATATTATATACTGCAACTAACGTCACTGAACTAGTTCTATACATGGTAACATGGATGCAGCTCAGTAAGAATTAATCCAAGAAAAGTATATGAAGCGTGATTCCATGCATGCAAATGTTTGGGTTTTGTTTTGTTTTGTTTTGTTTTTTTAATAATGTTTTATTGATTCCAGAATTTCACACAATGTATTTTGGTCACATTCAGAGGCCCTCCACCTTCTCCAGCCCCTGCCCACCACAACACCAACATAACAGGGATTAATAAATATTGGTTGGTATTAACATTAATGGTCTCAACTGCCCACTAAATAAAAGGATAGTTTTAATTTTAAGGGGGATGGGAGAGTAAGAGAAGATAATGAAATACTTGTGTGAAAGCCAAAGGAGTGACTACTTAGACAGAGAAAAGGGAACAGCAAGTGGGCAGGAGCTGAAAGGGGGCAGTAGGGGCAGGAATGGGAGTAGAAAAACATTGATATAAATGTCTAAAAATGTCATAATGAAATCCAGTGCTTTGTGTTCTATCTTAAAACTCAATAAAAAGAAAGATGTACAAAAGCAAATTTGCACTGGTTACATGTACTGGACTGTCTCACAGTCATTTTAGGATACTGATATTTGCAGTGCGGAAGAATGGAATGGAAATGTGGATGTGAGTATAACAGTAGCATCTTCCTCCTTCAAATCACCTGTCATGTGTTGAATTGCTCTTCACGCCCCTCAGATTTGTACTGAAGGCCTGATTCTCATGCTTCACAATGTGACCAAGTTTGAAAAGACAGCCTTTAAAGAAACCTTTACAGTAAAATGAGATTGGGGGGTGGGTCCTAATTCAACATGACCAGGCCCTTACGCAATAAGAAGTGAGGACAAAGAAGCACTCACAAAGAGCATGTGTAGACATAGAGGCAAGACAACCATATACAAGCTAAAGAAAGAAACCTGGAAGAAACCTACTCCTGCCAACACCTTTGTCTCAGACAGTCATCCTTCAAAATTACATATTTGAAATAACTGTTGTTTAAACCACTCAGAGTCTGAACTCACACAATAGCTGAAGAAACTAAAGCAAAATATATCACCTGTTGGATATGGATATTGAGACCATAAATAATGATTATTTCATGTATACTTTGCATATTTAGAATATTTTGACGTCGGTTAAGAAAACAACAAGTAGGTCACCAAGGAAGAATGACTCACAGGCAAAGGAACTTTATTTCTGATGATCTTATAAGGCCGAAATGGTATTAGTATTTTGTAGGTAGTTTTTCACCAGAGGTGGGGTCCACTACTGAAAACTTCCACCGCATGCCTCTACCACCTTGAGGACTTTGTCCTTGCATGCAACCAAATGGCACAAAGACAAAGAGCAAGCACAGAGGAGACACAGCTAGCTTCCAATCGTCCATGCATAAAATAGCACATAGCACTTCCAGTCCCATTCTACTGTGTAAAATACAGCTGAGTGCCACGCCCGAGCACCAAGCACTGAGCACCAGTGGCTGGACTGCCCAGTGAAGCAATGCCCCAATGACCAGGAGAAATGCATGGCTTTGGATAACAATGGCCACTTTCCCCAGTGTGATAACTAAATGTCTCAAATAGAGAAATAAAAAAATATAAACTCATCTTGTGTTAACCAGAAAATAGACCCAAGAGATTTGTGAAGAAGTAGCTCACACAAACAGCTATGGAGACTGACAGGTCGCCACACCTACAATGAGCAAGATGAAGGAGTGCTGACAGACCTCAGCTGATGCTTCTGTTCCAGCCCCAAGCCAGGGAGGACTCTGCCCTCCTGGAGGGGAAATCAGCCTCTCTGCTCAGCTCAACTGCCTACAAATTGGAGTTGGTCCGCTGACTTGCTCAGTCTTCCAATCCCAATGTTAGTCTCATCCACTCTCATAGACCATCCAGTATAACATTTCACTGAACATCTGGGCACCACACAGCCAAGTCCAGTTGACTTGTAAAATGATTCATTTTATCTCCCATAAATTATACAGCTTTTAATCTGATTATTTCAGCCTTTCCTAACCCGATCTTTAGTGCACACTGTGAAATTCTACATTTATTGTTGCTGAAATATTTTAATATTGAACTTCTTCATCAGTAAAACTTCGTTTATATTTTGCATGTATTTTCAACCTAAATTCACACAATCACTTTTTCTTCTTTTTTTCCCATCATTTTCCATTCCTTATGTTTTTAAACAGATTTTTCCATAACTCCAAGGCACAGGCTGGTCTCAACCTCAAGACTGATCTGATCCTCTTGTCTTAGCCTCCTGGGTGTTAAGATTACGGGCATGTGCCACAAAACCCTCTCAATTGTTTATTCCTAATGCATTCTACATTGAACTCATTCAGTTGATCATTGAGACCCTTTACTCCCTCCCTACTTGAGCTATTCTGAATTGACTTCATTTACAGAATGTGTCTTCCCACAGAGCTAGGGCTTCTAAATCAAATCAGAATTTAGGAAAAACCCCAATTAAATGGTATGCTTTTACATAAAAGAAGAGTCTATTGTTTTTTCTGGGCACAGAGAATTTTCCAACAATGATTGGATCAAAGCAAGCAAACAAATAAACCCCTAACATTTTTCATAAAGAAATAAACATGCTCAGAAATGCAATTCTGCCTGCCAGTAAGTACCACAATTATATGATATTGTCCTTTTTTATTATTTTCTATTTTTGTAATTACAAAATAAAATATGAATACATATTCTTAAGTTAAACAAAAAAAATAAATCCAAGTTCACAGATGTAATTGTAAGCCTCTCTATTAACAAATATTGAATTTAAAAATTCTCAGAGATATAATGAAAGCTACTCTTCAAAATAAAATTACATCAAGTCCACCAGTGACAGATAACATGGCTGTGTTTGCCTGTGTCTTTGTACTATTTCTCATGTAACCAGAGTTTTAAGGCCAAAGCTGAGGTTCCTATCAGATTCAGCTGGCTAGGTTGGGCCACTGTCCCTCATATGCTAATTAAAGGGACAAGAAATAGGGAAAAGCAGAGAGGTTTATTCCGTATGGTCATATTGGGAAGAGGAACAGATGAAAGGATACAGTGACTTCCAAGTCTGTTTTTACAACACAGAAATGCGCTTTCAGTGTAGAGAGCAAGAGGTGTGCATAATTGAGCAGTCCTGGTCTCAGTGTGATTCTGCCCATCATCGTCTCTGTTCTGGTCCTGCAAGGTAGTCCAATAAAATGCTAAGTTGTTAATAGGGTAACTTGTTAATCCCTGAAGGTGCAGCCTCCTCCTCTCACTCTGGGTCTGGAGTCCGTTCTGGTTAGTTTTGCCCCTTCTGGAATTAAGGAACACTCAACAGGAAAGGTTAAAGACAATAAAGTATTGCTGTACCAACTGCTAAAGTACAGAAACAAAATTAAATTAGAGGCGCCAGGTTTCATCCTGAGTTTCTTCTACCCCATGATGGCCCACGTGAGGCGTCAAAGCTGTTTCAGCAAAAGCATCGTCCGAGTGCCCATTTCATTTCCATCTGTGGTGCGCTAGCCACATCACAAACATTGACAGCATCAGACCTGTAACAGCAAAAATAATGGAAAGATCACTTAGATTGGGCACGTGATTAAAAAAGACCAACCTGGAGGTTTACAGAAGTGAAGGAGAGCATGTTGAACCAGGCACAGGCAGACTGCATGCATTACGAAATCAGTCATGTATCCAGAAGTGTGGGAAAATTATTGAAAATTATGTGAAAATCCAGTGGCCACAGGATTCACGTGAGCATCCGACGCCTATGCTGCTGTCACTCGACAGTGTCAGGAGGAAGGAGGCTGTGAATGCCTGCTGACTCTGGTCTCTGATATTGCTCCCACCAGGTTTCAGACACTTCTGAATCAGCACACCATCGATGCAGATCACAAACGAGCACAGGTAGGCTTCAAACCACTGAAGGATAACGTACGACACTAGAAAAGATTACGCAGCAGGGGACAAATCCTTCCTTAACAAACTTCCAAGAAGACAAAATTTATCTATTTGGAGAGAATAAATCTGCTTGAAAATATATGTGTAAGACAGAGAAAAGAATATGCCTGTTTTTCAAGCTTCAAAGAAACTGATTCACATTTCTGTTGAGCAGAAATGCAGTGGGGACTATAGGCTTGAATCTGTTTCAATTACTCCAGACCTACAATCACAGGACTTCCAAACATCTTTTCAGAAACTAATCTGTTCTGTTGTATAGACTCCTCCTAAGTAACAGTTTGACATGGATTAGTCCTTTTCTTTTTCTGCCATAAATAAAATTGAATTATATACAATAAATATAATTATTTACCAACTTTTTTTTTAGTTTTTACTTACTTTTCATTTTATGTGTGTATATGTGTGTGTGTGTGCTGTGTATGTGTGTGTATGTTTGTGTGTGTGTGCTTTTCTCTCCATGCACCATATATGTGCAGACTCCCATGGAGGCCTGAAGAGAGTGCTAGATCCCCTGCAGCTAGAGTTACAGGTGGTTGTGATGTGGGTGCTGGGAATGGAATCTAGGTCCTCTTAACCACTGAGCCAGCTCTGCAGTCCCAACTAAATTTATTTTGCCACAAAGACTTAAGAGACTTTTCCTATCAATGTACTGCAAGGGAGAAAGGCACTTAGTTTTTTCTCTCTCCGATGGTCTGATACTGAATCTGAGAAATAAACTAAGAGTAGACAGATCAAGCAGGAGAAACGGTACACAGCTGTATTTCAGGACAGCAATTGTATTATGTGCATACACACGTAAGGCACATGGTGTATGAGGCAAAAAAAAAAAAAAGGGCCAGGTGAGT
Organism: Eospalax fontanierii; assembly: GCA_035773235.1. NCBI lineage: Eukaryota > Metazoa > Chordata > Mammalia > Rodentia > Spalacidae > Eospalax > Eospalax fontanierii. Next base: position 49,800,849 of record CM069546.1, on the reverse strand, counting down.
GAAATTTATAGTGTTTTAAGCTAGAGAAAGCAACTGGGGTCTCTGGTGACAGAACATTGGAGGGGAAGAAGAGAGAATGCAAGCCAGCAAGGTTGTCTTATTATGTACACAAAGACTAAGTAAGGGACTTTGCCTCTCCCTGTGAGTTAATCTTTTCTAATCAGATTATAGGGAGGGCGTTCATGACAGCTGCCTTTCCTCTAGAAAACCTTCTTTTAGATTAGGGAACATCACTGATGGCGCCTTCCTGGGAAAAGGGGAGGAGAGTCTGAGGGCAGAAGGATGGGAGACCTTGTTTAGGAATCTGCTTCTGGGCCTATCAATTTTAGCTTCCTTCAGTTCGAAATATGCAGTTTGCCAAAGCGCCTTATGTTTCAGTATAGTTTTCTGGAGCACAGCAGCACGTGGATCTAGTCAGTCCTTTCAGTGGACTGTAGAGCGATACAAAGAACGTGTCTACAAAAGATATTAAATATTCCTCTACTGATGGATATGTAAGTTATTTTCCATTTGGAACTATGCGTCGTGTGTGTGCGTGTGTGCATGTGTATGTGTGTGTGTGTGTGTGTGTAAATGGTGGAGTCTGTGTTTATATATTGTATTAGTCACTTGTCTATTGCTGTAATAAAATACCATGACCAAAACAACTAATAGATGAAAATGTTTATTTTGGCTAATGATTCCAGAAGGATAAGAGTCTCCAGCCCAGGAAATATTTCTTATTGGAACTCCACACATGTACATATAAAAATCAAATGGTACGTATATTTTTTAATTTCAAAACGGTGTGTGTGTCAATTTATACTTCGATCTACAGTTATTTTCAATTTTTGTATTTAGGGAAAATATTAAATTTATATAACATTTACAAGATAACTACATAAAACTCCCAAATATCTTTTAACAAATTTACCTGTTTTTACCATCCTATTGTAACACATTTTACCACCTCTCTTCTCTCTGTTCTTTTTTCTTTTATTCTTTCTAACTACTGCTTACCATATGCTATGCCAATTTATTCCAAAACATTACTGTATATTTTCAAATACAAAGATATTCTCCCATGTGACCACAGAACGGTTACAAGGAATTTTGACAGCGATGTAATACTTACCTGCTTCACAGGTTGTTTCCAATTTTGCCAACTGCCTGAAGAGTATCTTTAACAGAATGATTTTCCTTCTCTAGCCTTGCTTTGATGTTTGCATCTCACACTTTTGGGAGACACTGAGTGCATAGGTCACCCCTCAATTTGAATGTCCTGTATTTCTTATGACTGGGATCATGTTACACATTGCTGTCAGAAATATTGCAAAAATGATGGTGGAAACACATGACATCATCCTGCTGCTCTACTGGAGATTTTAACTTTGCTCATCTGATAAAGGTGTTCTGTTTATCTGAGTGAAAACTAGCATCCTCTGTAACTAATAAATTACATCAAGAGACACAAACTGAGATTATATAAGTACCCCATTTTCTTAATCATATTCACCTCCAAGTGCAGTATCCATTTATAGAAGAAATAATATGGATTATTTTTGATACTTTTAAGTAACTGAAGAAGGAATTAACTGTGACAGTTAATCTTTACTGCCAACTTGACTGGATTTAGACACCTCTGGGGTGTCTGTGAGGGGTTTCCATTCCAGAGAGGATTAAGTGATGTCACATGGGTGACACCATTCCATGGACTAAAGAAGGAAATAAGGGAGTCTGCTGAGCACCTCATTGTGCTTTCTCTGTTTGCTGATCTGCCACACTGTGAGGGAGTGTTCAGCACTGCAGGAGTGAGCTGCCTCCACTACCTAGCCTTCTTCGCCATGATATATTATAATCCCTCAACCACAAGGCCAAATGAAACTTTCTTCCTTAAATTATTTTTTGAGTTGGCTATATCCATGATAAAAGTAATGAATACAACTTCCAAAATAGTTTTGTGAAGCTAAGATCTTTTACATGAAAGCCAGATAAAGATATTACCAAGCAAAAAAAAAAAATCTACTAGCCAATATTCTTGATGAATAGAGATGATAGAATCGTTACCAAAAAAATATTAGAAAACTTATTCAACAGCACATTGGAAAGACTTTATTTTTGCATCTCCTCTAATCAGGAAGGAGTAATCCCAGGAATGCAAGGATAGTTTAACTTATGTAAATAAAAATTAAATACATCTTATTAACAGAAAAAAAAAGACAAAAATCAAACAATCCATCACGAGACACTGGAAAAGCATTTGACAAGATTCAACATCCCTTTGTTTGGGAAAGTCTTGTGTATTCATCACTTTTGAAGGGTACCATATGGACATGATACATTGACTGTCAACTTTGTCTTTATTACATCTTTTGTGATGCTTGAAAACTATTCTGCTACAATTACTTTTTAAATAATGTTTTTGTTATTTTTATGTTTATGAGTTTATTGCCTGCATGTATGTAAGTGCACCTGCCTCATGCAATGCCCTCAGAGATCAGAAGAGAGCATCAGATTGCCTGGAACTGGAATTAAGGGTGGTTGTTAGCCACCATGTGGGTGCTGGGAGCTAAATCTGGGTTCTCTGCAGCCAGTGCTTTTAACCACTGAGCTATTATTGCTCCAGCCTCCATTGCAGTTTCTTTAAACAATCTGTCTGTACCTTTGTCTTTATCCTCATCATCTCAAACTCATAGGACTTAAATCTTCACCCTTTTGTCGCCACCTCCTAAATCCTGGAAGCTTTCTTCAATCCTTTTCATTTTTCCTCTGTCGTCCTCTGTATAATTTTCTAATAACTTTGCACGTTCTTCTGCATCTTCATTTTTCTGGTTGTGCCATCTGCTGCGTTTTTATTTCATGTGTTGTATTTCTCAGCTCTAGGGTTTCTGTTTGGATTTTCTGTCAGTTATTTTCCTCATTTCATTAAACTGTTTCTATATGCTTCCCCAAAGTTCACTAAGCGTCCATAAAGCAATTATTTTGAATTCTTTGCCTGGAAATTCACCTACCTTCGTCTCCATTTTTTTATTCATTTAGTCATGTTATGTTTCCCTTATTGCTTTTAGTCACTTTGGCTGTATATCAGTGTCTGTGCATTTCTAGATGGAGGTTTTAATCCCGTCATCATAGACTGTCTTGGTCTCGCAAAGCTCTATGTCCAGCATGGTGCTGGGATACAGCAGAAACCCAGGGTCTGCTCTGGCAAATGGACAGGCCAGAAGTCAGAAGCTACTAAGAGCTGCTGCCAAGGGTATTCAGGAGCTAGGCTGCTAATGTACCTATCAGGGACGTGGCCAAACAAGCCTGAAGTCTGGGGCTGTATGTTCTGATGTGGGACCTAGCTATGTGTAGAGATTCAGTACAACAGGAGGCAGTGTAAAACAAGGGAGTCTTCCACCTCTGTGTTTTGCTAGGTAAGACTCCTTATTGGGGTCCAACAAAGACCTATTCTTTCTTCTCTCTCTTTCCCCCCCAAACAGACAGTATGTTCAGTGTTGTGGGGCCAAGGCTAGCGAGAGGCATGATCCGCAACGTGAAACTTTTCTCCCTACCTTCTTCCATACATCTTTTATTGTCCCACGGTCAGACACCAGGACCTCTCACTTGGTTTCCTTTCTCTTTTGAAGATGGTTCTATGATTGATTCATTGATTAAATTATGACTTTGTTAGCAGACAACCGCAGGAACTAGTATTGTGAAACATTCTAATTTAGTTAAATATTAAAATTTCTACTTTAAAAAGTCTAACTACTTCTTAAATTTCTAATCTGGTGTTCTTAGGCAGGAGCTCCTGATACCACTACTGATTATTTTTCTCAGTATTTAGAATTTATTTTGAGTAAACGATTTGGGCATTTGTCTTTAAAAATCTGTGAGCACAGCATGGCACTTCTACTGCTCTCCAGATTCATTTGCCTCCATGTACAGATTATAGATTTTAACTGGTGCCAAGTGAGAGTGTTGAAGGCTCTGACTTCCCTAGGAAACAGTTCTCATACTGAAGGAGGTTTGAATTCCTTCATGCAAACAGAATAGAGCCCAAGATTGTCAGAGTTATTGAACTATTTTCTGCTAGTGTTTCTGTGGTGTTTCAAAGCCACATTATAGTCATACTTCAATAAAAATCAATCAGTTTGACTCTTAGCTTTTAGCTTTATGACCAAGAATGAATGCAAACTCTCAGAATCACCTTTGCCTTCTGATGTCTCTTGGAACTGTTCTCCTGAGTCAAGTTTTCCCCATTTTTACTCAGTCTCTTCCTGTATGAACTGGGGAACCCCAAAGTTGGATCTGCCCTTACATTATCAGAGAATCTTGCTCTTTGACCCCCAGTCCTAAAATATCTCAAAATGATCAATGCACACAATGTCAAGCAAACTTCTCAATTGTCACTGCTTCCAGGAATAAGATGGCTAGGAATAGACACCACTGTCAGAGCTTTGCTTAACTAATACAAGCATACCCACATTCATTTATGCTCTTGGGTGAGGCAGAGTAGGGTTCTGAGGTCCCATGGCTCAGTGAGTGAACTTATTTGTATTACGAGCAGTAGCTTCTTGGTACAAGGTTAAGTAAAAGTCCTTAGTCTAGATTCTGTCCATGTGGTGAGTCATTCCTCTCTGGTTTCACCTTGTCACTGTGGGCTTCACAGCACTCACTCCTGGAAGTTCTTCCTAGTTCCCAGTGCTTTCACAATTCTCCAGGTTCTCTTAAGCATTTGTTAGTGCAGGCAAAACAACAAGTTCTGTCATCATAACTCAAAATTCAGTTGGTTCTAATAGGGTCACTACAGTGCACAGCATGCTGAGAGGGTTTCCAGCCATCTGTAGTATAACATACAGACCTCTCAGAACACCATGTGAAAGTCTTCATATTCTATGACTAAGTTGTCTTTCCAACTTCATATTCATTTCTTGCCCATATAGCTCCAGACTATTAATCTTTCTCTAAACCCGACAAGTAAAGTGACCTTTCTATTTCTTCTGCTTCTGTTCCATCTGCCTGAAAGCCTAATTTCCTAACTAGCTAGGAATTCACTATGTACTATGAAAGTCCAGCTGAAAAGATTTCTTTGTAATATCCAAGATGTCCCAAGCAAAACTGATGACTGCACTCTCTGTGGCTCTATAGAACATGGTATAAGACATTACTATAATTGTACCCTGAGGAGTTTGACTTCCGGGTGTCTGTCTCTCTCTACTGTTCCATTTCACATGTTCCGACATGTTCCATGCATGCAGTGCAACTTCTCATATCTATAGCCACTATCACATAGACTTTCAACAAAGCTTTTTGTGTTTTCTAATGACAAAATGAATGAACAGAATATTATAAACATCAAAAATGTTTATTCCAACACGTATACTGAATACTTACTTTCTTCTATCGCTCTAGCTACCAAACTTTTCATTTTCCTCTGAAAATCTTTTCTCGTGGGCTTTTGATTTTGTTTACAAATCAGGCTGGTCTGAAAGTCATAATATTCTTACCTCAGTCTGTCTAGAGCTAGGATTATAGGTGTGATCTGCCACACCGAACCTTAACCTTTTATTATTCTAGCTATTCCAAAATGATTGCATTTTTCACTAAACTTTTTATTAGATTCTATGATTTATAAGCTTAATTTATCACTTTGATTTTTTTATTTCCTTAAATAACTCTTAAAGTAATACTTGCCTATAGCCAAAATAAAGATAACCCCACTTTAAAATTCTATGAGCTTTTTAAAATTTATCATCCTAGTTTTTATTTTTTTTAGATTTTGTGTGTATGAGTGTTTTGCCTGCATGTATGCACTTCCCCTTGTGTCATGCAGAGCTCATAGAGGCATCAGAAGAGGGCACTGAATCTCTTAGAACTGGAATTACAGACTCCAAGTGTGTGTTAGCCGATATGTGACTGCTCAGAACCAAACCCGAGGTCCTCTGCAAGAGCAGCCAGTGCTCTTAATGACTGAGCCATCTCTCCAGCCCTCATTTATCTACTTTAAAGAAGGCAGAAAAAAATACTGGGTGTGGTGAACAGGTCAATTACCCCAGCACTTCAGAGGCTGAAGTGGAAGCAAGGTCAAGTTGAGGTCAGTCTGGGCTACAACAAAGGGAGACTGTTAAAACAGAGGAACTACAACAAAAAGGACAGAGTACGATGGCAGCAGAGTCAGGTCTTTTATCAACCATTTCTCTATAGACAAATGAACCTAAAACTCATAACCAACTTTCAACTGTCTTCACAAGCAGTAAGGGAGTCAGGTGAGAGAGCACAGTGCCAGATTTTAGCATAATCCAGAGACCCAATGAGGAAGACCAGGAATTGCTTCCATTTCCTCTCCCCCAATTTAAGCAGCTCAATGGGGAAGGAGACTCCAGCTTGCGAAAGGGTTGGAAATTAAGTCCAGGCCTTAGACTTGAAACCCAGTACTAGGTCCCTCACAATGGAACCAGCACAGGCAGGACAGAGTCCCATGACTCTGACCTTGGACCAATATCCAGATGAAAGAGGCAAAAGAGAGCGTCCCCTAGTAGGTTCTTAGTCTCATTCATAAAAGAATTTAAGAATGGAATGAACCCAATCCGAAGCTTTAGGACAATTTTATCGGAATCTAAAGAAAAATCTTCAAGGCAGGCAAGCTAGGGATCTCAGCCGCTGCCTGGAGGAGGAGAATGGAGGGGGAAGAAAAGAAGCCAAAAGCCGTGCATGTTTAGAGCCTGCGTAGAGGTCAGACATGTGGCAGATGCTAGGGCAGCTCAAAGCCTTAGAGAAAGCATGTTCAGACAAGGGATATGATGAGGAGAAGGAAAGTGGGCAGACTTACGGAGAGTTACGTGTCTGTGGCTGGTCCAGAAGAACTGCACTGGGAGGCGGATTCCAGGCAGGAAAAGTTCACTGCCTCATTAACACACTCTGTATTCCACCATCTATTTAGTATAACAAGGTGGACCCATTCCTAAGTGTGGTCCTATGATCAGGTGATTGACCAGTGAAACTGGAAATGTTGATCTTTCAACAGATAAACTAGAGTATTTATTGTCTGTCTCAGATAGCTATTTGCTCTCTAACAGAGAAACATGCGGCTGGAATCACGTGAGCCAGGGAGCTGACTGGCTCTTCCACCTATCCTCCAACCTTGAGTAGCAGAGACAGATCAGCACTCCACCCACAGGAAATTAGGACATGCAAACTATCACAAGACTGGCCCTGAAACTCAGTACAAAGCCTGCAGTTGTGAGACCCAGAGCCCATCAAATCACAAAGAATCTATTTGCAGACAGAGCCTATAGACAGACCTCCATATCAGTAGAACAGAATTGAATTTCTGCCTACACTATTGTCAGCCTTAGAGAAGGCCCAGAGCACATCCCTTCCAAGATTGTGCAGGTCCCTGTCACTGTGTGTCAACCATAGTACCATTTCCACCCAGCCCCCAACCCCAGTCTCCTGTTTACAGGTGGAGCTGTAGACTTACACTCTGACCCAGTGAGAACTGTGCTCCTATAAGCCAGACCTGTGTTCTGATCAGCTGTGGTGAGTGCCTGAGTCCACCCCTGAGGCTGTACAGTTCTCTGAAGTCATGACACATTCCAGCTTAGTGTTAGCTCTGATGGCCAATAGCCTGCATTCACCAAAACCTCCCCAACCTCAGGAATAGAAGTATAGAGCAAGAACCTCTCTGCTGAGGAGACAATAGGCCAGTGAATACAGGGTTTTACCTTGGAACTCAATGCCAGGCTGAGAAAACCAAATGCTGGGCAGACCTGACAGGTCTGACTAGAGGAGAAACCTGGACAGCTTCAGTGCCAAGGGGAGAAGCGTAACCTGGTTTCGTCAGACTTCTGTTCCACCAGCATCTCCCATGGCTTGCAGTAGTCTTGGGGCTAGACTCCTCCTCAGCAGCAGGCAGTCCATAGCAGTGTGGTCTTGGTCCTGCCGCAGTGCTGCTGAGCCATCCTCAGCAGACTGTGAGCTCAGGGCGTGGCACGGTGGAACAGCATTGATAGGAAACTGCAGTTGACCCTAAAGTAGCGATTCCACGCAGAGTAGGGCAGAATCCCACCCCGCACAACAGGCTGATGACGACAGACAAAGTGTCCAGTCCCACCCCAGCCCCAGGGACGGGTCTCCAGAGCAGATTACCAGTATCTTTACCTGTTAAGGTGAGCACAGCTGCAGACTTGGAACAGCCCTGGGCTTGGCTCACCCTCGATGCTGAAACGGTGACAACACATCAATAGCAGACTTGTACCATACCTGTATTTAGGTCATCATCTAGTGCTTCAATCAGAGAAGTGACTGCAAGACTCAGACTGAACAATCAGCAAAACCAAAACACAGAGAAACAAGTACTGAATTCTCAGACAGTATCATTGTATTAGTCAGTTTTCTGTTGTTGTGATAGAAACACTGACCAAGAGAACTTATAAAAAGAGTTTATTTAGCTTATAGTTCCAAAGGAGTAAGAATCCGTCATGGTGGGGAGACATGGCAGCAGAGGTGGCTACTGTAGATGCAGCAGTTGAGTGCTCATATCTTCAAGCAGGCACAGGAAGCAGAAAGCGATGGGAGATCCTGCAAGGCTTAAGAATTCTCTAAACCCGCCCCCAGTGACATGCTTCCTATAGCAAAGCCACACTCCCAAAATAGTGCCACCCAATACTTTCAGAGCCTTTGGGGAGCATTCTCATTCAAACCACCACAATGGTACACCAATAAGCATCAGAAGCATTTAGAGAATAATGACTTTACCTACCAGTTAAAATAGACACCAGAAACCAGTCAGTGGTGTCATGGGTCACAATAAAATATCCAACGCCATGTGGATGAAATATGAAGTAGCAAGTTATTTTATTTTCATGCTCAGAAAGAAGCAGCGGCAACTGGTTACAATTTGAAATATCCAATAAGAACTAAGCATTTTCCCAGGCTTGCAATATTCAATAAGAATCAAGCATTTCACAAAGTTTCCCCAGGTGCACATTCCTAACAAAAACAGAGCAGGCGGTTAGATATTTGCACATGTCCCTCCCACATTAGAACATCACTTGGAGTGTGGTTGGGCGAGTTTTGGGAATTGGCAAGGTCACTCCTTTCCCGGTGTGTGGCTAGGAGGGGTTGGGCAAAGGTCAAGCGCCAGCAGACTTTAAGTCTGAACAAACAGCAAAATGAAAGTCTTTATCCCATTTTCCTAGGCCATTACAGGTAGCAAGCAGCAGGGCAGAATGCTTGGATGGAAAATTGACTTGCCACTTTCAGATACTCCTGTTGACTTTCTACGATAATAACGAATTCAACCCCTTCCCATCAGTGCCATCCTCTGCTCCACAGCATGTTGTATTCCTTGAGCTTTTAAATTGACAATTAAAATTTCTACACTCTTTTCTATAAACCTACCTATTCTATGATTACCTATGCATTATTAGTAAGAAAATTAAAATCAATTAAAAACAATAGTAACTTGAAGATTGCAATTATACTATCAAGTCATATAAGCAGATCCACTGAGGCTGATAGTACGAAATGTCATTAAATTTTAATGTCTGAGAATTTACCAAATCCTAAGATTTAAGTTTCTCTTAAAATTAAAAAAAATATTTATTATTTTTATTTTATGTCTATGAGGGTAATGCCTACATGTATGTAAGTGCACCCCGTGAAGTACAATTGCCCACAGAGATCAAAGAAGGGCATTGGATCCCCTGGAACTGAAGCTACAGTCAGTTACCATGCTGGTGCTCGGAACCAAACTCAGTCCTCTGCAAGAGCAGCCGGTGCTCTTCATTACTGAGCCATCTCTCCAGTCTCTAATTTTTTTTTTTTAATTTCATTTTATGTGTCTGGGTGTTTTGAAGCACAGAATACCTATGTCATGCAATGCTCAGAGAAACCAGAAGATGGTATCAAATCCCCTGAAACTGATGTTACAGACAACTGATAGCTGCCATGTGGGTGCTGGGAACTGAACCTGGGTCCTCTGGAAAAGGAGCCCATGCTCCGAACCACTGAGCCCTCTCTCCAGCCACATCATTCCCTCTTTTGGGATCTTTCATCTTCATCCTCCGCACTGTTCCCAATTACCAGTTTCTGGCAGTTCCTGTTCTGTCTCACTGGAGCATTTTCTTTGGCTTGCTTTTCTGTTTGCTTTGTTTTAGTGACGTCTTTACCTGGTAAACCCCAGTATCACAGTTTGGATTTTATTTTATTTATTCTTTAGCATTTAAATTATTCTTTTAGAGTATGACTGAGTATACTGAGCCAAGATTTGAAACAATACATTCTCAGAGATTTGAAGGCATTGTGTCCCCCGACTTTTAGCATACAGGGCTACTGACGAGAATTCAGTCTGATTCCCTTGTTATTGAGAAAGAACCCTCTCTTTACCTTGGAAACTTTTAATGTTCATTCTTTTTTCTTGAAGTTCTGAATTTTCTGTAGATATGGGATTTTTTTTTTTTTTTTTTTTTTTTTTTTGATGTACGTGATTCCTCTTTGGGACTTGTTTCAAACTAAGTCCTTTGCTTTGTCTCAGGGAAATGATCTTCTAATAGATCATTGAAATCTTCCTGCTGTTGGCTTTATTCTCTGGCATTAGAAACACAATAAAATAACAGGTAGATCCGTGTGCTGCTTAACATTTCCCTCACACTCTCTTTAGTTCAGGTCTGCATGATTCCTTCACCCGCACATTGCTGGCATGGTCATTAACTATAGTCATTCCCTTATGCAGGCTGTCTGCTGAATTTTATTTCTAGTGGCAAAAATACTTTTAATTACCAGGTTCACTTTTTTACAATTGCAACCTGATCTTGTGCAGTATCTTTATAACACTACTGAAGTCATTCATTAATCTTTTTAATTGTTTGGTTTCCTGGATGATCTTTATTTCCTAAAAGCACAATAATCTCATTTGTTAGTCTTAAGGATTCTCGTGTGTGAGTTCTTTTCTTCGTGCTTGTTAACAGATCCTTTATGATTGCAGGCCGAAGCTCTAAACTGATGTTTCCTTTGCATTCATTCTGTCCGTTCAGAATGAGTTCTCCTTGGGATGACTGTTGGCAGCTAGGGTGTCAGGACTGAAAACTTCATTTAAGAGCTGTGAGTAAGGGGCAGGCAAGTCATAAACTAAGCTAGAAAAGGTTGGACCTGATGATTACTTTGATGCATTCCTTCTTAAGCAAAGTCTCTGTCCCTTTCTTTCTTCATTAGGGCCCTGCTATGTGTTTCAGAACTTCTCAAGCTCTGCTTTGATTCTTATTCATGATCTAACCTCAAACACAGAGGTATCTCCATGTAGCTAGGTCTTTTCCCTTAGCCTGCAGAGCTTGGATTCTTGAGTGGAGCCAAAAACCTCTGCTGTCTGTTGTGTACATGTTGACACTGGAGAACGAAGTGGTCCAATGACTATACCACCTGAGATCTTGCCCTTGAAATCAAATCCCTTTAACACATGCTTGCTGAGTAGCACAGTAGACATGCAAATGCCACAGAGGATGACCCTTTCTTTTTTAACTTTATCTATTTATTTATTTTTATTTTATATGTATGAGTATATTGCCTGCATGTGTGTAAGTGCACCTGCGTCTCAAAGTGCCCACGGAAGACAGAAGAGTGCATTGGATCCCCTGGAACTGGAGTTACAATCGGTTGTAAGCCTCCATGTGGATGCTGGGATTCCAACCAGGGTCTTCTGCAAGAACAGCCAGTGCTCTTAACCTGAGCCATCTCTCCAGCCCAGCTGACCCTTTCTGTATCCACATGACTTTGAATTGATGGGTTCTGTTTCTCTACCTCCTTGAATTTACGCTTGCTTGAATGTGACTTGCTTTGCTCAGAGGGAAGTGAATTAAAATGGAAAATCACTTCCACATTCCTATGAAGAAGCTCCAACCAGCTTGCTGCATAACCAGGTTACATGGCCCAAACTGCCTCTGCTGTTTCAACAGGCTGCTAGACACAAGACACGTGAAAGAACTTTGCTCAGTTGCATAACTGCTAAGCACCCACCAGGTGACTGAATGCTTCAGAAAACCCAGCAGAGTTTAGATGAACTCATGCAGCTGGGAACTGCCTACTTGGCAGTTGTTTAAAGTCTCTAAATTTTGGAGTGATTTGCTATGCAGCAAAAGCTAACTGATACAAGCACCACCTTGTGCTAATGTTCTAGATATCATTGAATACTATGGCATACAAGAGAGATAATGATCTTTGTGCTAATATAATAATAAATGAATGAATGAGTTAGACCACTGTAGAGTCTGGCACACACTGTCAAGGAAGAGAATCCGGGTCATATGTTAAAAACTGACTGGTAACACTTGGCATTTAATTTAGATACTGTGGTCAGAGAAGACTTTTTTGAGTAGGTGAAGGTTGAGCTAAGATTTCAATGACAAAGAAGAGCCAATCAGAAAATGATCTAGAAATAGATTCTTCCCAAATGAAGAACAAGTACAAAGTACCGAGGTGGGAATGTCACAGGAAGGGACATGAAGACCAATGAGCACAGAGCACGTGAGAGAACATGTGCGAAGATTCCCCCAGCAAAGCAGACTATGAAAGATTCAGGCAATGACTGTATTAATCACCTTGAGAGTATCTGTATCTCTGTCCTTCATGGAGCAGGAGCCCTTAAAGAACTCCTTGGGGAAGGTTCCTTCTTCTGTGGGCATTTCAGGCTACAATTCGCCATAATCCATTTTCTTCATCAATCAGATTCCATCTGTTTCTATACGCTAGGATTTCCTCAAAATGCCCTTCTCCAGCTGCCTGCCTTTCTAGTATTCTAGCATTATCATAGATGAATTCTTTTAAAATATAGGATGGGCCTTTTCACATCCTTAAGCAGCGTGGTATACGTCTGGACTCAATTCACCACCTTTAATGGACATTCTCTTATCTCGTTTTAAAATTTGGAGCTCTAAGCTTATCTCACGATGTCACCCCACTTTCCTTATCCTGTATTTTTCTCTTTTGTCTCTTCTTATTTGCAACATGTCTCTATAGTGGCTGGTAAGAGATGAGGTCTCAATAGAACATTTATTTACTGTCCAGTAAATTTTTATTGAGCACCAGCTGCAAACAAACAGAGGCCCTTCTCCCTATGGACTTGCCTTTTTTTGTTCCTGTTAAGTTGAACCTGTTTGGTCAAAAAAATCTCATGCAAAGACACTGTGGAAATTAATTATTCACAGGATTATTCATAATACCATACGTTTTACTAGGTATTTAACACGTGTGTGTGTGTGTGCGTGTGTGTGTGTGTGTGTACACATGCATGTATATGTAAAACCAAGTCTTGCTCTGTAACTCTGTAGCCCTGGCTTGTCCAGAACTTACAGTGTAAACCAGGTTGGTCTTGAACTTGTGGCAATCCTCCTGTCAGTCTCCCAAGTGCAGGGATTACAGGCATGCACCACCATGGCTAGCTATTTGCTTCTTTTGATCTCAGAATTCATGCTGGAAAAATTCGTGATGGAAATGCCTTGGTTACTGAATTACTTATATAGCTATGATAGTTAACCTTGACTGTCAGCTGGATTGCATTGAGATGTAACTCAGATTAACAAAGAACACCTCTCCATGTCTCTGTGAGGGCATTTCAAGAAATGGCTAACTCATAGAAGGTGAGGGAGGGCCAGGCCCATCCTGAGCATAAGCAGTACCATTCTGTAGGTTAGGAACCTGGATGGACTAGAAGAGGGACGCAAAGGGGGACCACCTCTAGGCATTTTCTCTCTCTACCTCCCGGCAACTACTCCAAATACTCTCCTCTCTCCATAGTACCCTGAACCTTCTGAGTATTCAGAGACAAAATAAATAATTCCTAAATTTAAGTTATCTTCTCCTCTCAGGGAAAACCTAACTAATACCTGGTTTACTTTCATTGAATTTGCAGTGTCATAAATCAGTGGAATATAACACATAGAGTGCGATACCTGTGCAGGTGGACTAGGTGGCACCAGTAAGAATAAAAGACTTCAGGAAGGACTTGGCTTGGTAGGCATTTGTAAAGTTTCCCACTTACATGACCCTTCACTCAACCCCCTAAATTAAATCATTATAATCTGTACAGAGATTAAAACATATGAAAGGAGATACCAACAATCCTCCTCGGGGCCCAAGACATATGCATGGTAATTTCTATCACACATCCATCCCTAAAAGTACAAAAACCTTAACCTGTCCTACAGCTCTTCACTGTAATGCTGATGCTCCTCTCCCCTCCTTCCTGGGATCAGAAGCCCACAACACTGAACAAAAGAAAGTTCAGCATCATTCCATCCCCCTCCCCACTTCTCCTCCAAGCCTCCCGGCCACTTGTCCTTACTCTTATCTATGACCTAGCTACAGCTTACATGCTGCTTGCTTGGGGACACGCCCCCTCACCCCGGCTTTTCTAGTTATCTCTTCTCCCTTAATTTAATGGATGTTGTGGTGCCCAGTCCCTGTCCACCCGCTGCTTGCTGCTTCATTTACTCCTATCTTGCTCTGAGCACTGGTTGTTACCGCAGAGCTACTTGCTTGGAAGGTAACTCACCACCACAGTGGGAAATCAGTGGTCAATAATAGTGATTGCTATTGATCTCAATAATAAGAGTGCCAAAAGCCTCAAGGTGGACCAGGCTTCTTAGGGTATCAAGTTGAAGTGATTCTGCAGCTGAGACAACATCTTGGTTGGTTTTTCTTCCCAGTCTTTACTTGTCTCTTTAACACCCTCTCTCCAGAGAGGACTCCTCCAACAAAACATTCAACAAGCATTGCCATCTCAGGCTCTGGAAAGCTGACCTAAGTTGCCAAGCCCACTTTGTTATAGAGGTTTCCCATATATTTTAAGGTAATTGAAACAGCTTTCTTGCCTGATTCCTGAACCTGCAAATGGAATGGAGATTCAACAGCTTCAGACTCAGATGTGAGCAGTGCCCTTGGAACTGGCCACACCAGAGCGCTGTGTGAAGCCTGAAAGAAGTTCTTCCTTAGAAGGTGAAGCAGAGAGAGGCAGCTTTGTTGTGCATAGTCTTCTGCCCTGGAGGCTATGTTGGTATGTATGCAGCAAAACTTTGTGTCTGACATGATAAAAAAAAAAAAAAAAGCCCTTAATAAAATCATTTCATCTAAAATCTAATGTAAATAGCACTCTGTGTTAATCTTCAATAATCAATAATTCTATCACAGATTTACTCTGTTTCTGTACTAAACTTAATTTTAATTAATGGTGGGATTTTGTGTGTACAGGAGATGTTTCTCTGAAGTTCAAAGTTCAAAGTCACGAAATGATACCTTTTCCTAAATGTACCTCTCTCTTGTAGGGGGCGGGGGAATAGTAATTACAAAGAAGTAAATAAAACAGAATGAAGTTATTTGTCCACACTGTAGAGATATTAACTGATGCTATGAGGTTCACAGGTGGTTTAGAAGTCAATGCATATGCAAATATTTTAAACACCAGTTCGTTGTCACTTACACCTCCAATACTTACACTTGATGAAACAATTGTGAAATGTGGTAGAGGCATGAGCTCATACATATTATGAAGTTGAAATGATAGAGTTGTTAGGAGGTAAGTGGGTGAGCTTTTAGCATCCCCTGGCCAAGGGCGGGGTAACTCACAAGGAGGCACTGAATATTTTTGCAGCTGCTCATCTCGCTAATGGAAGTGCAGAAGCAGAAGAAAGCACCAAACATGAGGATACCTGTTGCTGGGGTCTCTCTCCTGGGGGCCAGCCCCAAGGGAGATGCAGGGTCTCTGCCCAGAGGGGTGAGTAGCTCAGAGTCAAAACACAGACACCAGGAGCTGGGTGAAAGAATGCAGAGTGCAAGGAAGTGCAAAGGGTTTTATGAGTTTGGTTAGCCAATCGTCTTATGGGGTGGTTCCCAACTGAGGCCACTAGTGTTCTGTCTCTTAGGCAGGTAATCCAGGCGCAGGGCGGAAGCTGGTGTCACACCTGGCCTGAGCGGAGTGCCGCATCCACAGGAGCCATCTCCTTGTGCATCATGGCAGGTGGCCTGGCTAAGGCCCACACTGCAGTACACCCTACAACCTCTTGTGGGTTAGAGGAGGACTGGAAGGACTGAACTGTCAAACGAAGGTTTACAGCTGAGTATAGTTCTGAGTATGGTGATGGGAGCTTTAAAAGATAGAGTTCAGTGAGAGGTCAGGGGAGCGGGGTGTTGTCCTCATCAGGAATCGATGGAGTTCTCATGGGACCCTGGAAAGTTTTCATGAGATGTCCTCATAGAAGACTAAATCCCTCTCCAGTCTGACTTCTTGTCCTGCTGTGACTGCTCCTGCTCACACATGTCCCAACCACGATGCCATTTTCTATGATGTCCTCACCAGAGCCCAGCTGATGCTGTCACCATGATGGTGAAGTTCCAGAGCTGTGAGCTAAAACAAAAAACTCTTTTTTATATGAAGTATTTCACTACAATAATCAAGAATGATGAATACAACATCAATGCAAAAGCTCTCACATACTCAGGGATTATTATCATCCATCCACGATTGACTTAAGAATAACTTTTCCAGGCTGGAAAGATGGCTCAGACAATAGAGTACTCGCTACACGTGAGGATCTGAGTTGGTATTCCCAGCACCTAAAAGCTTGACTCAACAGCACATGCCTCTAATCCCTGCACTCACTGGAGAGGCAGAGATAGGAAGTTTTTTCTACTTGTTGGCCTGCTGGTCTTGCTGAACTGGTGTGCTCCAGATTCAGCATGCACACAAGCTAAAACAAATACATAAGCACACACAAGAATTAATTTTCCAAATATACAGGTGAGGAAATGTGGTATACCGGCTCAATAAAAAGGTTTGAACTTCTGCTAAGTTCAGTTTGAAGGTGGTCAAAGTGATCCCCACCCCCATCTCTTCTGCAGGTGAGGAAGTCATCCCATCACAGAGGCAGATGAGGTCCCCGTACACATAGGCTTCACCTTCTCTGCATCTTTCTTTGTTCTGGCATCGCCCACATCTTGCTGAAGTTTGACCCTACCCTTCTCCCATTCGCATCCCTTCCCCTGTTAGTATCCTCAGGGCCATCATGTTCTGGATGTGATTGCTTGCCCTCACTGGCTGAGGCCATCACTTCCATATTACTAAAGGGTCTGACTGCATCTTAGATCTTTGTAGCACACTGCATGTTATGTACTCCCAGACTATCACACACGGGACCCTTTGGGAAGACCCTGCCAGTTGGCTTGCTCACAACATCTCCTCCATCATCAGCTTGTGCTGACTTTTCTTTATCATATGTAACGTGAAATTAACTGCTCTGACTCCTTTCTCTTATTTTAAAGAGAGCAAACACTATGATCTATACCCTTTCTTAGAAAGGGCAGAGATAGGTAACAAGTGAGGGGAAATATGTCTGTACATCTGCAGCTATAGCCCCAGCTGCTTAGAAATCATTTTTGTTGGCCTTTTACCATCTTATGAAACTCCTTCAAAATCATATTTTATGGGCGCCAAGCCCTTCTAATGTGAATTTCCTCAAATCTTCTTTTACCTGCATCAAATTCATGTATACTGCTTTCTCTCTCTCTCTCTCTCTCTCTCTCTCTCTCTCTCTCTCTCTCTAGAAAAAGAAATTTCCAGTGGCATTACCTAACAAACCTGGACATGGACATGGTACGACTCCAGCATTCTTTTCCAGATGTCTCCTTATTCTCTTTGTATTCCCTAGAATTCCAAATAAATAAAGGAAGTCTGGGTTTGAGTAGTAGCAAACAAAGAAGATAGAAACACCTCTCCCTATCACTTCTGAGAAAGGCACAGCTGCGAGCTAAGACCACCACTGTGGCCTGCTCAGGAATGCCCTGACGAGCGGAGAACCACCGCCAGAAGACAGAAACTGTGTGGATTCCGATCCTGAACAGCACCTGGCATTGGATTGGATAAACAGATAGCAAAGAGCTCAACAAACCCTTTAACTAGTTTATATGTTTAATATCTCATATTTTTATTTCACTGTCATCAAATCGAGGAAAAGTATGGCTTTGGTTTGGTGGCAGGTATAGCCCTGATGTCGACCCTCTCTGGACCTCTTTGATTTCTGAAATCCCACTTCTTACAGTAACTTCATCTACTCCTTCCTCCCCATTTTCCCACAGGGTCTGTTACTGGTCATGCCCGGGATCCCATTCTCACACACGTGGCCTGTGGGAGGCCCTTCGCTGGTTCTCATGAGCATCCCTGATTCCTTCCCTCCGTTTCGTAATCTCTCCCATCCCAGTCCACAGCTGCACCATCTATCCATTACCCACGTCACTAGCTAGAACGTCAGGCATTGCTGAGTGTATGCACAAGAGCTGCTTGCTCCACCTAGCAGGCCTTCTGACGACTTCACTGCGCTTCATCCTTCCCTGGTTGACTACATTTTGTGGGGCTGGAGAGAGGACTCTGTGGTTAAGAGCTGTGGCTGCTTTCAGAGGACATGGGTTCAGTTCCCAGCACAAATATGGTGGCTAACAACCATCTGTTACTCCAGTCCCAAGGATCCAGTGCCCTCTTCTGACCTCAGTAGGCATTTCATGACATGGATGTACTTTCATACAAGCAGGCAATACACTCATGCATACAAAATAAAAATAATAAATAAATTTTTTGGTCTTTTTGAGACAGGGTCTCCCTGTAGCCTCAGCTGGCCTGGAACTCAATCTGTAGACCAGGCTGACCTTGAACTCACAGAGATCCACCTGCCTCTGCCTCCAGAGTGCTGGGATTAAAGACATGTGTCACCAGGCCTGGTTAAGTAAAAATATTTTTTAAAATGCATTTGTGATTATATACGTGTGCACATGTATGTGTATGCATGTGTTCATGTGTATGTTGGAACATGTGTGTGCACATGTGTGTAAAGGCCAGGGGTCAGCCTAGGGTTTCATTCCTCAGGCATCATCCACCTTGGTTTTAGTTTGGGTGTTTTGGGTTTTTTTGAGACAGGGTACTGAGACTTGGAGCTTGTGGAGTAGGCCAGACAGGGTGGCCATTGAGGCCCAGGAATCCAGCCATTTCTGACTCCTTGGTTCTGGGATTGCAAGTATGTGACAGCACATCCAGCTTCATGTGTAGCTGCTAGAGATGGAAGGCAGGCCCTCAGGCTTTGGTAACAAATACTTTATGGACTGAACTATCTCCCCAGCCCCATAACACATTTCAATAGAGTCTCATCAAGGTCTGAACCGCATCTCAGTCACCAAGTCCATTGTCTTAGTCCATTTTCTGTTGCTATAACTGACCACCACAGAATGGGGTGCTTTATAAAGAAGAGTTTATTTAGTGATTCTGAATGCTGTGGAGCCCAAAGCATGGTGCTGCCTCTGCTCAATATCTGGTGAAGCCTGTGCCTCTACAGAGTCCTGAGGTAATACAGGAGCCCACACACAGTAAGACAGCAAGCTTACTAACCAGCATCTCCCCTTGTCTTTTAAAGTCGCTACTCTGTTTATGAGGGCTCCATTCTTGTGACCTCATGGAGCCCGAATTACCTCCCCAGGGCGCCACTTCCAAGTTCCATTAAGGTATGACTTTAGATATTACCTTCTTCCATGAGTTTTTAAGCCTCTGGACTTAGCAGCCTTCAAAATCACATTTTGTGGGGACAAAGACCATACGATGGAACTTTCCTCAAACATCCTCTAATCTACATTGAATTTATGTTTATGTTTGCTTCCCCACTTTTTCCTTCTAGTTTTAAGAGAGAAAAAAAGTCCATGGCGTTACATAACCAAGTGGAAGCGTGTATGGTGCATGAACCTGCTTTGTTTCGTTTTTCCATTTGTTCGATCCCTTGTCCTTTTTTCTGTTTACTTACTCTACTTTTTAAGCAAGAGAATGTCTATTTATCAAGGAGATGAGACTGTTGAGAGACCCAGACTAATTACCCATGTCCTTTGCTTCCAAAATAGAAACCTTCTGAGAGACAGACACAAGGGTCAGACACTGCTGTGTGGGGCTCAGAGTTCAATGGAGGGCAGGAACATGGGTGCTTGGTGGAGGTTGATTTAAGAGGCAGTTGTGGGAACAAGACATAAGTTAACTCTTTAGAGGAAGAAGGAAGGTGTTGTAAGGAAGGACTAAACCAGATCACAGAGGATTGTTAGCTGAGCAGACCGGGTGGCAAAGGTATCCACTGGATATTTACAGAGTGAGTAGAGGAAGGTCACATCACACAGAGAAAACTACACATTCAGAAAGTCTCCAAGTTGAAACAGGCCAGGCTCTTCAAGAAAGTGCAGATTCAGAGCACTGATCAAACAGAAGGAAGGTGGAACATGAACCTGGGAGCTCAAAACCCATAAAAAAAGAACACGAAGAAAACAATAATAATCTTGACAAAGCAGGAATTATTGACTTGGAAATCATTAAAGAATTGGGGCTGAGGAGACAGCTCAGTTGGTAAAGTGCCTATCACACAAGCATGAGGACCTGAGGTCAGAGTCTCAGAACTAATGTAACAAGGCAGGATCGAAAGTTGTAGGCATCTTCGATCCCCGAGCTGGGGAAGTGGAGACAAGAGGGTCCTGGGGCTCACTGACCAACCCTCCTAGCTGAATCAGTGAGTTCTGACTTCAATGAGAGACCCTGTCTTGGGAAATAAGGCGGAAAGTGATTGTCCCCCAAGCCTCTGCATTCGTGTACACACCTACATGCAAAGTGCACGTATATATGCACACAATATACCATACACACATAAATCATGAAAAAACTCTTTGTAAGGCAGGAGCAGTGGCACATGCTTTTAATCCCAGCACTCAAAAGGCAAAGGCAGGTGGATCTCTACCAGTCTGAGGCTCACCTGGTCTTCACAGTGAGTTCTAGGCCAGCCAGGGCTACATAGTGAGACAAAAGAAATTCTAATACTATGTAGGATTGACAAAAAATTCTGAGAGTTGTTCTATAGAAAGGATGATTGCTTCTCAGCCGTTCAATCAAGTGTAGTGTCTGTTCTTATCAGTTTAATACCTGATACACCATTTATCTAATGAAAGAATAAAACAAGGGAAGAAGAATAGAAGAGAGATAGAAAGGAAAAAATGATGACGAGAGGGAAGGCAAAGCTCTTTCAAAGGAAACTGAAAATATACAATAAGCACATTTATTGGGTATACATTTCAGAGTACTCAATTCTTTCCAGGGTAGGGCTGGGTGTTGGAGATACACAGCTGTATTAAAGACATGGCCTCCACCTTCAAGGAGGTAAAATTCTAATGAAGCACTCCTACTTTGCATCTATAATTACTTGATAAAATACAGCACAAATTGAGAGTGGCGTAATGTCAGAGTCCAAGGAGAGATAAGAACAAGGTCGAGAAACAACTTGGAGCTGGGAACAGGACCCTGAAATGCTACTAAACATGTGCAACACCCAACACAGACTCAGAGAAACAAGTAATCTGTGTTCTCTATCACTTGTGGATCTTAGCTCCAAATCCTCAGATATGAGAGTATATCTTGATATAACCACAGGAGCCAGGAAAATGGGAATGAATGATGGAGGTAAAGGGTAAAATGACCTCAAAAGAGGGGAAGAGTGGGAGACAGGTGTTATCAAGGGAGAAATGAGGAAAAGCGGTACTTTAACTGGGGAGGGGGTGGAGAAAGTTATATGGGGACAGTGAGAGGAGAGATAAATAACACTTAGATGGCATGAAAAGACAGAGGGAAATTTATCAGTCCAACGCTTTACTGAACAACACACATACAATAGACACTTGAGTGCGTATCTATAGCTGAAAGCTATGTAACAATAAAATGGTGCCAGGCAGAAGAAACTTCCCTTCAAATTATTGCTCAAGATAGTCTAAGAGACTCCTAAAATAACACAGGCTATTGCCACAGCCCTTGACTGCCTCCCAGAACTTGAAGGCAAGACCTTATTGCTGAAGACAGGACATACCTTACACACAGGACTTGGAGCTATGGAACTGGAACTGACCTGGAAATTTCCTCCCTGAAGACTAGCTCTCATGGTATCTGAGGACCCCATGCAAGCTGCTAAGGGAGAAAAACAATCAATGATCTTACCTAGCTGTAAAGTCTACAATCCACAACAATGACTGATTCAGCAAACTACTGCTATTGGTACAGTAGTGGCACTTTTATCTTAGGGGAAATCAATAGCTGTCTAATTGAACATAAAGCGAGCTCAGTAGGGGAGGGGGACTTATGTGTGGTACTATAAACACAGCCAGAGACACACGACTGGAGAAGTCATAGACCTAGAGAAAAACCTACTTTGCCACATTCCTATACCAATGTAATTTCTTACTGTATTCTCAATATGCATCCTCACATTTTCAGACAAGTATGCCTCTCACCACTCATCCAAGAAGCTTCTTTTTGCAAACACATTGAGACTATGACAGTTATACAACTGCTTAAGTGGAGAGAGTAAGTGTCTTGAGATGCTTAGCCCTCAGTGATACATTTTTAGTGTAACCCCTATACATAAGAAGAATGCATCTCTCAACTCTCATCAGAGAAGTCTCCTTATGCAGCAGATGATGGTTAACACAAAAAGCCACAAGTGGCCAGTGTGTAGAGAACAAGAGTCTGCAGAGTGCTTATCCCTGAATAGGACATCTTTCCCAAGCTTCTGTATCCCAAGGCTCAGTGATCACTGCAGAAAAGGGGAGGAAAGACTGTATGAGCCAGAGGTGGTGGATGACCACAGGAGACAGAGTTTTCCAGAGAGTTGGTTGGTTACACACATGAACTCACAGTTGGTGACAACACACACAAATTCCATACCAACTTCACCCAGACAAAATCCCATCATACACATGGGGAAGTAGGTAAGAATCCCAGCTCAACCTAAGGAACTTTTGGCAACTGATGACTTCTTGGAGGGGGAGACATAAGGATGGGTGTGGGATTCTTGGTAGGTTAACCTGACTCCAATGGATGGACCCACACTGAGGGATATTTGGGAACATAAATTGGGATATACATAGATGTATATGATGTATATAATACACACACACACATATATATATATATGCACATTAAATTGGACAGGGAGCAGGAAGAGGAGCTGCTGCTAAAGGAGGATATCTGAAGACTATCAAATTATATTTTATGAAAATCACAAAAAAATCAATAAAAATTTTAAAATATAAAATAAAAAATATGTGACATCTAAATCAATATCTGGAGAAGGAATTTGTCAAACAGCTTGGAAAAGCAACTGAATAGGAAGACAGCTTCTATAAGAGCCCCGAGACAGGAGAAGAAGATGCTCATGTGCCTGTACATAGACAATCAGCAGGACTAAAGCAAATCAAGGAGGCAGAGCTATACAGGCAGAGTAACCAATAGTCCTTGCTTGACCAGGGTAATGGGAGGTAGGACTTTCAGTTTTAAAACTGAAACATTCTTGCTAAACAACCTTGGTAGATTGGTTACTGTGTTAAGACTTTCCTTCACTATAATGAATATCTTAGAAAACAACTTTAAAAGGAAAGATTTATTCTAGACCATGATGTCAGAGGTTTTAGTGTGTGGTCACTGGACCTCATGGTTTCTGACCCAATGGTGAGTTGACATCATGGCAGGGAGCAAAGTTTCCCACCGCAGAGAGGTTGGAAAGCAGAAATCGGGACCAATGCAAAGGAGTCAGAAAAGACATCCTTCAAAGGGCGACTGACTTCTTCCAACCAGCCTCCATCAACTGCAGCTCCACCATCTCCCGAGTCTGCCCCATTTTGAACTCATTGATGTATTAATCCATTGATGGACACAGAGTCCTCGTTATCCACTCACTTCCTCAAAGCTCTACCTACCCTTGAACACTGCTTTTATTTGGGGACTAACTCTTCAATATATGAGTTTTTGAAGGGACACACCTCATTTCCAATTTTTAACAATAATTCTCTTGATATATCTTACTCAGAAGAGCACTATGTACCTTAAGTAGGGCAAGTGTGATGAAGATGGAAGACAATGAATGGATTCAAGAAACACTTAGGGAGGGGAGCTGGAGAGAAATGAAAATTAAGAAAAAATACCCAGGGAAGACCAAGTACGGTAGTGCTTATCCTAGCACTCAGGAGGCCAAGACAAGAGGATCAGAAGTTCAAGGCCAGCCTGGGGTACATTAGTTCCTATTTTTAACAAACAAACAAACAAACAAAAAATGGATAGACCTCAATGATTAAATGATAGGTAGGGTGGCTAAGGTTAGAGGTATAATCAAAACATTACCTCAGGCTGGGCCTTTAAATCCTAACACTCAGGAAGCAGAGGCAGTCAGATCTCTGTGCAATTGAGGCCAGCCTGGTCTATATAGTGAGTACTGGGTGGGCTGGGATTACGGGAGACTCTGTCCAAAATAAAAGATCTCAGATTTCGTTGCCTTTAAAACTGGGGAGAATGGCATTTAAAAGGCACAAATGCTCAAACAAACATCACTGACTTTATTCTTTGGTAACAACTGTCAAATCAGAGTTCCTGGTTTGACTACTATTCTTTACATAGTAATAAGGACTGGTAACTTCATCCCTTCCATCCTAAGAATGCAAATAGAAACTGGGTGTGGTAGTGACTCAAACATGCTCAAGAAAGAATTTGGGGATCAGTTTCAAGTCTTTAAAGAAGGGGTATTCTTTGGATGAATAAGAAGTTAGGGTTGGACATACTGAGAGAAAAGCAAACATAGTCTGTTTTTCCGATGGTGATGATCCTGCATTCAAAAGGCACATCAAGAAATGCCTTGTTCTTGCTCCCCCAACTCTCAGTCTTAAATATTTAACCCTGAGGAAAAAGCAACTGAATTATGAAGTCCTTTCAAAACTAGACATTTGACACATCTGTTATAGAAGCTTTATAAAAAGCTCACTGGTTGCCTGTAAATTTTATAATTATGTTAATTCAAATTCAAAGGCACTCCCATGAATTTTTAAAGAAATATTTCCAACTCAGATCACAGAGTTTATTCTGCCTGCCAAAGAGATCTAGGGAATATTTCCAGCATTCACCAATTTTTTTCTTTGACTGCCCATGTCAGGAAAGCAGAGGGCAAGAATGAAAATGAGCACAGGAGAGGAAGACGAGCACCTATTCAACACGGGACCTTAACCCAGGGCCACCACAGCCGGGCATCTAGGCAAGTGAATGTGTCCTATCTAACCCCCCACATCCTAAGGGGAAAGATACTTCTCTTGGCCATGGAGTCAGAATTACAGGTTCAGAATGGACCGCCGAAGTCATTCAGCCCCAATCTTCAAACCATCTTGTTTTCTAAGATCCGCCCATCCATGCATCGAACACATACCCACTGAGAAGTACTATGTACAAAGAATTCTTCATAGAAATTTGGGATGTATGAGTTTACAAGACACAAACCCTCTTCTTGTTGATTTTACATCCTAAAGGGAGCAGTCAATTGATAAGAAAACGAACAATAAACATGAATTCATAAGCTATACAGCACCATATGTTTAAAGGTGAAAGCAGTTGTGCAACCCAATATAAAGAAGGACGGAGTAAAGCAGCTCCATGCGACAGGGAAGGGTGCAGTCTGCAATCTAAATGAGGATTGGATAGATCTGTGAAGATGATGCTTCAAAAAAGATTTAAGAGAGGGAAAAGAAAAGTGTGGGGAGCCATGAACATGTTAGAAGGAAAGTCTGGCTGATTGCTTTTGACCCCCTCCCAAACAATCCAAATTACTCTAAAATGAGATCCTCAGCAAGGCACACAACGAACTTCAGAAACTGGGGGTTTTACTTGTGACTCATTAATAGGTGTATGTTCTAATACATTTATTTGTTCTCTAATATCATGCATAAAATCAGCCCTTGCCACTCACCCGCCTCAAGTCCCCAGAACCTGTCCTGGAGCTCTCAGCATTGTGTAGCCTCACAGAAGGTCCTGGAGTTATAGGCTGACATGCTTATCTTATTTAATAGTCACTCTAGAAGGTCAGAGATTGGAGAACAGCAAAAATCTAATTCTGTCACATAATAGCTGTTGCTTATTGGCCAAGTTATTTCTGCTAGTCTCAATGTTCTGATCTGTGAAATAGAGGAAGGGAATAATAATAATAATTAATAATAATAATAAAAAGAGAAATCCTGTGCAGAGCACACAGGAAGCATTCAGTTAAAGTTACTCTTAGGTGGTAGCCACATCAGCACTATGTGTTTGGAAGCAAGGCCCCTCTTGTCTTTGATTCCAGTCTGCCCGTGCTTTGCATAGAGCTTAGCATATGTTAATAGGGCTAAGAGAAATGGAAGGTAGTTTGTCTAAGGATACCCAGAAAAACACCCCCAAGCCCCACTGGAGAGTTACTTACCTAGATGGTAAAGTCACCCACCCATTTACTAGAATGAGAAGCCAAAATACAAATACTGCTATTTGATTTGATTCTGTGTTTTGTCTGATTTCTGACAGAAATTTCTGACTAATTTCCTGTGTTGGAAAGAAGAGATTAACCAAGAAAGGGAAATCGTGGCAAATTTCCTTTCTTTGCAACATTTCATTGAATGAGTCTGATCCTTTTGCAAATTATTTTTCAGCCTATCTCTCAAAATATATTCTTAATGTAAAATTAGGACATTGAGGGACTAATACTAGTTGTCAACTTGACTATATTAGTGAGGCACAACTCTGATATAGCTGAGGGCCTTTCAAGAGATGACTAGATCCCGAGGGCTCTGACCTGATGAATGGATTAATCCACTGGTGGATCCAAAATATGCATACACAGGGTCAGAAAGATGCCTCAGCGGGTAAACGGTGTTTGCCACCAAGCCTGACAACCTGTGTTTGATTTCTTGAACCCAAAGGGCCGAAGTAAGGAAATGACTTCTGCAAGTTGTTGTCTGACCTCTACACGTACTTTGTGGCACACATGCATGCACGCATATGAATACACAGTGTCCACACACAAAATAAATTCAAAAAGTTTGCGTAGACTTAGGGGAAGATGGTAGAACTGTGTTAAATGGGGTGTGGTTGAAGGAAGTTGGCCATTGGGGGGCCAATCTTTAGGGGTCCAAATCTCAACCTGGTCCCTCCCTGAATTTCTGTTTACCTACTGTCTGCAAGAGGTGAAGAATTGCCTCTGCCACATTCTCCTGCCACAATGATATTCTTTTCTAGTCCCTCAGGCCAAGCAACCCTGGACTAAGTCCCTTAAACCTTGAGCCAAAATAAATTGTTCTTCCCTTAAATTGTTTAAGTTAGGTATTTTGTCACAGCTGTGCAAAATTAACTAATGCAAACAAAACAGTAATAAAATTAATTCTCTGGTGTGTTTGGCTATAAGAGAAAAGTGGGATGTGATTCTCATAACGAGAATGAAAACTATGATCACAAATGCCTAGCAATGTGGGTGAAAAGTTAGGTACCAAATTTTAAAAGATGATTCCCACATGTCCTTGCTTACTACATTTTACAGATTAAGAACTGTAACATCAGTATTACTGAGGTTTTGTTAGCATGCACTAGTCTCTGGAAGTTAATGCACAGAATCTGCAATTAGCCAGGCATTCTGGCATCCCATCAGGAGTTAAGTGGTTATATGCTGTGAGCCTCCCCAAGCCTCCTAATGTCGAGGAACTATAACTGGAAACCACACTTTAGACCAGAGGAAACTGGCAACATGAGCATTCTTGCTGTGAACTGCTTTGATACAGGTGCTAAATGAGGAGCTAGCTCATCCTATTTTAAGTCCAAGGTCAGGAAATTATAGTCTGTGGACTAATCAGTTCCAGCTCATTGTCTATTTTCTTAAATAAATTTCATAAATAAAATTAAATGGTTGACTTCTCATTTCAAAATGGCCTCCTGGGCTTAATAAGTAAATGTTCCCAGATGTCCCTAGTGCAACTGGAAATCTGGTCTGTTGCCCACTTTCCTGGTGGAGAAGCTCATGACCCAGAAAATTCATTTGCAATCTATAACCTTCACACCAGCTATGGACCATTGTTCTTCTTTGCCAATGAAGTTTGTTTTTCTAAAAATATTTTTTATTGAATCACTGAGTTTCATACAGAACATCGCAATGAATCTTAATTATCTTTATATCCTGTCCCCACTGGCACCCCAGTAGCCCCCTAACTGGAACCCAGACATTCTTTCAGATGTGTTAAGGTCTTATTGTGTCAGGTTGGTGTCCTCAAGTGACCTCAGTGCAGGTTCATCTACTGAGATCTAGTCAGCCTACCTGGAATCTCTTACTTTAGGAAGACTAGCTTATCCTCGCTCAACAGTAATCAGTTACCAATACTTCTTCAGCAAAGGTTGGGGTCTGCTGCCCGTTTTCCCAGGGCCATGCTGGGTTTTTCTTTGCTAGAATTTGCATTGGTCTTGAGCATGCCAAAACAATTGCAGTAGGTTCATAACAAGCAGGGTCCCAGGAACTCGCAGAATTCTATTTCCATATGGTCACACCCCCTTCTCACTGACTCTTACAGTCTTCCTCAAAAGTCTCTGAGCCCTGGGTGAGTGAGACTTAATATAAGAGTCCTGTCCAGGGACCCACACTCTGCAGATTCCTAATCCCCATGATTTACCATTTGTGACCTTTTGTGTTACTGGCCCTTTGCTGCATGCGGGAGCTTCATTAATAAGAGTTGAGAGATTCATTAGTGTCACTTTATCCCTTGTTCTATATTGCATGAGCCTTGGGTGTAGAGGTTGCATTGTGGATGTGCTGCTTAAGCATGGACAATTCACAGAGAATGACTGTGTATGACCAGCTGTGTTGCTCTGTATTCGTCTCCATTTGGTGCAAAAGAAGCTTCTTTGATGAGTGGCGACTGGGGTACTTGGCTGTATATATAAGGATACATGTTCTGCATTTAGTAAGAAGTTACATTAGCCCTGAAGCCTCTCTAAGATCTATGACCTCTTCAATCATGTGTATTTGGCTATGATTACAGTACTACACATGAGTTTCCTCCCATTGGGTGGGCTCTAAGACCAATCAGGTATGCAGATTAGCCCCAAGATAAAAGTGCCATTACTGCACCAGGGTCGAATGCCGTGCCAGTCATCGATGCAGTTATTTCGTCATTAAGCTGATGTTGGGCCATTGACTGATGTGCGCTCTTGGCAACTTGTATAGTGCTCTCCAGAGCTATGAGAGCTAGCCTTCAGGGCAGGTGGGTTCCGTGTCAGTTCCAGTACCACTGCTCAAAATCTGGTCTCTGAAGTATGTCCTGTCTTCAGCAATAGTGTCTTACCTTCAGGTTCTGGAAGGCAATCAAGGGCTGTGGCAATAGCTCATGTAATTTTGGGAAACTTTTGGACCACCCTGGCCAGCAACTCAGAGGAAGGTTTCTCCTGTCTGGTACTATTCCTTGTTATGTAGCCTTCAGTTATACACATGGGCTCATGTAGCGATATTGTATCTGTAATTTGTCATTAGGTTGTTAGACTAATATGATTTCCTCTGGTGTTTTACACTAACTAGGCATTATTGTCTCTCTCTCTCTATCTCTCTCTCTCTCTCTCTCTGTCTGTCTGTCTAACCTTCCATCTATGCCTTCCCCAATTTTCCCCATTTCTTCCTTGATAATACCAGATTGGAATATGCCATGCTTAGTTGGGAAGGAGGTGGGATTTAAGATTTTTTATTTTATTTATTTTTGTTCTATGTGTATGAGTGTTTTGCCTTCATGTATGTAAGTACACTGTATGTGTTCAGTGTCCACAGAGACAAGAAGAGTCCTTCAGATCCCCTGGATCTAGAATTACAGTGGTTGTTAGCCACCATGTGGGTGCTGGGACCCAAACTCAGGGCCCCTACAAGAGAAGCCAATGCTCTTAACCATTGACCCATCTCTCCAACCTGGCCTTGCTTATTTGTTCACATATTGTCTCTATGCTTTCAAGCTATGATGATAGAGTTGACAATTTGTGATCATAAAACCTAAAAAAGTTTATTATCTAGTCCTCCACCAAAACATTTGCTGACTGCTGTTCTAAGGGAATAAATGTTACAAAGCTTCTGTACTCAAGAAAGTTGGGAATGGGGCTGGAGAGATGGTTCAACAATTAAGAAAGCCTACTGCTCTTGAAGAAGACACAGGTGTGGTTCCCAGCACCCACATCAGGTGGCCCACAACCTCCTATAACTCCAGTTCCAGAGAAGCCACTGCCCTCTAGCTTCCACAGGTACCTGCATGCATGTGGTGCACATAAACGCAGGCAAACACACATAACTAAATAACAAATTATAGATAAATATATATTTTAAGAAGAAAGTTGGGAGGACATTAAGCCCCACCCAGAACATGGAATGGTCTTATGACTTTGTTAGCATTTAATTTTTAAATTAGCTTTGACTTTAGAGTTGTATAATAACTAAAAGAACACAGGATATTTGGCAAGATAATCTGTAAATATTTGACTGAACATTTGAATAAAGTAACCTAAGTGGAGTAGAACTCCAGGAGCAGTTTGGAAAAGGGGTCTGCATGTTACTCATCTTTGAGAAACCCCAGCTCAGCATCCCTTCCTCCAGACCTCTGCAGAGCCTCCTCGCCCTCTGCTTTCTCTCGGCTTCCGTTCATAGACTACATCCAGAGCCAGCAAGCTTCCTCCTTAAAGAGCACTAGCAAATGTTTCCGATAACGTAAACAAACTAGATTTGACCCATGGGTCACAGCTGGCCAATCTCTGTCCTTCACTTTGAGTGAAGACATCATTTGAAATAGCCAAATACACTGTGTTTCTGCTTTAAAACACATACTTGCTCCTGTATTTCATATGTGTGTGTTATGGACATGTGAATCTATGTTTGTATGTGTGGGTGACTGTGTGTGTGTGTACATGTGTGCCTGTATATATGGAAGTGAGAGATTGATGTATCTTCTTCAATCTCTCTTTACCTTATATATCAAGGCAGAGTTTCTTACTTGAACGCAGAGCTTACTGACTTGGCTAGTCTTGATAGACATTTTCTCCTGAGAGTCTGTCTCCACCTCCTATTGCATGGTGGTCTACTGGCCTTTATGTGGGTGCTGGGGATTCAAATTCTGATGGCTCTGCATGGCAAGACCCATCTAAGGTCTCTTATTTGTTATAGGGCTAAGTCTTTTCACCTGGTCAGGAACTTTAGTCCTTCTGAATATTATTCCGTCCACATTTGCCCATAATCCTCCATAGAATTTATGCTCTGAACACCGTGGAATGCTCATCGCTCTGTCGTTGGGTTGTTATTGTCATATCACCATCAAAGCCCTCTCCTCTGCCCTTCTTCACCTGGCAAAATGCTGTGTTCCCTGGGCACCTCTGTCTGCAGTGCCCTGCCTTGCCCAGGCACAGCTAGCTGCACACTTCCTCATTCTCAGGGCTCTGTTATAGATAGCACTTACTTACTATGTGGAATTCTAATTATTTATCTAAGTGTTTGATTTCCCTGATCACCTGAGCTTTTGGAGAGCAGGAATTAAGGCAATTCATCTCTATCTCCTGTTGGTATCCTGACACCAACTAGATGATCCACAAAGATTTGCCTAGTGAACGTCAAGCAGTTATTAGTAATAGAAATAGCTCCTTTGTACTGAGCTCTCTTTGTGTGCCAGCCACTATGCCAACTGCTGTGTCTACAGGATCTGAGCTAGTCTAACAGTTCAAAGCATTTCTCCTCCCTCTCAATTTTTAAAATTAAGTTACAACTCCTTCATTTCGCCCTAACAGTACCATATATTCAATAGCAGAGTGATGGGCATCAGAGAGGCTGATGGAGGAAATATCTAGACCTCTTAAATCACACTGACTATACTTGCAATCAAGAGCAACCCACCTACTTAGACTTTGGTACCCTTGTGTTCTTTGTGGAAGAAAAGCCAACCAAATTCTTATTAAAGAAAGGATAAAAAAAGTTCCAGCATTTCAGCAGAATTCTGTTTCATCTTTGTCACCAGGCACAATCAGGGGTTTGCCCTGCTTTAGTGGAGTTGCTAAAACAGAAATGTGCCCCAGTTGAGTGAAAGAGGACCCCAGAGACCTGACTGTGCATTCTCCTCCAGGCCGGGCAAGGAGAGAGCCCCTTTGTTTGGCGGTGGATGCTTTCCAAATTTAGAGAGTCCTAATGACCCTTCAACTACATTACATCCTGAGGATAATTAGTGATGTTGCTGCTTGGCTGTTCAGTGCCAATCCATCAAAGCACATACACAGAGCTTGCACTACATCCAGAATCTGAACCCAGTCCAGGAGGAAAAAGGTTTCGACTTGAAGGTTCTGTAAAAGAAGCCCGTCATTCTGGGGCATGCATTTAGATGGTAAACATTAAATCAGTAAGAAGCACTTGTGGGCTTCTGTGCCCTTGCAATTTATTGTTGTCTTGTTTTTCAGAGGTTGGGGATTAACGGTAGGAAGGTCTGTGTGGGGAAATGCACAAAGAAGCAAAGCAGGTAAGGCACAAAAGTTCTCTGAAAGCTTGGGCGAGTGCCGCCTTTTCTAGCAAGATTTTCCAAAGCTACTTTCCAGAAGTGTTCCCTGGAGCCTTTCCTACACTGTGGCAGGAACTCTTGCCATGTTCTGGGGTTACTGTAGAGCAGACCCAAGGACAATGTCTGCCTTGCACTACTTACTCTTGAAGGCAAGTCTCTGAGCTCAGAAGCTGATGAACAAGATCTCTAGCAATGGGTGAACAGAGCTGCCAATCCACAGAAGCAGAATACAGAGCACTGAAGACAGAAGGAACACACTGGAACATAGTCCTGGACTGTGAATCCTGGGGCCAGCAGCCTTAGGCTCATAGAGTTGATTAAAACAATAAAAACTTGGGTCAGCATTTTCTGCTCTTGCAGAGGATCCAGGTTTGGTTCCCAGCACTCACATGGCAGCTAACAACCATCCATAACTTCAGTTCCCGGAGATCTGATGCCCTCTTCTGGCCTCCACGGTCATTGCACACATGCTGACAAAACATTCATACACATAAAATAATTTTTAAAACGTTTTTTAAAACTTTGAATTTTAAAACCCACAAACACTGAACAGAATCTTTTGATAGAAACTGGAAACATTTACTTTAAGGAAAGTCCCTAAGTGTTTTGTGCTCCTGAGAATTTGATATCGAAGGAACTATTTCATGTATGTATCTATATATTCTCTAGAGCCCCAGACAGTGGCTGAAGAAGGATGCATGTTAACACACATATCTTCACATCCAGGGGAAATGCTGATCCACTCACTCACACCGGAGAGCTCAGGTTTTCTCATCGGCTTTACCTGAAAACCTATGATGGATCATAATGGGCCCATGTGTTGGATGTACCCAAAAGATTTACCTTAGTTATTACAAAAACCTTGAGTTACAGATCGTCTTTACTGAGGAGGAAGCAGAAACTCAAACATGCCAATCTGAGCAAGATTAGACAAGGGAGAGGGGCGGAGTTCCAGGGCAAAGCTGTCAGCTGTGACTCAGAGGTGTTTCCTTGTCCCTCGGTTGGGGTTCAGAAAAGGAAGTACTTAATCCCTCTCTCCTTCCTTCCCACTTCCTCCCGCCTCTCTTCTCCTTCGGGCAAACCTGAAGTTGGTTATGGGGAGAGTGGAACTAGAGGAGCAAAGAAAGTGGGAGCAGACCACTGCTTTGTTAAATAAATGTGAAATAAATTAACATGAAAGCAAAAACAGTGACAATTTGATCCCACGGGGTTTTATTTCGGTGAGATTGTTTCAGTTTTTCAGTCTTTTTGAGACAGGGTCTCCCAGATGGTCTGGAATTCACTATGTATACCAGGTTGGTTTGGATCTCACAGCAATCCACCTGACTCTCTGTCTCCCAAATGCTGGGATTAAAGGTGTGTGCCACCAGCTTGGCTTGTTTCATTTTTAAGATAGAAGAGCTTTTCTACTTAAATTCAGATAGGATCTTTGATATCAACCACTATCTTTTTCATGTCTTTATAATTTTTCCTTTTCCAAAATGCCACCTTTTCAATCTTAGTTCGCTGAGAATAGCACAGTACATTTAAGAGCCATCTATGATGTTATATGCATCTGAAATTCATTCTTTTTGATTGCTGTGTATTATTCTATCACATTGATGTACCATAGTTTCCACATTCACAAAGAAAGGCATTTGTATTATTTCAGGTTTACTGGTGATTGTAAAGATAGTCACAGCAGTGAGCACCCATGCACAGACTTTTGTATGACCCTTACTTTTCCTTCATCTTGAATCCACAAATAGTTTTGTGGGTCCTGTGGTAAATATGTTTCACCTTATAACAAACTGCCAAATTGTTCTCTAATATGAAATATTCAAGTTTTCAAATGTACTTTTGTTTTGCTCAAGGTAGAAATAGAAATTTATGTGTGTGTGTGTGTGTGTGTGTGTGTGTGTGTGTGTGTGTATATATATGCTTAAGGGGGACGAAAGAAATGAACAGGTACAAATGAACCCTAAGACTACCAGAGAAAAGAGATCTGTGAGAGCCAGAGTTTAGGCACAGTGGCTGACTTCACCATAAAGCACCAACCAGTTCTCTCACCACGACAGGAGAGCAGGTGAGAAGGCTGGTGCAGAAGTTGGTTTGGTGGCAGGGAGTCTGTGAGAAGTTCCCATCTTTGAAGACAGAGAAGGAGGTGAAAGTGGAAGGACAGGGGAGAACCGGACTCGGAAGGGTGTAGGAACACATCACGTGGGGCAGTCTACAGGCAGAGCTGGGCTGGCCGTCAGAGGCTCCAAGCTATCTGTGCGAGGAGAACGAATCTGTAATGTCAGTCCGACTAACCGAAAGGCCGGATAATTGCCATCAATCTGGAAAGATGAGAAAGTGGAGGCTGAGCCAAGAGGAGTGGGAAGCCGGGCTGTAGGTAGACAGGCGGAGAACAGGGCTGCTCCAATGACTTCGTACTTTTCTCCTGGCGTCTAACTTGCCTGCACCTCGGTTGGAACTCACAAATGGTATTTCCATAGGTGCAATTGTGCTGGCCTCAGTAGAGGCTGCAGGCAGAGAGCCCTGAGGGGTGGGGGTGGGGGGGATAACCATGAGCCTAGGGCTAGGAGAGGAAGTTCCTCTCATGAGAGTTAGTGTCCTCAGGTACTGACAGGTTTGGATCAAAGAGTAAGTGCTGATCAAGTGAAAAGTGATAAACCTGTAGGTTAAATAGAATAACATTCATGGACACTTGTGAAATTTACATTCAAGACACATAAACTTTCCAACCTGCATGGAAGTCTTCAGATAGGTAAGACAGATGTTTGACTGATGGGTAGCTGGCTGGATGTTAGATGCATAGATGATATATAGATAAATGATAAATAGTTGATAGATAAATGTCACAGTTACAAAAATAGGTAGTTGGTAAGTTGTAGAGATCAATAGATAGCTGGTAGATAAAGGATCGAGATAGTGTATTAGTTATTTGTCGTTATTTTAATAAAACCCTGTGACCGAAAGCAATTTATAGAAGGGGAGTCCATAATGTCAGGAAAACGAGGCAGAAAGTAACAGGCATGGTGGCAGTAAAAGGAAGCTGAAAGCTCAAATCTTCCACTACAAATATGAAGCAGAGGAGACAGACTGGAAATGGAACAATGTTGCTCCAGAGCCCCCTCCCCTCCCAGTAACACGCTTCCTTGTGCAAAGCTGTACCTCCTAAAAGTTTCATAACATCCCCAAACAACACTGGGGACCAAATACTTGAACCTATGGGGGACATTTCTCATCCAAACCACCTCAGAAAGATACATAGTTGATAGATAAATAATAGATAGAAAGATAGATAGATGATAAATTGAGTCCTCATGTAAGGAACACAGTAGCCACAACTCAGAGGATAGGATAGATCTTGAATCTTCTACCTGCGACATTCCTGGGGTCTCTTCACAGCTTCATCAGTGAGGTGCCTGCAGCAGCCCGTAGAAGAAACATTGTCTCTTGTTTCATATCATTGGGAATTCATATCTTTTAAAAACAGGGTCTGTGGGTGGACTGAAGTGGGAAAATTCAGAAATCCACCAGGACTCTACATCAGCAGAGATGTCGATGAGGCAGCTCATGAGTGTGTATTGGACCAAACAAATGGAGGTAAGCGACAACTATAATGTCAGTCCTTGGGAGACTGAGACAGAAGAATTAAGAATTCAAGGCTAGCCTGAAACCCTGTCTGAAACAATAAATTTAAAATTAAAAAAAAAAAAAAAAACAAAGAATGGACTTAAGGAAGGACTTAAGATATCAAATTCCCACAGGGATCAGGCAGATAAGGTCAAAGCCTTGTAAGACAAGAGAGCATAGACAATGATGTGCATAAGCAAACTCCCAATGGACAACTGCTGCTGAGCTGTATGTACTCAACTGTGTGTGTGTTGTTCATGTGTGCCTGTGTGATGGCATATGTGTAAAGTGTGCCTTTGTGTGTGTGCGTGTGTTTTTAAATCCAGTAGAGAAACTAGATACATTTGCAATAGGAGAAAGATCTAGAGAAATATGAACACAGAGAACTGCCCTTTGAGGCCGCTGGGGACTGCAACATACAGCTCTGACTAAAGGAAAAGCGGCTCTGGTGCTCAGTGCTAGACGCTGAACCCAGGGCCAAGCCTGCAAATGCAAGAGCTGTCTCAAATGCAAAAAGAGTGGTACTGCCCCCCAATTCTCCTACTGCCCAGTGTTAGGAAACAGGACATCTCCTTTTGGAGGGAATAAGCCAGTAAGATTATTCCGGGGCTGCGGTGGATATAACCACCACAGAAATCATCTGCTGTAACTAAACGGTAAGACTGTGTTCTGAAGCCACCATAGGCTTTAGCTGTAGGATCCTCACAGAGAAATCCATATTGGACTGACCTGGAAGCTCTCCCTACTGGTCACCTTTCATAATGCTGAAAGGTGCTGGAAGGTGTTATTCAGGGTGCTGGGAGAGAAAGGACATCAGTGATCTTGCCTGGTGCTGGACGCTGCAAGTTACAGTAATAACTTTCTAGGCAATATGTACCCCCTGGTTCAATACTGGCGTGGATGCTATAAAGGTAACCCGCTGCTTTCTGATTGGATTTGAGGCCTGCTCTCTAGGGCTATGCCTGGTCAGAAACCAATGGCTCATAAAGTCATAGGCCCTGGGAGGAGCCTACTATTGTTATGTTGTCAAACTACCTTCTAAATATTTATGTTCACACCCATAGACCTGGCCTCTTCTCCACCTTGGTCAGAGAATCCTCTCTTGGCAGTGGGCTTCAGGTAATGCAGAGACTCATAGCTAGTCAAAGTGCTGAGACTAAGTGACAGTGGATGCTCAGCTCCACATGAAACATCTGTATTACTCTGTGACCAACACTCAGGGAGCATTGCAGGAGAGGATGCAGAAAGTATGTGAGAACCGAAGCATGAGGAAGAGAGCTGTGAAATGTGGTCTTCTGGATAACTCACAGCAACTGTGGTTACCCACACACGATCGAAATACCAGCGTGGGTGGAGGAAGGCCTACTGACAGTGGACAGTCACTGGGGGAGAGATGGTATTCTCGGTATTTTCTTTAGAAGTGCGGCCATTAATAGGTTGTCCATGCTCCCGGGGATGCCTCACACATCTGCATATATGTGCAGTCCTAATTGGACCTGAAGTTGGTAGCAGAACATGTCGGGAAGGGAGGGTCTAGGAAGAGTTGGAGGGGGGAAGTACTTGGTGGACATGGTGATAATTGTATAAATGTATGAAATTCTCAAAGAATAATATATGCCATGTTTATAAAAGAAGAAATCCACAAGACATGCTGATGTGTGTAGCATCCGAACAAGTAAGTGGCAAAACCGTGGTGATGCATTGATTTCTGTGCCCCAAATTGGTAAAACAGGTCAATTAAATATAAATCTCTCAAATTATTTTTCTATATTTAGACAAGCATAACTGATAAATTGTTGCTGAAGGGGGAAGCAGTGGTAATTGTTTTTCTTTGTTTCGTTTATTTGTAAAATGATCAAGTTCACAAATGAACTGTGGGCAGTCAGTCTATCTCCCTCTAATCTATGCACAAAGCTTTCTCATCATGAACAAGTATCGCTTGATGAGGTCCATTGTACCAGAAATGACTGGGGAGAAATCACATCAGTTGAAGAAAATTCATCTTTAAAGAAATTCCTGTGTAATGCCAAAAGACATTTAAGCATACAATTCACTTACCTGTATGAGTCAGTAGTGGAACGTGTTGGGAGGGGAGGGTCTGGGAAGAGTTGGAGGGGGAGGAAGGGGTGGGTAAGGTGTATAAATGTATGAAATTCTCAAAGAATAATATATTCCATATTTATAAAAGAAAAAATTTACAAGACATGCTGATGTGTGTAGCATCCAGACAAATGGAAAACCAGGAGTGATGCATTGATTTCTGTGCCGCAAACTGGCAAAACATTTTACCAATTTTACATCTCATTTTACCGAGATGTAGCTAAAGATTTTGCTGAATGAAGAGTCCCAAAATCCTTGAATAAAAATTTTTATATGATATCTCTGGTTATTTCTAATCTTAGTCTCTTAGGGATCCCTTCTGACCTTGATAATTAGTTTCTAATTTCCATGGAAGAATATCATACTAGAAACCAGAGATGGGAGAATTTTGAGGAGAACGTGGAGAGTTCAACACATATAAACTTGTGTCATAAAACTGTAATTGTTAAAACAACTAACCAATAGCACATACATACAAAGTTCTGTGAAACAAACTACAGTATTCAGAAGCAGAGCAAAGAAAATTACATGGAAATTAGAATATGAGTTTTAAAAGTAGCCGTTTATATTTATAGAAATAATTATCTGGTAACTCTTGTATAACCATCAAGGAAAAATAGTATTTGGTTTATGTATTGAATCCATCAAGGCAAAAATACTTTCTTAATAAGTCATAAAAGTTGTGCTACCCAAAGAAAATGTGAAAACATATTCAAAAATTTGTAAAATACTAATGGCTTAGATGTGTAGAGGAATCTTACAAACAAATATAAAAAAGTGAATCTCCCCCCGCCCCGCAAGAACTTCAACATGGACAGATTGTCTACATAGGAAGAAGCACAGATGATCACATGAAAAGATATTCATTTACATTGGGGATCAAAAAAATGAAAGCTAACATGTTGAATGCATTTGTCTTATTTAATCCCAACATCAATAAATATTGTAAGCCCTTAAGTCCTCTGAGGTATACAATATGTGGCACACCACTACTGGGCTAGCTCAGCATGCTGATGAGAATCTGTGTTTTCTTCCAGCAATTCCTACCAGTAGTCATGGTGGGTAGAGAAGAGAGAACGGGCATTTTCCTTACATATCTCTTATAAGATTGGTTGTCCAAGTGCTACAATAAATTTTCAAGTAGAGCCACCACTTAGCCTATTGAGATATACACATCACCACCATCACCACCTTCGTGTTAATGACTGGCAGACTGATGACTTGCTGGCTTGGCCTTGGACATTTGGGCAATGGAGGCACTAGCCCACTCCCCACTGGATCCTCCAGCCTAGATTAAGATTCTTGCTTTCTATGTTAGTCTTTTATCACTATGACAAAATACCTGAGAGAAGCTATTTAAAAGGAGAAAAGGTTTATTTTCATTCAGTTTCAGAGATTTGGCTCCCTTTTTGTCAGTGTGTGGAAAGACAAAACATCAAGGCAGGGAGCATATGGCAAAACACTGCTGATTCCTCACGGAGGTAAGAGAAGCAGGGAGAGGCAGCGGAAGGAGCTGAGGACAAGATGCGTTCTACCACGGCTCGCCTTCTTTTTCTACTAGGCCCAGACCCCTCTTCCGGTTTCCATCGCCTCCCAACCGTGCATTCAGTCATGAACTCATCACTGATGAAGTTGATACCCCCATGACCCAATCACCTCCCAACAGCACCACCAGCTGGGGACCAAACCTTTAGTGTGTGATCTTTGGGGGCTATTTTATCTCAGACTGTAACATCCTCTCTGCTGGCTCTTATTGCTAAGACTTTGTGCCTGAATCCGCAGTGTAACTTCTCATACTTAAAATGTCTGGTGCATGTGCAGGAGTTAAGAGCTGACGGGACCTCAGACTTCCAGACCATTCAGTCATTAGCACCTTTAATAAAACATCAATCAGAGTGGCTGGTGGCATTAGTCCTGCCTATTCCAAATATGCTGTTTAAAGTTCTAAAGCTGAGGCTGGAAAGATGGCTCAGTGGTTAAGAGCACTGGCTGTTCTTGCAGAGGACCCAGGTTCTGTTCTCAGTACCCACATGTTATCAACTGTCCTTAACTCCAGTTCCATTGGATCTGATGCCCTCTGCTGGCCTCTGTGAGCATTGCACAAATAGGAGCACGCATACACACAGCCATAACACACATACACACAAAATAAACATAAATCAATTTTTTTAAATTCTAAAGTTCTTTGCATATTAAATATTAGAATTCTCATCTTCATCAGCCTCTGGAAACTGACCCCAGCTAGATATTTTCTGCATCCTGAGTGGGCCCTTAACTACTGGTGTGACATCCAAAGTCCTATAGTCCTTTAGTCAGAACTCCTAACTACAAGTGAAAGATATTAAACTCAAGTTGATTTAGACAAGAGGAAATTTGACACATGCAACTTTAAAAAGTACAATGTCTATTAGGATTTGGCCTACTTGGAAATCTGGGGTGGTATCACTAAGCCTGTGCCAAACTCTGCCCAATCTCTCATTTCCACGTGGCTGACACCATTCTGAGTACCTCCATGTGGTTGCAAGATTGATGGCAACATTTCTGAAGCCAGCTACTCCCAGCAGCTTGTACAGCAGAAAGAAAGCATCCATTACAGCCCTACGTCTTCTTTCTGGCACTGACTGGGTAAGTTGCTCAACTCAGAACCACACCAGGAGAATACTACAGAGCTTCTGTTGACCAGGACTGATAATCTGTTCTCATCACCATCTGCTGGTAGAATATTAACCTCCATTCAAACCCTACAGACAGTGAGTAAGCGTTAGGTTAGCTTTCCTGTGGCACTTACAAAAGGAATGGGCAAGTACTGAGCAGTCCAAAAGCTGTCTCATGCACACTGATGTGTCCATGACGTCTCTCTTATATTTTATTTCCTGGACTCTAGTTTCCTAGGAGTCTCACAGCCTTTGTCTACTGGTTCTTTTGGCTGGACAGAGTCCGTTTTAATCCATAAACATCGTCCTAATCCATAAACATTTGCAGGAGCAGCCTTGAGAACCTGTATCATGAATATTAATTGTAATTTATGTCAGCATTCTTTCACTTAATAAATATGCATCAAACATTCTATGTGCAGGAAGTAGGCAAATACTAGACAACAAGGCAGAAAGAGGGGATTAACTCATATGTTACATAGAAATAGTGTGTACTGACGTATATCACCTCCAACGACCAGTCTTATTCCAGCCCCAAGCATACCCTTGGCTTATTGCTCTGTCTCCGTTGGCCCATTATTAAAGTGTATCATTCCTGAGTCTATGTAGAAATTAATCATTTCACATCGCTGTGTTAAATTGTCCAGGATATCTACCGGTACTTTAAACTCATTTGCCTCTTGGGTCTCAATCCATCTTTCTTACAGACGTTATTCTCCAAACTAAAACCAAGAACACAGCACACTGGCTGGAATTGAATAAGAGTCAATTCATCAGACACATGGTTTCAGAGTGGACAATATTTATCTCCCAAATATTTTCCAGGCTTCTGTAGCGATCAGACAATTGTGTGCAGAAAGATGGATAAAATGTGAGCTTGGCACTCCAGTAGCTTGCCCTCATTGGGAAGAAAAGCATGCCCACAAATGGACACCCAACGAGGATTAATATGATAAGCATACAGTAAGCAGTCTGAGCAAGGAATTAGAGAACTAGAGGCAGGTTTTGGCTGGAAGCCGGAGGGGTCAGGAACTGAAGAGCTAGAGCATTGGTTTTTGCTAAGTTCTGTGATCGTGAGCTTGAGCTTGCACAATAGCCATTATGCTTTATAAATTACCCTAAAAACCTTACCAAACTCCAAGACTCAGTCCCAAAACACTGGCTTCCCATGTCCCTCAAAGATATAAAACATTCTTTTGCCTGTATCAGTTACCTATTGTTACTGTATAACAAATCACCCCAAAGCTTAGTGGCTTAAAATATACCTGTTTTTACCATAGTTTAAAAAAAGAGGGGCTAGGAATCTGGAATGGCTTAGTTAAGCAGTTCTGACAAAGTTGCAGGTAAATTGTTGCCTAAGGCTGGTGTCCTCTAAAGGCTTCACCAGGGCTTATTCTAATTTCCATTCTGTTGCTGTGATTAAAAACACTCTGGCCAAAACAACTTTGGGGAGAAAGAGTTTATTTTGGATTTTAGTTGCAGAGAGATAGAGTTCATCCCCATGCGGGAGGCACAGCATGGCCGCTGGGGCAGGGTGCCCGTGCACTGCATTTTCATCCACACACAGGAAGCACAGAGAACATAAAGGAAGGCAAGGTTACAAACCTTCAATGCCCACCCTCAAGTGACGTAGTTCCTCCAGCCAGGCTCCATCTTCTAAAGGCTCCATAATCTTCCCGAACAGCACCACCAACAGGAACCAAGTGCTCCAATGCATGAGTCTATGGGGCGCGGTTCCCATTCAGATCACTGTATGTTCTAGACTTACACATCGCTGCTGGCAGGAGGTCACAGCTCCTTTCTCGTTTGGAGGCAGAGGCATGGCAACAGATCCCTACATTGTAGACTTCTCCGTATGACTGCTTAAGCATCACCACAGCATGGTGATTACATCTTCCCCCACAGTGAGCAATCACAAGAGAGGGTGAGAAAGAAATCACACTGATTCTCTTGTTGGTTTGTTTGTTTGAAAGAGGATCTTGCTATATAGCTCAGGCTGACCTTGAACTCATGATCTCCCTGCCTGGGCTTCCCAGGTGAGCACACAGGCGAACACCTGTACCTGGTTCCATATGGATTTATAAAACCTGTCTTTAGAGTCATACACTGTTACTTCTACTTTATCTATCCATGGGAAGTAAGTCTCTAAGTCCAGCCCATACTCCACCAGTAGCTAACAAGGATATCAAAGAATTTGAGAATATTTTCAGAGCATCATGATGCCTCCTTACCTTTGATTCTATTAATCCCATTGCTTTTTGGGGCAAAGAGGTTAAAAGCATAGGCTCTCAAATCAAGTGTCTAGGTTAGAATTCTAGGTCCAACAACTGCTCACAGTGTGACCTTAGGCCAGTAACAAGTCTCTGAGTCTATAAAATGGGACAAATATCAGCACTCCACTTGTTGCTAGGAAGATTAAATGAATTAATATATGTAAAGGTCATATGATTAATATATGCAATACCTGTGTATCACCCAAGACAGTGATTGGCACACATTAAGTGTTCAACTAATGTTAGAGTTTTTTCTTACACACTGTCAATTGTACTTGGAAAATTCCTGTGCTTTTAAAACTGGCTTTGGATGATTTGTCTATTGCTAGGTTTTCTAGAACCCATAGGTTCTTTCTCCTCTAGAGTTCTCTATAATTTTGACTATTCTTATAACTAGCATTTTTCAAAGCACAGCATCTTAGTTTTCTTGCACTTCTGTGCCCCCCTCCCTCCACTAGATGGTTTAACCCATGAGGCTAGATCTGTGTCCACTTACAAATAGATTCTGTGGAATGAAAGGAGAGACAGATGCCAAGCAGTCTACAGGTGACCCAAGGATTTATTTTTTCTAACCACAAAGCAAAAGCAAGAGTGAAAAACAGATTGGGTTTCAAGGAAAGTAGTTTCCTGACCACAACAACCTAGATTGACACTAACTGCTCCCCACAGGAGCTTAGAAGAAGTTCTCTGAGGAAAACCACCTTGGGAACAAGATCCTCTCCATTGAAGCTCTGACACCAGGAGCCTGAGCCATTCATTACATGATCAGACACTTCCCAAGGGAACGGTTAGCAGGTTTCACACACAAAGAAATACATTTCTAAGAGCATGTGATACTCTGGAAATCACTTTATGCAGGAAAAGAACAAGTTAGGGGAGGGTTGACTTGAAATTTCCTGAGCATCTGGGAACAGTTGTTTTCCTTAGCAAGAATGTCCTGAAATAGATCAAAATTGGCTACTTTATTCTCTCGTGCTAGGAGAGGGGGAAGCGGAGCTGTTAGCTCTGTCTCAGTGAACTCAGAATTCTTCCAAATGTTGCACATGTGAGTTTTGGTTAGTGAGTCACCCGCCTCCATCCCCCAACACAACCAACAGACATTATTAATGTTCTTATTAAAAACGAGAGCTGGGGCTCAGTGAGTATAAGTCCTTGCCACCAAGCCAGGTGACCTGAGTCCGACCCCTAGAACCCACACTATAGAAATAGAACCAAGTCCTGAAAGTTGTCCTCTGACCTCCACACATGCACATCATGACATACACTTGCTTTCAGATACATACACAGAGGCACGCACAAATAAATAAATAAATAAATAGATAATTTT
Source organism: Eospalax fontanierii (assembly GCA_035773235.1). Classification (NCBI taxonomy): domain Eukaryota; kingdom Metazoa; phylum Chordata; class Mammalia; order Rodentia; family Spalacidae; genus Eospalax; species Eospalax fontanierii. The sequence continues at coordinate 49,756,489 of CM069546.1, read as the reverse complement.
AATAAAAAGTGATTCTTGAGGCTGAGGGTATTAACTTGCCTCACGTGTCAGGCCCTGTGTTCAATCCTCACAAAAATTAAAAAAATAAATGCTTAAGAGAAGGTTTCATGCATTGTTCCTCCAGCTGTTCGACATACATCATCATTTCTGTTTGTGATTGACTTCATTCATACCTTGCATCTAACAGGTCTGTCCATCCTTTGCTTCTCCCAGTCTGTAATTTAGCAACCCTGGCGATTAAAGTCAACATTCTAAAACATGTATAAAAAGAAGTTTACAAGAGGAACGCCCAAACACTTCTTGAGACTTTCGAAAGCAGCTTCTATTAGGAGTATCCCGAAGCCCCTATATACCTAAGCCGAGTCTTCCAAACATCTGGGCTTACTTGCCTACACTTAAAACTATCTCTTTCTCAAGTCATAAAGGTGGAAAGGTGACAGCTCTATGTTTGACTTCAAGACAAACACATGACATGTGCCTGAACTGACTTGCCTATAAAAACTTCAACTACCAGAACACTGAGGCAAGCGTCAAGAGTTTAACATAATCCACACCTGAGACCCACCATCGTCTACACTTCCAAGTTATATATGCTTATGCATTATTCCTACTCTCTGAAGCCAGCTTGTATTCTATTCCTTGTCGTCACAGAGTCCTGAGCCATCTACAGAGAGGGCAAGTGACTGCCTCCTCGGCCCTATTACTCTGAATGCAAAGTATTCATCTGCACTTTTTGCAGTGTTGGTTTCCCATGATGGATAATAACCAAAAAGTCTTCAGTTTCCCTTAAAACTCTGTACCTTTAAAATATATTTTATAGGTCTTTTAATTAAAATGTAGAAAAAGGCAAATTTACATTAGGTTTTGGAAAGTAATTTAGTGATATGTATCAAGAACCTAAACTCAGTAAGCTTGTATACTTTGTCTAAAGAATACATCGCTTAGGCATCCAGCCTAAATAACTAGTCCTGTAGCTAGCTTATGATAAGAACACTTGGGAAATTAGGGAAGACATAACTCTCAGTTGCCAGAGTCTGGAACAGTGCTCAGGAATGATCAATGAGGAAGCAGTGCTCCTGTAGACACCAGACTTCCTTGCCGCCCTCTCAAACATTGCTCTCTTCTCCAGTTCAATACTAATTTACTGTTCCCATGCTCTTTATTGATACTATTATTAGCAAATACTCTCCACTCAGCTTCTGGATGTTGGTAGCTTTTACAATTATGTCTTCAGCTACCTATGACCACAGACACCTCAAAGACTGCTCTTTTGCCCCATCACCTACCATCGAGTTTCCATGGCTAATGTACAGTTCCTATTGATGATGATTCCTATTGACCTATAGCTCCTGTCAATCCATGAGCACACTGAGTGAATCAGATTCTGCTGAGCCGTGCTTTCAGTGGACTTCTGGCCTCTGATGATGCTTGACTTCTGCCGGCTCATGGTTTGTGCAGATCCATGGTGCCTTGTGACCTGTCATTTCTGTGGACTCCTCATTCCTACAGAATCCACGGATCCTGCTGATCTAGAGTTCCTGCTGACTCCTCGCCACTTCTGACTGATGGCTTCAGCTGACTCACAGATCCTGCCGACCCTGAGCTCATGCTGATTTGTATCCTCTGCAGACACATGTCCTTTGGCAACGATGCGTCCTGATAACCTCTGCTTTCCATTGACCCATAATCTGGAGAGAATAAAAAAGGGACTAGGCCCTCTGAAGACTCAAGACTCTAGAAAATGCAGTCTTAGTTCATGTTGGCCTGAAGTCTCAATGAAGATCTATAGCACTAATTATGGAACTAGAAACTACTTGGGAATGTACTGTCTACCAACACACACACACACACACGCGCACACACACGCACACACACACACACATACACACACGTCCTCTTTTCTGAGTGCCTCCATTGAATGTTTTCAGTTACATGGTAGAGACTATAGTGAGTCTTCTAGCTCCAGACCAGAGAAATTGGAGCTCACTTTTGTAGGAGACCCTTAAATTCTTTGAAATTTCTTTGAAAATTCTTTGAAGAATCTTTCTCTCTGGAGCATCCAAAAAGCTGGATTTTGCAATGTCGTAATGATGTTTTGATGATTCTAGAAAAGTCTGTCTTCTGTTTTAAGAGAAATAAGTTCCTTTAGTAGAAATACTACTTGAATAAGAAATATCAAATAAGAAATTTTAATGTAGCAATTTCCTCAAAATTGAAGCATTCCACCCAGGAGGAAAGCTTGTTAAGACTCCGAAATTCTAAAGGGAGGCTCCCTAAGATGAGGGAGAGTAGATCTTCTTTAAGGGAGAGATTCTAGATAGGTTGACTGGACTCCAGTGAATGAACCTGCACCAAAGGACATATGGATACAGATGCTTGTCTGGTGAGGACTTAACACATATGACCGAACACATGAAATCCAGGGAGGGATCATGGGGGCGCACCTGGGGAAGGAGGTCTAAATTTGATTAAGAACTATTATATCAAATGCACAAAAACTCAAAAAATATTTTTAATGTATAAATAAATCCCCCAAAGGAAAAAGAAAAAGATACACAAAGCTCCAATTGAAACACTGAATCCTGGAAAGAGGCTCCTTAAAAGGCTTAGAAGTACACAAGTCATAAATCTTGGGAAATTCCCTGAAACTTACTAGATTTATAAAGCATCTCCCTCTCCCAAGCTTATATAACCGGCAGGGGTCTGAGAAAAGACTCTCCAACCTACGGAGCTGCCTGTAGGTTATGCAGAGAGCTCCAGAATTCTAGCTTTCCTGAGTCACCACCCATGCTGGGGTAGGCTTTCAGTGATCCAGCTGACTTTGAGTCATACATGTACCAACAAGTAACCCCTCACTCACATGCCTGTAAGTGACCCCAATAAACTCATTGGTTCACCAAGCTGGACTTCAATGATTTCTTTAATCTGCTGTTGCTTCCCTATCTGAGATGAGTAGATGTTAGTCACATCCTTCCAGGAATTGTATCTATCAGACAACATAAATGCAATGAAAAATACATTTTTAGAATTTCAGAGGCTGATGATATTCCAATCACCCAGGATTTATATAAATGTCTTTACAGCATGCTTCCCCCAAATAATCCAGTCTTTCTCTGAATGCCCCTATAAAGCTACAGTCATTAATTCTGGGAGTAGACCATCCCATCTTTGCACAGATTTTACAATAACAAAGATTCCTTGCGTAGATTCCAAGATCTTTGTACCTGTAATTAATTCAGTCTCATGAACCAACATGGAAAATAAGAGCGAATTTCTTATATAACAAGTCTTCACATATTTAAATGCAATGATTGAATCATTCATTCACTAATTTATTCATTAGTCTCTGACAACAAATAATGATCTGCCACAAAATGTTGGTGTCAAGAGTGTGTGCTTTTCGATATCTACAGTGTTCTAGTGTATAGAAAGGAATGTTACTGTTTACTATGCCCAAATGAAGGACTTAACCTGACATGAACATTATTTTCCTCCAAGTGAAACACACCAAAGGTTTGAAGGAGAATATCAAGCCATCTAGCATTTTCTTCTCTCTAAAATTTACCAAAAAAATGTAAATAAAGTTCCTGCCAATATTCAACTAAGTAGTCTTTTGAACACAGTTTTTGTTAGATTTCTTTTTGCTTTGTATATTTGTCTGAAAGCACGGTGAGGTAACACGTACCTTGTGGTTGCTTCTAGAACTAGGCAGACCCCAACTTGGGGGAAATCATCAGCTGCAGAAGCTCTGTTCTGTGCCTCTCACTGCCTCCTGGCTCTGGGCTGTTTTAGAGTCTCTGCCTGTGATTTTCAGAGACCTGGTTGGATTCTACTGATAGAAATACATGGTTAAGGATGAAGTCCACTTGTTGGTACTCTTGCTGTTGAATTTTTTGAATGCTAATGAATGAATATATTTTGCTTGGAATAAAGTGATGAGTAAATAGAGATAAATTTATTTTCCTGCTAAAGCAAGTAAAAATCTGGAAATAATATTTATCAAAATGGAGCTGCTAATATCCTTAATATATATATATATATATATATATATATATATCCATCAAATCAACAAGAAAATCCTAAAGACCCCATTACTTACATAAAAAAGTCAGTGTAAAAATGTAACATTTAGAGACTGGAGAGATGGCTTGGCAATTAAGCATACTGATTGCTCTTGTAGAGAAGCTGGTTTCTGTTCCCAGCACCTACTTGGAAGCTAACAACTGTCTGTAACTCCAGTTCCATGGACTACAAGTTCTCTTCTGCTCTCCATTGGCATTGCATGAACAGATGTCCTGACATACATATAGGCAAAACATTCATAACAAAAATAAAAAATAAAAAAAATTTCCAAAAGCTTAAAATTGTACATATTATTGATTTGGTATGAGGTATATCTAACATATATCTAAAAATGAAAATAAACATAAATTTCTAAAGTATTCAAGCTAAAATTATGCATAAAGAATTTTTAAGTGATTAAAACTCTTTGACTCAATATCGTCTCTTTAAGGATAGATTTTAAGGAAATGACTGGAATTCAGACAGTTTTTAATGTATATTTTTATTAGTTTTTGTGCATTTCTTATAATAGATCTTAATCAAATTTAGAACCCCTTCCCCATCCACAGCCCCATAATTACCCCACACCAGATTTCATGCACTCATATATATTAAAGCCTATCAGGTCAAATATTTGTACCCAGATGGTCTCAGTGCAAGTCATTCACCTGAGTCTAAGCAGCCTATCTAGAGTCACTCCCTTAAAGAAGATCTACTCGATCTCATCCCCATAGTAATCAGCTGCCAATAGTTTCTCAACTAAGGTTCAGACTTCTTACCCATTTCCCTAGTTCTGTGCTGGGTTTCTGCCTAATTGAGTCAGCATGGATCTTATGCATGGTATTACCATTGTTGCAAGTTCATATGAGCAAGTTCCCGGAGACCTGGAAGCCTCTGTTTCCTTGTGTTCACGCACCAACCCCGGCTCTTACAATCTTTCTGCCTCCTCTTCCACAATGCTCCCTGAGCAGTGGGTGGGTGGGGTTTAACAGAGGAGTCCTACGCAGGGACATGCTCTCTGCAGTCTCTTACTCTTCACAACTTGGCCAGCTGTGGCCTTCTGTGTACATCGTCAGAGATTTATGTATAAGAGTGTAACCAAATTTCAAGTAAACAATTCAGTATTGTAAATTATAAGCACTATGATGTGTGTTTGTCCCCAGAACATCACAGCCTACAATGAAATGTTTGTAGCCCTTGATTAGCATCTTTCAACTTCCCTCAACCACCTTGTCCCCTCATAGTTACAGTTCAGTCTGTTGTCACACACACACATACATACAAAAAGTAACCAAGGGAGGTGATATATATGTTAATTAATTTGATTGTGGTAAGTATTGTGTGTGTATAACGGTCACATCATGTACTTTGGATATATATATATATACACATATATATAATGTATGTCAATCAAATGTTTTTCAAAAAATATAATCAAAGTGTTTTTGATGGGAAAGCAATAGAAAGTAAATAAATTGTTATAGTCTATGACAGAAAATGTACAATCATTTAAATTGTCCTTTTATTAAAATTTTGAAACATTAAGAAAATGTTCCCACTAAAATGGTAAGTAACAAGAACATGAAATATAGCATTTAGACAAGATCAGAGGCATTCAGAGTAGAAAAAAAGAAAAAGAGGACATGAGGTTGGGAGAGGGCATCTTGGGGGACCAGGAAACAAAACTGAAGTTAGGAAAATTCAGGTAAATGGATAAGCTGGAAACCCGTACCTTACTGAGTGAGGTAATCCAGCCCCAGAAACACCAATGGGACATGTCTCATTCCCATAAGGATCTTAGCATTGAATGTGTAGATTTGTGTTTAATCTGGAGTACCCATAGAATCCAGGAAATTAGAAAGGGTCCATAATTGGGAGGGGGAAGAAAAATCCTACAGGAGGTAGCATAACATAACACAGGTAATGAAGGGGAAGGGGGAAGATAAGGAAGGAGCTTAAGTTGGGAGACGGATGGGCGCACGGGGCAGGGGGGATTGGAGGACAGAACTAATTCTAAAGATGTCTGAAAAAGTCATATGTAAACCTGCTGTGTTATAAACTTCATATTGTATGTGGTGTGTGTGTGTGTGTGTGTGTGTGTGTGTGTGTGTGTGTGTGTCCATATAAAAGAGCTTAATTGGAGTTACCCTGCACAGGAGATTAATTATCTGACTCATCCCCAAAGTCATAGATTGCCAAATAAAAAGTTTGGGATACCTCCCTCCTCCCCTTCAAGCTGTTGGTCAGAGGTGTTCTGGAGACCCCAAAACAATATAGGCTATTGTCATTGCTCTTGGATGCCCACCAGAACTTGATGGTAAGACCCTACTGATGAAGACACCGTACACATTGATTGTTTAGGACTTGGAGAAATCAAGAAGGTACTGGCCAGGAAGCATCCTCCCTGCTGACTAGTTCTCAGAGTACTAGAAGGTTCTGTGCAGCGTGCAAAAAGAGTCACCAGCTGTGATCCCCGTGAACTGCAATGATGACTGGCATGGCAAGATAAGCCCATGCATTCGATAGTGGCACCAATGCTCCGGGGGTGACCAATTGCTTTCTGACTAGATTTAAGGCCTGCTCCACAGGGGGAAATATATGAGCAATATTGCAAATCTGCTCAGGAATCCATGGCAGGGAACTCACAGGACACAGAGGTAAACCTACTACTATTATTTTGCTAAATGAACATAATACCAACCTGCTCAGAAAGCAGTAAGTAACTTGGGTGCCAAGTTCCACTCACTGCTCTGTTTTTGTAAATAATATTTTATTGGAACATGAACAACCACTTATACCTTGTCTATGGCTGTTTTCATGCTAAAAGGGACACTTGAGTTATTGCAAGAGACATGTGTTCCCCAACAACACTCTCTGACCCGCTACAGCAAAAGTCTACTAACCCCTCAGATAACGGATAAAAACATTCAGAACAGTGCCCGTCATTGAAAGTATTACTGATATTGTTGTTATCATTACCATTATTACTATTAATATTAAACTGACTTCTCCACTTGGAAATAATTCTGAAAAATCACCTAGCTTGGACCTGTTTTCTTCACTATTAAATCTAGCTAGTGTCAGTTGGATGATTCATTTTTGAGAGTCACTTGCAAAAGTTCCCAAGGAACCCTCATGCAGTCTAGGCCTGTGCACATCCATCATCATCTTTAAGAAATTTTTGTCTCCTGACCTTCTCTCTCTCTCTTTTGACAATTCTTGTGCAACATTTTTGTGCATCACCTTCTCTTGCCTTGAAAATATCATGTCACATCACAGTTTCCTTCTCTCCAGGTCATGTGACCCTAATTCCTTTGTTCTGCTCTTCAGACAGCTCTAGTCATAGGCATTGTGGGCTTCCAGAAATTCAGCCAGTATAAACAGGGAGAGAAGCAGAGATCAGGAAAGTGACCTCACAATAGAGCTAAGCCATGTAATTACAGTCAGAAATGGGGCAGCAGTTCCAGGCTACATGTTATAATCCAAGGATATACATACAGTCTATCAGATGTGATGGAATTAAGGTAGGCCAGGCCAGGAAATATTCAAAGTCAGTAGTAGCAGAAGACAATGACATGGGTTGTGGTTCTGTCTATCAAGAATTCAACTGCCTACTTGGAGTTGTGAGGAAGAAAGTCCTTCCTCTGGGTTGAGACAGTGCAGTGAAAGGAGATACACTCTGTCTTAGGAATTATGGAAGCCCAGGCTGAGAGATTACCCAGATCCCAAGTCTCAGACAAACTGGGGTTGAGATGAGAGAGATGATCTCTGAGCCACAAACCTATAGAGCGAGGGAGACTAGATGAATCCACAGGTGTCAGCTCCAGAGACTGCAACAGCAAGCAGAGAAGCTTCGTCCTATCCATGTGAACCTCTTCCCTGAGTCCCTCACATTTACAAAACCAGTCACCTGTGATCTTGACTGAACTTTCACCCCAGACATGACAATGTTCAGGATGGGCTTTTGATCCTTGTAAAACCCATAAATCTTCATATTCACTTAAAGTGCCTGGCTATTCATTGAGCATTTAGATCTAGGATGGAACTTGAACATTTGCATTTCTAACAAATTCCCAGATTGATAATAATGTGATGGTCCAGAGACCATACTTTGAGAAACTCTGGGTAGAGAGAGCAATTTCTCATGTAGCAGAGACATAGAGCTTTGAAAGTCATGACTGGTCTTTCCATTTAGTCTTTCTCAGAACCCTGGATAAATACTATCAGTCCCCTTCAGTCATGACTAGAATAATGTAGAAAGAGATAAAATGGACTGGTTCAAGATGACATAACACTTGAGAGCAGTGATTCTCAACTGGAGGCCAGGTGGAGGGGTACACACAGGAGCCAGAGAACTAAAATCCCATGAAGTTGGTGAATGAAATGCCTCCTGTAGCAGCTGTGAACACAAATACTGGCCATGGTGATACACACCTTTAATCCCAGCACTTGGGAGGCAGAGGCATTCAAATCTCTGTGAGGTCAAGGTCAGCCTGGTCTATATAGCAATTTCCAGGCCAGCTGGAAAGCAGACCCAGTCTCTGTCTCAAAACAACAACAGTAAGAACAACAACAACAACAACAACAAAAAAAAAAACACAAGAAAAGAAAAAAAAAGACTCTATCTCCAGTTTCTGTATTCAAATGGAGTCCCAGCATTACAAGAGACAGCAAAGTCTCAATACTTAAGTATCATCAACTAATTCTAAATTTCAAAACAATACCATGCAAGCCAGACAATATACATCTGCAAACTCAACTTGGCTCAGTGGTCACCAGTTCACACCTTGAACATATTAATGCTTCTTTATCCTCACAGTGCATACCAATCATTAAGGGTCCATTTTAAAGGATGGATTCTGCTCTGACAGTTCTGGGGTGGGGCTTGAGAGTTCTAACTTCCAGCAAGCTCTTGGAAGATGTCCATGCTAACATTCCACGGTTCACACACCATATAGGAGAGCTTTAGAACTAAGCTGCGAGATTTGTAGACAGGTGGTAACATCATCGCCCAGTAGCTTGTCAGGAATGCCTAGCTCAGGCCACAGTCACAAACAACCAAATCTAAACTTTCAGAGCTGGAACATAGAATATGTTTTAACATGACCTGTAGGTAGTTTTTAAGCACATTCAAGTTTAAGGAACCCTGTCTTAAGTCAGTGGTTCTCTGTCTTGGTACACACTGAAATCACCCCAGAAACTTGAAAGATACTATGCCTTGAGGCTCTTCATCTAACTAAGAAGAAAGGCACCGGGATTTCTTAAACTTTTCAAGTTGATCCTAACATACACTCAAGACTCTAAAAGTTTATATTACATTCTTCTATACACTGTATTTTGCCCGAACTGGAAAAATTAGGAAAATAGTATTTGAGCAGTAAAGGCGATTTCAGCTGAATCCTAGGAGTGGGGCTGCATATGTAAAAGTCAATAGCTGCCTGTTCAGCAGCCTTTATGTCTGAGAGGAAAATGCCAAGGAGTGGTGGAGGAGCAGGAACCTTACTCTATCCAGGTCCCGAGAAGCCAACATCACTGTTTTCTCTGATACTTCACAATTCTTCCCACAGCCCCGTGTGCCAGGAAATGAAGCCAGCACCTCACTTGGCCACTGGGAGGATGATTACCAGTCAATGCCTGGAGTGGGCCACGGCCAAAGTAACTGATCCACAGATGGCCCATCTGGTCAGGCACAGAGACCTGGCTTTGGTGTCCTGCCTGGTAGGATAGTTAAAATGCAGGCCACTCTGTTATCTGGTTTTATAAATTAATTGATGACCGGTTAAATGTCCTAAATAGCAACAATAACCACAGTGGGGAATGTCTATCTGACTCCTTCTTCTGAGTGTTGTCCAAAGGCTCTGGTCTGGACAGAAGTCTCTAAAGAACAACTGAGCGCAGGAGAAGGTGGAACCAGCCCAAGGCTTTCAATCTCAGAGGTCCAAGGCAGATAGGCTTGCCTCCAGCCGCAGAGTCTGAAGAGCAGAGCGGAAACATTATTAAGACCACCAAGCATACAAAGAGAAGGCATAGCAATGAATGCTGATAATCAGCAGCAGAGAGGAAACCAAACACAGCAAACGGGCTTTGGAGCCAGACTTTGGAAGGCATCCCAGAGAACACTAGGATGCAGGTGGATGCAGACGATTATGGGATGCCTGTGCCTGAGTCACCAGGCTGGGAAGGAGATATCAAGGGCAGCGAGCCTGTTTGGACAACATTCCTCATTACCTCTTTTCATGTCTGTCAGTTGGTCAACAAATATTTATTGAGCCTCTACTATGGGCCAGGCAGTGGGTGGAGTTGGACGGAGGCTTCCTAGTTGCGCTGGTGAATAGTTTGAATTTGAACAAGCACATTCTAAAGGTCCATTCATACATTCTGCAAACATTTGCGAACAGTGTCACTGGCATTCTAGGTCGTGGTTTTAACATGAAGGGTACTGTAGAAAAGAAAACACTATGCAGTTACTACGCCCTGTGGAAAATATACACTATTTGGGAAGGCAGACCTTAAACAACCAAAAGAATAATGGAAATTAATACTGAGTGCTGAGCAGAACAACTGCAGGGTACTCACTAGAAAATGTTTCCTTGCTGTTTTTCATTTTCTATTGACAGTTTTATACGTGTATGCTACGTATTTGATCGTAGTTACCTCATTGCCCCCTCTTACTTCCTGCCTACACCCAACTAGCCCTCCCTGCATTTTGTTTTGTGTGTGCGTGAGTGACTGAGTTTAGCTGAGTTGTCTAAATAAGCATGTGTGTGGAGTTATTTACCAGGGCGTAGGCAACTAACCAGTGACTACACCACTGAAGAAAATCTCTCTCCCTAGCCATCATTAACTGCCGAAGGAGGAGTGGAGCCTAACGATCGCCTCCCCCATCCAAAGTGGAATATTGAAGAGCCCAGTTTTGCGCAGGCCATCACAGCTACTCTCTGTTCTTGACTGCAACAGGCACGTCAAATCTAGAAGATAGCAAGGAAACTTTTCTCTCAGAGCTGCAGAAATGCTTCCCTGGCAGAGTATCATTTGAGTTAATACCTGAGGGAGAATAGGAGTCAATTAAGTCAAAGCTATAATGAGCCTGTAGCAACTAGAAGAGGATGTGCAAAGACCCAGAGTCAGGAAGTAGCATGACGTTGTAAGGAAACAGGAAGACGGGTAGTTAGGCTGGAACTCCGTGAGCAAGAAGGAGAAGGAACCAGCTCTTGCCAAGCCGAGTAGGCAGTGCAGGGGACTTGATTTTTATCCAAGATGGATGAGACACCAATTAAAGGCTTTAAGCAAGTAGGAGTTCCTGATGAGTAAGACTGGGTACATTCTTCAGGCTATAAACCACAATGCCTCTGCCGCCTCCAATAAAAAGGAGTTTCACCTGAATTCAAATTTTCACCTGACCTGGAGCCCTCAAGACTTCCAGGCCATGAAAACTAGCATTTCCCACGGTCTGTCAAGCTGGCAACTTAATTCTGTTTTCTTAGCATCTGGTGCCCCAAAGGTTTACAGGGCCTGTACCTTCCCTGATTCTCCCACTTAAGGGGTACAGCCAGCATCACATGACACTGCTGGGTTTCCCTAAGGGCTCATCAGCTTTGTATGTGTCAAAGTCAGCCATTCAAACAAGAGGAGGTCTATGGCAAACATGCCAGTATGTTGTCTCTAGACATCTATGTATTACAGCGGCTGCGTAGAGCCTCCTAAGTGTGCGCTCTGTGTATATTTGCATACAGAGTGATTGATTTCAAAAGCATTTGGGTAGTGTGCACATTACATTATGTATATACTTGTCAAACTAGAATGGCTGGATTTGGGCCCTCTTCCTCCTCTCCCTGTCCCTTTCTGTTTCCCCTGTTTAGGTAGATGCCTATATCTGTAGATCATCATATCCAGATATGTATTCATATACACATAACTATATGGAAAGATTCAATTCTGTTGTTTTAAAGTCATTCTAGACAACTACATATAAAGAACATGAAGATGTGGGCAAAAGGAAAACTTTATGGTGCTGGTGTGAATATAAACAATTTCAGCTACCCTGGAAGTCAGCATGGAGGTTTCTAAGAATACTAAGAATAGATCTTCCACATGACCCATCTATGACGCTCCTAGGTGTTTACCCAAAGAACTCCTGGAAGTCAGCATGGAGGTTTCTAAGAATACTAAGAATAGATCTTCCACATGACCTATCTATGACTCTCCTAGGTGTTTACCCAAAGAACTCCTGGTCAATATATTTTGATATACCTGCACATCAATGTTTATTGCAGCACTATTCAAAATAACTCAACTAGGTAACCAACCTAGGTGTCCAACAACAGAAGGAACAGATAAAGAAAATGTGGTATCCATCCATAATGGAATTTTTTCAGTCATAAAGAAAAATGAAGTCATGCCATATGCACGAGAAAGGATTCAATTGGAGAGCAACTTACCTGCTGCAGCTGATAGCAACCTGGTCGAAATGCAGGAGGCAGGGCTAAAAGGATGGCTCAGTTGGTGAAGCATTTACCTTGCAAGCAGGAGGAGGGTCTACATTCAACCCCCAGCCAGAACCAACATCAAAATGCTGGGAGTCATTGCAGGGACTTTGCTGACCCCAGCACGGGGGAAGCAAAGACAGGAAGACCCCTGGGGCTTGCTAGCCTGTCACTGCAGCCTAACGGGTGAGCTCCCAGCCAATGAAATATCCTGTAGGACATGGGCAGTGTTCCTGAGAATGATTATACCTGAGGTTATCCTCTGCAACTCCGTACACTTGTACACATACATGCATGCATGCATACCTGTGCACACATGTGCACATGCAAACAAGTATGTGCACACCCAATACAGTAAAAGGTAATTATTTTTAAAGTGCAGAAGGCCTTCATAATATCCTTCCTTGAATGAGGCCTGAATGAAATCCTCTCTTCGTTAATAAGCAGAGTGATTAACCTGCTGTCTTTAGAGGGATTGCCTAAGAGAACTTCTGTTACCTGTTGGAGGTTGCGAAATCTAGAGTCTTCATGGGAAGAAGTGATTCCTATGATCGGGTTCTAGGCATTGATCTCTGGTGGAGTCAATTGGATTAATTAAGTTTGAAAGAGCTTCCTTTTACTGTGGAATGTATGATAGACAATAGGAATAGACAATAGGAACTAGGATACCTTTCATATATTCTTTTTCTAGAAGGAATTTCGACAAGGGGGAACCAAATCACTGGATATTCCTTAATATGCTCTAGGAGGTGGTTCTCGATGCCCCCAACTCCCAAGCCCCCACCTGATTGTGTTCCAACATCCCTAACTCCTCAGTCACTCCCTCTTCCCCTGCCTGGTGTGTGGTGAGTTCCTTCTCAGTTCCTTCTCAGTTCACATGCCTTGTCCTTGTTCTCCTCTCCTTGGTTCTAATTACTCAAATGTCACCTCTCCCCAAAGGGACTTCCTTGCTGAACTATTTATTACTTTCTCGCAGTAGCCTGCATCTTACTTACTGTTACTTGAGGTGACTCTGGATAGTTGTCTCTCCATCTCAACACAAACATGAACTGCAGAAGGGCAGAGTCATTGGTGCCTAGACCCATGCAGAGCAATACGGTAGCTATCCAATAACAATTTGCAAGGATGAGTAAAGCCTTTAACATTTAGAAGTGATCAGGAAGCAAAAGCAATGCCTAAGAGAATGTTTAGACCCCCACCCCCTGTAATCCCACAAGGAGAAAGGCTAGGATAAGAGGATCGTGAACCCAAAGCCAGCTTGGGCTATTTAGCAAGATCCCATTGCAAAGAAAGAAAACAAAAAGGTATGGAACTTTTAGGGTCTGAGCCTGGAACATATTTCAAGAAAAACCGGACCTAGAAAAAGTTCTAAGAATACCAAACTTGTTCCAACATTGATGCCATCCCCTGTGCTGAATCTGAACTGACCAGTCTCACCCTCTCCTGACTCAGTTTTTCTGTCTATCAATGGAGATAAAAGAACATAGCTCACAGAGTGGTTGAGGGATTAAATGAGTTAAGGTATCACTGTATCACGTGCTTAGAAGTCTGACACCTAAAACAAAAAACAGTAGATAGAAATTTGTTAAATAAAAATAAAGCCTTTTCTACTTTCTAGTTTCTTGTGAGAAATAGGCTCTCCTCTATAGTCTAGCCTCATTTGCTCCAGGAACACTTTTACCCTCAAAGTCCTGGATGGCACTGGAGTCCGTTGTCCTCAAAAGGAGGTTTTGGCCATTGTACTGACCAAACAGAGGAAAAAGACTTGTACTAAAGTAGGGGCAAGATGGGAGGGTGACCCCTCACTAGGAAAGGAGAGGTGAGGCATGGTCTTCTGCAGTCTGGTCTGTCTGCCTACATGGCACCCTGCAGTTTGGCTGGGGAAGTATATCATCAAGCCTTTATTCCTGTTTCCAGAAAGTTCTAACCAGCTTAACTTTTACGTTCAGTTTGGGAGCCTAGTGAGCCCCAGACTGCTGCAGCCTGACATGATGTACCTTCCTCATGGCTTCTGGTTCACTCAGATGGGCTTGTCATTCTAACCAGACTGAGGTTTATCCCACATCACTTAGGAACTTCTGATACTCATCAGTTCACTTTAAATCCTATTCTGCACTGTAGAAACAGACTACCTCCTTTGATCTAAATCTTGGTCTACATCTTCATTCTTACAACCTCTACAATTTCCTATCTAACCCTCTGTGTTACTTTTTTCATTACTGTGTCAGAATACCCAGTGGAATAAAACTAAGAGATAATGGGTTCATTTTGGCTCACAGTCGCAGGGCTCTTCATGGCTAAAAGGCAGGATTCCTGCAGGATTCAGTCCACGGTAGTGAGAGATTACAACATGGCTTGTTCACACCTTCACGGAAAGGAGGGCTGAAAGTGGGGCCAGCTAGAATCCTCCAAGGCCCACCCCTAGTGGCCTGCATCCACTATGACCAAAGGTTCTAGAATCTCCTAAAGCAATGCAACTAGCTAGAGACCAATTCAAATGCTGAGTGTACAGGAAAATTTTACAATCAAACGATAATGCCCTTAAAACCATCAATGGCTGGAAAAATTAGAAGAGGATATTAAATACTCAAACAGTCATCACCCACTGAAAGCACTCAAATGACTCATCACCTACTGTATACTTAGGTCTCATGGATCCTGCAATGAGCTTCAGTCTGAATCTGATACATTACTTTCTGGCTAGGAGAATTGAAGCATCTCTCTCTGCCTCAGTTTCCCCGTCTGGATAAGCTGGAGTTATAATAGTCCCCACAAACAAGGGTTGTTATGAATCAGTAGCTACACAGGACTTAAAAATTACCTGCCATTAGTAAGTGCTAGTTATTATTAGATGTATTATCTCATTTAATAGTCATAAATTGAAGGTGTTAAAGGTGATCCTTATTTTACAATTCGAAATACCCATGTCCCAAAATTTAAGCAAGTGAAGATCCATTGCATTAAACTGGACAATGGACTACTGCTGAGCCATCATTCCCTGTTTCTCTAGATTGAAACTTTTGTGTACCAGGGCCTCTTACATTAAAGTCAATCTTTATACAGCCATTGAACTTGCCAGATTGGTTTTTAGACAATTTTCTTGGTCAATGCTATACTGTCTTTCCATCTACCTGACATTCCCAATAGATGTATGTATCACTAAGTCTTATTAAAGTAAATCCAAAAGTCTGAGATTAAAGATTAAAGTATTCTCAGCTCTGACATTCAGCAGGGAGCATCAAAGACAAAGTCCCCTGTCTGTTGGTGCTCAGTGTACATTAGGAGAGAGAGATAAACAGGTTAATATGCAATACAGCAAGTACTAACGAGTACAGTGAAGAGGAATCAGAACAAATGAGACTGAATAGAACCCTTCGACTTCCCTTAAGCCCTCCCTCACTGGCTTAAAGCAGTCATGTTTTGTGACCTACCATCTGACATCAATAGTCTTTCCAAGTGGCCAAGAAATTTCAGAGCAGAGAGGAGAGTAACACTTAAAAAAATCAACTCTGCAGAACAGATGGCTTAGTTATTTCATGCCAATTAAATCAGCGCTTCAGCTGCCGGATCCATTGCTCTCTGATCAAGCTGCAGAGAGCCTCTTGTGCTGGTGCAGATATCTGATTTAATGTAAAAGACGCTAATGGAGACAGACACGAGGGTCACACAGACAATTGAGCAATATTGAGATAAAGAAATTATACAACGGCAACATGGGGAGGCAAAGGAGCAAGCGGAAACAGTGGGACGGTGAGTGATAGGTGCTTTAAAAAAAGCTTTATGTAATTAGAGTAATGCCGAGCGGGTGACAATGCTAAGTATTCCATCCACTTAGGCGCACGTTATTGTAATGATGCACTCACTTTGTGCCAGATTCTGCTAAGCGCCGCATGCTGGGGGGGAGGGAGAGGGTATCAGAGGTATGTAAGATGTTGTCCCCACCTTGCAAAGGGCCCACAGCGACAAATAGACTCAGAAAGAAATAGCCAGAATCTAAAGTTCCATGAAAAACGGACAGGAGTCGGAACCAGAGTGAGAGGGATTCTACTTTCTTTCAATTCTTGATAAGGAATTCAATGATAATACAACTGACCTGGGCACATTTTAAAATTAGCAGGACTTTGGCAGCACATGAGTTAAAATTTAGCACCAAAGCCCACCTGTTGTGAAATAACTGGGTAGGACCATCACGATCATCTTCAACAGGCCACAGGGGCAGGCCACAGGTATCTGTATACATAAGGTGGAGTCAGCCCAGACATTAACGGATCCTGCTACCTCAGTCATCCTGTGAAGAAAGAAACCCCGAGATGGTACCTGAGGAATTGAGAGACAGACTCAAACTGAGAGGACATGCAGAATTATCTCTCCTCTTTCTGAGATTAATAATAAATAATTGTTTGTAGGTTAAACGAATGGTTAAAATGCCTGAGGCTCTTCCAGAAGGTAGGAGGAGCTTCCTGAGCCATCCATGAACAAAAGGGGGTGAAATCAGTTCCTGAGGAGACCTCTGAGAGACAGAGAAAACATGAGCCATTCTCTTGGATGTACATGTAGAAATTCCTCTCTGTTCCCAAAGCTCAAGGAAAGCATTTTTAAAACCCACAACCTATTAAAATGTGAGTGTGTTGTAAAAATAGCCAAGCAGAGTAACAGAGTAGCATAGAGAGCATACGAAAAAATGTCTATGCAGACATTTAATATCTTATAAAAGCAGTACTTCAAAACTAACAGATTGCAGTGGGGCGCACTGGTAGGATACACTGAAGAGAAGGAGGTAGGAGGCGAGCAAGATGGTGGACAGGACAGGCGGTGATTTATCCGCTAAGTACTACTTAACCATGGGAGAGGGCAGATGACTACCTTTTACCATTCAAAGGTATATCTAGATATACCAAGAAGGTAAGGCTGGCGAGATGACTCAGTTGGTAAAGTGTTTACTGCACCATCACGAGGTCAAGAGCTAGGATTTCCAGCACCCACATAAAAGCTGGTTGTGGCCGCATAAATCTGTAACCACAGCATTAGGTAAGGAGAATCCTGAGAACCTAGGAGCCTTCTAGGCCTGCCACAGGGTGAGAAAGCCTGTTTGATAAAGTAAGTTGGAGAGAGATAAAGGAAGATACTCAACTCAGCCTCCAGCCTCTATATGCAGATGCATACACATGTCCACACACACACATGTGCATGCATGCACACACACACACACAAAGCTAAAAGTACAAATGAAATTTTTAGGTGTTAAACATACATTTTAAACACTACTGTATAGACTCTTCATGAATAATAATAATAAAAAACTCTCAGGAGTCCTAAAGAAAAACATTGATAAGTTTAACTTAACTTAATGACGTCCTGCATGTTTAAAAATAGTCTCAGAATTAATGCATCTCTCAACACACACCAGTGAAGAGTCCTCATGCAAAAGATGGCAAGTAACAAAGAAAGTCACAACTGGCAAGAATGTACAGAATAAGAGACTGCAACACACGTCCTCGAATAGGACTTCTATATTAAATATGTCACTCAGGGCTCACAAACCATTGGGGAAGAAGGGTCCAAAAGACTGTGAGAGCTAGGGGTGTTGGATGACCACAAGGAAACAATTTTCCAGGTGGTCGTGAAGTTGCTTCTATGAACTTACAGCCATGGTGTCAGCATGCACAAAACCCATGCAAACTCAAACCGGACAAAAACCCAGCATATACCTTGAGAAACGGATAAGGAACCCCAATCTCAGTTGAGGAACTATTGGTAGAAGGAAGGATTTATATTTTCCTAGGGAGTGACACTAGATATGCTGGCCAGGCTTCCATGGATGAACTCACATTGACTGAGGGACATCTGGGAATTCCAACTTGACTTACATGAAAAAATGTATGAAATCCAGTGGGATTATGAAAAGGTACAAGATAGGAGAGAGGGTCTAATATGATCAAGAGGTATTATATTAAATCCACTAAATTTCAATAAAGAACCAGAGGTGGGTGATTACAAGGAAACAGTGTGTTTTAGACAGCAGGACAGTTACAAATATGAACTCACAGAAATGGTAACAGCGTGCACAAGACCTGTGCAAACTCAAGCCAGACAAAAATCCCAGCATAGCAGAGGAGAGGTGGGCAAGAAGCCCCACTGTAGTTGAAGAACTATTGGCAATGGACAGTTGCAGGGAGAGGGAGAAGCAGTTTTCTTTAAAGGTGGGACACCAGGTAGATTGAGCAGACTACAAGGGATGAAACCATACCCAAGAGCATTTGGGGAACATAACTTAGACTAGGTAGGTCTTTAAAATAATAGAAGACATCAAGTCAGGATGGAGTCGTAAGGTAGCTGTGGAGATGGAGGAGGGGTCTGAATATGATCAGAACACATGGCATGGAATTCTCAAAAGAATTGATAAGAACGCTTTAAAAGTCAATGAGATAAAACACTAAAACTTAATAGGAAATTGAGCAAACAGTATAAATGGGAACGCACAAAAGAGGACACGAAAAATCAAAAGATGTTCGATTTTATAGTAACAAGGATAATGTAAAATAAAAGTCATATTCATGGACACTTTTCCAGTACAATAGCAAAGTTAAGGTGAAATTACAAACAAAGTTGAAGTGATTTACCTGCGTGTAGATGAACATTACTGGCAGAAGATCAGAACTTTCTAGAAAGCAATTCGATGACATTTTAAATTCTGTTTATGGAGGTTCACCAAATCTTCCAGGAAACCTGGGCAGTTAGCCTAGAAAATATATGAGCAAAAGTAGTCTCTCTCTCCCTTTCTCCCTCTCTCTTCTCTGTCTCCTTCCCGCTATCTCTATCTCCCTCCTTCCCCCTAAATATATATAAAATGAACTGAATGTTTGTGTCCCATACCAAATTCAAATATTGAAACTCAATCCCCAATAGGATGACATTTGGGAATGGGACCAATTAGATCAAAAGAGTAAATCCTTCGTAAATGGTGTTAATAACTTACAAGAAGAGGCCAGAGAGCTAGCCCAACCTCCAAGTGCCATGTGAAATTACAGGAGAAGTAGCTTGTCTCCTGCCAGAAAAAGGGCTCCTGGATGAAGCTAATCATGCTGATACCCTAACCTCACAATCTCTATGAGCAATGTGTGAAATAACAGCGTTGGTGTAAGTTAATCTGTGGTAATTTGTTATGGCAGCCTGGACTAAGACCACATCACTGGGGATGAACAAAATATCCAGCATTAGCAGAGCAGTTAAATAAATGATGAGCGTCCATGGAACAGAATGCTATACATTTCTTAAATAAATGAGTATATGTGTTTCCACAGGAATACCTTCAACAAACAGCATTCAGTGAAAAGCAAATTTGCATCCAGTGCTGGAGCTTGAATATGAAATGTCCCCCATAGGCTCATATGTTTGAACACTTGGACCCCACTGGTGTTTGAGAAAGCTGTGGAACTTTTAGGATGCAGAATCTTGCTGGAGGAAGTAAGTCACTAGTGGCAGAGCTTTATAGCCTGGTCCTACTTTCAGTTCACAATCTGCTTCCTTGTAGCAGTCTGGTGCTACAACTGTGCCCGAGTCTATCCGGCGAGGCCTGAGGAATGAAAGACACACAAGACAAACACAAAAGACACACACAACACAGACACCAAAAATGGTGGAGAAGCTTCTGGTTTATTCCAGAAAGATCCTCAATATATATATACACCCAGTAGATGCCAGTGATGTACTGCAGGAAGCTCCATGGAGGGTTTGGGAGGGGACAAAGGTTCAGGCCCCCAGGGAGCATCCGAGTATGTGACCACACCTGGTTCAGACCACACCTGATTAACAACTGTGATTAGGCTTCTAAAGGTCAAGTTGTTCTCTGAGCAACTGCAGCTGACAAACTGAAGCTACTTCCTGGCCTGGAATCTAGCAGGGAAAAAGGCATGTTGGGAGGCCAGGCCCAACACTTCCTGACTGTAGATGCCATGTGACATCCAGCTTCCTGCTCTGCCACCATACCTTCCTGCCCACTGTCATGTCTTCTCTGCCACGATGGACTGCATCCTTTGGGAATTGTAAACCAAAAGAAGCCCTTTCTCCCTTAAGCTGATTTTTATTTAGAGTATTTTGTCACAACTACAGGAAAAGATACGAGGGGATAGAGTATGATATTATTTCTTCAAAGTCATATTAACCCAAAACTGAAATATATTTTAAGCAAATACATAATCACTCACTATATGTAGATGTAAATACAGCTGGGCATACCTGCCACACTATCTACAGCTGCTATAGCTATAGACACTTAATGGATGGAAATATGCACACGAAACTGATATCAAAGGTTACTTCTGGAATGAGAAGTTGGTTTGTAACGGGTGTGTAGGGGGAATTTTCACTTTGTAGCTTGCACATACTTCCATTAACTATACACATCTGCCATGAGTGACAATGGTAAGAATATATTTAAGTATTCTGTAACTAGAAGGGAAAAGCAGAAGACAAGAGAAAAAAGGAAACGAAGGAGGAAAGGAATGAAAGAATGAGGGAGGGGAGGGATAGAAGGAAACAGAGCAGATTTGAAGAGACTTTCAGCAATGTGGTGTTTGTACCTTTGATATAGAAAGAAGACCCAAGAAAGAGTTGCTCTGAGGTCGGCAGGTCACAGACGGAAGCTAAATGTTCCCACAGCACTGGGAGACAAACAGGCCCATTCAACCATCTTTGAATATCTTGCTGAGGCCAGTGAGCTAACAACACTTCTTGAAAAGGAAGACCTCAGGTGGGACTAGTTCAGTTTAGAACAGGGAGGCCCAGGGAGGTAACGGCTGTGGGCTAACGCAGGGGTTCTTGAACTTGGTTGCATAGTCAGTTATGGGAAGAGTCTCTAAATGCCCACAAAGTTGTGACGGAGAGCTATGGAAAGATAGAGGGCGGTTAAAAGCCAAGTCGATCTCACACAAAAATCTTTCCCTTTAATCATTATGTGCTAACCTCACCATCCTTTCCTTGTTATGTCACCTATGAAGCCCAGAAAGATTTAGTAAGTTCTTTATAGTCACACAGCTACTGAATGGTAGACAGGGTTTATATCAGTATCCTTGTGTTCTGAACTCCGTGTGCCCCTGAGCTTCATAAATATGTCTCTCGTTATAGCCCAGCAAGGTATTTAATTTCATTCCCATTTGCATATGAAGAAACTCAGGCTGAAGAAAAGTTGTGATCATAAGGGAAAAGAACTAGGTTGACAACCAGGCCATTCAAGGTCAAAGCCTATGTTCCTCCTTGCACTGTGATGAAAGAGCCCTGAGTTGCTATTATAGCATCTGCAGGGTAGTCAGTGAGAGAACTTGTAATAGATTCCTTTCCTGCACCTGTCCACGTATACCTAAGGACACCAAAGAGCCCATGTCTCAGCATTCTGCTTGTGTCTGTAACCCTGCCTAACCTTGACTCATATGGCTAAATTTGGGATCAGTGGGGTCTTCTCCCAGGAATTCAGAAGTGGAGCTACAGGCTGAAGGTTGTTCACTGTGAGTTCTCTACACAATCCTGTCACCTCAGGCCTCGGGGTGCAATGTTGCAGAACCATTGGTGACTGTGCATAAGCACTAACAAAAAGTAAGTCAGTCTACTAAGAGGGGAGAGTGACTCAGTGCCATCAAGAAGAGCAGAAAAGCAGACGAGTACTGGGTGTCCCAGCCAGAGACAGAGTGACTGCCTTGTTCTCTCTCTCTCTCCCTCTCTCTCTCTCTCTCTCTCTCCACTCTTGTCTCTCTCTGTCCCTCTGTCTCTGTCTCTGTCCCCCTGTGTCTTTCTGGTCTATGCATATGCTCACATATGTGTACCCTATGGTATGCACACAGGAAAACCAGAGGTTGACATATTTTTCCTCTCTCATTCTCACGATCTCTCACCAAACGAGGAGCTTAGAGTTTCAACTAAACTTGCCAGAACTATAATCCCCTCCCCTACATCCACCTGTCTCAGTCCCAACAATGCTGGAGTCACAGGCGTGTACTGTGATATCCGACCTTTTACACTTCGCCCACTGAGCCATCTCCTTAGTCTCACTGCCTTGGCTCTTGGATATTAGCCAGCCTAACAAGACCTAACTGTGTGCATGATTGTCTAAGGTAGCCTGTCTCCTTAGACTCTTGATCTATCATTTGGGGATTGTTTTCATACATATTCCTCTGTGTTAACTACTTTTGTGCTGTTACGACAGAACGCCTGGCAGAGACAACTTATAGGAGAGATGGCTTTAGTTCATGGTTTGAAAGGACTCAGTCTCTCATGACAGGCAAATCAGCACAGTTCGCAGAAAAGGCAGAAATCAGTAGGGGGTAGCCAGTGCTCGCCTGGCTTCTCCCGACCCCCTTAGTCAACCCCCAGCCCACAAGGTGGAGGTGCAAACACTTAGGATGGGTCTTCCCACACCAGTAAATCCTTTGCAAAATGGCCTTAAAGATACACCTAGAGTTATGCCACCGTCTCTCAGGGATTCTAAATGCTATCAAATTGGAAATGAAGATGATCACATCCCATTTCCCTTCCTTTATTCACAGATGTTTTCCTCGAGGAAAGAAGGTGGCTGAAGGTTGAAGGGAAATCAGTTACTATCCAAACACTGCTACTTGTCCTGAATGCTCTTTTCAAAAACCAATGTCTAGGGGGCTGGAGAGATGGCTCAGCAGTTAAGAGCACTTGCAGAAGAACCGGGTTCAATTCCCAGTACCCACATGGTATTTAACAATCCTTAGCTTAACAATCCATCCTTAGCTCCAGTTCCAGGAGATCCGATGCCCAATGCCCTCTTCTAACTTCCTCAGACACTGAACAACATAGGTGCACTTACACACAAGCAGACAATGCACTAATATGCATAAAATTTTTAAAAATTGTAAAAGATTCAAAACACAATGTCTAGAGTAGTTGTAGGTGCCCCCCAAACAGGAAGATGTTTAGTTCACAATACTTTTCCTTGTCTTGAAGGAGGGATTAGGAATGTCTGAATATATCACCTGTGACTCCCATAGAAAGAACCTCTTACCCGCTGCCAGTTACATCAGCAGGAAAACAGGCTGGAGAGAAGAAATGGTTCTATGAGGTCAAACGGCAAGTGGGACTAAGGGCATCACACTGGGATAATGAAGAGAATGCAGAGCGAAACATGTAAAGAGCTGTGGAGGCAGACATGATGGGCAGCCTGGCTGCACCTTCTGATGACCGGAATGGAGAGTGGGAAATTTGCCCCCTGGCACTGTCCTGCAGTACAGCATCAAAGCTGGGCCCCAGGAGGGGTCTGCACGAAGAATCTGAGTTATTTTCTGAAGCTCTGCGAGGATCAGAGACTTGAGGAGAGAGATTAATTGGTTTAGAAAATAAAGATAAATGTTTCCTGCCCTTTCGAGCTTGTGGGCTGAGATTTGTGCCCAGTAACAATCCCCCTTCCTTCAGGAAGCTCAAGTGGGTCACTGTTTCTGACAAACTGTCCTTGACTAAGATAGCCCACATAGAAAGTAAATTAGTCATAGACCAACATACTTTTATCGATATCCTTTTATTGTCTCAGTGGCTGGTTCACGCGGCGTTTATAGTGAAGTTCTAAAATTGCGGTTTCCTGGCCAGTGCGGATTAGTTAACTGCAGTGTGTTTTATGTCCCCAAAGCCACGTCTAAACCCGATCAATTTCCTCCCAAGGATACATGTTGTATACCGCAGCCTGGGTTGTGTAACCGATGCCCACGGAGTCTCCATCTTTACTCTGCTCTTTGGCAGTACCTCCCTTGACTGCTGAAGGCGATGCCTGAACTATGAACCTGTGTCTCAACACTCTGGTCACAGGGTGTGAAACAATACATTTCTCATTACTTTATTAGTTGACAACGTCGTAGATGTGTATAAAATATTCTGGTCACACTCATCTCACTGCTGTCCTCTTCGGACCCCACAGCCCCTCTGCCTCCCACCAAATCCCCATCGCACCTTCCCGTCGTTTGTTCTTACTTTGTTTTATCATTTTTGTTAAGTTATCATATCTGAAGTGTAAAAGCACTGTGCTTCGTCATGATGCTTACACACACACACACACATATGTATATCAGGTACTTCATATTCAGCATTATTAACCTCTCTGGTCCTCCTCATCTCTCCTGCTGGGCCCCTTCCTCTTCAAAATAATCTCTTCTGTGTTCATGGCTTTCACAAAAATTCTAGATTCTGCATGTGAGAGGAAGCATTAGTCTCCATCTTTCTGAGTCCGGCTTATTTTGCTTAACATGATAATCTTCAACTTTGCTCATCTGTGGTCACTTTCTTTCCACGTGACTGGCTGGCCTAGCTTGACCTTCAAGCGTCGATGTGTCGACGCTTTCCCGATGTTATCTGTGTGTCTTTTAGATATCCACAATTTTGGATTCCCTTGTTACCTTGGGAAAAACTGTCTGAAGCATGCACAGTTCCCAGTTTTCCGGCCTTATGACCATGACCCTGGGCTGTCTTGCCCTGTGTCTGCCATCTTGCCCATTTTTTTAAAGTCCTACTACCTTAGAAAGTAGTTTCAGCCGTGGATTCAGTGGAGAGAGCTGTGATTTGAGATGCTGTTCCTTTAACTCCTTTCATCTGCTCTTGATTTTTATATAATTTTTGTTTGTTTGTCTTCAAGACAGGGACTCTCATGTAGCCCAGACTAACCTGGAACTCGATGTGTTGCCAAGGCTAACCCTGAACCCCTGATCCTCCTTCCTTCTGCCACTTCCTAGATGCAAGGATTAGAGATGTCTGCATGGTCAAAGAAAATCCCCATTCTGTGTTCAGTTTGCTTTTTCTCAATCCACGGTGGCAACAGTAGTCTGGGAACGGCTCTCTTGGCAGCTCCTGAGAGTCACCCATGGCAGAAGCGTGGTCTGGTTCCAGAGCTACAGCACCCGCCCTACCTGGTGGACTCGGGTCACTGCTTGGTCACGACTCTCAGGGCTGTGCAGAGATGGACCTCAGAGGACTCCTTCCAAGTTCCAGTCTCCCTCCACAGACAACCAAATGTATTCAGCAACATTCTTGACAGGATATTCTGGCCTGAATTATTGCGAGCAAATTACCCGAGCCTGTTGTACTCTCCACCAACACCTATCCACGCTATCTTCAGGAACGGGGTTTCGTGTTTGGGAGATAGTGAGGGCATGACTTGGCATAACAAGGGCAGAGCAGGGTACGGGGCGCGGCATCTTAGCAGCCAACTTCATCGAATCATTCATTAACAGGGTTGGTGCGTCTGAGAATGAGAAACACAGAAACTGATTAGAAGGAGAATTTATCACCCTGCCTGGAAGAGTAAACAAAGCAGAGGAGCTGTCCATCACAGAGAGGTCTGGAACCACCTCGGCAGCCGACACCTGCTGCATGGCTGAGCGCTCACCTCAGAAAGGGAGGAACAAACATGCTGGAAAAGCTCTTGTGTCCTGCTGGATCTGGGGCCCTGGGACCATCTCTCAAATGCACCCAGAGTGCGCAGGGCCCCATAGGTTTCAGCAAAGCAAGGAAATGGTAGGGACATGAGGTGCTTTAGAGATTTATTACTGATCCACACAATGTTCTTGCCTGTCCTGACGATTCCCTGCCCTGTGGGAGGCTTACACTTGCTCCTCCTTGGACTGCACGTATTGTGTGACTTACTTTGAACAGGAAGATGGAAGCAGAAATGTAACTTCCGAATGGAAGCTTTCAGGAACATTGTGTGCCTGCCGTGGCTCTTATCTCCTTGTCTCTAGAGCCACAGTGATCTGAGGGAGGGAGACTGTATTAAGCCAACTCTAGAATAAAGAATAGTGCCCCAGAACTGCAGCTGAGTAATGACGGACATATAATGCGAGGGAAAAGCGAACACTGCAGCTGTGTCCTGACATCGGGGCTTCGTTGACTATTGCTGCTTCCTCTAGACGTCCTGGCTGTGCACATGTCCAACAGTCTCCCACACACACGTTCATTGTTCATGCAGTCATGAACGGCATCAGTGGGGCTGCCAGAGATATCTTCTTTTCTAAGCTTTGGTCAAGTGTCTCTAGTAGTTTTTGTGTTTAGCTCTGTCTACTCAGACACTAATGTTTAATTCACAAGACTAAACAGAGACAGAGTCTCCTGAAAATCCCATGCTGATCTGTAAGTAACCCTTACCTTCAAACGCTATGTTAGATACTGGGTCAAATTTCCATACTTGATCTAATTTTTTCGAGGTAATTTTTTCGAGGACAGATTCTCTTTCCGGTTAGCCTCCCATCCCTCCTAAGTAACTTTCTGGTACTTACTTATTCACACTAGGTCATCAGCCTTCTTGGCTACATGGGAGGCTTCTTTGTGAGCATATTCACAGTAGCTGGTGCCTGGCGTGGCGATGTATCACACTGAGGCAATGCAGGGCTCAGAAGGATCACCCCTCTTAAACTGTGTATGACACATTCATCAACATTTCTTCACAGCATTTGCTGTGATTTGGATCTGATTTAAGTATGTCTCTCCCAAAGGTCCATGTTGACAGTCTGATCCCCAAGGTGGGGACTGCAGGGAGATGGCAGAACCTCTATGAGGTGAAGCACAGTGTGGAGTCCTCAGCTCACTGGGAAGGGATTAGAGTAATCCTCACTAGACTAGTGTGAGTTAATGTGCAAGCACATGCCTGACCTCTGCATCTCCCTGCCTTCTGCCTTGCCACGTGACTTCCTCCTCCTTCAATAAAGTGCCACCATGATGACTCCAGCATCAAGAAGCCTTCACCAGCTCCAAGGCAATCCCAGCCTCTTACCCTCGGATATCCACAACTGTGAGCCACACAAATTTATTTTCTTTATAATGTAACTTGCCTCTGTTATTTCATTACAGTGACACATAGTTTCGTTTTAGCTTTCTCTAGTCAATTATTTTATTGCACATTTTGGTGCTTATTTTGGTGCACAGTATTAAATAGGAATTTTAATACTGTGAATTTTCCCAAAAAACTTAACCCATAAGGCATTTGTTGAATAATCATCTTTTTACTTATTAAATGCCAACATTCTTGCTCACAAATACTTATTTGCATTTAGCCCTGTTTCTCTGCGCTATTTCATTCCAAAGATGTGCTGGTTTCTACATGTTCCAGAGCATGAACAATGTATGTATTCATAATATGTTTAAATACCTACAGTGCAGTATGCATGTTTTTCATTATAATCTTGACTATATGTTTTGATTGACTTTAACTTACAAGTTAATTGGGGAGAAATAGAAATCTTTGTGAAGATAGAAATAGAATCTTTGGCAATCTGAGAACATATGTGTCTTTTCATTATTGAAATATATTTGTCTTTTTGTCTTTCAATCAAGTTTGTTTGTTTTCCTTTATAAAAGCCTACTCTAACTTATTACGTGCATTCCCAGACATTTTGGCTTTAGAACATTCTGTAAATAGCATTTTAAAAATAAATTCATGTGAATTCAAGTCCATTCAAGTTCCTCACTTTTTTCAAGCATATATAAAAGTTCACTTTTTGTGCAATGCTTCTGCACAGGGCCACATTATTGAACCTTCTTATTCACCCTATTCGTTTTTAAGGTGCTTTTCATGAGTTCTTCATAGTAGATTTTCCTATACTTTAAAAATAATAACTTTATCTCTGTTTTCCTAATATATCAGTGTCTTTTCTTGTTTTATTATAATTGTCAAAAAGTTCTAGACTACTGTGCAGTCTGTTTTGTTACTGATAACTTTTTTGTTTTATTACCTTTATTTATTTAGTGTGCGTGCATGTGTGTGTACACATGTGCTGCACACATGCACACATGCTCATGTGTACCAGAGTGCACTTGTAGAAGTCAAAGGACAACTTAGAGGCTCCTGGAGAACCGAACTCAGACCATCAGGCTGGGATCAAGCACCTCTACCTGCTGGGCCATCTTGCCTGTCCTCTTTTTGTATCTTAAACATCTCATCAATTTTTAAACAATGAATTTAAAAAATAAATCCCATTGGAAGACAATAACAGAGCCAGAGAGTTTTAGCACTTTTTCAGAGCCTGCAAAAACTTAAAGAATAAGGCTATGATTGTTTTACCATAAGCTAAATCTGTCACACCACAATTGAAAACACAGACCTAAACACTTTCTCACTTTCTCACTTTCACAGTCTTCAAATTTACCTGTTTCATGGGCTCCTCTGTCATCTATGACCTTGAATTTGAAGTTTGGTTGATGTGTAACTCCAAAGGCAAACCAGGTAATGCAGGATACAGTGTCCTGCCCATCTCCAAAACAAAGCAAATGTGTGTGGGCTACCCAAACTGAAATCTTGATGTAATTCTAGTGGGACGTATGGTCTGAATTGTGACCCTTAATTGTTCTGCTTTGATTCTGTGTTGCTGTGATAAAATACTGACCAAAAGCAACTTTCAGGAGAAAAGGATTTATTTGGCTTAAATGTTACAGTCTATCATCAAGAAAAGTCAAGGCAGGAACTGGAACACAGGAACTGAAGCAGAGAACACAGAGGAACACTGCTTACTGGCTTATTTCTCTGACTTGTTCAACTACCTTTCTTACATAGCCTACACTCATTTGCCCAGGGATGGCACTGTTCAGAGTGCCCTCAATCAAAAAATTGTCCCACAGACATGGCCACAGTTCAGTCTGTTGGGGGAAATTCCTCAGTTGAGATTCCATCTTCACAGATATCTAGGTTTGTATCAAGTTGAAAAATCTAACCAGCACACTAATTAATTGGCCATGTGTAGCTAACCCCTGTCCTGAGAACCCATTCAGCTATGGAAATGCCTGTGATAGCGATAATCTTTGCCAGCCCTTTCTTGTGGCAGGATAGCATTTACTATTTTGCTCTGTATAGTTCAGAACACTTTGGTAATAATCTTCTTTTATTAATAACACCAAGAGTGGCTTTCAGGTTTAGCCTCTCCTATCTTCTCTTTAAAATAATACAAAGACATTGAGATGAAGACAGTAAAAAGATAAAATTGATAAAATTCATGATGCTTGAAACAGGTCAGAATTGAGTTCAATTACATGGCTAGAGGATTATAGGGTGAATGGATCTGGATTAGCAAAATAAAATAAAATAAAACTGGTTCAGGCCCTTTATATCTGCTCACGAAAGCAAGAAAGCCTAAAATGGGTGAAACAGCTCTTTTTAAAGTCCACTAATTCCCATTGCTCAGAACATGAGGGCTGCAACAGTCAGACAACTGGCCAATCATCCTTGAAGGTCTGGCTAACACAATTTATAGACAGAAAGCAAATCCAAGGGGACAAATACCATGGATTGAGATTACATGGGTGCTGGCCCTGTGACGCCAGTGGTAAAGACAGCCAGAGTCTGGCAGCAGCACTCAATATCAATATCTGTTTTCACGGAGAAGTCTAGGTCATATGTGGGATTTGGTAATGGGCACGGGAAGAAGAGGTCACTTCAGAAAATAGGGGTCCACTAGGAAGGAACAGAATAGAAACACAAGTTGGCAAGAACTATAAAGTACCACTGCACACAACCTTCCAATTGACCATAGACTGTATATGATGGCGTTCCCACAAAATTATAAT
The DNA here is from genome assembly GCA_035773235.1 of Eospalax fontanierii. Taxonomy (NCBI): domain Eukaryota; kingdom Metazoa; phylum Chordata; class Mammalia; order Rodentia; family Spalacidae; genus Eospalax; species Eospalax fontanierii. The sequence continues at coordinate 49,726,397 of CM069546.1, read as the reverse complement.
GAAGATTTTCCATTGACTATGACATCATAACCATCATAATGTTGACTGGTGACATCATAGCCATCATAATGTTGACTGGTGACATCATAGCCATCATAATATTGACTATGACATCATAGCCATCATAATGTTGACTGGTGACATCATAGCCATCATAATGTTGACTGGTGACATCATAGCCATCATAATGTTGACTGGTGACATCATAGCCATCATAATATTGGAGCTCAGCTCAGAGCCCACTTGTGATTGCGCCCATGTAAGCAAGCCTACCACATTACCAGTTGTACAAAAGAACAGCACATGCAATTATCTCCAGTGCATAACATTCAATAGCAAAGGCAATCAGCTCTGCTCCTGGTTCATATATTTGCTACACTGTGCTTTTGTCATTATGTTCGAATGTGTTCCTAGTTACTAAAAGAGCTTTACACCACCAGCAGCCTCAGGCACCTCATGTTTACTGTGTTTTTTATTGCATCATGTTCTCTCTTGATGCATTTCATTTCATGTGTCATTCCTCATGGCCTTGGGCTCATTCATACATACACACACACACACGCACACACACACACACACACACGCACACACACACACACACACTCACATACACCTCTTTCATATATATCCCACAGACATGGCCACAGTTCGGTCTGATGGAGGAAATTCCTCAATTGAGATTCCCTCTTCCTAAGTACACTAATTAACTGGCCCTGCATAGCTAAGCCCTGTCTTGAGAACACATTCAACTGTGGAAATGCCTGTGATAGGGCTAATCTTTGCCATCCCTGTCTGGCCACACAGCCTAGGTGTGTAGTCTTCTATACTATCTAGGTTGGTGCAGTTATAACCTTTGATATCCATGTAGTGATGGAATCACGCAACACTGCATTGGGCTTTGTGTGGCCATGTTTTATCTTTTAATTAGAGAGTTGAGAAGGCGTTCCAGCACCAACCCACCACTCTCTGTCTCAGATCTTTGCAGTGGCTCCTTCATGGTCTCTCTTTGCTTCTTGCCTGTATCTCATGGTCTGTTCTTAACAATGGCACCAAAGATTCTTTTTAAATGTACGTCAGATCAGCCAGTCCATAACTGTCCATAATCCCATCCCTCAGCAGGCTGAGGCAGGAGGATCCTAAGTTCCAAATTAGTCTAGTTTGCATAATTAGTTCCAGGTCAGCCTGGGCTATATAGCGAGGCCCTGATCTCCCCGCCACCCCCCACCCACAGATCTTAAAATGTAAGTCAGTGCCTACTCGAAAATCCTAGCTCCCTGTCAGAGCTTCAAGGACTCACTGGTCTAATTCCTACCTACAGATCTGCTGAGCTTCTGTCCCAAACCACTCTCTTCAGCCAGACAGGCCTTTCTACTCTTTCTCAAGCCACATCATTTTATGTACAGCTCTGTTACTGTTCAAGTGTGAGCTATCTCCCATGTGTTTGAACAAGTCAGTCTCCAGCCACATCACTGATTCTGTTGGTTGTGGAACCTTGAGGTTATGGGGCCTCCTGGTGGAAGCAGGTCATGAGGAGTGGGCCTTTGAAAGATACCCACTTCCGGTTGTGACCCGCACTGTCTGCCTCCTGTCTATACTGTGTGAAGCAGCCACATGCTTCCACCGTGAAGACTGAGCCACTCCAGTCATCATGTTCCTGTTATGAAGGACTGAGACCATCTGAAATCATGAGCCAGAACAAGTCATCCTCTCTTTATGTTGCTGGTTTGATCGCAGAAGTGAGATAAGTAGCTACTGAGAACTTATTCTACCCCGTGACACTGGCCTGCGTAATTCCCATAAGTCTTAATTTCTTTGCAAGTATCAACCTATGAGACAAGGGCTTATTGCCGCCTCCCCTGTTCCATGTCCTGTCATCTGCTTTCTTCTTTCTCAATAGCAATCATCACAAATAAATCATATTTGTTAATTTACTCACTATTTGTTAATATGTGTTAGTTATTTTTGGCCTCCGATAGAAGAAAGTTCCTAAAAATGTCAAGTTCCTAGAATTAAATGTGGTTTCTTCATTTGTGTGTCTATGGGTTTTAGAGAAAACACAGCACAGAGTAGGTGCTCAACAAATATTTGTTGGGAAAAAGGGTAGATGAATGGATGAATGGAAGGATGAATGAATGAATGGGCAGAAAGACAGATGGACAGACGGATGGATGGAACTTAAATGTCAAAGTAAAGAGGAAGAAAGAGTTTCTGCATGGCATACTTATGAACAAGGAGTCTCTAAAGTTACTGTGTGAAAAAGAGACTGTGGGAAGTAGGCGAGGGGGCCATGCAGAGAGAATGGGGGAGCCTGGGGAGATTTCTTCTTTTCAAAAATGATTAAAGAGAAAAGGAACAGGAGAAACACAATTTTCAAAAGCTGCTAGCTAACAGTTTTATAGTAATGTTTCCATATAGACCATATGCTCAAAGAAGTCTTCCTTTGTCTTAAATTTAAAGTATACACAAAGACAGCACAGAGTTAACGTGTTGCTGTTAAATGTGCCCATCTCTGAACCCTGTGATCAGTAGTTGGGTTCTTTCTTCGATTTGGGAATAATGTATTCAGTGTTGCTTTGATTATAAATTTACTCTTCTTCCTCCCAATGACTGTTCCTCAGGAATCTCCAGTTTCTGTCATTTAGGGATGAACTGCAACATTCACGCTTCGTCATTCTCCTTCTTCTCTGCATTCTGGAGCTTCCCAAGTTTGTGAAATGCATCATTGCTTCCATTTTCTAGTGCGGCTTAAAATTCTACCACTGTTGGGTTCCTTATCTTTCCTCTTATCTCAGGCTGCAACTTCTTCCAGACTCTGCCCTTGGGGGGGGGGGGGGAGGAGTGCACGAGGCCTGTGTGCTTCTGCGTGTCCACATACTCGACTGAATTCTCTACTTTCTTGCCTACTGTCTGGAGTGTGTGTCTGTGTTATGTGGTGTATGATATGTGTGTGATATGTGTATGTGGCGTGTGACATGTGTGTGATATGTATATGTGTGTGATGTGTGTATTTGTGTGATGTGTCTATGTGTGGTGTATGTGGATGTGTGCAGGTGTATGTGTGATGTGTGGTATGTGGATGTGATGGTGCATGCATGTGTGGGGGTGGCATAATGTGTGTGTGTGTGAGTGATGTGGCTGTGTGATGTGTGAAGGTGATGTGTGTGTGGTACATGTGTGTCTGTGTGTTGTGTGTGATATGTGGCATATGTGTATCTGGCAGGTCTGTGGTATATACACATGAGTGTTCAAGTGTGTGTGGCTGTACACACATGCAAAGGCCAGAGCATGACAATGGGTGCCTTTCTCTAATGTTCTCCAACTTTCTGCCTTGAGACATGATGTATCATGAACTGGAAATTCATTATTCGGACTAGACTGACTGACCAGTCAAGTCTCAGAACCACTTGCCTCTGGCCCCTGAGGCTGGAATGGCCAGAACAGCTTTTTATGTGCCTTGCTTTTTACACAGGTGCTGGATTCAAATTCAAATCCTTATGCTTTCAGAGCAAGCACCCTCACGCTCTGAGCTATCTCCTCAACCACTAGTTCTACTTTTTTATGTTGAAATATTTTCCCCCATGGAACTCGAGTTTTAATGCTTATTTTCCAGCCTTGATAAAAGGCATTTCCATCGTCACCTAGAGCTTGGAAACAACAGGTCTCCTTCACTTCCCTGTCCTCTGCCTGTATGAGACAATAGTGTTTTGATTATTTTCACTACCAGTTAAGGGACTTAGGAGTATGTGGATGAGTTGGAAAGGAAGCCAGGTACCATTGGGGTCTTTGTCATGTTTCTGATTCATTCGTCAAGTTACTGAGCTGGTTATGAGCTATCTTTATTTTAGAATCGATGGAGCTTGACCTCTGCTTTAAATAAACATTAAGTATTGGGTTTTTTCCAATTTCACAGTCTATACTGTCAAGAAAAACTCTACTTGTTATAGAGAAGGCCCTGGAAGAAGCTGCCTGTTGACCGAATGAAATTCAAACAGTATTTCCCACGTGTACCGTGACTTATCCTTCTTGTCAGACATCACTCAATGAAAAATTAATATATCTTCATTAGATTCATAGAACAACACAGAAGACCCAAGCCCTGATGATTCATCCCACACAGACTTCCTGACTTCTACAGAGTTCTTTTCAGTGCTAGAAATAGAACCCAGGACCTTGCACATGCCGGCCAGTCCTCCACCACTGACCTACGCCCTCAGAACACTTATTGACACATTATTCATACTTCAAACCCAAGAGTTTTTTCCTGCAATTTTTTTTCTCCTCACCTGCATCTAGTTTTTCCACACCACACTCCCAAACACCTCTCTTTGCATCTCTCATTTCTTTCATCTTCTCGTCATAGTTATTTATAGGGACGTCTTATTTCACCTATGTAATCCACAAGATAAAAATTACTTGCTCTTTAGATGAAGTAGACCTTAACATCCTCTAGCATTTTGTAGGACTTAAGGTTGAAAAAGAAGAGGCACGTTTGGATTGTCAGGCCGTGGACTTCACTCCCATCATCCCTAAGCAGTCATGCCAGGAGCAGAATGCCTGAACTCCTGAACTTCTAAACCAAGGTCGGCAAATCATCTCTATAAAGCCAGATGGCAAGTATTTGGGGCTTTACAGGGTGTGGAGTGCTGCTCTATGAACTCTGTTATTAAAACATGAAAGCAGCCATAAGCAATACATAAAAATCCCAGTGATTGATTTCAATAAAACTTTATTTTAAAAAATGGGACTAGCCAGAGCCTGTATGTTGCCAACTTATTTTAGATAGTGGGATTCTCTGCTAAGATAGTAGAAAGCGGGCAGGATTTCTTGCTGCACTGTTAAGTATGGGCTTTTGCTTTACAGTATATTTTAATTGAATGTTTTGTCCATGTCATACAATACATCTTAATCATATTTAAACTCCCTCCCCTGTCTGTACCTCGGCTGTATCCCCCTCCTCGCTAGACTTCATACATTGTGTCATATATGTTGTTTGGGTACCCAAACGTCCCTCTGCATGTGTCCATCACCTAGAGCCTGGTCAGCATATCTTGCTAGCGTCACTCCCTTAAAGACCAACTCTCCCTCACTCGGCTGTATCAGCTGCCAATCGCTCCTCGGCTACAACTGGGGCTTCTTGCCCATTTTTTCAGTTCTATGCTCATTTTTTCTCAGGTTTGAGCTTGCATGGGTCTTATACATGCTATCACCATTGCTGTAAGTTCATATGAGCAAGTTCCCAACTGCCTGGAAGACTCTGTTTCCTTGTGGTCATCCACAAGGAGTCTTTTCACCCCCTCTTCTACAGTGGTCCCTGAATCCTGGGTGGCAGAGGTTTAATATAGGACTCATATCCAGAGTCACACACTCCGCAGTCTCTTATTCGCTACATTTTGGCCAGTCGAGGCTTTCTGTGTTAATTATCCTTTCTTCTGTTTATGAGGAAGGTTCACTAGTGAGAGTTGAGAAATGCATCAATATTCTATCAACACTCTGTTCTGCTGTTCTATGAGTCTTAGGTGTAGAGGGTTTCATTGTGTCACTTAAAGCAGGGCATCTCACCAACATTTATTCTCTATGTTTGACCAGTTGTGGAACCATAGAATAGTCTCCATCTGTTGAAAAAAGAACTTTCTGTGAAGAGTGGTGAGAGGTTTACTTGTCTGTAACTATAAGGATGCATATTTAGTGTACTGTAAGAAATTACGTTTGTCTAGAGATATGACAGGCATAAGTTTTGATCTATGATCTATGACCTCTCCATCCATGTGTATTTGACTATATTTATAGTACTGCACATGAATTCTTTCCCGTTGAGAGGGCTTTAAGTCCAATTAGTTAGCTATTGACTATCCCCAAGATAAAAGCGCCACAATTGCACCAGTAGAGATAGGTTGCTGTGCTGGTCATTGTTGTGTGTGACACTTTACAACTAGGTAGGACCAGTGATTGATTTTCTCCCTTAGCAGCTTGCATAGTATCCTCTGATACCAGGAGAGCTAGTCATCAGAGAAGAGGCTTCCAGGTCTGTTCCAGTCCCATTGTTCCAAGTCCTGTGTCAGAAGTATGTCCTGTTTTCAGCAATAGGGTCTTACTTTCAAGTTCGGGGAGGAAATCAAGGTAGACCAGCTGACCATTGCAGAAAGACTAGTCTCTCCCATGACCAATCAGCAATGCAACTGTGTTTGTTCAGCCAAGAACAGAGAAAACTTTATCGAAAATCTAGTGATAACATGAAGAAAAAAGTTTGCCCAACCAATCAGGTGTCATCAAACTTCGTGGAAGAAGTGACCTATTTCTCAATAAGTCAATATGAGAACATCTCATAAAACAATCTTTTAAAAATTCAATAGCAAGCAGAACTCTGTATAATATCTTAAAGAGGTCCCATCTGTGGTCCCCCCACCCTCCCCAGCAAACATAGGTTCCAGCAAAGGCAGCTGTTTGCAGACTCTTATAGCAGCTAATTCTGCAAACTGACCTACTTCTTCCAAGCTTAGCTCTGCAAACTGGGTGGTTTGAGCAAGCCCTGTGTGTGGCAGGTTTCTTTTTCAGATACTGCAACCTGGTTTCTATTTCATGACTGCCAACTTTGAAATTTGCCTTTATGGTTTCTTGGGCTTTATAGGGATTCTTAAGAAAAAAAAAAAAAAAAAAACAACAGTGGATAAGAATGGTCATGTGCTGAGCACAGGTGAGGATTTTCTGGGGTCCAACCAAGTCCTCTTGTTCTTCTAGAGCAAGATTCACGAGTTATTCACTCTTCCGGGTAGCACTCACAGGTCCTAGTGTCTTTCATGGCATATTCATCCACAAACTATTTGTGGAGTGAATACGTTTAAGGAATAAGAAGGGAGAGCAGTGAGAAAGAGGGCCTCAAAGTGGGGCTAATAGACTCCGTTTTTACTCATTCGTTTAGTAATAAATATTTACGGAGACCCTCTCCTGTCACATACTCACACAGTCAGCAGATGTACCATTGCCACCTTTTCTCAATGCCCAGAGTCTGTATGTTCAACGTTGGAGAGGATCTTGCAGAATGTCGTACATGAGGCTTAATTCTTTTCTCCAGTTTCTAGATCTAATGGTGTCCCACTGCACTCTTCTCTTCCCCTTCCAAGTCTGCTACACTCTCCCTCCTCCTCAGTAGTCCCCTCCTTCTGCCTGTCACATGTGTTCCACCAGCCCCATGAGGCCTAATTTTTTTTCAAAATATTTTATCTATTATATTATTCTATGTGTGTGAGTCTGTTGTCTGCATGTATATAACTGCACCCATGTCATGCAGTGCCATCAAAGGTCAGAAGAGGGCGTTGGATCCCCTGGAACTGGAGTTATGGACAGTTGTTAACAATCATGTGGGTTCTGGGAACCAAACCTGGGTCCTCTGCAAGATCAGCCAGTGCTCTTAATTGCTGAGTCATCTCTCCAGCCCGGGGCTTAATTTTTAAGGTAAAGAGACAAATTTGAAATTTGGAAGTCACTCTTCCTTATTTCCATGATTTTATAACTAATAAAAATCACACATGCTTTCATACTGTTACTGGGGATAGACAAATAAATACTGTTTACATTCATCCACACTTTAAACAGTTGTTAGGTACACTGATGGGTGTTTTATTTAGTGTATTAATTAGAATCACCTAGATCGCCATATTTCTCATGTATATTTTGATATCTGTACCTCGGTATAATTAGTTCCCTTTACATTTTTTATTTTATGCATTTAAGAGCATTATTGTGAGGCAGAGTCTGCAGGTTTCAGCACACTCCCACAGGGGCCTACAGCAAAAGTGCTGTGAGCAACACCCCAGCACAGTGCCCAGAAAAGCCATTGATCTCCATTAGATCTGCATGGAGCGGGGAGTGGTTAATGTTACTGCTCTTATTAGGTTTGGATGTCTTTTTGAGTTCTTTAACATCTCCGATGGGAATCACTAGGTATCACAACAGATTCACTGCCCACAACACACATTTCAGACCCAGTGTCCTCCAGCATTGTTATGTCCCTGGACTGGCTGACAGAACTGTACCAGCTTTTCCTCAGATAGTGATTCAAACTCACTAGATCTTCCTGCACCGTGATTCCATTTGTGCTTTAGCTTGGAATAGTCCTTGAATGCCTCATGCACAAAGATGGCTCTCTCTCTCCTAGTTATTCTGCTAATCTGAATTTCTCTTTTTCTCTTTATATTCCTTTGATTCACACTCAAGGCGGACCTGAGTGAGAACTGCTTGTTCAGGTAAGGAAGTGAGGATAGACACTCTTCCAGTCCCCAAACTCATTCCTCCCTAGAACAGAGAAACCCTAACCATGTAAGGTCAACATCAAGACGCTGCCTGGTCATGTTCTGATGAGCATGGTCAATGTGAGATTAAGGGCATGTGTGTGAGTACTGCCCAAGCATGATCTCTGAGCATCTCAGACACACTGCAGTGCAGTTTTATCCTGCTTATTGGAGCTGGTGTGCACCAATGTTTCATCTACTCATCAGAAAGCATATGATTTAAAATGTGAGCTTTGGGGGAGAGAGAGGTGGGAGGAGAGAGGAGAGAGGCGAGAGAGGACCCCTTAGGCAGCATGGTTAGCCATATACAGTCGCCTGGCTTGTTGGAAAGATTTGGGCTGAATGTGGGGTACAGCTCTCATAATGAGAATGAAGTAGACTCCATTTCCATTGGCCATGGCTTCCTGCATATGCAAATCCTTCTAGAAAAATCCAACAGGCAGCTCCCTCTGCCTATATGAAACAAGAGTGACAGCAAGCTCAGTGACCGAAAGAGAAGTGACTGCTTTGGGCAGAGTCAACAGGAAAAGCCCAAATATGTGAGCTGGAAGGGTATCCCTCCATGCCTTTGTCTCCTTCAGACTTCCATGGATGGAAAGGTCAAGCAGGAAAAAACATGCTAAGAGTTTCAAAAATGCCAAAGGCGAGACCAGCACTAGGATGGAGAAACCTTTGTGGCAGGACTTAACACACACACAGTAATATTATTCCTTCCTACAAAGCAAAACAGTATTTACACTAAATGTATCTTTCTCTCCAATGTGCCTGCTTTGTAGACCAGGAGAAGAGAGTGTAGGCGCAGCAGTCCAGACATCTGCTACTAGCAGTCACACACCATCAATCCAGCCTAATAACTTCATTTTCCAAATGCATAATACCTCTTCTATTTGGACAGCTGTCACCAAACAGACATGGACTCAGAAACCTTCCCAGACAAATCCATTTTCAGCTGTGCAGTGTAGGGTGGAAGGTGGGCTGTCTGGGAGAACTGGGATTTTTCAGCTGGAGAGAGGTCACCAAAACTCTCGTAAAGCATTCACTGTGTAAGCCCATTCTTGTATAGCCCCACAAACACATTTAAAATTCACAAAAATGTATGCATGCATTTGGCTCTCACCCTCCACAACCCCATGCAAACGAGCATTAGACAAGATCTCTGAACCAATACTTCTGCCTTAGTCCAGTCTGGACTGCTGTATCAAACTACCAAAGACTTGGCAATTGACAAAGAAAAAGAATTTATATACTACAGATTAAGGGTTTGCGTTGTGTTACACTGTGTTGTAATGGCATGACAGGTGAGAACCATCAAAACATCAAATCCATAGCCCCAAGCTCTTGTGTGACTGACACTGATTCTCTCATGAGGTTGGACCCTGAGATCCAAACACCTCCAATTAAGCCCCGACTCCCACTATTTTTGCCTTGGGTATTAAGTTTTTAATACATGCCTTTTTTTGGAGTGCGGGGTAGAAGACATTCAAACCACAGATATTTCCAAATATAAATCTAAAAATTATAAACAACTACTTCTATTTATTCAAGTCTAACCCCAGAGTGACTGGAGATTGTAATTCTACTTTCTGTGTCTTGTTCCTTTATAACTTAGTGCCAGAGTAGAGGGTGGCACTTTTGCATCCCATGGACAAGACAAAGATTAGAAAACTAGAAATAAAAGGAAGTAAAAAATAATGACAAAGCCACTTCTGCAGTAAGTGTGTATAGCCTGGTCAGCTGCCTAATCCTTTGCCAAACCACAAGGCCATTACAGGGAGAAATTGGTGGGTGATGGTGAAGAGAAAGAATTACACTGTGGCCTATTGTCTGAGGACTGGTCTCCCAGCCAGGTGACATCTGACTTCTGGCGATGTGAAAGGCAAATTATATCACAGAAAACACAAAGGGAAAATGTTGATCACTGAGCCACTGAATTTCATCTCTCAGGCTCTGTCCTGCACCTGGAGTCCGCCATCCATTCCAGTTCTTAAACTTACTCCTGCCATTTGTGAAACATAAAGTCAGTCATGTAAAAGTCAGGCTTGGAGCTGAGGTGATGGCTCTGTGGATAAAATGTCTGCCATGCAGTCGTGAAGATTTGCATTTGGATCCCCAGAACCCGTGGAAAGCAGGTTGCAATAACATTTATCTGTCAAACCAGCACCCCTGTGGTGAAACAGGCATTCAGAGACAGGAAAATCCTGGAAACTCGTGGGCTGACTGTCTTGGCATAAGTAACAGTGGACATAATAAAACGGACTCTGCCTCAAACAAGGTAGGAAGCGAGATCAAAATCCTAGGCTGTCTTCTGACTTCTACATTCATGCTAGACTCGCACACATGCCTTTACACACAAACACACATACACTCATGCACATACATACATCATATACATATACATATTAAAAATAAAAAAATAAGCTGCTGAGATGACTCAGTGGTTAAGAGCACTGGCTGCTCTTAAAGAGGACCTGGGTTCATTTTCCAGGACCCACATGGAGGCTAACCTGGAGTCCCCATCCTTAACTCCAGTTCTAGGGGGATCCAACGCCTTCTTCTTCCCTCCACAAGTATTGGATTTTTGGGTGCACTTACATACAAGCAGGTAAAACATTCATATACATAAAATAAAAATAAATATTTTTAAATACATGATAAAGCTAAAAGTCAACTTTCATGTTGAATTTTATGCCCATTTCGGATTAGGAGTTACTGGGCCCAAGTTAGAGTTGGAAAAACTGAAATTCAAAAGGAAAATTACTGATCAAAGTTATGTAGTTAATAAAGGGAAGGGACTGGTGTCTTCATCATAACCTAGCTGAGGACTTGAATTCCCCTGGATATTTTTTCATCCCTGTTTACATATTGTTCCTGCCTGCAAACTGAACCTGAATCATACAGTCTTCAATAAGGTCTCCAAGTTCATTTCTAATTAGAAATAGTCACAGATTTTCACAAGCACAGTTATGAACTCCCATTTATGGTCGGAAATCAATGGAACTTGTGTACTGAGGTTCATACAGGGTCATTCAAAATTCAAAGGAGAATAGGAATAGAAATGTGCAGCCAGATCTGCAGATTGAAACTCAGTCCACATGATAAAGTTCCAGTTACAAACTATAAGGTTCTGGGTACACTGCTTAACTTCCCTCTGTCCTCAAACTTTAAACAGTGATATGTATCTAATAGTATGTTATTGTAAGAAGAATCTATAAGTGAGTGTTTTTGAAGACTAAATTGGGTCAGATATTACCCAATTGTTTCATGTTTTCCTCCTATAGCTAAATGTGAAGTTCCATTTCCAGAATAGAAGAGAAAGATTTCAACATGTTGATCCACAGATAACTGCTGTAAACTTTGAATAAAATGATCTTGAAAGTACCACTACCAGAGATTTCTGGAGTCTGAGGAAAAGCGAGACATTTGGAAGACGAGTCAAAACACAAGAGAAGATAACTTTCAGGAGATGAGTTTCTCACCTGGTCTTGACCTGAAAGCAGATGTCAATCACCATAGGGAAATAAGACTACGGAAAACCTCTGGCTTTCTGGTATAAGGAGCCAAGGAATAGAAGATGGGACACTGAAGGGCTATTAAAGAGTGGGAGGGAGTGTATGTCTTTGTCTCTTCCAGGTTTTGGTGGTCAAAAGCATTCCTTGAGTTGTAATCACATGTGTCTGACCTTTAATTCTGTTTTCATGTGTACATCTCCTGAGTGTCTGAGTCTACCATCTTCTGTCAGAAATAAGACACTTGTCAATGGATTTTGGTCCCATAGGTTATCCCAGTATCAAATACCTCAAGGTCTGTCAAAAGTACATCTCCAAAGATCTTTTTTTCCTAAATCAAACAAAATTCGCAGGGTCTCAATGCTAGGACCTATGCAGCTTTTGAGAGACCATTATTCCACCGACAGCAAGTACCAAGCAGAGTTTCGTGTACAACAAGGATAAAATTTGAAAAGGTATATAAATCAATAATCTAATATGGAAGCACCATGTTAGTATGAAATAACCACATAAAACTTTTAAAACAGAACATGGATTCTGAACCTGTGAGACGATCAGCTGGGGAGTATTATTTCCATTTTGTAAATAGCATACATAAGAACCAAAGAACACACGTGCTTATCTCAGACCATTCCTTCATCACAGCATGGGGGTGAAGGTTCTTTGAGTCTCAACATCCTGAGAAAGGAGGGAAATATTCTCTCTTTAGAGATGTAGGAGGGCGCCGATGCACGTGAAGTTGCTGACACGAGGTCTGATAGGTAGTGAGTTCTAAGAAAGGAAGAGGGAGAGAAGCTAAAATTCTTCAAAGGAAACTGTCTTTTGTAAATGGTGGAGCTGATATTCAAGTTCTGATGCATCTGTCTCCCACAGCCCACACCCATGGTTCTTTTTACCATAACTTTAAAATATCAAACATAGAAACTGTGGTAGCCGTTCTCCCTCCTCCCCTCAAATCCTAGTTCTTCTATGACTGGATATAGAAGAGGAAATGATTCTTCTTCATAGTCTTTTTCCTCATCTTCATCTTCCTCATTGTCTTCTTCCTTTTCTTCTTTCTCCTCCTCAGCTCGTCTTTATTTAGCTATAATTTACACATGATTAATCTATTAATGCATATAATCTATCCAGGTGTGGTCCATACCTGTAGTCCCAGTACTCCAGGCTGAGATAAGATTTCATAGTTCAAGGCCACCCTGGACTATACAATATCATCTTGGCTCCTAATAAAGAGTTTACTACAGTCACAAAACTATGTAACCATCACCCCATCCCATCCATCCATGCCCGTTAGCCCTCTGTTCCACACACACACCTGATCCCTAAGCAACCGTCTGTCTCTTTTGCTTCTAAACAGATTTGTCTCTTCTAAATATGTCAAAGAAATGGTACTGTACAGTGTGTGATCTTTTGTGAATGACTTATTTTGTTTAGCGCAATGCTTTGAATTTTATATGAGCACTTCATTAGTTTCCATTATCAAATAATATTCCAGTCTATGGACATACCACATTTTATTTATTTATTTATCAGTAGGCAAACATTTGGTTGTTTCTATTTTTGACCACTACAGATATGCTAACACAAACATTTGCATACAACTTTTTTGTAGACATAATTTTCATTTCCTACATTACACCTAAATGTGAGCCTGCTGAGTCATGTGACAACCCTGTTTAAGTTTTAGTAACTACTTATTTCATGGTTGCTGTTATCATGTTATACTTTACACAGCATTGTATGCATGTTTCAGTTTCTACACATCCTTGTCTCCATTTACCATTGGTCTCTTATTTTATCCACCACAGTGACTGTGAAGTGCTCTCTTAACAGAGCTTTTGAGTCGCCTCTGACTGGTGACTACTGATGCTACTTCTCAACTTCGGTGAAATATCAATCGTGGTTCCCTAGTGGGTGGCCCTTTTGCGGAGGATTAGGAGATGTAGCCTTGCTGGAGGGAGCACATCACTGGGGGCTGGTTTTGAGAGTTCATAGCCTTGCCCCACTTTAAGTTTGTCTTTCCACTTCCTGTGCCTGCTTGGAGATGTGAGCACTCAACTTTCTGGTCTAGCTGCCTCCAGTCATGCCTCCCCTGCCATGATGGACTCTTACCCTCGGGAACTATAAGCCAAATAAACTCTTTTTTCAATAGGTTCTCTTGGTCATGGCGTTTTATCACAGCGACACAAAAGTAACTAATACAATACCCATATAAACTTTGGGCCCTCTTTTAAAACTGACTTCTTTCTTTCACTGTAGTGTTTCCATAACAACATGAAAAAAAATTAGATAAAGTCCAGTTTATGACTCTTTTCCTTTTGTTACTTGTGCTGACGTCTGGGTATTGGGATCAACCTATATTGCTTATGTTAATATACTTGCTTGTTTTCTGTTTCCCAGCAAATTATAATTGATCTGAAAACAGAAAGCCAATGTGCTGGTGTTGCCATTCCATCCCCAGTGCCTGAAAAGTTGTTGACCCAAAGCAGGCATTTGAGACATAATGTGCACGACTGAGTGTAAGATTCCTCACACTGTCCCAGAGGAAAGCAAGACTGGCCGTAGCATGCTGGCAATAGGGACGATGATGGAAGGTTAAGACTCGGTTTGTTTCTACTCAAACAGCATCTGAAAAGCATCCCCTGAAGCTCTCATTCTTTCTCACCTGGAACCTGGGCTCTGTGGATTCTAAGGAAACAGAGCCCTTGCTCAGAGACTGCTGCAGGCAGGGTACTGCACGGGCTGCTTGCACAGAAATGAGGCTGAGCCACTGTTAGGTGACATCTGCTCATAGACACCAGCCAAAGGCACCAGCGGCTTCACACAGCTTTATTCCAGCATCTGACAGCTATTGCGTGTCCCTGAAGGGCCCTCACTTGGATGTGATTGGTAGCAAACCCAATAGTTGCTCAGCTCTGCAAACTAACTGATCATCGTTTGGCCATTAGCACTGGCTACCTCCTACACCGCATTCCAGGCTCATTCCTCCCTGTACATCACCATTATTCAAGGGTTTATTTTCAGATGTTTTTCTCTCCTGATTAGCTTTGTAAAAACAATGTACTTGGTCCATCCATTTCACTAAAGAAGAGGACGTGGAGGAGGAGAAGGACGAGGAGGAGGAGGAAGAGGAGGGAGAAGGAAAAGCTCCCAAATGGTCATTTTTTCTTCCCCAAAGCCCAGGGGAAAGGGCTTCTGATATTACAATTGAAATACTGCTATTACCTTCTGAAAAGGTTTTATGTCAGAAAACAATATTAAAGACATTATTTTACCAGTGATGTTACCAACATGTCAGTCCCTGAGTCATCTAGGGACCATCACTGGGGCTCTTCACTCCCAAGCTCAGCCCAGTCGTGGCCCTCAATGAAGACTCAAGAGCATCCTCTTCTGAAGACGCTAGGAACCTCCACCTCACCAGCTTGGAAAGAACCACCTGGAACAGACTGAATTAGACAGATGAGTCTGGAGGACACTGCCTCATTTCCCTAGGATTTGATTTCTGTCTTTCCCTACCTCATATCCCACATCACACGGAGTCTTCACCTTGATATTCCTAAAGCCTGCTCTCTTCTGACTAATGGTTCTTTTTATGTCAGTGCTTTACCAGGTGTGTTAGTCAACTTCTTCTCACTATAACAAAGTACCTGAGAAAAACAAGTTAAAGGAGAAAAGGATCACTTTGGCTCATAGTTTAGTGGTCTCACTGATTGGCTGGCTGGTTCCATCACTGTGCTAGTTCAGAGGAACATCTGACTGAGCCAGTCAGAAATAGAGAGGAAGCATCCAAGAACAAGACACAACCTTCAAAGTTACCTCCTCCCAAGAGGCCTGCTTTTTTAAACAGGATCCACTTTCCTCACAGTCCATCCAGCTATGAACTCATCAATGGATCGTCTCATTTATAATATTAGTACCCTTGTGATCCAATCACAACTCAACAGTGCTACCAGTTGGGGATCAATCTTCAACACAGAAGACTTTGAGGACACATCATATCCAAACCATAAAACTAGGGAGTTTCTCAAAAGTGCCAGATTTCAAGCCCATTCTCCTCTAGTTAAATCTTCCCTTCTTTGTATGAAAGTACAGAATTTGAAACTTTGAAATTTTCTAGATAGTTCCAACATGTAGCCAGAGCAAAGAGCCAGAGGCTTACTCTCATATGATGGTCGGTTACGGTAAAAAGGAAGACTTATCCACTATTCTCATTGCAAGAACCTACCCAGCTTGACACATTAGTTCCTAAATGGCCCCTTGTTGGCCATCCAGTTCATCCCTATTTTGTAGATGGACAGAGACTGGCCTAATGTCACAATAATGACTCAGTCTTCCACAGTTACTGATGGCAATTTCCTTCTCTCCCACTTGGCCAAATTTCTGAAGGCTTGAGCATATCTGTGGCCCCTTGACAACCTAAAATGAACTTGTGGCTGTTTGGGGCATTGATCAGGGTCACCAAGACAACTGTGGTGTGGCTGATCAAGATGCAGTTCCAGACTCTCCAACTGAATAAACTTTGCATGACTTGAATGCATCCTTCAAAAGCCCCTGGGCTTAAAAACTGAATCCCCAAATTGATGAGTAAGAGGAGGAACATTTGGTGGGTAATTAGGATTAGGTCATCAGGGTGGGGCCTCCATGATGGCATTAGTGGCTTTAGAAGAATACAAGAGAGATCCTCAGTGGTTCACCTTCTGCTGCTTGCCTAGGTTATGATGCATGAGACTCTGGCCAGATCCTGACCAGAGACTGGCACAGTGCTCCTGAATTTCCCAAGCTCCAGAACCAGAACCAGGAACCTTTATAATTACCAAGTCTCAGGAATTTTTCTAGAAGCAACAGAAAGTGGGCGGAGACAAGCCCCACAGTCCAGGTACGGCTGCTTTTGAGCCATGTGGGCATCTGGGAGAATGGGGGAGTTCCAAGAGCTCTGTGTGGGTAAGGGCACTTGAAAAGAAACAGGAATAGAAGCAGCAGCCAGAGTCCCATCAGTCATGTTGGCTCTGTTTTCTGAGGATGTGAATGTGTTCTGATCCCTAATGGTCCTCAGGGCTGGAGACTATTAACAAGCTCTGTGTCCCTCAGGGAGTCTGCTCCAGAACTGGGCCAGGTTCATCTAGTAAGTGGGAGACCTCTGAAAACCAAATTGGGGGTGTCAGGCTAGGCAGAAATGGGTTAACCAGACAAAGCCCAGTCCTAAGTGTATGTAGGTTGGCTTTCTGGGTCCTTTGCTCTGCTGTGAGTCTATTACCTTCCACATTCAAATTCCAGCTAGCAGCTAGACTCCACCAGACTGACAGCACTCTATAAAGACAAAAGTAAAGACCTCATTAAAGGGAGGAACCCAGAGACTAGAATGAATGGGAATGAAACACTCTCAGCTGCTGCTCAGGAGGCCCCAGCTGAATGGCCCTTCCCAGTGGGAAGCATTAACAGAGGTAATTCCTTTATGCACCACAGCTCTGAGGAGAGGCACGTGTCACTGCTGGAGGGGCGGGGGATTTACACCCAAGCCTCACTCACTCCCAAGACTGATTCCGATTCAGGCATGCAGCCCAAAGGAACAGAGGCCAAGCTGAGGGAGAGCCAGAAAGTGTGGCCTCAAATCTACTCTTCTCATCTCCCCTGTGATTTCCCAGATGTGCGGAAATCCCCACAGGATGCCTGGCCTTTTCAGTCCAAAGTGTCAGAATTTAAAAACAGAAAATGAAGAATGATAAATTATTTTTAGTTATAGTTATCCTGGTATCCTGGGAGTCATAGATGAAGGACTGCTTAGGTTAGACCAATAGTACTGTCTCTGTGCAAAGAAATGAGATATTTTCTAGAATGTGACATCAGGCTGGCAGTACTGAAGTCTCAACCCATATCAGATCCATGACATCTGTGAAGGCAGCTCTGTGAAGCGGGAAGCAATTCCTTTAGTCTCACAAGGGTTCACTTTGTTTCCTTTTGCTATTTATAAATTAGGGATAATATCTATTTGTCCCAGTTCAGGAAAGCATATGAAGATTAAATAGAATATTATAGGTGAATAATGTAAACTGCTTATTACAATGAAGAGTAGATATCAGCACGCATCCTTGACCTCCTACCTCACTCAGATCCTCCTGATAATGATAACAGTAGCTGATTCTGAAGGATTCACTGGGTGCTAGGCACAGGTTTTCTGGTTCTGCATTCTCCTTTTAGTGAGACTGTGGGCAAAATATTCTTAAACCCTCTTTACACATAGTGTTTGTAATATATAAATAATTTGCTCAAAACCATCTACCTAGTAAGTGCTGATACTATCATATGGTCTGCTGCTTGCCGAGGCAACCATGTGGCAAATTGCCACCCAGCTGAACATAGGATAATGGACTCATACCAAAATGGCACATCAAGCAGATGGTTTCTCAGATTCAAATTACCCCCCAAATTTTCAGTGCCCACGAACAGGTGTGTTACATAATGTTTGGCTTGAATGATAGGCAAATTTTTTGGTTAAATATTTATCTGTGGTGGGCAGCTGTCTAAAATGGTCTGTATCTCTGGGTACCATACCCTTGAGTGACCTCTGTCTTGAGAATAGACTGGGGATATACTTGTTGTTTGAAGTGTTTTGTTTTGTGTTTTGAGACAAGTCTTGCTCTTTTGCCTAGAATGGCCCTGAAGTCTTCAGATGTCTTCTTACAATACAGTTAAGACTTCCACATACATATGTAAGTACAGTACACCTTGGTCCATAACACTGCATAAAATTACAATAATAATATAAGCTTAAAATAACACAAATAGATTAACAAATAGATCCAGAACAGGATCCTGTGAGTTCAGGTTAACTGTGTCTCTGTTCAGGACATCCTGAATCTGAAATCAAAGTGTTGGCCCAGACTCTGGAAGACAAGAAAAGATACATGTCCAAGTTCATTATCATTGATAGTAGACTTAGCAACTTCTGGCTACAGAACTGAACTTCTTGTTTCCTTGTTAGAGTCATCTGAGGAATAGTCTTAACCACTTGAATCCACCTGCCTTATCTGACCTGCAGCACCCTCACTGGCCTGCCCACAGTGCAGGCAACATCTTTCCTATGCATTGAATCTGACTTTTCTAGTCTCAGACCTCAGCACACAGACTCACTGGACATGGATGTAGTAGGTAGACCTCTAAAAGGCTTGTACCATTAACTCACTTCTGCCTGGATGGTCTCCTCATCTCTAGGTCCACCAAGACCTTAACTACTATTTGCAAAATCTCTGGCCATATTATGTCACTGTAGGGTAAATCTGCACAGAGTTTCTTTCCCTCTGGCTCAAGGGACATGCTCGTGGAGACACTCAGGCACTGGATTCAAATACAGCTTCAAGGGACAGCAGTAACCACAGCAGTGAGTGGCAAGACACACCTCTAAGAGTTTGATTGACTGAGATGGAGCCAGTAGAGTCAACTGCTTTCCAACCACCCAGTGACTTGATGGGGAGGGCCTAGGGAGAAAGCAGTGAATGTTGGGTAGGAGACAAGCTCTTAGGTGGCTGGTGCACAGAGTCTGTGGCAGTTCTGATCAAAATGTAGACCTCGATATGAGATGTCACATCTTCTCCCTGATAAATCCTTTGTAAGTAACCCCTAATAAACTCTGTTTCTTCTAACTGGAGGGCATACTTTGCTCACTTAGTCAGACCCTGAAGGGTGGGAATGAACACTGTGCCTCATTGCAAGAAAAATTCTTAAGGCAGTCACATAACCACAGGAGTGAGACTCCATCATACTCACAAGACACCCACACTGGGCTGCACCACAGAGTCTTGGAAGGCTGCAGTCACCTGACGATCAGCGTGTGAAAGGCCCTGACTAACTTGCTCACAGTTCTCTTCACTTTCTTGCTCTGATAAAGCTGTGAGCTGCCCTCTGGAGACTCACATGGTGAGAAACCTCTGACGCTCTCCAGCTGACAGCCCACAAAGCACAGAGGCTCCAGTACAACTGCCTATGCAGAAGCCAAGCCACCCACCACATCTACCTTCTCACTGAGGCCTGTGGTATCTGCAACCCTAACCGACACTTTCATTACAGCCTACTGAGGGAAGCATCATATGGAAATTACCAGAATACCTGGTACCAGCTCTCAGGGAGTGTTTCTCTTGGGTTTGGGTTTTATATTTTTAGGTCGTTTATCTAATAGGCAGAATTTTAAAAGTTTATTTCTTTATCCATGTATTTATAGTGCATAATGTGATATTCTGATGTATGTGTATGTTGTGAAATATCTAAATCAAGCGATTTAACATGCATTTCCTCACATATTTATGTGTGTGTATATTGAGAAAACTTAAAATTTCACTCTCATCAGTTTTCAAGTATGTGGTATATTGCTGTTAACTAGATCTGTCATAATGCGCAGCAGACCTCATGACCTTGTTCTCTGACCTACCTGAACTTTGGTGTCCTTTGTCCATCACTTATTCTCCACAAAAATCACTCTACAGTTTGTTTCTATGAATTTGACTTCAGATTCCACATATAAGTGAGATGCAATGTTGGTCTTTCTGTGCCTGGCTTGTTTCATTTAACACAATGTCCTCTTGACTCACCCAGGTTGTCACAGAGGATAGGATTTCCTCTTTTTTTAAAGGCTGAATAACATTCCATTATGCATGTGTGCCACATGTTTTTTTAACTCTAAGTGCTACTGTTTGGTTTTTATTTTGTTTTTATAAACTATAGTCCTTCATTCTCTGAGAACGTCATACAATGTATTTTAATCATATTCTCCCCATTCTTCCCCTAACTCCTCCCAGATTTACTCCACTTTCCTACCCTCCGAATTTGTGTTCTCTTCGTGTTGTTTTGGTTTGGTTTGGTCTGATCTGGTCTGGTCTGTTCTGGTTTGGAGTTTGGTTTGTTTTTTTGAGACAGGGTCTCCCTCTAGCTCCAGCTAGCCTGGAACTTGTTATGTTGACCAGGCTGTCCTCAGTCTCACAAAGATCCACCACCTCCACCTCCCAAGTACTACGATTAAAGACCTGCACCACCACACCCAGCTCGTATCCTCTCTTTTCATTTTTAATATTTTACTGAGTTTTCCCCTGTCCCTATGAGTGGCTTCTGGATACCCACAGAAATGCATCCAAGACTTTTCAAACTTTGAATGGCACAATGCTCCAATATCTGGCAACTGGTGCCTCAGTGCCACCTGGCGCCCTATGGCTGTGCCTCCTCCAGCATCATCATGCTGACGAGACATAAACCATCAAGTACTTTTTCCTTTGAAAATAAAATTGTCCATGTTCATCCCATTCATGAAAGCTAAATCAAGCCCATGTCTACCATTCACAAGGCCTGAGGCAAGTGTAAAAATGACCCATATATCTGTCATCTAAATAGTTGTCAAGTAAAGTCAAATCATTGACTGCTAAATAAAATATGCTCCAGTCTCTTCTTTGATAAAAGTACAAAGGGATTAACAGCCCACCCAGCTATATGAAAATTGTTTTAAACTGAAAACTTTTGAACAATCAACAGCCTTATAAATAGAGCCTCCCCCAAATACAACCTCCTTCCAAGGGACTTCCCTGTTTGCAAGAACACTATCCCTTAACACTGGGAAGTGAGAGCTCTGATGTCCAGTGTTAGAATCGTCAGTCAGTAAAACGCTTACCTTGTAAGCACAAAGACCTGATTTCAATCCTCATGACCCACATAAAATGTCAGACTTGGTAATGTACACTTCCAACCCCAGTGCTAGAGAAGCTGAGATGGAAAGATCCCTGGAACTTGCTGGCCAATCAATATAGCCTAATTGGTGAGGTCCAAGCCAGTCTCATAATGATCTAGAAGATCAAGTCCTCTCGCAATGTTTTCAGATTCACTCGACATATGATGAAAGCCAACTCTTGGTTATTGGCGCATTTCTGGCTCTGCCTTAGGTAACTGCCTCATGTAAAAGCATGTGGATGCCCTGTCTTTTTGACCCTCTCTCGGCATTAGGTCTTTACTCTTTTTTTATGTTTTATTCAACATGTATATTTTATTGAATATTTGTGCATTTCATATAAGACTTCTTAGTCATATTTAAACATCCTTTCCCACCCACACTCCTTTCTATAAGAAGTGTTTAGTATGGTATCTAGAATATATTTACTTAACATAAGCCATTATTGGATTTGTGTTAGCTAATCACAAAACTGTCTTCCACCCAAAAACTGATGGCACTAATTTCTTATTCTCCAGAATCAGTTTTGTGTCCCCTGAGTTCATCCACTGGAGCCTGGCCAACCTATCTAGTGTTGGTCCCTTAAAGAAAACCAACTCTCCCTCATCCAGCAGTGACCAGCTGCCAATAGTTCGTGAGCTAAGGTTGGGGCTCCTTGCCCATTCCCCCAGTTCTGTGCTGCTGGGTTTTTGTCTGGTTTGGCTCTTACAGTCTTTCCTCCCCCTCTTCCACAATGGTCCCTGAGCTTTGGATGAGTGATATCTTTATTCTTAAAATAGAAAAGATACTGCATGAGGTTTCTGTGAGACTTAAATGAAGTACAATGCAAGAAGCCTTTAGCATGGCGTCTAGAATATATTTATTAACAACATAAGCCATTATTACATTTGAGTTAGCTAGTCACAAAATTGTCTTCCACCCTAAAGCTGATGGCGGTACTTTCTTTTATCTCCAGAATCTGTCAGAGCGCCTCATTAACTTTTATTCATTTAGGGTCTACTGTCTGTAAAACAAGGGACAAAGCCAATAATAGGCTATATCCAGAATCTTACTGAATCAAATAAAGAAGTCAAGAGATTGTGGCTTGTAATTAAGAATCTCCCACCTATCTCTTAAGCTCATAAAATACCTATAATCTTAACACCTCCTTTCTGAGATATTCAACATTTTTTCTCTCTTTTTTATCCCCATAGGAAAAGGAAGTAAGATGTTTCCATTTCAAACAGGCTGACATATTAAATCTATAAGCACAGAATGCATCACTGCCCTGGAAGCCTCCAGTTTCTCTGATCTCATGTGGGGAAAACTACAGCACGGTTATCTGTCATTTGATTGTTTTATTAACAAAAGACCTCAAATCCAGATTGCCAGTGGGTGTGAAGCCATCTTTCTCAAGAGACAGAAAAGAGTAGAAACATATTTATAAAAGAGCCACAAGACATTATCAACCCGTACCTTCCAACAGCATTGCTTGTGTTGAACACATTGTCACTAATTATCAATAAAACACAACCAGAATTGACTCCCATATTTTACTCCTAAATATTAATGCAGTGAGTTGAAAAAAAAAAACAAAAGATGAAAGAAGAAATTGTATGTTGTGTGAGCTCTCTCATCCAGCTGGCTGACTCAGCAGAATTGCCTGCTCCCGCAGTCAAGGTAGATTTCAACACTGGATTGCAAGTTCTTAAAATGAGAATAATGACTATAGCAAAGCTAGGGGTTGTCACTTGAATAAATGAATGAATGAATGATCCCTCTCCAGGATATTTACTATATATGGATTCTCTGGTGACAGTAATCTACAGGTCTATGATTCACTCAAATTTCTCATGAAATTACGGTCCTTTTTGAATCTGAACCCAACAGCTTCTATAGCTAGAAAAGAAGACACCATGTGTGAGCTGGCCTGTAGATGCTGTGGAGCATTCATTTCCTAAGGTCTCTCTGCCCTGTTGGTCAGAGTGTTATGGACATTAGTTATATTGAATGTTGCTCCTTTAACATCTTGTCCAGCTGCAGATGCATCCAGGTGGCCCGGGGAGATTTCTTCTGTAACATCTTGGCCTCCCTCTCTATGAAGGATTCAGTATCCTAATTTACTCTTTCCAACATCTTGTATATAGCAAAGGACCTAAGATTTCATGGACAAGATTAACAGTAACAACAACAAAAGAAAATCTGGAAAGAGCAGATAAGAACTCATTCAAAGGATTGAATATAAGGGTTTGGCCTTGAGGGGGCACCCATCTCTCATCAGGAAGATACGAAGTCTTCTGACAAAGCAGATCACAGGCCTGGGATGTGACTTGGTTGTCAGAGTGCTTCCTTAGCATGCATGAGGCCCTGGGTTTGATCCCTAGCACTGCATAAAACTACACCTGTGACCCCAGCATGCTGCAGGTAGAGGCAGGGGGACCAGAAGGTCAAGGGCATCCCTGTGTACATAATGAGGGTCAGGCTAGGAAAAATTCTGTCTCCAAAGAAAGAAAGCAAAGCAGATGAGAGTACACCCGATAGCTGGGTGTCCCTCGAGTTTGATCAGAGAGGAAGAAACTAGAGTAGAGATAAATGGAAGAACAGTTGAAGCTCAAATTGCACCGGAGTCCCACAGCAGCTACGTGTGATGACGGCAGAAGCAAATCCATCCCTAGGAAGAGCCTTTCGACCAAGTTCCCAGCCCGATGTGGACTGAACATCAGAAGCAGAAGTGAGACTCGCCTGCAGAAGAAAGCTGGACCATCTTCAAGTGTCGAGGACATGAGGCCCCCCTGGGATTGACTTGACTCTTGTCCTGGCATTGATCTCACTGGCACCATTCTAGCCTGTGTGCTGGTATCTTCCTGAGTTCAGCAGGAAGGAGAAAGTCAGGGAGTTTGTTGCAAACAGTAGACTCTCTGTCACCTCATACCACCCAAGGACAGATGGTTAAACAATTTCTGAAAATATAAGAATTTAAACAGTATAGTACATTGATTCACCTCAGCATAGTGCATAGTTATATGTTCTCTCAATACAAATGAATATTTCATAAATGATTAAAAAAGGGGAAAATAAGACTTTCAATACATTACACTAGGATAATTGGTTAGCCATGGAAAATTCCTTCAATATTATATACTGAAAAAATCCCAGATAGATCAAAGAGTTAGTTTTGTTAAATCAAACATAAACAAACTATAAAAAAGTTAGAAATGAATATTTATTGAGGTTCTGTAAAGAGAAAGAGTGCCTAGACTGAGAAAAAATTATCATGTCAGGAAAGGAAAGATGGGCAGATGTAATTACAAAAAAAAAATGTGCATCTTACGTACATAGAAATCTTAATCAAACTTGAAAGAAAAACAACAAACAGGCAAACACATTGTCACCTGTGACAAAAAGGAGCTCTGTGTTTATATATCTGATTTAATACGAATCTTTAAGAAAAACAAAAATAAAAATATCCACAGACAAAGGGAGATGGGACGCGAGTGACCTTTCCACAAAGAAACCTTGCTGCTTAACAAACATGGGAACTGTTTCAATTTCTCTTCTAATCAAAGCCATGCAAATAGAAACAACAGCATTAAGTGGCTCTCAAATTAGCTAATCTTTTAAAATCATAACAGGCATGTTAACCAAACTGTGGCAAAACGGACATTTTCCTGAGTCACAGATCAGAATGGAAATTGCAGTCTTTTTAAGAGAACTATTTGTAAGCATGTATGGAATGTTTTAAAATGGGCATGTCCTGTGATCCAGTGATTAAACATTGGCATGTACAGCTTAATGAAAAAAGCCATGACATTGGTAGCAGGCTGAGGAAGGGCTAGAGGGTGAGCTCATTATGCCCCAAGATCACTATTATGACAGCATAAGTAATAGGAAGAAAAAAGTTTAAATTTAAATGTTTGGTTAAATAATCCATGCAATAATCCTTGTGTGGAACATTACGGAGGCATAAGATGTAATGTTCACAAAGACTGCATTATGTAGAAAGTGCTTATGATATAATATTAACTGAAAAATTGCATATAGAGAATGGATATAATTATGTTTTAAAAAAACCTATGCATTAAAAATCCCCAAGAAAAGTCATTAAAATGGAAATAGTTGCCATGCCTGAATGATAAAACTGTGGGTGAATTTTTTTATTTTCTTTGCTACTTTCCAGGCATTTTTTTTTTTTGATCATGTAAGAACTACTTGTATAAATATTTGAGATTTCCACTTCATTTTGATACATTGGGTCATGATGAATGTCAAATTTTTCCTTAAGACAAAGGTCACTTTGGGAGCACTTGGAAGGTGATTCACATACAAGATAACATCCAGTTATCTGACATAAAGCTTCTAAATGTAAACTGAGGCCAATGCAAAGTGCTGGCCATAAAGTGATGTTGAACAAATAGCTGTAGAGTGATTTAGTGAATTAATGAAGGACAGCCAGTGCCCTTGTGTTCTGACTGCACTGCCTTATACACGTCGCACATTAACTCATTTAACCCTATCTCAAACAGTGTTTTAGTTTTTGTTACAGATGATTTGGTCTGGTTTGGTTTGACTTGGTTTTTTGAGATAGGGTTTCACAGCCAGGGCTAGTTCATAACTGTCTGCGTAACCCAGGCTAGCCACCTACCTCATCCCTCCCAAGTGCTGAGACTGTAGGGATGTGCCTGGCTTCTGTCCTCATTGTATAAATAAGCAAAGAGAGGTACAAAGAGACAAGAAAGTTGGCCCAGATCACAGTGAGGCATAAGTTAGGATTCAGAATTTTAACCCCAGATAGAAAATCTGTAGCCAAGGCCCCACCTCTCACTTGAACAGATGAATTTCAGTCCCTGAGATTGGCAGTATCCACAGCCAGGACCAGGTTCATGCCAGGCCAATGAACCTCTGAAAGAGTGGAGAGAACTGGGGACAAACTCTTTAGTCAACTCTAACTTTGCAAGTGTTCTTAATGACTGCACCTGGTAAATGCTACTCTCCCTGGTTTTCAGGAACACAAGGAGCCATTCTGCTCTGGTCACTCTCTAGTTTGTCCCAGGATCACACAAAAGAACCCTTCAACTCATCAAAGCCAAGAAGTATACCACAATGCCTAATATTCCTCAAACCCCAGCCGGCGGGTCCCCGGATGCTCCCATGGGAGGACCCAACTCTGTGGTTGCTCCACTGCCTTTGTGTTAGGTAGCAAAATGCTGACACACTCCTAGTCACATCACAGGGCTGCTGAGTGTTAAGTGACTGAAAACAGAAAATCCACATAGAAACATGTCTGGCACATAACACACATCTGATATGATTTCCTTACTATTTTATACATAACCACCATTATAATCTTCATCTGAAACATTAGGGATCGATAACAGATAAATCAAACAAGTCAAGTGAAATTAAACATACGCCTGCCTTACACATTTGAACATAGGCAGGAAATACACATTCACTCATCAATATTTTGTTGCTGCTTTTGTTTCTGAGACAGGGTCTTACTGTGGTGCCCTGGCTGACCTGGAACTCCCTATGTAGACTAGGCTGACCTTGAAATCACAGAGATCCACCTGCCTCTGCCTCTCAAGTGCTGGGATTAAAAGTGTGCACTACCATGTCCAAAATAGATCAGATGAACAATTGCAAAAATTCCATTTAAAAACTGAAAAATAATATAAGAGCAAAATATTATAGAACAGAAAATGTTTTCTTTTTTTTTTTTTATTCTTTGAGAACTTCATATAATGCATTTTACTCGTATTCGACTGCCTCCCCGTCTCCTCTCACGTCCACCTCACCTCCTTACCCCCATCTGTCTTCTTTGCATCCTGTTGTTTAAAAAGCCCAGCCAGTCCAGTTTATGTTCTCGAAATGCTCTTGTGTGGGTCCATCCCCTGGACCCTGGTTACTCTACCACGGGTCACACCCTTAAAGACAGACTAGAAACATTTTTATTACAGTGTTTAATGCTGTCATCCATCACAAAACAGGAAAGTGTTTTTGTCGCTCCCTTTTATCTGAGCATTCAATTAGGTTTCAAGATACAACTCTTCCTTTTTTACATTTCTACTTTGTTGGTTTATATAATGTTAATGAAGTTTCTTAATTACAAAAGAAACCATTATAGCTGGCCTCATTATGTTGAGAGCAAAAGCAATGCATCTTATTAAACAAAACACCAACCACCCCCAAGGAGTGTGAGAAGCCGCTCAAGAGGCAGGCAGAGCAGGGCAGGCTCAGAGGTAGCCCCTGTCCCCCTGCAGGTGAGTCTGCTACAGCTGCTGTAGCACAGCAAGTCAAGTTCATGCCTTAAACAACAGAAAACGATTCTCCCTTGTTTGGAAGTCAAAGCGTTGGCAGCTGTTTCTTTCCTTGGCATCACTATGACAGACTTTCTAACAGAAACAATGTGGAGGAAGGCAGGTTTATCTGGGCTCACAGTTTCAGAGGGTTTTGGTATGCCGAGGAAGGGAAGACATGGGACTAAACAACTCGTTTCATGGCAGAGAAGCAGGTGGGCAAGACTAGTCACAACAGGGCACACCACTAAGCAAAGACTGAGACAGGGAACGGTCAGGTACCAAACATCCTCAAGGAAGCTCCCACAGTGACCTACTTCTGGCTGGCCCGCATCCCAAACTTTCACAGCCTCTCGGAACCACACCATCACCCGGGCAGCAAGTATTCAGAGCCTGAGCTTCTGGTGGATTTTTAGACTCAAACCACTGTAGCCGTGTTGGCTCCTCTGAGCAGCTTTAAGAAAGAATCTCTTCCAGGCTGAATCGGTAACTTCTTTGGCTCTGGGTAGCCTGACAGTCTTTGGTTTGTCGACGCCTCTCTCTCCTTAGCCTTTACCTGCATTTACATCTGGCTTTCAACTCTGTGTATCTGTGTCCCTCAGAACTCCCCTTTTACTGTAAGTCTGACAGTCACTCGATTTAGGACCTATCTGTATTAGTCACTTTTCTGTTGCTGTGATAAAACATCAGGACCAAAAGGGACCTAGAAAGGAAAGAGTTTATTTGGGCTTTTGGTTCCAGAGGGATGAGTCTATTACAGTGGGTAGATGTGGCAGCAGGAGGTGGTGGGGAGACGTGGTGGCTGGAATCGGAAGCTGAGAGCCCAAACTTCAACAGCAAACATGTTGAAGGAGAGAGCAAACTGGAAGTAGACGAGGCTATGAACTCTCTGGAGTTGGACTCCAGCGATGTGCTTCCTCCAGCAAGGCTGCACTTCCCAGAGATTCCGTGACCTCCAACGGAGCCTGTGTGTTCAAA
Organism: Eospalax fontanierii; assembly: GCA_035773235.1. Classification (NCBI taxonomy): domain Eukaryota; kingdom Metazoa; phylum Chordata; class Mammalia; order Rodentia; family Spalacidae; genus Eospalax; species Eospalax fontanierii. The sequence goes on along the minus strand of CM069546.1, from coordinate 49,697,653 downwards.
TACTTGAGAGTATGAGGGACATTTTTCATTCAAACCACCAGACGACCCTAAATCTCGAACAATTTCATCTTGAGAGCCTTACCTTCTCTACATTTTCAATGCCCTGGTTATGAATAAAGTCATATCCACACTGGACCTCGACAGATCTTTTTTGGAGGACACAGTCAACCCATTACACCATATTTTATAAACAGAATGAAAAAATTTGAAAAGCCTCAGGAAAAGAGAACGTTGAGTTTGAGAGGATGAGCAGTGTGGTAGGGAAAGCTCTGTTTTCCTCTGAACTCTAAGCTCAGTTCAGAGAGCTATGAGTCCCGTTCTCAGGACTTAGCGTATTGTCTGACACACGGAAGGCACCGTGTCCGTGCTGGCTAACTTGAGCTCTGCCTTGCCAGTCAGAACAAAATTCCATGACCATGTGGCTTAAATAACAGGCATTGATTTTCCCACTGGTCCAGAAGCTGAAAGACTGAGAACGAGACACAGGAGATCCCTCCCAGGGTCCACCTTCTCCTTGTGTTCTCTCATGACAGAGACGGAGAACAACAGCAAGTTTCTGGTATCTATTCTTAGAAAATGATTGATATCTATTCATTGTACAGATCCACTGTATGGCGACTTGCCTAGACTGGCTGGCCAGCAAGTCCCAGAGACCTCCTGATGCTGGAATTGCAGGCATATACCCCGGGGCCTGACTTTTTACCTTGGTGCTAAAGATCCAGTTTCATAAAGACATTCAAGGTTTTCATAAAGACATTTTCCATCAAGAACGTCATGTGTTTTGACAGTATTCACTCCCATTACCCCCCGTCCTTACTCCTGCTCACCCTCTTCCTTTACGCCTTCTACATGTGCGTGTGTGTGCGTGCGTGTGTGTGTGTGTGTGTGTGTGTGTGTGTGTGTGTATTTCCACATGTTGTCTTCCTTTCTGAATCCGGATTGTTTAGCTTAATGTGATTATCTCTAGTTTCATCCATTTTCCTAAAAGTCTTAGAATTTGGTTCTTTATAGACAAAACCCAGTTCTATATCTATTCCACATTTTCCTTAGCCATGTATATACCGATGGGCATCTAAGTTGGTTCCATGATTTGGCTTTTACGAATAGCACCTTAATAAACATACAGTATATACCAACTTAGGTTTCTTTGAGTGCATTCCCCTGTGTCTCTTTTTATAAGGGAACCAACCTCATCATAAGAACCCGACCCTCAGAGTCCCCATCTGCAAACACCATCATGTTGAACATTAAAGTTTCAACATATGAATTTTGAGAGTCCATAATTCACTTCATGACAAGTTTGTGTTGCAACTGGGAGCCAGTACTGTTTTGGAGATAAATTCTATGACAGAAATTTTTCTCTATGTGTGAAGGGATTCATCCTTACTGTGACACACAGGTGATTAGACTGCCATCAAGATGACGCTTTCCTCTTCTTGAATCCACACTCCTGCCTTCGTTCTTCTCAAGGAGTATACATTTATAAAGAATTTATACAAATAATCAACCTCAAAGACACATGTTCATGAAGCCAGACAGGTACACAGGTGAAACCTTCTAGCAAGTTCAACAACAAATGGTTAGGGATGTTGAAGGCAAGGCTGCATGAATGTAACCACTGATGCAGGGCTCTGGGGTTTGCATTATTTCTCTGAGAAATATCTTCTTCCTTTTATTGTCTTTTTCCTTTGATTAAATGAAGACTTCCTTTTGATGTCTATTTTAATTATTTATCTTTAATCCAGGAAGGCTGAAGAAAGAGAGATTGAATACATCATTCTTCTTTTCCTCCATCAATAAGAATACTGTGTTTGAATATTGGACCAAGAAACAGCCTAATACCTTATGATGATTTTAATGAAACGAGCTTGAACCGTATGATAACATAGGAAGTATCCTGCCCAACTATCCCAATTTAAAAACCAAAATGAAACAAAGAAAAACAAAAACCATTTTCGTGTTATGTTCTCACAAACAAAGGGGCAAGCAAGCTTCCTCTGGACACCTTGATAAGGGCCCTGATCTCATTGCCGAGGGCAGAGCCCTCAAAACATAATTGTCACTCCTCAATAACACCATGATGAAGATAAGGTTTCCACAAGGATTTGGAGACACACAAATATTCAAATTCTAAGCAAAGGAATCCAAGTGCAGGTGCTCCCAGAGAGGACTGTTTAGTATTTTCAAAGAAAGGATAGGAAAGCCCTGTGAATGAGGAGACAAGGTGATCAGGTGGAGATGAGATCAGAGGGGCCAGACCTTCAGGAGTGGGGTGCCGGGGTGCTGTGAGCACCTGTAGCAAGGCAGAGGTGGGAGGAGGTCCGATTTCTGCTCTAGAAAGCTAAGAGTCACTTAATATGAACTTGCTATGAAAATTCTACCTGATACCTTTATAATGTTGAGCTATGCTCTCGGATTAAAGGCCATTATACACGCTATAAATGCAGAGAAGCAAAGGCAGCCTCCTTGGAGGAAAAAAAAAAAAAAAAAAAAAAAAAACCTTCAGCTGCCTGAAGTTCCCGTAGAAAAGGGGATAGCCTCGAAAGCCTCTGTACTAAAACAGCTCTCATAGGGATAAGGAGATGGCTCAACCAGGAAAGGGTTTGCAAACCCCTGTGTCTGAAACCCAGCTTCTAGGTAAAAAGCCGGCCATGGCAGCATATAATGCAATCCCAATGCGGGAGAGGTGGGGACAGATTAGCAAGCCCCAGGTTCAGCAAGAGACCCTGTCTCAAAAGCAAATGCAAAAACAAAATGGAGAGACAGATGAGAAAAGCACTTGACATAGACCTTGACCTCCACATGTAGTTACACACATATAACACATACATTTTCATACACATATAACACACGCATACAGACACAAGACTCACATAGTCTCCACAGTGGACTAAATGATGAGACCCTCAAATTCATATGCTGAAGCCCTAGCACTCAGAGCTGCTGGGTCTGTAGACAGAGTTTTTAAAGAGGTAACTGTGATTAAATTGGATCCTAAGGAGGAGATCCAAGCCAACGTGACTAGAGTCCATATAAGAAAAGGGAAACACACTAGAAGTGTGTACTAATGTAAATACGCACTCAGCCTGAAGGCAGCACATGGATGCCGGACCTGCTGTCCATAAACATGTTGTTACGTCAGTCCGAGCAAATCAGTACAGTCCCCAGTCTTATATTTATCTGCCCCAAACCAAAATTCTAGCCTTTCTAACTCTTCCTGCTTTGTTTGAGATTGTGTGGGTTCCTGAAAATCCCAGAGAAACCCAGCAGATTCCACACTCAGTGCTGGAGAAAGAGAAGCAAGCATTGTTTCTTTCCCCACCCCCCATCCCCACCCACCCCTCAGGAAGGGAGAGCAGTTCTCAAAGGTTTTAGATGCTGCACATATCTCTGGTATTTACCATGTACTACGGCACAAGTCGTAGGAACTCCATTTACAAGTCCATGAGGTAGGGACCATTATTATACACACTTTTATTTATTTTACTTATTATTTTTATTTTATGTGTATGAGTGTATTGCATGTAGGCATGTAAGTGCACCTGTGTCATGCAATGTCCAGGGAGGCCAGAAAAGAGGGTCAGATTCCCTAGAACTGGAGTTACCTGCAGTTGTTAGCCACCATGTGGGTGCGGGAAATTGAATCCAGGTCCTCTGCAAGAGCAGCCAGTGCTCTTAACCACTTAGCCATCTCTCCAACCCTCTTATACAAACTGAGGTCTACAAGGCTTCAATGACTGACCCAAGGCCACACAGCCAGAGAACAGCTGAGCCAGGAATCACTGCAGTGTGCATGTCCCTCAGTACTGGGACTGTACAGAACACTGACTTGCCAAGGGTTCTCAATAGCCCTCCATGTCACAGTGGTCATGATCCTGCCATTGCAATACATCAATAAACCCTTCTGTGTTAATCAGCCTTTTTGCTGCTATAACAAAACACCCGAAGGAAACAACTCAAGGAAAGAAGTGCTTCTTTGGGCTCGTGGCTTCAGAGGTTTTGGCCCATCAGCAGCAGAAGGCACGTTGGAGCAGAGCAGTTCGCATCATGATGGCCAGAAAGCAGACAGAACACCTGTGCGAGCCAACTTCCCTCTTTTGCTTTTGTTCCCTCTGCACCCCAACATGTGGAAAGAGGCTGCCCCAAACCCAAAGAAAGGCAGACTCACAGAGGGTGACCCCCATAGTCAGTCCTCTCTGGAAACACTCTCACATGCACAGCCAGACGTTTCCATGAGTATCTTCAGTAATGAACCTGAAGCTACATCGAGGGAAATTTCAAATGAATAGCAGCTGTCTGTCCATGTGACTTTGAAAGTCTCATGAGGCCGCTAAGGGGCTTAATTAAGAAGGGACAACTGTCATGCCGGGAGGAGTTAATCAACAGTATCTAGTTGGACTTAAAGCCCCCTCGATGGCAGTGAATTCAAGCCAAATACACAGGGTTGGAGGGGGCATAGACCCTAGAGAAAACCCTATCTCTGCATATCCCAAGAGAAATGAAATTTCTTACAACATGCTAAATATGGATCTTTATATTTACAGACAAGCATAAAGCATACAGTACACTACTCATCAAAGAAGTTTCTTTTTTGCCACAGACAGAGGCTACTTCAGAATCCTGCAACTGGTCAGACCCAGAGAATATATGTCTGAGGGATGTCAAGCGCTAGAGAATATATCTACAGTTGCACCTCGACACCTAAGTCTCACAGAACATAGCGGAATGGGGTAGAGAGAAAACTAAACATCCCCCAACTCTCACTAGTGACGCTTCCTTAAGCAATATAGGGCTACGTACACAGAAGGCCACAATTGGCCAAGTTTTAAAGAATAAGAGACTACAGAGTGTGTATCCCTGGGCAGAACTCCTATACTGGACCTCACCCACCCATGGCTCAGGGATCATTGTGGAAGAAGGAACAGAAAGATTGTAAGAGGCAGGACTGGTTCAGGAGCTTAGGGAAACAGAGGCTTTCAGGCCACTGAGAGTTTGCACATGTAAACGTGTGGCAATGGTGGACTCAGACCAACTCAAATTAGACAAGGGCCCAGAGTGGCACAACAGAAATTGGTAGTGGGCCAGCTCTAGACTGAGAACTACTGGAGACTGATTACTCCTGGGAGAGAGAGAGTGTGCCTTACTTACGATCTCTAGATACGATCTCTAGATAGCCTGACCAGACTCCAGTGGATGAATGTGCACTAAAGGATATCTGGGCACAAATGCTTAACTGGATAGGACTTTAACACGTATGACAGAATTCATGAGGTCTGGTTTGAGCTGGGGGAGATGGATGGGGAAGGTGTCTAAATTTGATCAAGAACAGTTATATGAAATATATAAAACTCAATAAAAACATTAAAAATTAAATAAAGAAGAGACGAGCACTGGGCCAAGCACCTAGGGCCATACAGTATTTGCTAACAGTGAGAACATTCCTCAGGCCCCTGCTTGAAGCTCTCCTAATGCTGGCTTCTGTCTCCACTTTAAGATCCTCACATTTCCCAAGCAAAAAGTCATACGCTGTGTGATCTTCCAACCCAAGCCCTCAGACAAAGCGTTAAACAAATAGATGTGAAAGACAAAGTCAGAGGGTATTCCTGCCCATGGATCCAGGCCATGGAAGACAAGAGGCTGATCCTCAGAACGGAAAAATCTACAACACACTCTGTCTGGCCAGTGCATGAGGCATAAAAAGAGGAGCCTATTCCAGTTCCCATTTCATAGATAAGGATGGAGAAGGCACCAGCTAATTTACAGTGAACGTTTGGCCACTGGGCCTCTCCCATATAAGTGAATTGCAAAATACTTTAAATTCAGGATAAAGCAATGAAATGGGAAAAATCTTTACACTCCAATAAGACATCATTACTGGCAAGCATATTGCACTTTCAGTATCAGACTGAAAACCACCAGCGCATGAAAGGGAATGAGGGCATCGGCGTGGGCATCACCTCCTCAGTGGATGAGGCCCTGCTGGGAAGGAAGATGTTCTGGGACTCCATACAAGGCACCCCAGATTTTCTAAGACAGCACAGTCTCAAGTTCTTACCTTGAACCAGGGGTAGAGGTGGGGGGTCCTGGTTGCATATGTGTACTTATCGGGGTGTATGGAATTCTTGTATTCTCGGGGGAGTTCTGGGGGAGATTAGGGGAAGGTCATTAGCATTTAGATTGCAGGACTAAGAAGCAGATGAGCTGATGAGTATTAGGTATTATTACTTATAAAGAAACTGAAAGTAGACACAGGAAGCCCTTGAAACTGGTCAGTTGCTCTTAAATGAGGGCCTTCAGGATAGGCAAGGGAAGGGAGAAAGGAGGAAAGGAAGAAAAGAAAATGCAAAGGAGGAAGAAAGGAGGCAGGAAGAGAAGAGTTTGCAGTTGTTGAGGGTACTGAGCACAGACAGACATTCCTGCTTAATTCTGGAAGGACAGAATCTACTGCCTTGACTTATAAGTAAGCTGACGTCTAGGGAAACTTCAGCCCTTTGTAATCACAGCGCTGGTTCAAAACCCAAAGCTCTCTCCACCCCTACGCACCTTTGGTCCTTCTACGGGTCTCACTGAGCAAAATCCTCAAGAGGGAGCACTGAAGACTATTCAAAATAGGCAGGCAGGGTGCATGCCTATAATCACAGCACTTTGAGAATCGAAAGTTCAAGGCCAGCTTGAGATTTACAGTGAGAATTTGTCTCAAAACATAAATAGTAATAAAATAATGGAAATATGCAATATCACTCATTTTTCTGCTCTATGCCAGACATGGTACAAGACATTTTAAGACAGGGTCTCTTTGGATTGTTTTAATAGTATCCCCATTTTGTAAGTTAAATTGTTTTGGTTTATTTTTGTTGTATGTGTTATGCCTGCATGTATGTAAGTACACCCGTGTCGTGCAATGCTCATAGAGGACAGAAGAGGGCACTGGATTCCCTGGAGCTGGAATTATGGACAGTTGTTAGCCGCCATGTAGGTGCTGGGATTCCAACCTGGGTCTTCTGCAATCAGCCAGTGCTCCTAACCGCTGAGCCATCTCTTCGGCCCCTACTTTGTAAGTTCAGACAGAGGCTCAGAAATGCCTAACAGGGCCAAACCCCAGACTGTCTTAATTCAGAGCTACAGGCTTCAGTTCATGTGTTAGCTGAGCTATTAAAGCAAGATCAGGGGTCCTCACCCATTAAATGCCTGTATGAGAGATCAAGAAATGGAGCCCCAAGAAAGATATCCAGGTCTGAGTCTCAGAACTTACAAATATATCACCTTATGTGGCAAAAGTGACTCTACAGCTGTGATTAAGAGTAGGCTCCCGTGATGAGGAGATGACCCTGGATCACCTAGGTGAACTAACTGAAGACATGAAGAAAGAGCGACGTAGAGATGTTGTACTGGAGCTTGGACAGTGGGCAAAGACCATAAAAACACAGGTAGCCTTAGAGGCCAGAAATGACAAAACACAGAATGTCCTCTAGGGCTTCTGAAGGGGTGTGTGCAGACACATTGACTCGCCTTATTATGAAATAGTGTCTCACATGGTAGCCCAGGCAAGTCTTGAACTCACACCAGTCCTTTTGCCTCTCCGGTGCTGGGATTATGCGCATGACCCATGCACTATCCCTAGTTTTATACCTTGATTTTTATCCCAGGGTGATTCCTTTCAGATTTTCTATGACCTCGAGAACAGCAAGAAAATAAACCTGAGTTGTTCCAACCCACTGAATTTATGGTAACCTCTTACAGCAGCAATAAGAAACTCATACAGAGCCACTGTGTCTGTCTCTTGAGTGGAAACTGTAATCTTGGCAATACCTACTGTGTGTGACTTTTCAGGGATGAAATGTCTCTTCTGGCCCCAAACCAGTAAGATATTCAACACACAATATGCGCCCATGTCAGTTTTTCTTGCTGAGAGAAGGTTCGTTCTGTCTTCCAACATACCAGCCTGCTCAGATCTACTGCTTGCTCCAGAAAACAGTCTCCTCTGTACCTGGGATCGATGAAGAAGGCAGCCAAACAGGGACAGATCCATTAGCCATTTTCTCCTTGCCGTGGCCAAATGAGTGACAAAAAATGACATAAGGGAGGAGTAGGTTATTTGGGCTCACAGTTCCTGGGGACACTACAGTCCGTCATCAGGGGAAATCATAGTCACAGGAGGCACTGATGCTGAAGTCAGGAAGCACAGAGTGAAGAGGAAATGGAAATGTACTATAAACCTAAAGGCCCGCCACCCAGTGACCCACTTCCTCCAGCAAGGCTCCACCTCCAAAAGTTTCCACAACCTTCATAAACAGCACCCTTTGCTAAGAAGGAAGCATTCAAATACATGAGCCTAAGGGGGACATTTCCCATTTAAACCACAACAACAGCAAAACCTAGAGACTGAATCTGATGGTAATGTTTTAGCTCCTGGATCTAGCTATACCTGAAACCAATTGACCCTTGAACTTTTCAGCTATATAAGTCAATAAATTTCAATTTTACTTAAACTGGTTTGAGCTGAGTTACTGTCACATATAATCTGAAGTATCTGGTACATTGTACTATGTCTCAGGCTCTGTACCACCTTTTGCCACAACAAACCTGTATAACAGGATTATAATAGATGAGAACATTGAAACACAGAAACTTGCCCCAAAATACAATAGCTCATAAGTAACAGTGAAATTCAAACGCAAGTTTGAGCCTAAAGCCATTGCTCTTACCTCAATACCAATTCCTAACTTTCATTTAACTTGAGCACAACTCAGGGGGCCATAAAGTCAAATTGAAAACGCCATTTCTCTCAGGCCTTTACTTGAACTAAAAATAATAGATCACAGTTGTTGTTAAGTCCTGTGATAGAGCCTCTTAAAATCTCTGCTGAAAATCTTATTAAGTTTCTGCTCAGAATGTAATGCTCAGTAGTAAAAAGATACAAGCTCTTTGTAAAACAGTTTATATCAGAAAACATGTTGTAAAAGTGGTCGGCTGTCAGGTAGTCGCCCAAGGAACCATTTTACTTAAATTCAGATAATACCTGGAATGGTGAGCAGCTGACAGGTTCTGCTAGGAAGGAGTTAGTGCTTTGTTTGTTTGTTACTATAGAGGGGCGATTGATGGTGGCTTCTAGAATGGAGAGAAATATCAACATGAAATCCACAATTTCCTCTCTCCTACGTTTCTCTCCTAAAACGGTTTCTCAGGCTGAGGATGCAGGTCAGTAATAAAGTACTTGCTTGGCACATACGAGACCCTAGGTTCTTTCTCAGCATTGCAAAAGTAATCTAAAATTGTTTTCTGTTTGTATGCTAGGTGCTTGGATGCTCTGTTGATCTTGGCTTGTGAGTCGGTAAGAGAAGGATGTCAGTTCTTATGGGCTGACCGAGGTGCTGCACATTCAAGTGCCTACTGCAGTATGTGAATGACTGGCCAGGCTTGTAGGTACTTTTTCATGCCCCTTGATCATTTTTTAAAGCAATCTCTGATCATGGAGGTTCATTGTTGACATTCAGAATGAAAAGACATGAGGTGTCTTTGCTTTTCATTTTCTTGTATTTCAGAAGATGTAGAAAGAAGCCTAAATGGCTATGTGGATGGGAGAATGGGGTACCAGTGAAACAAAAGAGAGGTGTGCATAACTTGAGCGGCCCCAGAGACCAGGTGATCTCGACAGAAGTCAGCAAGGAAGAGAGCACAGGTGAGATGCACAGACTTAGACAAGATCGAAACCAAAAGAGGTCCAACCATCTGACAGTGGAAAAGCTTGAATGGAGGTCTTTTGAGAGCCTGGACTGTGTTTGTCTTGTTTAGAGTAAGGACAGGCAAAGCATAGATGGTCAATAGTGTTTTCTGAATGGAAGAATCAATTGTGAATAAGAGGTAGAGACTAGAAATTAATCATTGAGGGTCTTGCATGGAGACAGAAACAAGCAATTTAATAATGGGGTGATTTAAATAAAAAGCCCAGAGACAAAGATCAAAGAAGGATCAAGGAGAGAGTCCCATGGAACATCTTGGGACATCAAAAGGTGCTGGAAGGACACACAGAAGGGCTGGCGAGGACAAAGAGAAGTCAGCAGGTAAACGCAGCAACTGATGATGTGAGAGATCATATGGAAAAGTGAGCCTTCTATTCTGAGGTTTAGAACAATGACATCAGCCTTCGGGGAAGCCACAGCTTAGAATCCTGAAGGAGGAGAGCCCGCTGGCACCTGAAAAAAGAAAGCAGTTGCAGAAAAAGCAACGGAGCCCCAAATCTCCCCAGCTTGTTAAATCCTGCTGGAGGCAGAGGCAGCAGCCCACAAGATCAGGGGATTCCAGGAAACTGTCAAAAGAAGGAATCTCCCTCCCCAAGCAGCGAGGCAGCCACATCCCAGCAGGGCAGAAGCCCAGCCAAGTGTCACTAAGCAGGCCTGGCAGTGGTGAGAGAAGCCAGGCTGCCAGCGGTATGGATCCCATCCTCTTCCTCAGTTCCTCAAGCAATTCCAAAGATTCACCCATTCCCCTCTGGGTCTGAGATGCTCGCAAGTAAATGAAAGTCTTTTCGCATTCAGCAACTTTGCTGCTTGCTAGTCCTGTGCAGTCCTCCATTAATGATTTTGTTCATCATTTAGTCGTCTCCTGACGGTCTTCTTGGAGACCCCCACAACTTACTGCCACTTATGCACAAAGGACGTTGTGCTGTGCACAGGGAAAACTACTGAAGTGGCAGGACTTGAAGTTGATCTTCAAAGGACAATGGCGTTTTTTAATTTTTTTGATGCCTTCCTTGTTTTCAGGAAAGGTTGGCATTTTGGCTGTCTCTACTGGGAAGGTGAGACAGCAACTCTGCTCCAAAGCTGGAACCTGTGCCCTTGCGTAACTCCTCGGGCCCACCGTGAGAACCTCGTAAACACTTAGTCAAGCAATTCCTTCAATCAAAGAAAGTTCCCTCACAAACACTTCTCATTGTGGGTGAAACACAAAGATTAAAAACTCCTAGGGAAAAAGCTATTCTTCTACATTCTATCTCCTGGACCCCAAGTCACTTCACTCTATGCCAAGCCCTCAGAGACATTGCTGACATTCTTTCAGCATCTGCATTTAGTCCCCTCGTGACCTCTTTGAATTGACTTTGAAACCCACTTTCAGAGTTTACCTTTAACCCTAAATCCTACACTCACAGCCTTCCTTTTGCATCTGTCACGTTCCACTGGGAAGCATCCTAGTAACTGTCTTTCTTGTTCTCGAAGGAGGAATTTGTCCTCGAAACTGCATCCTGTGCTCCTGATAATTGACTGCCTTTTGCAGGATTGTGCAGTCTCACCTTCTGATCCTCTCACATCAGCCTGTGTCCCAGCCATTCTGAGTTTCGCTGCTCTTAGAGTGATCAGGCTCTAGAATGCTCTTAGGCCTTTGCTCTCTTTTCCCCAGGATTCGTTCCCTCTTGAACAGTTTCTCTCTTATGAGCCCCTTGCCAGTCCTTTATGGATTTCAAACTTGGCCTCACTTAGCCTTCCTGCTCCATCTGTCTCCTCAGTGCTGAAGCGAGATACCCGTCATTATCTGTCCTTGGAGAACAATAAGAGAACATGGTCCTCCGAGAGACTCTGCTGTTAGTTTTTATGTCCCCAGAGTAGAAAGGACAAACAACAGCATGTCCATCTGCTGTGGAAGGTAGTGGAAGGAGATGGGGGAACTGGCTGAAGGACTCCCAACAAAGCGATGTACAGAAAACATCTAATTTTTGTCTGACTCTCTGCCCATTTTGTCCATTTGCTAAGCAACTCTGCCAAGCTATATATCCACACCCAGAATTCTAGGAAAAGACCCCTAGCTCTCAGAGGTTCAAAGAAATCTGTTGTGTCCTGCCAGCCAAACAGGACTAGGGATTCCTTCTTACAAACTATACCCTTGTCTGGGCACAAAAAGAAAGTTTGGATGACTAAGTCTTAATATTTCTTAGTATACTAAGTTGACTATAATTATCAGTAATTTACTGTACATTTCAAATTAGCTGAAGAATAGACTTTGAATGTTCCATAATACAAAGGAATAATAAACACTCAAGGTGATAGATACTCCAGTTCCTCCAATTGGATCATTATACATTGTATACATGTACTGAAATATCACTCTGCATCCCATAAAAATGTACAATTATTATATATTAATTAAAAATTGTAAGTATCCAGCCATACTGTGGACTATAGATATTTTCCTAAAAGCCTCCAGGAGAAATGAAATCCAGAATTAAGTACACACAACCACACAGTTCATCTTTTGTTATTGAAAAGAAAACACGTATAAACATGGTCTATTAAGAAAAGAATATAAAAGGTTACACAGCAGAAAGTTTGGGAGTTTGGGAGTTTGCCTGCTGCTCAGCCTACTGTGCCTCGGACGCTTTCCCACCACTTGCTGTGCGCCTCCTAAAATCACCCTACTTTGTATAAAAAGAAGTATCTGTGTATTTTTAAGTAAGTGGATGCACAATCAAAATCACTTAGCGTATCCTCTGGCCATGACTCCTTATATGCCCATAAGGATCTTTGTCTTTCCTAGCCCCTCCTGGCTGTGTGGCGTCACTGCGTGGCTGTGTGGCGTCAGTGCGTGGCTGTGTGGCGTCAGTGCGTGGCTGTGTGGCGTCACTGCGTGGCTGCGTGGCGTCACTGCGTGGCTGCGTGGCGTCAGTGCGTGGCTATGCCATGAGTCATTTAGTTTCCCATCAGCAGGCCCTTATTTTGCTTTCAGTCTGTGTTAGTCCCTCTTCTCAATGCTGTAGCCACATAGCCAATAGAGGCAACTGAACGGAGTGGGGATTTATTCTGGCTCATGGTCGGATGGACTGTCAGTCCATGATGGCAGTGGGAGCAATTGGACTCCTGGAGGGGGAGCTTGTAACATTTCTTGCTCATATCTTAGTAGATCAGAAAGCAGAGAGCTCAGAACTGGAAGTGGAGCTAGTCTATAACCTTCAAAGGCCCATCCTCAGTGGCCTGCATCTACCAGCTAGGCTACACGTCCAAAACATTCCACAGCCACCCAAAGCAGTACCACTGGCTGGGGACCGAGTGTCTAACACATGAATCTTTAACGTCCAATCCATATTAGTTACTATGCATATATCGTGGAAAACAGGTCATACGTGTTATAGTAGACAGATGCTATCATCTATGGAAAAAACTCACAAAGAGAAAAATTATAGGTTGAAAATTCATAAGGTACAAACTTTCTTTAGGCAGACGCCTTTCTGTGGCTGATTTGAACCATGAGGTTGAAAGCTGCTCCTCAGTGGGGACAGCCTATCCCAAACATAGGAACCCACACAACATGGCACCTCATGTACTGAAACTGCCCCAGGGCAGCCAAACTTGGGGCGGTTTTGAGTTTTTGAACTATTGTCTATATAGAAAGTGATAGTTACATGGTATTCAAGGCTTTTTATAATGTGATATGCTGTCAAATAAGGCGCCAAACCTATCCTAAAAACCTTAAAAGAAGAGGCACAAGAGGGTCTCAAACTCCGGCGAACTTTCTCTGAAGCATTTACATGCCCCATCTTCCTGTCATCTTCCTAGTCAAGGTTCAAGTCATTTGCAAGCCCCACAATAGTCATTAGCCACATCCAGAGAGTTGAGAAAAACTTCTAGAATTTTAAGACCTGGGCACACCCAGCTTGGAACAAAGCTGTAGGTGTGTGTGCTGCAAACTCAAGCCTATAGAGGGCCTCCTCTGCATACATACTTTCTGCTGGGATCTACTGTGTAAGCTGAGTCAAGGTGAAGAGCTCGGGTCTGTACCATTCATCTTGGCTACACTATTGTACAGTAAAACAGGTGTAATAATACAAAAGTTTACATCACTTCAGAAAAAAAATCAGAAGTTTAGATTTGTCGAGAAAGACTTCCAAATTGAAAAAATATTTTAAAAAGTTAATCCCATGCAGGATGAAAAATGTATATCAACTGTATTTGGTCCAGAGGCCACAGATGCCTCTGGCCTAAGTTTATTCAGATTGATGACATATCATTCCAAAAAAGCTCACCCTAATTCTCAGCATCCATGTTTTCAAAATGTAATAACAGGAAGCCTATGAAAGTCTCCAAGTTACAGCTAAAACAGAGGCTAGAAGGCAGATCGACTGCTGTTGAGAAAAAAATGTTCCAACACCTGATCTTTACCTGTTCTCCAACTGAGAGAGTGAGAGCTTCACATCAAACACTCTGAAGACCTTCCAAGGCGAGATAATTAAGAGTTAACTGTATGTGACCGACTTGCAAAATGAGTATCTGGAGCCACAACGTGAGGAGTCAGAGCTGCTTTACAAAGTGACTTTGCTTCGGCAAAATCAGGCCCTCCTTGACCAGCTCCCATTTTCCAGGTGAGAATCTTTCCTGGATTCTTGGAAATGAGTCATGTGCGCCTTCCTAAATCACCCCAGAGGAAGAGCAGAAAATCCGGGGGCTCGTCACACCCATCCGTGCCATTCCCCCTTTGAGTGGGATGTGTAAATTTGCTTCTCCTTGGAACAGCCTCTGGTACATATGGCGTGTTCTTGGAGGAAATGTGCCTGCATCTCAGGGAACTCACCCAGGGCAGGGCTGGCACCAGCATATGGCCTCCTCTATCAGAACAAGAACAGGGGAGATGGGTCCTCAAATTACCCAAGAACAGCACCCCAAAGATGACTGCACGTATGGGAGCAAATGACAGCACGGATTTAGACACAGGTTAGCCTTGATTTGTTATTATTGAGTCAAGCTGTGAAAAATTCTAGAAGAGGTTTGAAGTTTTCCATGTTTGTTCCCTGAGCTTCACCGGGAACTACGGGGCGGGGCACAAAACATCTCTCTATGCAGCCGCACACTGTGGGCTGTCCAGTACCTATTTATTACAATTTTGATAAAGTTGTCCTGATTTCCTTTTGAAAAACTATTAATTCTTTTTGGCCTTGGCACTTGGAACTAGTTATTTTCTGGTGCTCAATCTAATCCTAACCAAAAAGCAAAACTGATTCATCATTCCTTCATTGGTCGATTCTACAAGTGTTCATTAAGGGTCTGCTTTGGCTCAGAAAATGACCTTGGTATGGAAAATGTAGACTGATATTTAATAGTGAGTCTAGGAAGACAGGTCAGTTAGTAAAGTGTCCCTAAGACCGCAGTGAAAGCCAAGCAGTCCACATCTGTAACTGCAGTGCTTAAGATGTGGAGACAGGACAATCTCTGGAGCTCATATGTCAACCAGTCTAGCTAAGCTGGTGACTTCAGGTTTGGCAGAGACTCTGTCTCAAATAGTAATATTGAGAGAAATGCAGGGAGATGTTTGATACGAAGCTCTAATCTACACACCCATGCACATACACACACACACACACACACAAAAAAACATACACCCACACTAACACATGTATATACCGCATATATACAACAATAAGGAATCAACATCTTGCTTCTGACTTTATAGAGCTTACCTACTAAGGTATATTCCAGCATCCTTAACCCTGGCTTGACTAATGTAAGCTCCTTTCTGTAATTAGGATCTTACATAGAATGGCACAGTAGATGAAAATGATTAGCTCATCTATCCCAGCTTGACACCCTTGTGAGATCTGGGGGAGTACAAAAATCATTATTAGCTTCCTGAAATTGCTTGTATTTCAATCCACAGGGACTCCTGGGTGCTTCCTCATATCAATGTCTCATCCTCAGCCTGGCCATCAATTCTATGAGCACCCAGGATACTTCCAATAAGCCCTCTTTGGTGTTTGCTTGCTGGAATCTGTTTTCACTACTTAGAAGCAAAGAACCTCCATTTGCGTTAGAGATGCTCCCAAGGCTGTTTATACTAACACCAAAACTCTGTGTTTCTTTTAACCCAAGTTTTATATGTACAATTAGTTGAATAAATAAACCCATACTGTAGAATACATTTCAAGCAGTATCTGCCTTCTCTCTTATTGACCTCTCAGTTGGTAACATCTAAAGTGTAATTTTAAACAACGTGGGTGTCTTCTCACCAGGACACAGGTGTTCAAAGGCAACAGTGAACCTAGTTCATGCCTGTCTTATTTTTTGATACTTTAACTTAACCCACTTTTTCATACCTCAGTAATTGCTTTGTATCAGGGCAGATATCTGAAAGCTGTCTGAGTATTCAAGCTTCAGTTCAGCCCTGTGGGTAATATGTGATGCACACAAACACCCCTGTCTGTTTCTAAACTGAACTCTTATGTTGTGTAGGTAAACAGTTTTCTCTCTGCTGCAAGAGACAGGCTTCCAAATGTGATTGACAGACAACTATCCAATGACTTAAGAGGGGAAGTCTAGCAGAAATGCATGGAAGGCTGGGAGGAGAGATCGATCTTGGGCGCGTGTTCCAGAGGTTTGAGGGACTTATGATCAACATGTAGGCTCTTGCCATATGAAATCTCTGTCTCTCTCCCCCCGACCCAGGATGAAGCCTTTGTAAGTAACCTGGAATAAATTAATTTCTCTAAAGGAGCATTCTCTGTCTGCTCAATAGGTTCAAACCTAAAGATGGAGGGGGTGGGGCTGTACGCCTAGCCTCACCCTGAGAGAATTCATGATACATCTTACAAGGAAGCAGAAAACATAGGTTGTTTTCTTTCTTTCCAGAATCCTGACAGATAACACAAAAAGGTTGAAGATATCTGGCCTTAAGGTGGTAAGAGCCTTACCCAACAGCTCTTCTCAGCCCTCATTATGAAGGGACCCTCGTCATGCAGGGGTATTGGCCTGAGATTGCCAGTTCTTACATTGTTTGAGAGAAGTTTTTAAAACTGGACTTGTAGATGAAATCTACTAGTTGTTAAATGTCAACGATGAACTAAAAAGGAAGCCATGCTTTGAACACTGAAGAGACGTTGTTTATTGCAGGTGCCAGCTCCTGTCCATCAGGTTTCAGCTCTTCCTTCTGGCACCTGTTCTGCGGTACTTCTCACTATGGGTCAGTTTGCTGTGCATTGCAATGCTCTGAACTTCTGTTTTGGTTTCTCTCTAGTCTCCTGCTTTGTTGGAACCAACAGCCTTCTCCTGGACTACTTCTTTGATGGGATTTCTCTAGGAATCACCCCCACAATCCAATCCTTATGTACCCTTGTCCTCCATCCACCAGCCTCGTCTGGAAAGTTTCCAGAAGAACTCGCTACCACCCATCAGATGGAGCCGTAAGAAGATCATCAAATGTATTAGAAAAGATGCGTTTTGAAATGCATTAGATCTATGTTCACATCCCAGTTTGATTTCTCAGTCTGTGCAGGAGACTTTCTCATCCACTAAACCAGTGTTTGTGCAGGGCCAGCATTGATCCACACAGTGTGCCTTTCACATGGTATGAAGGACGTAGAGGTGGTTTCCTTGCTGTTATTTTTTGCCCATTTGACATTGGGGTGCTCTCTAGCTCCAGATGGAATATGCCATCTTCTTCTTACACATTATGGACCTTATAAATTACTAATCTTTGTTCATAGTCAAGTCCCCTCACACATAGGCACCATGTCTTCTCTTTTCTAGATTCATTAGAACAAGTCCTTTCCTGTATAAAGGGAACCTATTGGACATTAATCCCAGTTGCTTCCGGAACCCAAAAGTAACAGGGTGTGTTTGTCGTCATGATAGCTAGGGCTTCTGGAATTCTCTATGGAGAAATATGGGTCTAGGAAAAAGGTCATCTTAGGAAGGGAGTCTCAGGGGACTAGCTTTCATTCAGTAACATCCCTTCAGTTTGGGATGAAAAGTGGGAGAAAATTCTTTCTCAGTGTAGCCTGTGAGATTTGTGCAGCAGCCTGCTTCTACTGACACATCACTGAGTCACTAAGGAAAAGGCACAGCATCAAGAAATGGGTAAAAGAAAAACAAACAAAGGGAAAGGATACTTGGGCTTTGTGAAACATCAGCACACCCAGCAGAATGGCTCAGTTGCTGCTGGGACAAAACATCTTGCACCATTCAAGCAAGAGAGACATGTTCCCAGGACCCAGTTTTCTCCCTTACCCAACCATCTCCAGCAGGATTAGAGGGATAGCAGCTCTATAACACTTTACACATGAGACCTGGAATAATTGTTATTATTCGGTGTGATGGTGTGTAGCTTATAGCGTCTGTGACTTGACAATCAAGTAATGAGCTATTGATGAGGGAAATGAACCAGACGACAGCTGAGGCTGGAGACCATTAACATCTAAGCCTATTCCTGCTGACTGGGTATCACCCAGGACTCCTTAATAATAGCTCATAATTATAATCACATTTATTGAGATGTTACTCTGCACTGAGTGCTTTACACAGATTAATATATGCAAGCCTCACAACAGCTCCATGAAAAAAAGTAGCAATAGTGTTCTGATTTACAGAGAAGAAATCTAGGTAGATGCAAATAAAGAGGTCCACCAAGAACTGGGGCAAGAGGGCTCAGGACACCTTAGTCACTAGAGAGTTTGTCAAGAAGCAAAGAACATGCCAGAGTACATAGGACCCCAGGTCTGTGACCCTCAGAGAAGGAATGCTTGTCTGAACTGACCTAGTCTGGGAAAATCGTGAGGATGTTACTGCTCCATGCTGTTCTTAAGGTTTCCACAGTCACAAAGGAAGAGGCAGGTCAGCTTCCCCCAGAGTGTGATACTCACAATCACTGAAGATGATGTGAAAGATATAGATTCTGATTCAGAGGGCCTGGAATTGATGCCCAAGATTCTGCACTGAATGTGCAGATGCTGCCAGGCCAAGGCGCACAACAAAGGCACAGAGACAGATGTTGGACAGCTGCGAACATTATAAACTAAATGCAAAACCACAGAACTGAATATTAACTGAATTTGATGGTAATCTGTTTAAGACCATGATACTTTAAGTGAATGTGATATAAATTGCTAAGGTTGAGGTTCTTTTCTTTTTAGTATGGTTCCTCAAATACTAAACATCAACTACTACAGCAATGCCCCTTTTTTGTATCTCACTTTTGTGTACCATAGACCTCTCTCCATTCAAACACATGTTGCATTATGGTCCACTCTCTTATTTTTGCATTAACATCCAGCAGTGAAGTCATATGTTGATGTTTTCATGACATCTAATCAAAACCTTGATCTAGTAATAACATTAAAAGCTAGCCACTGCTTGCCAGGTACTCTCCAGCTACCACACATGCCTAGAGACCCAGGTAGGGAGCTTATGCTCCCACTCCTGGCCCACTATGTTCAAGACAGCCACAGAAAACCGCCTGCCAAGAACTGTGACCTCCTCCAGGTCCCTGTCTGTCCCTTTGCGACTCACCAGAGGGCTGCCTGCCACAGACTCTCCAGCTATGTTACCCAGTCTTGATATCCTGGGTCAGTCCACATTGCCAGGAAAAGCTCAATCCAAGAATCCTGACCAAGCAGCCACAAGCGCTGAACTTTTAGCTAACAAGCAGAAGATGACTTGGGATAGAGCCTGTAGTCCTCAAAACCAGACAACAGAAGAAATCAACATTCCTACCCTGCTATGAATTTGTCCCCTCCTGAACACTGTAATCACATCCACTGTAAGAAGAAAGGTAACATGAAACAAAGAAGAAAGAAAAACTCAATGGTAAAAATAACTCCAGATGGAGCAATCCAAGCACAAAACTGATAGCAACACAAAAAATCAATAACATGTCTTCTCCAAAAATTACAAATCGCACAGTAGTGAAACCTAATGAACATGACATGGAAGAACTTCCAGACAAAGAAATTCAAAGAATGATTATAAGTACTTAAAAAAACTCAAAGACAAAAAGCTAAGAGATGAATGAACTACAGAATCAATACAAGGCATGAAAATACACTTCAGCAAAAAAGTTGTTGAAAAAAATCTCAAACTAAACTGATAATGGAAATGAAAAACTCAATAAGTCAAATAAAAACTGCAATAGAAAACCTCACCAACAGAGTGGACGATGTCAAAATCCGAAAGTCAGATCTGGACAGCAAAGCAGAGGAATTCAATCACTTCATAAAGGTCAATGAGAAATTTTAAAGAATATGTGAACAGAGAGCTTTGGGACACTGTAAAATACCTGATCTTTGTATTATGATCCTAAAAGAAGACGATCATAGCAAAAAGCATGGAGAATATTTTCAATAAAATCATAGAAGAAAATTCTCAAACCTAGAGAAAGAGATGCCCTTCAAAAGGCCTTCAGAACACCAAACAGACAGGACCAGGGAGAAAAACGCTCCATAACATTTAAAACACAGAATAAAGAAAGGATATTGAAAGCTGCAAAAGAGAAACATCAAGTCACTTATAAAGTCAGACCAAATAGAATATCACCTGGTTATTTGGCATATACCTTGAAAATCAGAAGAGCCTGGAAAGATGTACCCCAAGTTCTGGAATGCCACAGATGTCAGCCTAGACTATTACACCTAGCAAAACTATCTAGCAAGATTGAAGGACAAATTAAAGCTTTTCATGATAATTTAAACTAAGGAAGCAAAAGACTTGTACAATGAAAACTTTAAAACACTGAAGAAAAATTGAAGAAGGTACTAGAAGATGGAAAGACAGCCAATGCTCGTGGATCAGTAGAACTAGTAATCATGAAAATGGTCACCCTACCAAAAGCAATATGCAGATTCAACACAACTCCATCAAAATTCCAAAAATACTCTTCACTGAAATTGAAAAAAATATCAAAATTCAAATGGAAACAGAAAAAATCCAGGATATTCAAAATAATTCTGAATAAGTCCCTTCCATATCACCATCTCTGATTTCAAGCTATACTGAAGACAAAAATAATAATAATAAAATAATATGGTAATAATAATAATAATAATAAAAACATGGTACTGGAAACAGACCTATTGATCAATGGAGTAGAATCAAGGACCCATATATAAACCCATGTTCCTACAACCACCTGATTTTTGACAAAGAGCTCAACAATACACACTGGAGAAAAGACAGCATCTTCAACAAATGGTGCTGGTCATGCGTGAAAGAATAAACCTAGATCTGTACCCTCAACCTACACAAAACTCAACTCCAAATGGGTCAAGGCTCTCAGCATAAGACCTGAGACCCTGAATTTGATAGAGAAGAAAGTAGGGAATTCCCTTCAACGTACTAGCACAGAAAAGGACTTTCTGGACAGGACCCCAATAGACAGGCATTAAGATCAATAATTGAAAAGTAGAACCTCATGAAATTAGAAAGCTTCTGTACAGCAAGAGACACCATCGTTTGAGGAAAGAGGCAGCATATGCCTCTGACAGAGGGGTTCTGTCTGGAATATGCAAAGAACTCAAAAAGCTAAACCCCAAGCAAACAAACAGTACAATTAAAAGGGGACAGGAAAATAAATAGTTCTCAAAAAAAAAAAAAAAAAAAAAGAAATAGAAATGACTGAAAAACATCTTTAAAATGAAACATTCAACATCATAGAAATTCAAACAATAACTTTTGAGATTTCACCTTACTCCAATCAGAATGGCTAAGATAAAAAATGATAACAAATGCTGGAGTGGACATAAAAGGAAAACAATCACTGGTTGGTGAAAGTGCAAACTGGAGCAGCCGCTGTGGAAACCAGTGCCAAGGTTCCTTAAAAAATCTTGAATTAGACCTATGATATGATCCAGCCATCCCACTCTGAGGCATATAACCGAAGGACTCTGCATCCTACTGTTGAGACACCTGCTCATCCGTGTTCACTGCTCCTCTGCTCAGAGCAGAAGGAAAAGGATGCTACATGCTCATCAGCTGGTGAATGGGCAATGAAAACGTGGCGCCTTTACACCGTGGAGTATTATTCAGCTATGATGAAATTATGAAATGCGCAGGTAAATGGATGGAGCTTGAAACGATTCTGAATGAGGCAACTCAGACCCAGAAAGAAAAGTATGCCATGTTCTCTTTCATATGTAGATGCTGGCTTTGAATCTTTAGTTATGTGTGTTTAAACTGGAATACCTATAGAAGGTAGAATGATAGGAAGGGGTTCTGGGGGGAGGGTGGGTTTCAAAGGAAGGGACATAGAACACAGGTGACATGAAGGAGGAATGGGGGATGATGGAACAGGAAAGGTCAAATGGAGTGGGTGAAGGGTCAAGCAGAGGAGTGAGCATGCAAAGGGACAACTAACACTAAGACATTAGAAAAAAACGAAATCTACTGTAGAGGCATCCTACAATATACACTATACATACATAAAAGGAGTTTAAATGGAGTTACTATATTAGGCAACAATACCTCTCCCAGGGATCACAGACTATCAAATGAAAAAGCCAGTGCCAGCTATGGGATACCTCTTTTCGAACTGTTGGTTAATGGGATCACATAGACTTCCCTAAACATTAAAGCCTATTGCCATTGCTCTTGGTTACCTTCCAGAACTCGATGAAAAGACCCTATTGCTGAAGATATCACATACTTGAGTCATAGGACATGGAGAAATCAAGTTGGTATTTACCTGGAAGCTTTAACGCTGCTGGGCTTTCATAGTTCTGGAAGGTTCCATGCTGTTGAAAATAATCAACAGTCTTACCCAGCTGGATGCTCACTTGTGCAGTAGTGGTACAAATGTTGCAGAAGTAACCAACCACTATCTTACTGGAATTAAGGCCTTTTGCACAAGATGAAACTCATACCTGAGACCCTCAACTGGGCCAAAACCATGTTGCTGGCTAAGTCATAAGGGAGAGCCTAATATTATTATTGTAATAAATGGACATAGTAATAAATTTGCCCCTAAGTTCTTGCCTTTATACTCATAGATTGGTGCACCTCTCAGCCCTCATCAGAGAACCTTTTTTCTACAGTAGGTGAAGAGTAATACCAACACCCTTGACTGGAAAACACACAGAGATTAAGAGACTGTGGATTGTTCAGTTCTACATGAGACACCCACTTCAAATGTCCTCCCATTGAGATCATTGTACATGAGGTAGCAGGAAGGTTGTAACAGCCAGGGGTAGTGGGCATCTACAACAAAACTGCATTTGCTGGGCATGACAAGGTCATCACAACATCACAAGAACTCAGTGCCTGTGGCTGCATGCAAAAGACTTAGGCAAGATAAACCAGCTACAATCCCAGCACATATGAGGGAAGAGCTCACGAAGTTCCACCCCAAGCTGAGGAGCTATTGGTACTTGATGACTCCTAGGGGGGCAGAGAGTCAGTCTCTCCAAGAATGCAGCCTCTAAGAGGCTTGCCATGCTCCAGTAGATGGTCCTGTGCTCATACACATAAGGCAGCTCTAAGTGGGCTCAGTGGGTTTAGAAACAAGGCACAGGAAGTTGGCAGAAAAAAAAAAAGTGCAGAGGTTTTAGAGAAGGAATTAGAGGAGAGGGACCGGAGTAGATTTGACCAAAACACGTTGCATGCATGTATGAAATTCTCAACAATAAAAGGTAATTTAAAAAAGAAACTAATGGGGCTGGAGAGATGGCTCAGCTGTTAAAAGCACTGGCTGCTCTTCTGAAAGACCCATTTCAGTTCCTCAGGCCCTGTTCCACACAAAGTTAGGTGCAGAGGGAAGGGGGGGTGTGGCCTCAGGAGGGGCTGGGGGAGGGAAGTGAGTATGATCAAAACACACTGTATGAAATTCTCAAAGAATTAATAAAAAATGAAGAAGGAAAAATACCATTCTAATATTTTAAATTCTTTTTCGTTTAAATTTTAAAAACCTTCCATTTCAAAAGAGATGAACGTGGAAGGACGAGGATGTTAAACTGCCTGTATCTTTTCCTTCTGTCAAAACTGTGTTTTTTCACTCCTTGGTTCCTCACCCCCTTCCAGGTCTGTCTCCCTTTCTTACTTCCCCACTTCTTCTGAATCTTTGCTGTCAGAATATCGAATTTATAATATTTGAAATTTGTGTTCTAATGGTAAGTCTTCTGAACTTCATCAATATATTGATTCTAAAAATTGAAAACCCATCGTGATTTCAAAGTGACGGCCCTGTGGCTGGCCCACTACACAACTATTGCTCTCTGTGATGAAATCTTTCTTGTATGACTTTTTGCCTAGAGATCAATTTATATTTTGCAACTAATTACTTTGGACTTATTTTTTATTTAGTTCAGCTCATTCTACAGATTTACCATTCTGTTGAATCCTTTGGTTTCCTTGGAGAGTCTCTTCTGGGCCTTCCACATTTGATGTCTCCATCCTGTCAGCCCTTTATTGATACTCTAATTAAGTACAGAATCCCAAGTTGGTGTGATTTCTCCCTGAGAAATCAAAGACTCTTCACACCTACAGCTGTGGCTGCACGGTCTGCTATTGACTCTTGGTTTTCATTTTAGATTTCTTTTGTTTTTGCTTTTCAACTTTTCTTTTTAACCTTGGTGTTCTGACATTGTGGCAATGTGCTAGGGGAGTGTGTGTTAGTTACTCTGCGTTCCAATACAACATGCTCAGCACAAGCAACTCGTGAGAGGGAAGATTTATTTTGCCTCACTGTTTGATGGAAGAATTTCAGTTCACCGCAGTGGTCAGTTTCTGCAGAAGTCATGACAGAATGGCTCAGAATGTGCAGTAATGGGTGTTCACATGAAGGGAGTTCAGGAAGCAGAGACAGACCAGGGGGGAGTTTTGGTTATTTTTATTAAGCAGGTTCCTTTGTTGACAGCCGCATATGTGTCTGTAACATGTTCTGGTTACTCTTTCTGCCTACTCTCTCTTAGCTCTCTTCAATGTTTCATCCTTCCCTTGTCCCTGCCTTTCCCTTTCAAGGAGTCATGATTTTTGTTTTTCTTTTGTGAACCATTTAGTTTACCCAGAGTCATCTTTGTGGCCACTGGGTTGTGACTATCCCCTCAGAGCCTGGTGGGTATTGTGTCACCAGTGGGTACACAATTGAATCTATCAGTAGCAAATAGTTCAGCAGTGAGGGCTAGGGTCCCCTGATTCCTTCCTGTGCCCAGGCCTGGCTGGTGATGAACCCCTCTGATGCAGGAATGGTACGTTCATCTTCCACTGGGAGAGTTCCGAATCGCAGTCGCTGTGTATTGCTGAGAAGATGGCATTTCTTGGCTTTTCTCCCTGTCTTCCCTCTCTTATATTCTAACTGCCCTCTCTTCTGCGATATTCCCTGAGCCTTAGAGGTGGTAGAAATGTCTTCTTTAGGGATGGGGACTCACCTGTCACTTATTTTCAGCACCTTCTGCAGCCAGGAGTCTCTGCATTCAAGGCAGTGTGACTAGAAAGAGAGGCTTCTCTGATTGAGGCTGAGAGTGTTAATTGTCTATGGGCATAAACATATGTAGAAGGCAATTTGATACAATATCAGTTTAAATCAACAATAGAACTAAATTCTTCCTTGAGCCTATGAGCTCCCCACCATGGGCTTTTGAGCAGGTTTGTAGTACCAGGTATGGATTCCTTCCTGTGAGATGGGCTTCAAATCCAGAGAGGAGTTAGTTACCCCCAAAACAGTGACACTACTATTGCACAATTAAGCACATCTTGCTTGGCACATTGGTATCATACTTCATAGGGTTCTCTGCTGGGTGAGAGCTTTGATGCCTTTTCTCCCCCAGCAGCCTGCACAGCATGTTTCAGCACAAGGAAAGCTAGCCAGAAGTGAGAAGCTCAGCTCCAATATGATTTCTCTATATTATGCAATCAAGGTGTGTGATGTCTTCAACAATATGGTCTTATCATCTAGCTCTCATGGGTGACCAAGAAGAATGGCAAGAACCTGCATTTGGGGACCTCTAGGGTCTCCTTGACCAACAACACACAAGGAAGTGAACCACTCCTGGAACTGAGTAGTTTAATAACAAATAAATAAATAATAATTTGTGTAATAACCCAGGGCTTCTGGGAAGAGGTTTTTCCAGTCATTTAGCATATTTATCTAAACTCTTTTAAAAATAAATTGTGATTGTTGGTTTGATAACAAGATAGTATGCTTCTGTATGGCTTTTTTATGTCCTCTTTAGTTTAATTCACCCTCTCTCCTGCTCCCCCACTTCCCCATCGTCCCCTTCCTCCCTGTCTAACCCTTTCCCTCCCGGCATCCTCCATCTCTACCCTCACATCTACATTCTACCACACCCCCTGTTAAGGCCTTCCCCTCCTCTTCCTCTTTCTAATGGCTTCTTTCTATACTTCTGACCTCTACAGGAACAACTTTGCTTGCTTGTTTGTTTGCTTGTTTGTTTGCGACCAGGTCTTCCTGTAGCTCTAGCTGGCCTGGGACTTGCAACATAGACCATCCCAGGCTGGCCTTGATCTCACAGAGATCCACCTGCTTCTGTCTCCCAAGTGCTGGGATTAGAGGCCTGTGCCACCACACCTAAGTGCTGCGGGAACTCTTAAACACACCAACTTTGAGATTTGAAGCTAAGATCCTTAGATGAGGGGAAGATATGGAGTGTGTTATTATTGTTGCTGTTTCTCTCTACCTTGGTTACCTCACTTAGCATATTTTTTTTTCCAATTTCGTCCATTTACCTGCAATTTCATTTTTTTTACACTGAATAAAATTACATTGTGCATGTTTACCGCATTTTCATTATTCATCTATTAGTTTCTGGACATCGAGCTGATTTATTTCTTATTTATTTATTTCTTAGCTATTATGAATACAGCATCAATTAACACAGGTGAGCAAGTATCTCTGTGGTAGCGTATAAAGTCCTTAAATACATGCCTGGGGGTAGAATAGCTGAGTCATATGGTATTTCTATTTCTAGCATTTGGGGGAATCTCCACACTGATTTCCTCAGAGATTTTAAAAGTTATTCTTACTCATTGTGCTGGGCCCTTGTACTAATCCATTCTCTGCATGATATGTCTTTCAGTTCCGGAAAGGCACTCCCCTCGGTTTTCCTGGCTTCTCCCCCACCACTTGTCGCAGCCCTTCGTTGGTTCTCGGGGTCTTGTTCTCAGATTCCCCACCTTGGGTTTGGAATCCTACCACGCTCTATTTCTGAGACATTTCCTAAGCTTCTTCTTCTGACCACTGTTTTGAGTTGTTCTCCTCTCTGAGAGGCATATCTTCACATGTAGCAGTTTCCTGACATGTGGTTATTCCATAACTCACTGTGTCCTGCTCTTGTTTTTAATATTGCAATATCTCAAACCTCACTGAGACTCCCAGGAGAATGTATTTCAAGTTTCTCTCCTGTCCCTCACATGATGTCTGTCTGCTCCAAAGTTCTATTTTGTGTCTGTTCCTTTTGATGTCTCTCTTCCTCTTTGGAACTTTGTCATTTGAACTCTGTGCTTCAGAACAAGGCAGTCCAGTCAGTGGGAGCCACCAGCAGATCAAGGAAGGGCCTGGCTAATTCTGCCAATTTGCTCCGAGTGAAATCTTTTAAGGAAACAGTGAACTATGACCTGTGACTCCTATGTCTGAAAGATGTGCCTTTTCCAAAGTTCATATATTGAAACCGAGTCACCAGTGTGACTATATGAGGAAGTAGGGATAGTGGAGGTGATCGTGTCCCACGGGTAGACCCTTCATGAATAGGATTTGGATCCTTGGAAGACTTAGAAGACATGCTCTCCATTTCTACCGTGTGAAGACACAGCAAGAAAGCGCCATAGGCGCCGAGAAGTAGGTGCAGCAGACACCAAGTCTACTGGTGTCTTGAGTTTGGACTTTCCAGCCTCCAGATTTGTAATAAACACATTTCTGCTATTTATAAACTAGCCAGTTCATGATATTTTATTGTGGTAGCTTAAATGAACTAAGCCTCTAAAGGACAGTATGTGAAGAGCATTTGACTGTAGACTGCCAATTTCTTGAAGAAAGCATTCCATCTTCCATGTCCTGAAAAGAGGCCTGACTCTGAGGCATCATTTGCTCCAATGTAGAGGAGGTTTGACTGTTTCACATATAGACTGACCACCTGGCTTTTCTGCTGCAATCCTACCTGCTCCACACCTGGCATCTCACAGTGCTGAGGACTTTTGGCCAGAAAGATCATGCTGATACCATCTCACTGAACATTCTATTGTGGCTGAGGCTTCCTTCACTCTGTGTCACCAGTTTTCTATGTCTTGTGTCTCATTCATAAGATGGATAAACTATTTTTCTTCTTATGATTATTCTCTTGTTTTCTTATCATTGAGAATTTAAGACTTTTTCATTCTTTTTTTCTTTTATTGGGACATTGGTGAGAGAAAGAATACACTCAGAAGGACCTGTTGCTTTCGTGTGTGTGTGTCTGTCTGTCTGTCTGTATCTATGTATATGTCTGTGTGTCTGTTTATGTGTTTGTGAGTGTTGTTGTAGATGGAACCCAGTGTTTACAAATGCTAGATTCCTCTCCTTACTTACCCAGAGCATAAAGGTAAATTCTGTCTTTAATTGACAGAGGGAATTATACATCATTTGTAAAGACAGTGCCTAAGTATCTGTGCCAAGTAGGATGTTTTCAGCTGTAATTAACAGGAAACTCAACCCGACCAGCTTAAATAATAAAGAACTTTATTATCTCAGGTGTCATTCATTCAGGGATAGAGGAACCCACGGTAAGTTAATTCAGGACTCTGTCTCCATCTCTGAGATTCTGTTGACTCTACTTCCTCAGTTTTTATACACAGGGCTTTCTTCATACTCACAAGACAACTCCTTGCATGGTCCCTAAAAACAATTGGTTTTGCAGGTTATATACTGTGATACAGAACTAAAATAATTCCCGAAAGCCTACCACAGCAATCTTTGTCTACCTTTATTTAGCAGTCACCAGACAAGTTAGTGTGTTAGCTGACTTTCTATTGTTGTGACAAAATACGTAAGATACTGAACTTATAAAGAAGGAAGACTTATTTTGGCCCACCATTTTCTAGGTGTCTGCCACATTTCTTCTGGGCCAGTGGCCAGTGTCATACCATGGTAGGAGCACATGGCAATCAAGAAGCAAAGGAAAGAAAGGATGGGTCCATGTCCCAATATCCTGAAGAGCTACCTCCAGTGACCCCACTTCCCTCCTCAGGGCCCTGCCTCTTAAAAAATTCTACAACATTCCAGTATCACTGAGGGCTGCGGAACAATATGTTGACACATAGAACTTTGAGAGTCACTCGTAGAAACAGGAGCAACTAATTTACTCAATCTGAGTTTCTGAAACAACTATTTACAAGGGAAACAGGATTTTCACAAAGAAACCAGAAAGTTCCCCTTAAAATATGAACTGGGGAGCAGGAAGGGACATTTGATAAAACCGTGGGGCTTTGAAAATACGTAAAAGAGAAACAGGATGCAGGATAAGTAAACCACAGGATGCACCATTGATGGTCACCTTAATAACTCAGGGCATGCCTTTGTTTTAATTGCTATTAACAAAAGTATGTCAATATATCATCTGAATGCACTCTTAGAGAACTGAGAGGCACCTGACAGCACATTTATGAAATATCTCACCTTGATACACTGTAGTGTCTCCAAATGTGGCTTCTCCATCAATCTACCTTTCTATCCTCCCTGCAGAGAACAGACTCAGTTTAATGGGTCTTCCATTAAAAGACTTCCAAGAAGAGACTTCGAGTCCACTTTGAGGGAGGCAAAGGTACCACACTGTGCCAACCTGGGTGATGTCTGAAGAGGAGCCAGCACTCCCTGGTGGTATCAAACCTCAGTTTACAGCCTGTATTCAGTGTCTGATCATGCTACTGTGTGCCTCTACCTCCCACACGAATACCGTGTGATTGAGCAATCCATCTTCAAATGAAGTGTCAACTGTGCTAGGTTCATCCAAGCAGCGTTAAAGTGGAATTAAAATGGAAACTTGCATGGTGAGAGGTATTCGCTTACCTCTCAGACTTACCGCTCAGACTTAAAAAGCCCAAGTTAACTTAATAACAATCAGAAATGATATAGACTGAGAAACCTGAGGACGTCAGATTCAGACAGCTCCGTTTTCATTCATGGATTCATTGCATGGACATGTCTACATGTCTATTGTGGGGAAGCAGGGGTCCAAGCCCTGAGGAAAACCTCCATGTTCTCCACCCACAGGGTAGGATCTTAAATTAAATTAGTTTCCTCAGGACACAGACTCAGAGATGGAATTTTGTGAGCAGCAGACTTATGGGGGCACTTTTGAAATTAACACCTAAGTGAAGCAAGATCCATAAAAGGGTGAAGTTGAACAGCTGCATGCTGAAGCAGAGGCCGGCAGCCAACTCTCAGGGAGCTCTGGGTCCAGGATGGCCCTTTATCATAGTCCAGAGTCGGAACAAAGGGTTCTCACTTCCGTGCCACCCACTGGCCAGACCCTGGGACGCAGCTGCTGCTTCTGCGGAAGGCCTGTCACCTTGGGCAAGGCAGCTTCTGTCAACTGAGGAAAATTCCTGGGCAGGGCTCCAGCTGTCCACACTCAGAAGTCTGCACCGGGGAATGCTTCAGTCCTGAGGGGGAATCTGAGCGGCTCCCCACAGCATCTACTACAGGTAGCAGTGGAGGGAACAGGGGCTGGGGGTCTATTGGCAGTAGATTACCTACTTAATGTGCATAAAGCCTGGATTCAATTCCAGCACCATACACCCACAAAAATACACAAGGTTCACATGGGGCCAAAGCAGAGAATTACGGGAACATGTTTCCAAGCACATGGCAACAAAAGATAAAGCATGCGAAGTAGAGGATAGGGGCACAGCCCAGCTCAGTGACAGAGCTCTTGCCTAGCCTGTGCAATACCAAGTTCAATCATCACCAGAAAGGCAAAATAAAAATATATTTTTAATTTAAATAAATAAAAAATAATAACTGAAAAATGTACATACTAGGGGCTGGAGAGATGCCTCTGCGGTTAAGAGCACTGGATTCCCAGCACCCACATGGCAGCTAATAACTGTTCCTCACTCCAGTTCCAGGGGAACCTGGCTCCCTCCTCTGATCTCCATGGGCATTGCACAGTACAGGTGCACTTTCATACATATAGACAATACACTCAAACACATAGAAAAAATAGGTAAAATATTTATAAAAATGAACACACGCTAAGATTGTTTCCCCTTTTTAATAACCATTTGCAAATTTCATACAATGCATTTTAATCATATCTAGGTACCCCTTCCCTATCCACGCCCCCTCATTGTGCCTCCCCCCCGATTTCATGCATTCTGTCATATATGTTAAAGCCTATCAAGTCATGACTGTGTCCTTAAATGTCTCTCAGTGTGCGTCTATCCAGTGAAGCTTCGTCAACCTATTTAGTTTTAGTGTTGCTTCCTTAAAGAAACCAACTCTCCCTCTCCCGGTAGTCATCAGTGGCCAATAGTTCCTCAGCTATGGTTGGGGCTTCTAACCCATTTCCCCAATGCTATGTCTGCTTTGAGTTTGCGTCGGGCTTGTACACGCTGCTGCCGCTGCTGTAAGCTCATAGGAGCACGTTCCCAGCCACCTGGAACACTGTTTCCTTGCGGTCACCCACCACCCCAGCTCTCACAGTCGTTCTGCCCCCTCTACCACAATGGTCTCTGAACCTTGAGTGGCAGTGGTTTGATATAGGTGTCCTATCCAGGGACAAACACCCTTCGGTCTCTTCAGTCTCTCTGCACTTTGGCCAGTTGTGGTTTTCCGGGTTAATCACCGTCTGTTGCATGAGGAAGTTTTGCTGGTGAGTGTTGAGAGATGCGTTGATAATCTTTCTGACCCCTGTTCCCCTCAGTTTCCTGAGCCATAGGTGTATAGGTTCCATTGGAAATGTGTCACATAGGGCTGGGCATCTCACAGACACTTATTCTCGGTGTGTGACCAGTTGGGGAACTCTGTAATAATCTCCATCTTTTGCAAAAAATAAGCTTTTTGGATGAATAATGAGAGGTGTACTTGTCTGTAAATAAAAGGATACATACTTGGCATGCAAGAGGAAATTAGGTCAGCCTAGGCCTGTGACAAAAGTAGACTTTCCTCTGATCTATGACCTCCCCAGCCATGTGTATTTGACTGTTTACAGTATCACATATGAGTTCCCTTCCATTGAGCAGGCTTTACATCCAGTTAAACAGTGTTGATTACCTCCAAGATAAAAGTGTCACTACTGTACCAATAGAGATAGCTTCCTGGACCAATCATTGTTGTGTTTATTAGGCTTTACAACTAGGTAGGACCATTGATTGGTTTTCTCCTTTGGTAGCTTGCATGGTGTTCTCTGATGCTATGAGAGCTAGTCTTCAGGGAGGAGAATTCCAGGTCAGTTCCAGCTACATTGTTCCAAGTCCTGTGTCTGAGTGTGGCCTGCCTTCAGCAACAGAGTATTTGTTATCTTTCAGTTCTGGGAGGCAATCAAGGGCTGTGGCAACAGCCTGTGTTATTTGGGGAGTCTCTTGGACTACCCTGACCAACAACTTAAAAAGAGAGGTTTCCCCTGCCCGGCATATTTCAAAAAGTTAAAACATGTCCATATCTTTAGCATATTGCACTAGGCATAAATTTCTGCACTGTCACCAGAAGAAGAAAGTTACTGTAGCAATTAGAGCAACAGGCTTCCTTATTTAAGTCTTGTTAGAATAAGAAAGAAAACCTGACTCATTCTTTAACTATAAAAATGTTCTTCCCTTCCAGGAAAGTCCTGTGCCATACCAGTCCCCAAAACCGAATAGGACAAGCCCCTGAAGAGTGACCCAAGGTGGTCAACAGAGCTCCTCAACAGAGAAAAGTCAGTCAGGGGGTTGGATCCTACAAGAAAACGGGAAATAAACATTACTCGCAATAGAGAGGGGACAACAGCTAGGAGTTTGAGTGCCTTTCCCACCTCTAGAAGAAAGTTCACTAAGGCTGACTGCAGGGGGACAGCAAGCTACGGCTCCACCCAGTAGCTCACTAGCTCAGTCAGTGCCTTAGATCAGCCCAAGGTCAAGAGACCAAAGCCCACAAGAGAAAACTATTCCATCAGGGCCACCTGCACAGTGGTGAACAAGAAAGAGAGAACACAGCAAAACAGAGAGGAGATGAAGATGAGTCCATGATGCAAGAGAAAGCCAGAGAGATCTAACAAGAGGTCAGTCACCCTGTGGAATCAAAATGAGCCGTCCTTTAGGAAAACACTGGGATCATTTGGAGTTAATTTAGAAATAAATGTACCTCATATCCTTGAACGAAGGAAAAATACTGGATATTTAAAGTACAGGAAGTAATAGAGGGGAGCACCACCTAAAATAAAATGCATTTTAAATGTTACTTGGAAACACTGGAGACGAGCCAGACATGGCAGTGCACATCTGGAGTCCCAGCACGCAGAATTCTGAAACAGAAGCACCACTTGAGAGTTGGATGCCAGCATGGGCTCCAACACAAGACCCGACCTCAAAATAGAAAAGAGAAGGAGAGAGGGAGGAGGAAGGGAAGAAGAGATGGGGAGGGGGGAGAAAACGTATTAAAATGAAAATTATGGCCACTGAACTTTTTAAATTGATAAAAACAAAACAGGGTAGTGTCTATAAGAATTTACTCATTTGGAATATATTGTGAGAATTCAGCTAGAACACTTCATAGACAGAAAAAAATAATTTTTCATTAAGTAATGTTTAAGAGACATGGAGAAGCTGGGCATTGTGGCCCACTACTTTAATCCCAACATTTGTGAGAGGCAGGCAGATCTTTGTGAGACTGAGGCCAGCCTGGTCTACATAGTGAGTTCTAGATCAGCTGAGGCTACACGGAGACTCTGTCTCAAAAAACTAAAGACAGAGAGACAGAGATAGAGAGAAAGACAAAGATTAAATTGACAGACTACAGAGCATGTCCAATGGGAGACTTAAAGTGCTGGAATAAATCGAGAGGCAGAGTAGAAATACTTTTAAAGATAATGCAGAAGAATTTTCCAGATTTATTGGAAGGCACACCAAATCCAGGTATATAAATGCAAACTTTTATGAAATTTCAGTATTTCACATGCAGCAGACTTCTCGGTGACCATGACTGGCAGAAGGTTATAGAGTAATACAATACCTTCTTGATGCTCATTGAAAATAACTGCTAAGTGTAACTCCATCTGACTAGATTATCACTAACAGAAAGGAAAACGATGACATTTTTTCTTTGGTAGGGTTGGGGACAAAATCCAAGATCCTGTGCATACTGAACTAACTCTCTACCACTGAGCCACATTCCCATTGATAAAGACACTTTCAAAGATACAGAAATTAAAAAAGAATCTTCACTGAAATAACTGTGGGAAGAGATCATTTCTGAGCTGGATCCGGCAGTTCTGTAAAGGCGTACTTACTGAGTGCTACTATATGTCAGACAGTGGTCTATACACTGGAGGTGAATACTTGCCCTTGGAGAATTTGCAATCAAGACTTGAAGGTCGAGGCTGAGGAATGACAGATGGAAGGAGCAGGAGGAACAATGGTCTGTTCATGTGAAAGCTCATAGGGTGTTTGATGAACAAGTAATCATGAGTAATGAGGTTAGTGGCTCATGGTTGATGATTCTGAAACTGCAAAGTTTGGTCAGGTGCAGAATGCACCTCCCTTGAACAGGATCAATGACCAGCTTTTTAAAAGCGTGAGTAAGGATCTGGAGCAATGGCTCAGTAGGTAACAGTACTTCTCTGCCAGCATGAAGACCTGAGTTCCAATCCCCAGCACACCCATTAAAAGCCAGGCATGGCTGTTCATGCCTGCAATCCCAGCATTGATAGGCAGAGACAGGCTGATCCTGAAAGATTGCTGGCCAGCCAGGGTAATCAAACCAACAAGCTTCTGGTTCAGCTAAAGATCCTGTCTCAAGATGTGGTGGAAAGTGATGGAGGAAGGTACCCAGCATTGTGCTCTTGTTGCTACATGCTCAAGCAGGGCACACACTCACATGCATGCAACACACACACACACACACACACACACACACACACACGAGAGAGAGAGAGAGAGAGAGAGAGACAGAGACAAAGACAGAGAGACAGAGAGATTTATCCAGAG
Organism: Eospalax fontanierii; assembly: GCA_035773235.1. Taxonomy (NCBI): domain Eukaryota; kingdom Metazoa; phylum Chordata; class Mammalia; order Rodentia; family Spalacidae; genus Eospalax; species Eospalax fontanierii. The sequence continues at coordinate 49,662,812 of CM069546.1, read as the reverse complement.
TTGAGTGCTGGTCATTTCAGTTTCATAACAACCCAACTGTATGGATTGTTCAAAGTAAGGCCACAGGATATGTAAATACTCACTCTCCTTCCAGAGAATAAAGTTCTATCTCTCTGTGGAAACATCTAGAAGAATCAGCCTTTTCCTGCACAGTACTTAATTTATCTGACTTTTTCCAGTCCAAGCTACTGACCATCATTTAGTTTGATGATGTGACTCAGAAAAGGAGACAATGAAAACAGAGTAAGTTAAACGAAATTGCAGCAAACTGAAATTTAAAAGAAAGGAAAACCTGCCCTTTAGTCAGTTTTGTTTTCTGAAAAAGAGATGGGCCCATGAATTTGTTTCCCTAGCTACTATGCAGAAAAATAAAAGATGCAGTATTTGGTCATTTTTATGGCTATTAGAATGATAAAGTATCACAGAAAGTTATTGCATTTTAAGACAGTGCTCTTCATGCACAGACTCTGGAGGGCAGGAAAGGAAGGGGAACGCATCATCACATAGAAAATATACAGAAATAGCTCTTGTGTTTATAGGTCTTTTTAGAAAGTCCTGTATACAAAGAAGGCAAGACACGGGCAGCAACAGTACTGTTTGCATTTGTGGTGCCCACAGGTAGCTCCTCCGAAGATAAATATGACGGAATGACTCTCATGCTGGGACTTGTACATCCTAAAGCACATAAAGCTGCCACGCCAATTTGATTTTGTGCTGGAAAAAAAAAAAGCATAGCAACACACACATCACAGAGCAAACACCAAGACCGCCATCAACGCACCTTTTCAGGGAGTCACTGGGGCTTCTCCCAATGAGGATATGAAGGCCAAAGGAGTGTTTGATGTTGCAAATGGCAGTTTTTCTTCAGCATCAAATGGTTGGGAAGTTGAAGGACTTCATTTTTATCTTGGGAAACCGCTGGGAGATAGATAGACAGACAGACAGAAAGAAAGAAAAAAAAAGAAAGAAAGAAAGAAAGATAGATATTATATCTATATATCCTTGCACTTTATAAATTTAATACTTCAAGTTGAATGGGAAGAAGTGTAAGGGAAAGATACTTTTTACAAAGCAAAACTAGTCTTTGCAGGTAATCCAAGTCAGCCCTTAATATTCACACATATTTCACTTATACCCACAAACAAAGGATAGATATGCCAACCACTGGCTTGGCCTCTGCCCAGATGCCATGACCTTCATCACTAGAAAATCTTTCCTTCCACTCCCAAGGGATTCAAATAGATTGCCCAGCCTTCTGTCTAACCTTAAGCAGTAACATAGTGAGAGCTTATCAGAAGACACTTTCAGGTGGGGCTGGAGAGACAGCTCAGCAGTTAAGAGCACTGGCTGCTCTTGTAGAGAACCTGGGTTCAGCATCCACATGGTGACTAATGGTCACTAACTCCAGTTCCAGGAGATCCAACATCCTCTTCTGACCTCCATGGACAGTGCATGACAATGGGTACACTTATATGCAAGCAGGCAAAATTCTTATTCACACGAAATAAAAGTAAATAAATCAAGGAAATTTTTTTTGTAATTCATGGGGCCAAGGATGTGGCTCAGAGGTGGGGACCTCTGCCTGGCCTGTGTGAGAACCTGGATTTGATATGCAGTACTAAAAATGCTGAATCACTCATTCAACATGCTGCCGTTCCTAATATTCTCCACCATCCTGCTTTATAGCCTTCAAAGGCCTCTGTGGCCTTTAGATTCAAAGAAAGCCCTAAAAAATAACAAATATATAAAACCTGGTATGGTGGGGCAGGCCTGTACTTCCAGAACTTGGGAGACAAAGGCAGGTGGATTTCTGTTAAATGGAGGCCAACCTGGTCTACAGAGCAAGTTCCAGGCTAGGTGGGCCTACAGGGAGATCCTGTCTTTAGAAGACAACAACAACAACAACAAAAACCCTAAATATGCTTCCTATTACCTCTCCCCTAAATCCCCCTTACATACACATCCCCTAACCCCCGAACCCCCTAACCTCCACCCTCCACTTACTTTCTGCTTGCAGATTCTTTGGCACATCATGTGGAGTCTGTGTCCCAGTCATACCAAGTTATTCATAGTTTCCAAGATAAGCTAAACTACCTTCTTTTACGTTTGTTCCAGAGAGTTCCTTGATCAGGGCAGTGTGGATTAGCTTCCCCAGACCTTCTCAACCCCTCTCCGCAAGATGGAAGGATTAAGCATTGTCATCCTTAGCTTCAGCTGTCAACTTGACACACCAGGGAAGCAGGAACCTAAACTGAGGACTTTCATCTATTGAACTGGCCTGTGGCCATATCTGTGAAGCATCTAAAAATTGCTAATTGATATAGGAAGGTGAGGCCCGATGTGGGTGTGGCCACCTCTGGGAAGGTGGCATCCTTCAAGGTCAGGCTCATGGCCTACCTCCTGGGAATCTTTTCTTCAACCCTCCAGAGGGCGCCTTAACAAAGTAGAAATGGGCAGCCCCAGTGGAAGGAAGTATTCCTAGCCGTAAGATTATTAATTTAAAAATAAATTACTGGAGTCCTCAGCACGCAGCGGGGAGGGAAGCAGGCTGGTTTTTGTGTTGGGTGGGACCGTGTTTGAGTTGTCTACGATGACTTGCAGGCACACTGGCCTCTCCCATCCCTCACCCAGCTTTAATGCTACGTAGGAACGTTACTGCTTCACATGGAAGTGATGGTCACGTCTCATCTGTCTCTGTTCTCCTTTGTGCTGTGTACATGTGACTTCTCAAGTTCTGTCTTGCGTGAGGGATCTCTGTATCCTCCCTTCACCGTAAACTGTTTGAGATCATCTATTTTCTACTCTCCCACCTGCTCAGCAGCACATCTGAAACAAAGAAGGCCATGAGCTAATAAGTTGAGAATGAATGTAAGAAAGCTAGGACGCAGAGAGATTAAGCAAATTTAACCCAAGTCACAGAGTGTTATCTATAACAGGGCTTCTTAAAGATTTTCTACTTAAAATTCCTTTTTCTCCAAGAAATTGATTTAATTTTAAAAAATGTTTATGTGAATGAGTTTTTTGCCTGTGTGTATATACAATTATACCTGGGTGTACAATGCCCACAGAGACTAGAAGAGGGAGTCAGGTCCAGACTCCCTGGATCTGGAGTTAAGGATGGTTGTTAGCTGCCATGTGGGTGCTGGGAACTGAACCCGGATGATCTACAAGAGAAGCCAGTGCTCTTAGCCACTAAACCATCTCTCCAGCCCCTTCACCAAGAGATTTTATTATAACCATGGTTATATGGTACATAAAATGGGTACAAAGATTTCATGTAACTTTCATAAGGAAATTTATGAATAATTATTTGATATATACATAATTTTACAATTTATTAAGACAAAATAAATTTAGATACCGAGATGGAGGAATACGTTTATTTTTAGATGCAGAATTAACTCTCAGCTAGATATTTGATTCCACAGGCCACACAGCATCTTGAGTGTTTTTCAGAGTTGACTGATATTTTGATTTTATAATCATCAGTGTTCTGATCACCACTTCTCATAAATACACAGTATAAAATGGCAGAAGTTTGTTCAGTGCCATTTCAGAAATTGTTGAAAATTCTGTCCTAATCCCAAACCAAAACATATTTTACAATTTCTTATGAAATTCAAGTCAGTAACTCAAACAGTCATTTTTCAAATCAAACATCTTAACACAACACAAGCCAAAGATATGCTAATTTGATACTTGCATGCCGAGGAATAATGGCAGGAAAAGATTGTCTTTGCTTTCCATAATTAAACTGTTGTGTTTCTAGAAGAGCAGGCGGCTTTGCATGTACAGTAAGAAACTCTGCAATTCATAACATCAAAATGGTCTCAAATCCTCGAATTGGAGCCACAGTGTCTAAGGAAGCAGTCCTTGGCATGTGGCCCAACATCTCACGGAGCAAAGTGTGCACGTTGCTTGTTCAGAACCAACACGCCAGCAAAGCTGTGTGATGCCCTACAGGTGAGCACTGCCAGAAACACTTCACGTTCGTTATGTGTTTGCTTTTGAGTGAATTTTTCATCATTGCACATACAGAAATTTTTTACCTCTACCCCAATTTTCATGGCCACCACTTTCAGTCATACAGCCTCATATGGGAGTCACGATCCACAGTTTAAGAAACCGGGGCCTATAACGTCTGGATTGGAATCCTAACTCTCTAATTTGGCAAAGTTGTTAATTATGCAGAAACTGCTCATTTACACTATGGAGCTAAAGTCACAGAAAGTCGATCTTCTATTTCACATTAGCCATGGCAGGTCATCTAAGGGCATCTGATGTCAAAGCTGTGCAAAGTTTCCTAGTTTTGACTGTTCTTTTAGTGAGCTAAGTCTTTTTGCTTTCAAGGAAGAAAGTGCATTCACAGGTTTTTCAGCCTAATTGAAATATTCTCTACATCAAATATGTTCAATGTAGTAGAAAGTACAGATGTTATTGCTTTAATTTTATAACCCAATTATTCTTTTATTCCTAGTTGTCTTCAGGATAAATTAACTCTTATCAGCTATTCAAATAGGTAATTATCATAAAGCTGAATGTCACACAACCCCATAATGTGTGTCAATTTATAGACTAAACTGGAGTAAAATCATTCTTGGAGTTAAAGGAAAAGAGACTCCAGATTTTTACTTTTCTTCAATGTTTCCCTAAAAGATATCCAAATGAAATGAAATTCAATAAGAACATGGCTTGGTTTTGTGCAGAAAGGGGGTGCAGAGATGGGTTTTTTTTCATCGTAGCAGAAGGAATGATAAACTTGAGGCAGGCAAAAGGTAATGTTTCAGATACAAGATCTGGAATTGATCAACTGATTGCCTGTGTCCAAGTTATTTTATCCCTTTGACTTTGTCTGTCACAGCGAGGCTTAGAATGCTTTACCTTTTGATACTTCCCACCCAGAAAATGCAAAGTCTATGCTTCTAAGAGGCTGTTGTATTCCAATCAAGATGTCTCAGGATTCAAAACCTTTTGTTTATAATAGATAATAAAGGTCAAATTATAGGATTTTCAAGAACAAAGTTTAATTCATCTGAATTATGGAGAGACAAGTAAAATACAGAGATACAAAAGTTAAGAACACCCCTCCAAAACCCAGTACTCATGATGATCTGTTTAGTGTGTGTGTGTGTGTGTGTGTGTGTGTGTGTGTGTGTGTGTGTGTGTGTTGGGGGGGTGCACTTGTATGTGCAGGCGCTTGCATGTGGCTATAATACTCTGCTCAAAATGAAACACTTGAATTCTGCTTCTAATTCACTGGCCAAGGAAAGTTACACGCTCTGAGTATCAGTGGGGTGTCGTGCAACCTCCTCTAAACAAAGACTGGCAAACACTGGATTGTGAATATACTGATAGGCCCAGAGCCCACTCTCTTTGTGAAGATCCATTTTCCTCTCTTGTATGCATAATACAAAGTACTCGTCCTCTCCCTAAGGGGTCAACCTGAGAGCCTAGCACAAAGCCCATGATCTCTTTACCAAGGCTTAATATAGTAGCTCTTGACCCAGAGAACTATGATGCATGTCGCATGCTGTGCTGAGAACAGGGTGGAATGACATTATTAATTTCTGCATTAGAATTACCCCAAATTTGGAAGTTTTATATAGCAAATTGTGTGTATGTGTGTGAGAGAGAGAGAAAGAGAGAGAGAGGGAGAGTCTGTGTGTTTGTCATGGTGCTAAGAACAAAACCCAAGGTCTCATAACAAATATTTAAGTTTCTTTCCATCAGGAATTTAGGAGTGGCTGATTGGTTGGGGCTCAATGAAGGCCACAGAAAAAACTCAACTGAGGCACAATACACTTTTGAAATCCCTCACCTAATTGCATGCAGACCTCTGAAGATCTACTTCCCAGACTACTCAGTGACTGTTGGTACCCTCAGTTTCCTGATGTACAGGCCTCTTCACATGTTGCCTGAGTGTTCTGACAGGACTATGCTCTCCTGAGGGTGGTGTCATGACACATAAGTTGGTCCTGGGACAAGCGATTCAAGAAAGAGGGAATCCAAAATGGCAGCCAGGGCCTTCCATACACACCTGACTAAGCCACTTCAGACATCTAGAGTCATTTGGGACTCTCCTCTGAGTCCCCAAGCAATATAGATCCGAGACTAGAGGAGTCCCTACTGGGCCCTGACTCAATCCCTAACCCAGATAATTATGAGCAGAATAAACTGATGGTCATTTTATGCCTGTAGGTTTTGCAGCGGCTTATAATTTATCAGTGGTATACCAGAACACAACTGAGTACTTTGAGTAAGGTGTTGTCATAAGGAAAGAAAAACCGAGACCCCTAACTTTATCTTTGAGACTGATTTAAACCAAGAGCTGCAAGATCTCAGAAGTCTGAGTGAGGCTTAAAGTTCAGCAAGGAAGTTGTTCTGAGCACTGGAGGAGAGAGTGTGAGTCTTTAACAGGAACGAGTTTGCCTGAGGTAAGGCAGAAAGGGTGCAGAATGAGTTTATGGATTCAGCTGAGGAGGTTCTCAGGAATACTGTACAAAGTGCTAGTTGGTTGAATTTGACTACATATAATAAAGTACAAATGGAGTGAGATGAGCTATGAAAAAAGAACTTTAAATTTCAGTTTCAATGAGAATTTAGAGAAAATATAAAGGTGCCAAGACCTGTAACTTTAAAAATCAAGATCATTCTTCATTCTTAGACCTTCAAGACAGCAAAAAGTTCTAATCACAAGAAAGGGCCTCGGGGCAAAGATTCCTTCGAGGGCTGAGATCCCTTATTAATACTTCAGAAATATTTATGGGTCTGCTTCATGGATACTTTCAACTAGATAAAAAGTACCTGGACATCTTGAAGCTGTTGTCTCACAGCATTCCAACTCTAAAATGGACTCAAAGAGGAGCTATGACAAGGAGATTTAGGAGTACTGCTTTTGTTGTGGGGGATGGTGACAGTAAGAGCCACAGGAAACTCACTTACTATTTAAGGTAATTAAATTGGAGGAAGCGCCAGAAAATCCTACTATACTAAAAGGGAGAAGATGCACAAAATGAAAAGAGGGGTTGGAGAGATAGATCAATGGGTAAAAGTGCTTACTACACAAGCCTGAGGACCAGAGTTCAAATCCCCAGCACCCACATAAAATTCCTGCAAGGATGACAAACATTAACACTTCAATACCTGTGGAGAGTCTGGAATGCATTCACAGATCATCTGGGGACATCTTTACCTACTTAATGTTTCCACTCATGTATTTAAAAAGTGTCTTGATTTATGACTTTTCTTTGTTCTGTTACTACAAAACTTAATGAATTAGTTACCGTGTTGGAACATGGAATTTTAGGGTAACTTGAATCCGTGTTCCCGAGCCATGGTCACTCATATTTACCTGCATCTTGTCCTCTTTGAGATGAGAATTATGCTTTTGTGTTGACACCACATACACCTGTAGGCCCGCTGCTGGGAAACGACAGGGGAGTCTCCAGGGCTGACTGGCTCTCATCTCAGCCCAGCTCCAGGTTCAGTGAGAGACAGTGTTCTAAGGGAATAATATAGAGTGAGCTGGCACTGGGCTCCTAATGTCTCCCTCTGGCCTCCACATGTGATGCCTGCATGGATGCACACAACAATGCCTACACATACATGCTCATACACTGCACCCCACATACAAACGCACACACACATACATTAATTTTTTAAAAAAGAGAAAAAGAAAAGAAGTTCTTTAGAACTCTAAAAAAAACCTGAGACTAGCATTTAATTTACATAACTGATGTATTTCCCATGCAGTGGAGTAGTATCAGAACAAGAAACCAAAAGCCATCTCTATTGGCCATCATTACCAAGGAGTAAAACTAGGTCCAAATCTAGGGTACATCTCATACTCCTGACTTAGCTGTAGAATTGCTATGGGCCAGTAACTGCTATGTCCATCTCCCCCCGTCAAGTCTACTGTGGCTGTCCTCTCCTTGTTTTTGCATTATATGCTGAGTAGGCTTGGGAGCTCTTTAATTCACAGGCCTTCTGAATCAAGGGAACCATTCAGAAATACTACATCCTAAGGGCTGCATCTGTACTACCTGATTTAGGTGTGATATCATGAGACTTGGGCCTGTTCCATGACAGGATAAGGCTTTGGTGGTCTTGGAATACAGAGAACATATTTTCAGATGAGAGAGATATATTTGTGGCTAATGGGCACATTGTGAGAGATGAAAGTTGGCCACAAGTTCTTGGGCATTCATCCCACCTATTTCTCACATGTTGAATCTGGCCCATGAATTCTTTGATTACTAAAGTATGGTAGAAGGGACCTTGTGCCAGCTTAGAGCCTGGTCTTGAAGGAGGTTGAGAATTCCAGCTGGGAATCTTGAAAGTCTTGTGGAGTTATACTACAAAAGTAAATGATGGCCAGGCACACACCTTTAATCCCAGCATTCAGGAGACAGAGGCAGGTGAATCTCTATGAAATGAAGGTCAGCCTGGTCTACATAGCAAGTTCCAGGCCAGTTGCAACTACAGTAAGACCATGTCTCAAAACCAGGAAAAAAAAGTAAATGATGGCAACATCTCCCATTTGGCCCATACTCCTATTCTGAGTTTATCGGCTGTTGTTTGCAACTCTAGTCCTGGGCTCCTCATTAGAGCTTGTAGGATGGGCAGAATATTTTGTCTGAGTGGCTTTTATCTGGTGGTAGAAGGAAACAATGGAGGGGAGTAGCCATATCTTTTGCCTCTTGAAGCTTCTCACTGACCTGTCACACAGTCCACTGACAAAAACGTCTTTCAGCCCAAGCCTTAACTGGAAGGAAGCTTGAAAATGTGAGGGAAGCATGAATACTTTGGTAAATAGTAAGTGTCTTTGTCAAGGTGGGAGAATCATTAGTCTCAGAAACTCCTTGTGTCCTGAAGACTATTTAAGTTCACAGTTCCTGTATCTTAAATGAGAAGACCCAAGACAAGACAGCACCAAACTCCATCCCTTAAAGCAAGAGGCCTTCTTAACATCTTAATTTAAAATTGAGACTTTCAAAAACAAAAACAGGGCAGGATCTCACTATATGGAATAGTTTAAAAGCTTCAGTATTTTTTGTGTAAAAAATTGGAGAGAAAATTTAAATGACTCTGCTCAAACCAAAGTCTTTCCTGGAATGGCCCCAGCAGCTCTTTCTAAAAAACTGTTCTGGAAACATCTGGGGCTGAATTTTAGAGTTCCAAGATTGGAATTAGAGAAACCAGTTGGGAGGCTGTTGTGGTAAATGTGGGTTCCAAAATAATGAGTTCTTGGCCAAGGTGAAGAAATTGGAGGTGGAGTGAGGGAGTGCATTCCAAAGATACGACACAGATAGAATCCAAAGAACTTCAGGAGCAAATGGCTGTGGGTGGGAAATCCAAAAAGTCAGAAGCTCGGGAAGAAGGACCGTTGCAGCTCACTCCACAAGTCAAAACCATGGTGAGAGAAACATTAAATCCAGAATAAAGTAAGGCTGTGTTCTTGTTTATCACTTCATAAATAAGGAAACTGGAAATAAAAATGTGAAAAAATCTGACTATAAAAGCTTTTCAAATGCCCGCACTCTCCCAAGATCTGTTCCTCTGAGGTCAAAATTAATAGATAAATAAAAATATAAGACATGAAAGCAGAAGGGGACCAGCTGGGAAGAAGTGGGACAGGAGGACTAGGCACACACACACACACACACACGTTAAAAGTTAAACAAAACGAAAAAGAAAACAAAGTAAAAATGGAGAATATTGTTGCAACACACAACAGAGAATGAATGTCTCAAATAAAGATGAATTGCAGGTCAATAATAAAATATGAACTCACAAATCAAAAATGGTCAAAAAGATAAGAGGCAACTTCCCCGACGAGACGTGTCAACCACCAGTAACTACATGGCCCTCATCCTCTCTGGTGAGCAAATGCATTTAAAGTTTAAAATGTGATATGAACTATTCTCAAGTTACAAGCATTGAGAATGTCCTGGCTGAGAACGTAGCTGCAACGTGCAGTACTTGCCGAACACATGTATGAATGGTTCTGGTTTCAATCCCCAGAAGCACAAAAAATGAAAATAAGAATGGGAAACTTACAAGACCTGGTGCTGCCAATCATTCTTGAGAAGCATTCTTCCCTCATCACTGTTCTTTAAAATGTAAACTAATACATTTGTTCTGGAAGGAAGAACAATAATATGTAAATCTTTACTTGAGACAGGGTCTTGTTATAGTGCCCAGGCTAGCCTCAAACTCTTGATCCTCCCATCCCAGTCTACCAATCGTTGAGAATACAAGCTAAACCACCATACCCAGCAAGGTCTCAAAACGACCCTCCTCCTCTTCTTCTTCCTCCTTCCAGTCCTAAGGATAAAACCTAGGGTCCTGTGCCTGTTAAATAAATGACCTACTACTACCCAATATCCCCAATCCATAAACCATGTTTAATTAAAATATATTTTGACTAAGTAATCTGACTTTGAAACATTTATTGATGACCAATGTGCAAATATTTTTGTGTGCTTTTAAAAATGTGCTCAAAGGTATTTACTGTCTGAATGTTTGTTAAAAAGCTCGGTTCTCGTTACTGAAGACAGCCTGTTAAGCAGATCTTGGTGCACTCACATGTTAGTACCCCTACTACCACCGCAGCCAGCAAACCATACTGCAAACTCCATCTTCCTGCCCCTCTTCCCCAAGTACAGTGCTGTCTTCACCCTCTGCACTTCTGTTTTCCAGTCCACAGGGCAGATAGATGGTCAGTCACTGTCATCCTATCCCAATGTTATATTTCAACTCTCTGAGTGATGCAGCCTCCCTCATGGCACCATATCCAACTGATTCTCACTATTCAATATTATCTGGGAAAAAAACTAAGCACAAAACAGTGGAGAAAAATAATCATCATTTCAGAAAACTGTATCTTGCCCCGTGGCCAGAATCATGACTGTCAGGAGTCTCTGCCTTAGCACTGTTCATATTTTGAGCCAGGTGACTCTGTCATAGGATCTTGTTTGTATCTTGCTCTACCTGCTAACAGCCAGTAGCAATGTTCCTCCAGTTGTGACAACCAAACATGTCTCTGAATGTTATCAGTATCTCCTGGGGGCAAAATCATCGCCAGCTGGAGAGAGCTAGTCTATTAGAATCCATAAGGATTATTGGTAGCAATTAAAGGACATCGCCGGCAAATCTCATGGTAGGAAAATAAGTTTCTTGTTCTGAAATTTTACTACTCCAAAGACTTCCATGGGAAAAAAATCTCTATTGTCTGGTGATTTTCAGGACCAACACAGTGAAGGTGGAACTACAGACAAAATCCATAAACTATGCATGTGGTTTTTAGTGTCTGTTCAAGGAAACAGGAAGCCTGAAGAAATGGGCAAGCTCAAGCCCTTTTTGAGGCTTGGAACTCTTCTGGAGAAACAACTCCTTAAGAGAATCCAATTAGCTACGTATCAATATCCTGGTTAATAAAGTCTTTTCCTGATATCCCGAGGCAGAGATTTTGTCAGACATGTTCTAATCCAGAGACTTGTCTCACTCTGATAGCCACTTCTTGTCAATTTCAAAGCAGGACCTGCTCCCTGTGATATTTCCCCAACACACATTTTTATCCCAACAAGTTAATACAAAACCTCCTTCATCCAGCACAAACTGTACTGCTGTTAAGTGGGAAGTCTGGGAAGCTACAGTACAGACTGTCCATCTTTCCTGGCAATTCTCTGCGTCCACAGTACACCATACATAGTCTATTTACTAAACCTACCTTAGATTTCTTTTGAAGGGATAGTTTTCCTTTTTCTATGAGTATAGATTCATTACACAAAGAGATTGGTTTCATTATGACATTTTCATATGTATATATGATAATATAATAAACTAATATAAACTAATATAATAAATATATTATATATGATAATAAATATATTATATATGATAATAAATATATAAAGCTACTTCCCACATATTAGAGAGAACATGTTATTCTGAGCCTGACTTATTTCACTTAACATGATGATCTCCAATCCATCTACTGTCCTCTAAACTGACATAATTTCATTATCTTTTATGGCTGAATAAAATCCCACATTTTCTTTATCCATTCATCTAGTGGTAGACATTTAGGCTCCTTCTGTAAGTTAATTATTGTCATTAGTATTGCAATAAACATGAGTGTGCAAATATCTCTGTGGTTTGCTGACTTAGATTCTTTTGGGTATACATTCATGAATTAAACCTGCATTACATTTGCAATGTAGTAAAGAATTCCTTCCCAACTATTCATCAAAGCATGCCGGTCTTTACTTACATCACAAGGCTAGGTGTAGGGAGAAAAGATTTCTCTACAAGATGTTCGTTATTGGGCCAACTAACTGGGAACAGATGGGCTGGTAGAAAGAAGATTACATATCTTCTTTCAAACTATGTACAAGATAACAGTTCTTCTGGAAATCATGGTTGGTAAAGTTTTCTCTAAATTGAGAGCAACTCAGAAAAAATCAAGAAAAAAGAAAATTGTTTGGACACAATTTTGAATCGACTTCAAAAAGAAAAATAGATTTGGGGGAAAAAAGGAAAGTGATAATTTTAGTTATCTCTGGCTGATGGATCATGGGGTATTTCAGGAGTCAACTTTGTATTATTCTACATCACTTTAATATTTTGAAACTGCATGTCAATTTTAAAATGATCTTGGTATGTTAACAGTAATAAAAAGAAATTTTCAGAGATAAATATTTGACTACAAGAACATAGCAATACAAAAAGCAGGAGTGAGGGATGGGGGCACATGTCTGTGATCCCAGCATTCAGGAGGCTGAGGCAGAAGGATCATGCATTTAAATCCAACCTGGGTTAAATACTAAGACCTGCCTTAAAATAGAAAACAAAGTGGGTATGTGCCACTGAAGAAGGAAAGTAGAAATCTTTGAAGTGATGTTCAGTAGTGAAAAAGTAGTTTCAAATGCTAAACAGAGTCCAACTCAGAAAACGAGAAATATTTCCCATTACATTTAGCAATTAGGAGCTCTTCCGTGTCTTTCGGAGAGTCTTGTTCTGGTGAATGGTGGAGAAGCTAAATAAAGCCATTGCGGAGTCACTGGGAAGAGAAGAGAAAAACAGAGTGTTGTTCGTTGGTAGACACTGCTTCTTGGTGAAAAATACAAAATAAATAATGGGCCCTGGATTGTCCTCAGCCAATGGGTTAGAACACTTGGATTAGCAGACAGACTTCATATAACACATAGAACATATATTTGGGGGACCAAGATCAGATTCGTGGAAAAGAAAAAAACTTTAGCTTCTTTGAACCCTGGCTGAACAGAGACCAGGCATAATTTTCTCATTATGAAGTAATCCAGTTGGTGAAGGAAAGACCCAAAGAGGCCAATGCCTAGCCCTTTCTGATGACCTCCAAATGCATGCACGCAGTTGATACAGAACAAATCTATTTGAAAGTCCATAGGTATCTCAACAATCCACCTATCAAAACCAGACCTCGATGACATAATGACATCTCACACTCCTTGTGTTCTTCTTGTGATCTGGGACAAGTAGCATTATCACACACCTGATTTTCAAAGTTAGAAACTTTCCAGTAATCTTTGCAGTCTTCTACATCTGTGTAGTCACCACATCTTGATTTCAATTCCTAAAAGGATATTAAATGAGTCCCCCTACTTTCTGTCCCCTGCCTAATCTGGTATTGTTCTGAGTTTCATCGGTCCTTACCGGGATAAGGGATGACAGAATGGTCCCATACTAGATAGTTCTGCCTCTATTGTTCATCACGCCATTCCATTCTCTCTATGTGAACTCGTAGTGGTTGTTATAAAACCTGAGACTATTTAAAATCTTTCATTGTCATTTACCATTTCCAGCATAGTGTTAAAGGTGAAGGAAACACGCCTACCTTATTGGCCCAAGTCTAACTACCTTATAAACACTATTTTTCATCACACTTTCCCACAATTTCAATTTTTAATTATGTGAAAATTTTTCAGTTGAATCTGAGAACATAAAATTCCATTTCTCTAGAATATTTTCTCTTTCTTTAAGTGGAAAGTCCCTGCTTATTAAGTTGAATGTAAGAACATCATTTTGTGAAACTTTGAATTTCTCAAGGGAAAATCTCTTGGATTTTTTTTATTTTGCCTTGAATGGTACCTGGAAACCAGTAGAAGACTGAATGTTGATGTTCATGAACTTTCATGACCTACTCTGAACACTTGCAGCATAGTCAACCCAACTATTAAATAAGCCTCTTCTGAGTGGTATTGCTCTTAGCTCCTAGCACCATCCTTTTTAGTCATTAGTCTAGACTTCATGTAAATCCATGAGTATTTTCCAGGCACTTCACACAGAACTAGGAGCACAACAGTAAATATTTATAGCTTGCCCATGAGGAGCCAGAGCCCAGTGTGGGTCTCAAACTACAGCCATTCTCTGAAACGACTCTGAGCTCCTTTCTTGATCTAGCAATTTATGAACTAATGCTTCAAGTTTGCCTGTTAGACACTGTTACTCCTGAGTGTCTTTCAGATGTTCTGTCTCTTTTTATCCCAGGGTATTCTGCAGTCTCTCAGGAGGACGTGTCCATTTGATTTTTTAATTTTTACTTATTATTTTTATTTTATGTGTATGAGTGTGTTGCCTTCATGTATTCATGCACCCATATTGTGCAATGCCTCCAGAGGGCAAAAAAGGGCGTTGGATTCTCTGGAACTGGAGTTTTGGGTTTTAAGAGCAGGGTACCAAACCCTGGTCCTCTGCAAGAGCAGCCAGTGCTCTTAACCACTGAGCCATCTCGTCAGCCCTGAGAACATTTCTGTTTTAGTTCTAGAACACTATAGGAATAAAAATCTTGCTCCGACCCTTGACAGGAATGCCAAATTTTACCAGATCTTACTCTTTTGAAAATATATTGGGAAAAATGGATGACTAAAAAAGTTTCTGTCTCTGCCACTCCTATGACTTTCTTTATGATTCTCGATTCCTAGAAGTATTTATATATTCTTCTCTACTTGTTTTGAGAACCATAAACTATAAAGCTGAGGGTCTAACACATATACAATAAATCTGAAACTATCTTTTTGAGCTTTGTGAGACTGAGGAGAGAGAAGCAAGTCGCTCCAGTGAACCATCAGTTTCAAGAAGGTCATTGAGTACGTCGAAGCTGCCAAGTTCCCGGGATTGTTCCCAAACTCCCACAGCACTGCTCCAGTCTGGCTACAGACTATGCTGTAAACGAGGCTCTCTGGCTCACACTATGGAACTGAGCCAGGCTCCTCTGGGTCTCAGATGCTTCCTGGGTGTGAACAGAGTACCTCAGGAAGTCACGCTCTTGCTTTCAGCCTTCACATTAATATTTTATGCTCAGAACTAGAAGCTAGAAATAGTTGATTATATTTAGAGAATATCACTCCAGCTAAATGGGTCCACCTGAAGCATCTTTTACGGCTTCCTAGGCAGCATGAGGAGCATCCAGTGTGGCCTCTTGTTGCATCTAAGGTACTTCTAGAGACAACAGCAAAACTAGTAAAGTTATGATAGGGACTTCTCTCCCTGGAGTCACTGAAGTATTGTGTGCATAATAAACACTTTGAATAATCTGAACAAATAAATTTTTGTGGAATAAAAATAGTAAATATATGTTGAGTACTTATTGCCAATTACTATTATAAGAATTTCCTATGCATTAACTCATTTTACTCCCCAAATTATATTTCCTACTTCACAAAATAAGGGAAACTGAGGCACAAAATCACGAGGCAAAAACATCAAGTGTCTGCAATAGCTCCTCCTATAAAGAGTAAAAATTAAGTCACACCCAAAACAAGTGGATTCTTTGCTCAAAGTGTCAAAATTTTTAATAGAAAGTGTCCACATATAGGTTGTTTCCTTATTAATTCTTCTTTTGGTCTGAAAATAATATCTTTATTCAGCTCTGGAAGGTTTTCTTATGCTGTCTATCTCATCATTTCCATCTCTCCGTTCTCTCTGGTGTCCTTCTGAAACACATGTTAGACTCCCCTTGGTTGAACTCACTCAAAATCTAAACTGGAATCTGGACAGAACACCTTCCACTAAAAATCTTTAACTCTAAACGCATCAGAGTCCTCTCTGGGAATTTTTGAATACTCCAATGTGTAGAAACCTGACAGTTCTAATTCTGGAAGTTTTGATGGAAACCACACATCTGTCCATGTCTACAGGGAGCTCTATAGCTTAGAAACCAAGAGCTTCTGTCTCTAGGCGAACAAGAACTGTGATTTTTCTTATCTTGCCTGCGTTTCTCCATCTGTGAGAAACAACTAATGAAGATTTAGGAATTTTAGATCCTGATCCAAGAGAGAGAGAGGTGACCGTGCCAGTAAGGCCAGAAGATGCCTTGGTGGCCACTCCTAAAGCCCTTTCCATTTTAGGAACTCTCAGCTTGGGGTGGGTCTTGTGTTTCATCTACTTGGCTGCCATTCTTCTCCCTAGCATGCTGTAAATTATTTCCTCTCATTTTTTTCTCCATACCTGTTCACATATAGTTTCTACAAATTGGAAAAGCCTCAAGTTTCTTCATTTACTGGAGGCACTTTCTTCTCTTCTATGCCACTATAGATGTACTCATTTTCAACTCTCTTCCATCATGTCAAGGAAGCTGAAGGGCTTCAGACAAGCCTACTCTGTGCCCCCTTCCTCTGACCCAGTATTTGACTTTGGGTAGTTGTTTTGTATCCAATATGGAAGAAGGCTTTATCTGTGCAACACAAGCATGAAACTCAAAGAGAACTACAAAGCATCTCCCCTCCCTCTATAAAAGTGCTCAGTTTGGGACTAAAGAGATAGCTCAGTGCTAAGAGTACTGGCTGCTCTTGCAGAGAACCCTGGTTCAATTCTCAGAACCCACATGGCAGCTAACAATTATCCAGAACTCCAGTTCCAGGAGATCTGACACTATCTTCTGACTTCCAGGGACACTGCATGACATGGGTGCACCTACCTACATGCAGGCAATACCCTCATACGTATAAAATAAGAAAAATAAACAAAATATTTTTTAAAAAGAAATAGGGAAACTGAAGAGTATGAAGAGATGAAAAAAAAAGTTATGGGAACCAGGTTTATTTTGTCGATGAAGAAAATAGCAAAAATTAAAGATAATGAATTAACAGATATTTTGTTTAAATTCCCAAAACTGATTCCTCTTGAACAGCGGGGGAGCTGGTTAATACCAATCTGAACAACAAGAACACAAGGCAATTGTCACAGTGAGAACAATCCCGTCACTGGCTTTGTCATGTGGCACTAGGAAAAAAATACCAATTCAGGACTTAGAACAGAAGGTCTCAACCCTGGCTGCCCATCAGAATGAAACCAGTGCCCAGGCTGTCCTCAGAGAACATGTCACTATCCCAGTGCATGAAATACAAGTACGAAAAATATAAAGCTTCCCATATGATTCCAGCGTGCAATCAAAATTGAGTGGACAGGCTGTCAACGTGGCTCAGTGGTAGAATATTTGCACACAATGTATTATACCTTGGATTCCATCCACAGCGTGGCACAGACTGAAAAACGAAAAAGCAAATTGAGCAAGCCATCCTAAGGTGAGTCTGGGGAATTAAGTTACAAAACTAAGAGAGTTAAAGATCTAAGCTGAACAGTTTCCTAAAAGCCTAAGGTGCAGAATGATTTTGATACTAATTTGTGCACTAGACACAGTTCTAATGTATTGTGTCAATAGTAGATTGTACATGCAGACTTTAAGCAATAAACATGAACAACCTCTTTTTAAAAATCTAGGATAAGGAAGGAAAATAGAGTTAGAATATGAAAATGAGAGTCACTATATTTTTCAGTGGGACAGGATGAAATGGGCATTAATGCTCTGCAAAGCTCTACTAAGAATTCACAATTACTGTTTCAGCCTTTCCCTGCTGAGAAGACAGATAGGTCTACAATTCACCCATGCTTTAAGTAAACACTGATTCCTATGAAGGGCTCAGCATTGTCATGGGTAGTGGAGTTAGACTTTAGGAGGCCAGATCCTGCCTTACAGAAGTCAATAATGTTCCAGGAGGAATAGGTCTTAAAAACTAATGATGCCCAGCAGAATAAACCTCAGGATAATCTTTTAAACAGCTACTGTAGCAGTGAGGAAGACGTGGTGATTGTAACTGATTTGTGGTGGAAAAGAACCAGAAAAATCTTTAAAGAAAAGGTGATTGTTACACTGAACCTTATAAGGATGAACCAATTTTTCTGGACAGCCATGGAAGGTGAGACACTCTAGAATTAAATCAGAAAAAAAAAATGGGGGTAATTATGTCAGAGAGGCCACAACGCAAGGTATGCCTCACGGGGTGGGCGGCGCCTCACGGCTAGCAGTAAAGAGATGAAATGGAATGGAATTTTGTGCAGCTATACAGGGAAATGAAATCACGGCATTTGCAGGCAAATGGAAACAACTGGAAATAATTATATTAAGCAAAACAAGCCAAGCTCAGAAAGACAAATACAGAATGTTTTGCTTTACGTATTTTATGTTGAATTTTTGCGATGTTCATACACGGTATGTTGATGTATTTAGATCCCTCCCCCATCTGTACCTCCCCTATCATCTCACCCAACTCAGTGTATTCTATTATGTATATTAAGGCCTACAGAGTCTAATTTGTGTTCCCAAATGTCCTCCAGAGTAGGTCCATCCACAGGAGCCTACCAAGAGTCCCATCCGTCAAAGACCCTGACTCTGCCCCTCCCTGTGGCCAGCCATTGCCCACAGTTCATCGGTAAACTTTGGGTTTCTTACCACTTCCCCACATCTTTATTTTTTGAGACATGGTCTCCTGGTAGCTCTGGCTGGCCTACAACACACTATATAGACCATGCTGGCCTCCATCTCACAGAGATCCACCTCTCTCTGCCTCCAGAGTGCTGGGTTAAAGGTGTGCTCCACCAGCCTAGCAAATACAGTATATTTTATATGTGGAAACTATATTTAAAATCATATATGTCAGGGCTAGAGAGATGGCTCAGTGGTTAAGCGTACTGGCTGCTCTTGCAGAGGACCTGGGTTCAAACAGCACCCACATGGCAGCTAACAGCCACCTATAACTCCAGTTCCAAGGAAATCCGACACCCCCTTCTGACCTCCACAGGAACTGCATGACATAAGTGCACATACACACATGTAGGCAATATACTCATATACATAAAATAAAATTAACAATAAATAAAATATAAAATCATATGTGTGTATATGTATATCTGTGTAGTTATTTCTTTGGTATTGTGTCTACAGGCACTGGAAACTAGAAAGAGGATCATGATGGAGAAGAAGAGCTCTTAGTAGAGGAGGAATAGTGAGCAATGGAGTACCTGTGAGAGGAAAATAGAAACAGAAACTGGGAAGAAGGGAAGCAGCTGGAACCGGTCAGAGAGCATGGGGGAAAGAATTCTGAGAACAAAGTACATAGCACATGTGTAAGAAAATGTCATGATGAAACCCATTGCTTTGTATGCTAAGGTAAAAATATTTTTAGAGGAGAGATAAATAATGTTTACATGGCATGAAAAACCAGAGGGAAATGTATTAGTTCAAAACCCTACTGAAAAACTACATATACAATAAATATATATGAGTGCATATCTATAGCTGAAGGCTATATAACAAAAAACAGTGTCAGGCAGGAGAAACCTCCCTTCAAGTTGTTGGTCATGATAGTCCAAGAGACTCCCAAAGTAACACAGGTTATTGCCACAGCCTTGATTGCCTCCCAAAACTTGAAGGTAAGACCCCATTGCTGAAGACAGGCCACATTTCAGACACAGGACCTGGAGATGGAACTGACCTGGAAGCCTCCTCCCTGAAGACTAACTCTCGTGGTATCAGAAGATACTGTACAAACTGCCATTGGATAAAACCAATCAATAGTCTACCCAGCTGCAGAGCCTAATAAACAACAATTATTGGCCCAGCAAACTATCACTACTGGTATAGTAGTGACACTTTTATCTTGGGAGTAATTAACAACTGTCTAATTGGAATTATGGCTCACTCAATGGGAGGGAATTCATGAGTGGTACTATAAACATAGCCAAATATGTATGGCTGGAGAGTTCATAGATCCTAGAGAAAAACCCATTTTGCCACATCCTTAGACCAACATAATTTCTTACTTTATTCTAAATATGCATCCTCATATATACAAAAAAGCGTACCTTTGACCCCTCATCAAGGAAACTTCTTTTTTGCAACAAGTGGAGGCTGTTACAGAGTTCCAGAACTGGTAGAATGCAGAGGATAAGTGTCTGTGAGAGGCTTAACCCTAAGTGACACATCTTCAATACAACCTGTACACATAACATGAATGCATCTCTCAACTCTCACCAGAGAAGTTTCCTCATACAACAGATAGTGATTAACACAGAAACTCACAATTGGTCAATTATGCAGAGAACAAGAGGTCACAGATTGCTTATCCCTGATTGGGATAACAATTTCAAGCCCCTGCCTCCCAAGACTCAGGGATCATTGAAGAAGAGGTGGGCAGAAAGATTATAAGAGCTAGAGGGGGTGGATGACCACAAGGAAACAGTCTTCCAGACAGCAGGTCGTTTATTCATACGAACCCAAAGCAATGGGAACAGCATGCATGAGTCCTATGAAAGCTCAAACCAGACAAAATCCCAGCCTAGACATGTGAGAATGGATGAGAAATCCCAACCCAACCTAAGGAATTTTTGGCAGTTGATATCTGCTAGGAGCAGGAAAGACAGTGTCTTACAAGGATGGGACTCTTGGGCCCAGTGGATGGACCTACACTGAAGGACATTTGTGGATACAAATCAGACTTTACAGGCCATGTTACATATATAAGAGAGTGCATTAAATTGGATAGGGGGCAATGGGAGTGTGGGTATGGGAAGGGATTCAAATATCATCAAACTATATTGTATGAAAATTGCAAAAAGTCACAGGCTGGAGAGATGACTTGGTAGTTAAAAGCACTGGCTGCTCTTGCAGAGGACCAGGTTCAATTCCCAGTACCCACATGGCAGCTAACAAGTGTCCATAACTCCGGTTCTAGGGGAATCTGACGCCCTCTTCCGACCTCTGTGGGCATTGCAAGACACAGGTGCACTTTCACACATGCAGTCAATACACTCATACACGTAAATTAAAAATAATAAATTTTTTAAATCTCAAAAATTCAATAATAAATGAAAAAGAAAAGAATTATCTCCTTGCTTGCTACCAGAAATAAAAAATAGTGTAGTTGCTTTGGATAATAGCTTGTAATTTCTTATAAAGTTATACATTTTCTGATACAACCTAACAGTTCTATTATTAAGTATATCCTCAGCTAATTTGAAAACTTACATAAAACTGCTTCTAGAAGTTTTAGTACAACAGCCAAGACTTGGAAGCATGGTGTCTTCATTAGGTGTGATGGTCAATTTCATCAGCTTTACACAGTCTAGACCCACTTGATAAGAATTTCAGGGATTATCTAGACCAGATTGGCCTGTGAACATGTCTATAGGGGATTATTTGATTATGTTAACCAAGGTGGGAAAACTTACCCACAGTGGTTGATGGGTTCTCTGAACAGGGGTCCTGAACTGCATTAATCCATTGCTTTCTGCTCTTGATAGTGGGTGTAATTTGATCAGTTTTCTCAAGCTGCTGCTTGTGACTTGACTTCCATTGACTATAACCTGGAATTGTGAGTCAAATACCTTTATCCCTCAAGAAGAAGAAGGGGGGGTGGACCAAAACATTGCTTTATATACTTTAATCCACCAGTTTTTTTAAGGTTTTAAGAGAGGTAAGATGGAACCAAAGCATTAAGAGGCTACAATAGGAGGACTTTATTTGTGGGTAATGTCAACCCAACAGTTGAAAAGTTTTTAAGAGAAAGGTAACAGGAGCATGTTGAACTTGACTTACTCTCAGGATTCCATGGAAAAATTCACATATCTAAGACTTCTTTTGTATTAAGTAGGGATCCATCTTTGGGATTGTTAGAACCAATGATTGTAAGCTGAATAAGTGTTTCAGAACAAAGTGAACAATGCAGGTTAGGCAGAAACTGAAAAGAATTAGAAAGTTTAGATCCCTCAGAGTATTGCAGCACAGGTCCATCATCCCAGCACTTGGGACACTGAGATAGGAGTGTTGCAAGTTGAAGTTCATCCTGGAATACATAGTGAAGTCTGGCAGAAAGAAGCAGAGAGATAGAGAGCAAGAGAAGAGGGACAGACAGAGACACAGAGAGACAAAGAGCTCCTGTCAAACAGATAAGGCTCCTACTTAGTTCCAAATGGTTGTTATTCTGTTTTAATAGATCTATGTTGCCCAATCTTTAAATGTTTCCAAAGACATTGAGATCTATATAAGTGGATTTTATGTAAGCTCTATTATTCTTATATGGTTACATGTAAATTATTTCCATTTTAAAACCCTGCCCTAACCACTGACACGCATCCATGAGTGTTAAACCTTCTTGAAGCTCAAGATTTATAGACTTAGCTGTGTTAGCACTTTGAGATAACTTTTTAAGAAAGAGCTCCAACCTCTCTTTTGATGATAAAAGTTGCTCTTTCCTTTGGCCCTAAATCTAAGACTTCCAAATTTCTCATACCCTTTGTTACACTGTGCCAAGAGTTTAGGAAGAAGGTCATATTCCATTTATCCATGTCATTTGTGATTTTAATGACTTCCATCCTAGTCCTTTCAACCTTTGTGTTTCTGAACAAATATTACAGATTAGTCTATATGCAGAGGACATTTCTTCACAGAAGGTATTGAAAAGCTTATAAACAAAAACAATATTGAGCTGAGCCTGATGAAGCGAGTATACCTTCTTGGCATTAGAATAAATCAGAGCCAGGTCAACAGAACGTATTTCTTTAAAGTCATACAGCTGCTTTCTGACAGAGTATGATAACCTAGGTATACTCACCCTCCTCCTCTCCTTCCCTTATCTTTGGACTGAAAGCTCTTTGTCTGATTAGTAAATTTTGGGGTTGTATCAATTAGTTGTTACTGTGAAACAAACAGATATGAATAAGCAATTATTTCTCAGTTGCATATCTGCAGGTAGACTGAGTTCAGCTGCATTGTCCTGGACTGCACTGCAAAGTTACCATCTGGTTCCAAGGAGCTGGAGTATCTCTGCTCCCATTCTAGAGCCTAGGTCATCTGGGACAAAACAGCTACTTGCAGTATATTCTACTCACAGTGGTAACAAGAGGAGCAAGCAGACACATGTGATATCTTTAAAACCTACTTTGAGAATTGTGCTGTTTTTCCCATGTATATTCCTCTAACCTAAGTTTATTTGGCAAAACTCAATGTTAAGGGAGCAGGGATGTTCATAACGACCAATGTGGGAGAGGAACATGGGTACTAAATATTAGTCATCTCTTTCATAGCTACCACTAATAAGGGACTACACTGTGCCCAACGTCACAAGTATTTTATGAGTATTATCAAGTGTAACCTTTATGAGATGCTCCTTTATGGGATATATGGCCACTTCCACTTGATAGATAAAGAAACTGAGACTCAGATTTAAACAAGTGAAAAGATACCACATACATTTGTTAGCAAGAACAAAGACTGAGCATAGATAACCTGTGTGCTAGGTCTCTCTCTCTCTCTCTCTCTCTCTCTCCCCCCCCCCATCTCCATGTACTTTAAGCACAAAAATGAGCCAGTTGCATCAACAGCTGATATCTATCTAATGTTAGACAGTGGTGGTCATGGTCAAACTCTTTTGATTGCAACACAAAAGGAATGGAGGGAAGGGGCAGACAGGAGTAAGAGGAAGGCTGGCTTCCTGTGCAGAGCAAGTCTATGTTCTTGCTCTGAAATCATAGGGAAGAAATGAAACTTTGTGCCAAAATGATATCATACAACTAGTGTGCTTCCCTCTAGTTATCTTACATTGTAGCTTTGCCTAGGATGTAGAACCATTAATAATAGTGAACCCATTTTTGGCGTGACACACAGCCCTAGAGACTATATAAATAACTGGAGCTAATTTAACTTGGGAGTTCAGATAAAGCAGACAGAGGACCGTGACATTAAGTCAAATGTCACTCCCAGTTTCTCTCACTATTTCGAATTCCAGCGCAAAAAGGGCAAGGCTTGCCTATGACACTGGCCATAAAGGGGTAGGTGATGAATTTGGTCCTCACCCAGAGATCACTGATCCACATGTTCCTCTGATAAGGAGATAGCCTACATTTCCAACTGGTTGCTGAATCTCAGTACTGAATTTCTCCTTATTCCCCTTTTTAAAGGTTTTTGCATTCCCAGACCATGACTTGAACCAGAAAAGCCTCCCGAAACTGAGCCCTATGCTAAATAAACACGTTGCATGGTCTTCACTAAGCAGGACTCCAAAAGATTTTTCAGGGACCTGATGAAAGGATCAGATGTTATCCATGATCTAGGACTAGACAACCATTGAGTGTCCTACATCTTTACCATAAAACAAGTTTAGGGGTAGCTTCAAACCCTAACTGACCCCCCTCAGAGATCAATAGGAAAAGGCTTCTAGAACTGACTCGGGTTAGGCTTATCAACATTAGCATCACTGTTAGACCTCTGTCTCTGTATTATGGTCCTTCTGTAGCTGATCTGGTATTGAACAAAGAACTACAGTCTATCTCAGGAGTCAGAAAACTCTAACTTGGAAAGCAAACTTGGCCCACTGCCTGCTTGTTTTGCAAACTAAAGTTTTACTAAAGCACGGCCACACTCATTCATTATGTATTATGCTACTTTCCCACTATAATTACAGATGTGAGGGTTTGTGACAGGCCTTCAACGTCACATTAGCAATCTGACCCTTTTAGGACATGTTTGCTGACCTAATCTTGTCCTTTGGATATGAGAGAGAGAGAGAAAGAGAAAGAAAGAGAGAGAAAGAAGAATTAAGCTTTCATTTTCTTATTTTCTTTTGTACGATTCACTATCCCTCTATCTTTAGGGAAATGCCTCTTGCAACTAAGGTGGCAATATTGTAAGTTAAGATACTTAAAATCCAAGTTTGTGACATCTTTGATATTCCTTCCATATGCAAGTGAGGTCTGTGACCCTTCCTCTTGAATCTGAGCAGGCTGTGACTCAGTTATAATCCACAGAATGTGATAGAATGAGCACTATGTGGCTTCTGAAGCTGTTTCTGAGGGAAGCTGTGTGATTCTTACCTTGTTTGTTTAATTTGTTGACATAAGTCCAGTGGGTGAATGAGACAAAGAACACTTTCAGTGTGTAGGACCACACCCTAGCCCCAGAGCAGATGGCGCAAGATTTCACAATTGCCATGGAAAGGAGCCTGGAGAAGTACCTCTCTCAAGCACCCCATTTTGCACTGGGTTGCCCACTACAGTTATCTTGCCCTTAAACCATCAATGTATATTGGCAGTTTGGAGGCACAGATGATGCATGATAAGTGTGTTGGTTACTCCACATCACTGTGACAGATTGCCTAACAGAGACAACTTACAAGAGCAAAGGTTTGATTTGGCTCAGTTTCAGAGGGTCCAGTCCGTCATGATGGAGAAGGTACAGTAAAGCAGAATAGCTTATGTCCTGGTGGCAAGAGCATGCCATCTACTTCACAGCCAATCAGAGAGCAAACAAATGGAATGTTAGTACTTGCCTGGCTTTCTCATTTTTCCCTTTTATTCTCTCCAAGGCCCGAGCCTAGGGAGTGTATCACCCACAGTTAGGGTAGATCTTTCCCCTCTAGGTTAATTGTCTCTGGAAAAGCCCTCACAGACACACCTTGACACACCCAGAGATGTGCTTGAATCTCCTTGGACACTCTAAATCTCACCAAGTTGACAATAATTAACTATCACACTCCGGGAGCCAAACCTTAGTGATCTTCCCTGGACCTAATTTAAATCATGAGATTCTGAATATCAGAGTCTAAGGCAACTCCAGCTTCATGTCATCCCACAGATAACACGAACACCAGAACCAACTTAAACATCCGGCTCAGTCAAGCCATGGGAAGACAACAGCCCCAAACAACATGTGATCCGGAGATTTATGGAAACTAAAAACATTATAACACATAAAACGTATTTGAAAATGACCATAATAGATTGGGAAGTATACAATCCTTTAAATTAAAGCCTCAGAGATAAATTAAAAATGAAAGCAAGAGACATGTGAGACACTTTGGTAAATTAGTAAACTTAAATCCAGTCAAGTTGACAGCCAGAACTAACCATCAAAGTGACTTGTTTGTATTTTGTATTTTGGTAAATCAGGGAGTAGGTGCAACATGTGTTACCTCAGTGCTCCTGTTTTAAGACTACTCAAAATAATTGTTGATGTTTCCACATCAGGCACTACAGAACAAGGTTCAAACTACTGGCTGAACCAAACTGGCTGACAGGGGTACCTAGACAGGAGCAGGGGCGGAATCTGCCCAGCAGATAAGACTACCCCAAGCCAGACTCTATCCAGAAGCCTTGTAAAGATACCTCTCCAGCAGGATGTGGGGTGCACACCGTTAATCCTAGCACTTAGGAAACAGAGGCAGGCAGATCTCTGAGTTCAAGGCCAGCCTGGTCTGCATAGAAAGTTCCAGGCTAGATGGGGCTACAGGAAGACCCTGTCTCAAAAAAGACCAAAAAAAAAAAAAAAAAAAAAAAAAGCATGCTTCCTAAATAGAATCTCCTGCTGTTTGCTATCTGTGGTAGAAAGAGAGAGTTGATGGTTTTGCTTTAATGAACCCAGAAGGGGAAAACTAAGCCCCCATGACCTAAAAGAGACAAGAAGCTAATCTGTACGTAATTAGCAACCAGGTCACAAGCAGAGTGAGGTGCTACTGTGCTTTGTCTAGGCTACTGTCCAGATTCATTTCAAGGTTCGTGGTGACACAGGGCTAGGAATTAAAGACACCTTCACTTTGAAGCCCTTATCGGGGCACAGTTCACCAATGCTCCCATTGCCTTATAGGGAGCTCCAGGACAATGTGGAACAGGATATGAGGAAGGGGAGAGCAGGATGGAAAGGACATCTGGGGCCACTCTAAGAAACTAAGCTGCAGGTAGGATGCCTGCTGAGGAACCCATTAGTTCCGGCAGCATCTCTGGCCTCCCCACTGCCTGCACTGAGCCTGTCTCCCCAGAACCCCAGGGATAAGTGTCTGGCTGGCTTACCACAAGCACAAGCAGAGTACTAAGAATCCATAAAAGGGTTCGGGGAGATAGGAACTGGAAAATCCAAGAGTTAATGATGATCTCTATGAACTGTACATGTCTGCTAAGAAGTAACCGTTCTCTGAACCCTACACACGTGGTCACTTGGACACCTGAGATACACGACACCATGAGCTGCATAAGCAGAGATGTTGAATACCAGACTCTGCATTTCAGGCCTCAGCCTCTCAGGGGAGCCCAGTCAGCACGGAGAGCATCGATGCAGACACACGCACAGTTTGATTCCACAGAAAAGCTTTCCTGAGGTTCTGCAGAGTTAAGTAACACAGCAGTAGTGGCAGCACAGGGAATACAGACAAAGACAGGACTCCGAGAAACTTCTCACCGCGATGTTAAATGACCTAGGGAGTCGATGGAGAAAGGAAAATGAAGATGAGAGAAGAAAGGAGGCGAGGAGGAAGAGAAGAAAACAAGGGGAGAGAGGAGCAGACAGAGGAAAAAGAAAGTTATAGGAGAAAAATGATGTCAGGAAGAAAACGCATTTTTCAAGTTGCAATATTGCAATCATCTGTTTCTATTTCGTGCCCTAGCTTAAATTTCAAATAGAAGCACAGGCTGGAGAGATGACACAGTGGTCAAGAGTCCCTATTGCTTTTCCAGAGGTCCCAAGCCACATCAGGCAGCTCACAACCACCTGTAACTCTAGCTTCTGCACTCACACACACACACACACACACACACACACACACACATACACACACACATACACATAAATTAAAAAAAAAAAATCTTTAAAATAGAAGAACTACCCAGATTGTTGCTGCAACTTTCAGGGTAACAACCAGGTTCTTGGAGTCAATGTTTAATGAGGATGAAGGCAGAGAAGGCCACAGGAAAGGAGACAAGCCACCAGAAGCAATTCAGGCTTTTGGTTCTTGAACACAGAATTCCCCTGAGCTTTGTCATCAGATCTCAGAGTTCTTTCTACCTATTTCAACATGCTCCCCTACCACATGCCCAGGTCTCTCACTCTACATCCATGTTTGGAGCCTGGGAAGCATCGAGAACTCACCTCTTTTCCTTGTCTCTGTTCTCTATCACCACCATGATGACTCTGCATCCACAGTCACCTACCAAGCCTTGGTGTCTTCCCTAACGTTATTCCCAGAGTGTCATCTTCCCCTTTGGCTCCCAGTGAGATTATATCCAAACAGAAAATAAGCCACATGTCTGTGACTGAATTCCTATGTGTGCTCCTTGTCACTTACAAAAACTCAGGTATGGCACGTGCAGAAAACATTTTAACTGCTCAGTCAGTGTCCCTTTGAATCCTCTCCATGTTCTCTAGGTATCCGATCCCCGTTCTGTCTGCTTTGCTTTCAGGAATGTATACTGATAGTCCTCTTCAGAGGACTTTTCCACATGAATGAAGCCCTGCCGCCCACAGGTCCAAATGCAGCTCCCTTGGCTCAGGTAAAGGCTGGGACTTCAACTGAAGTATCTCCCTTTCTTCGAATATTATTTAACTATGGGTGTGTAACAAATTCTTCCCCCAAATTATTTTTTCGGCATAGCATTTATTATATTAGATCACATGGTATCAGAGAGACAGGAATCTGGGAAAACCTATCTCAAGGTCACTCGTGAGGTTGCAAGCAGGTTTGGATGTGACTGCAGACATCTGATTTATCATGGAATCACTGTACAAAGTAATGTCTCATCATGACATCTTTATATGTGGATATCATGTATTTTGCTCATCCTCTCTTGTTCCTCTCTCCCACATGTTCTCTTCTTTGGTGTGTTAGTGTGTTTGCACATGTACACAAAGGTCTGGATGCACATGCATATGAGTGTGGAGGTCAGAGGTCAACGACGGTTCTTTTCCTCAGTCACTCTCCACCTCATTCTTGAGACAGGGTTTCCCATTGAGCCCTGAACTCACTTGACTAAGCTGGCCAGCCAACAGGCTCCAGAGATCTGCCTGTCGTCACCCCCAAATGCTGGAATCAAAGATGTGTGCTACCACAGCCAGCTTTTTACATGGGCACTGTAGCATAACACTGTCCTCCAAAAGACAGACTGTGGACTTCAGACGCCTTCTTCTCAAGCTTGGTTGCTACCAGACTTAACAGGTATGATCCACAAGAAGAAAGGGCAGGCAGAGTTAGCCACACCTCTCAATCAACTAGTCACCAGCAGGAGAGACTAAAAAGCCGGAAGGAGACAGGCTCTAGCCATTTAGTGTGACTGCTGGGAAGTCACATTCCTGCCTGGATGGAACCTTTCTAGTGTGGCCTTGGGAGAGAGGAGGACCCACATTCCTCTGTAAGGAACTCTCATCTATTGTTATGTAAGTAAGCTCAAATAACTCACTGATTTTCCAAACTGTAGTCTGGAGGAATTGATCTGGGTTTGTTGTGAAGATAGAGGGAGTAGGGGCTGGACTTCATCTGTGTCTCCCAGAAGGAATTCTAGCAACAATATTAGGAACTCAAACTCACATCCTCATGCCCTCACAGCAGGCACTTTTCTGATTCAACTATCTTCCTACTCCTTAAATACAGTTCTCTTAGAAACTCTCTGTGTGTCTGTGTGCACACTCCCACGTTGCTGCAGGTGCTCATGAAGGTCAGAGGCATTAGGTCCCCCTGGAGCTGGACTTACTAGCAACTGTAAGCCACTGACAAGGGTTGTTAGACCTCACTCTCAGCCCGGGGACTTGAACCCCAATGGGCCACCTGAGCGCCTAACGTCGGGGAGCCCCAGTCCCAAGAATCCAGACCGTCAGATGCAAAAAGCATGAGGTTTATTTCACTTGCGCAAGTGGGTGACTTAGCCTCAGGAAGCTAAGCATGTCTGACCTCTGCCAGGCCAGGTTTTTATAGTAGGAATTCACAGGATAATTATACATTAACATATAGGTTAACATACAGGGTATTTGTTACATTTGGATTGGCTTTTGGCTTACAGACCAGGGTTACAGAGAAGACAATTTTCCAGAAATACCACACACATTATTTTGCAGTTCACAAGATGTTGACTTAACTGAATGTTTAACCCACAATTCTATAAACGGGAGATTGGGGGACTGTTTAACCTACAATCCTATAAACGGGATATTAGGGGCTCTTCCTGTGGAATGTTTAACCCACAGATGTTATCTCACATACCAAGAGATGTTGGCATGACCTTTGTATTCTCTTTTCCACACAGCCTTGTGGTTTCTTGGTTACTTTTCTAATTAAAGGGGGGTGTTAGTAGAGAGGCTAAGCTTGTATCACAAAGTGTCTCACAGGGTGTCAAGAATTAAACTTAGGTCGTCTGGAAGAGCAGTGTGCACTTTTAACTGCTGAGCCATCCCTCCAGCACCTAAATCCTTAATGGATAATTTATGCCTAAATTCTGATCTCAGGGATGCTGAGATCCAACTGCTTCAGTTTCATCTTCTGCTGACACACGCCTCACCCCTGATCCATCAGCAACATGGAAATGATGCTTGACGTCACTTGCACATAGTATTCCCGTGCTCCTCCTGGTGGAGGGTAGAGGAGAGCTTTCGTCATCTTTTTATCTCCATCACTTCCCACCATTATATGTTTGTTGAGCAAATGTCTACGGTCACACGGGAGTTCTCTTTGTCAATGAGAGTATCCTTAAACGGTTACTGTGGAGGGAGGTCAGAGCAAAGGATACAAAACTTTGTTATGTCTGTCACCTTATGTGATCATCAGAGCCTCACCATGCCTCTGCTGTGGCTCCAATCTGTTTTCCAAATGTCCATGTGTAAAAGATATGGTCCACACCAGGTGCTGTGTCACACACTTTTAACCCAGCTCTTGGGAGGCAGAAACAGATAGATCTCTGTGAGATCAAGGCCAGCCTGGTCTACATAGTGAGTTCCAGGACAGCTGGGGCTATAGGGAGACCCTGTCTGAAAAAAGAAAAAAAAAACTGTGTTCCCAAGGTATTGGAGGATGATGGTTTGAATGAGAAATGTCTCCCATAGACATATGTTGGTAGTGCCATTTGGGGAGGTTATAGAACCTTTAAGAGGTTCAAGCTTGCTGGAGGAGGCATGTCAATGGGGGCAGGCTTCGAGGACTGATAGTCCATCCCACTTCCTGTTCACTATCTCTGCTTCCTGTTTGTGGATAAAGATGTGATCATCCAGCTTCCTGCCCCTGCCACCTTGCCATGCATTCCTAGCCAACATGGCCCCTCTCTCTGGACCCATAAGCCAAATAAAGCCTTTCTTCCTTAAGTAATTTTGGTCACAGTATTTTATCACAGCCACAGAAAAGTAACTAAATAACTAAAAGACTCTAGACTCTTCCTCTTCCTCTTTGTTTCTTAGCCCATGAATTGAGCAGGTAAGTTTGGCCACAGACTCCAACCATGATCCTCACACCACTCAATCACAGACCTAGAGCCAAAATTAACCCTTTCTTGTTATAAGTCAACTATCTCAGTTATTCTGCTAGAGAAACATGAAACTGAGTAATACACCTTCAATTATTCTTTCATCAAATATTTAATGGGAGCTTATTGTGTGTCTAGCATCTTCCTAAGCACTACAGACATATCAATAAAACAGAGAGGTTTACATTCTATTTCAGAGAAAACGTAGCAGCTAAATAATATTGCTATATTGTATCCCAGTCACTGCTCTAGGTACTTCTTTAAATCTTACCCAACCTTATGTGGGTAAGAGGTTATTATATACATGATAAAGAAGAGAATAATAATACACAGACAGGAAATAGTGAACCTGGAACTGATGCTGAGGTGGCAGCATCCAGGACCTGGGTTCCTTTCTGTCTACTCACTGCATGGGAAAACACTGAAAAGTGTTCTGACAATAAACTCTTCTCCTTGTCTATGTGATATATCCACACAGTGTACTTCCTTGAAAACTCCAAAAAACACAGAACACTGTGTTGTTACCTACCATACCTACCCATTTTGAGCTGGAACAGAGTTAAGAGGTAATATCAGGGAGGTGGCAATGTAAGCAGAAGACAGAAGCCAGGTCTCCACTAGAACATTCCTTACCTGCATCACAAGGAAGCCAACCACACAGATCTTTCCTCCATGTCTTGACAAAAGCCTTAACGCTCTCGCTGTTAGGATTCTGGAGCCCTGCTTTCTATGCTTTGGCTTGCGTCCTTCCACTCCTCTGCTAGGCAGCAGGCCTTGTGGACAGTGGATGCTCCTTTGCACACGTTATCCACCACCTGCACCATGACACTTTGGACATGTTTCAGCACAGAGAACTGGGCTCTGTTCTCAAGGATTTTTCCTTCAAGGTCATAGAAAGAATGAATTACAGTCAAGATGGAGAGGCATACCCATCTCGTTCCAAAGCCGAGGCTTTCAGAATACACCTGGTGATGGGAAAGAGAAAAGAGGCATTCTTGCTGGATCAGCTATCATTCCTTAAAGCCTGTTTTAAATATTTCTCTCTCAGCTACATGCAAGCACACACACACACACACACACACACACACACACACATACACGGAGTTACACTCACAAGTTCTACATTCATTTTTCTAAATATTCTATATTGCAAATCTCACCATGAAACTGGACCTTATGAGCAATGTAGATACTGTTTTAGCTTTTAGCTAAAAAGTACTGTGGGGGTGTACTTCAGAGAGTTTAAAAACTGATACATTAATATTTATATGTCCAACTCCTGATGCATGAAAGTTGCCTCATATACATATACACATCTTGTATGCAACTATACATTTGAGACAGGTACTCACTATTTGGTCCAGGTTGACCTTGAACTCATGATCCTCCTGCTTGAGCCTTATAGCTGTTAAGATTATAGGTGCATCTCATTCCTGGAAATTTCTTTATATTCTCTTTTTAAGATGTTGGAGGCATTTTCCCTGAAAAATGTGAGTTACCTATAAAATTCATGTAGTTTTAACTTCCTGGTGATACTCTAGTTCCCTCACAAACTTGTAAGCATTGAAATCCCCACAGGAAACAAGTGACACTCAGAAGTCATTAGACAGAGCTCACTTTGAGAAAGTGGTGGGCGGAGACAAGGGAAATCAACGTGGGTGTTGGCACATCTCAAGACTAATAGCGGTCAAGGCGTTCCCACCTGACTAAGTTGGAAAGAGCAGGAGCGCTTAGGAAATCCCAGGAGGAGCTGGAGAGAGGCCTCCAAAAGGAGTGTGATCTCCACAGAGGGCAGGACCAGAGCTCCTCTCCTATCATACTGACGAGTGGGTCCCTTTCATCCCACCCTTCCACACTCCTATCAGTGTTTACTATTGGCTTAACACATGTGAGGAAGCTTGGGTAAAGCAACCTCCCAGGACAGCCTCACGGAACACAGGACAAACACAAAAGAGCACAGAGTGGGCAGCTCAGAAGCTAGCTACATTTCCATGGAAACCCCCACCTGCTACTAGAGCCCAGCTCTTCGGAAGTCAGATGTCAGAAAAGGGACAGTCAAGACTCATACATGGGATATGACACACCTGAGGTTCCTAGAATGAGCAAGCATTCATTTGGCTAAAATACAAAATCTTCTCTTCAGGAACCATGGCTAGACCTACTAGCTTTGCTTTCCACCAAGGAGGAATGCCAATCAACAGCGTATAGACAGTGAGAAGTAGGTCAAATACCCTAAGTAGAAAGGAGGGTGTAACCTAACATCTGTGTACTTAGCACCCGAGAGTTCACATTTATTGCAGCGAGGAAGAGGAGAAGAATGAACCCTACCGAGCAAGAGCTCCCTAAGCTTGTGCATGAAGGTGAACATGAGCAGACGACCCAGTCCCCTGTTCCATCAAGTACTGCTCCCCAAGTTCTCGAAGTCCAGCACGGGCCACATGAAGAGTGATCCAAGTGGGTGTAGACACGGTCACACATGTGTTCTTCATTCCATATTTCACATTTCGATGAGGGATCATATTGATGCAGACCTCCAGGCTCATACACAAAAAGTCAGGCAGACTAATCTTTAACCGAAGTTCAGGAGATTTTCAAGGGTTATAAAGCCTTAGAACTAGAATTCACGCTTTATCCTCATCATAAAAACTCAATGAGAGAACTTCGAGAATAAACTATTTTCATGTACAGTTTTCTGCTCACTGACTTCAAAGCCTCATTCTTACCTAAACTAAGAAGATTGTGCAGCCCCTTAACAACCAGGAAAAAACTGGGAAAGGCACCTGGCCAAGAGTCGTTTGTAGAAATATCTACATTAAAAGATTTCTTAGCAGAGTAATGAATTAGAGTCCTCAGTAAAACAAAACCCAATAACATTTGTTTTGCGATGTAGCATATTTTTTAAATGCTAACTCCTTCTGGTCCCAAATAAATAGTCTTTAATTATACAAACAAATAAAAATTCTGTGAAGTCGTTTGCCATTTATTCATAAGAACCAAGGAAAGGCCATAATATTAGACTGGTTTTAGCCTACCAAGAAACATCTCTCATGGCTGTTGAACTCTGATCGCCACATGATGCATACTAAGTTGTGCTTTAGTAACAACCCCTGAACAAGTACTTAAGCAAATAAGGGCCTGTTTTCCACCCACTCCGCAGGAGACTGTGCCCTGTTATTATCCTTTTGTTCTTTTAAAGAAAGCTTGTTTATTTGTTTACTTCAAGACAGGAGCTTACTGTAGAGTCCAGGCAGGCTTGAACTCACTGTGTAGCCCAGGCTTGCCCCAAACATAAGCTCCACCTGCCTCAGCTGAGTGCGAGATGGCAGTGGTCACCTGGTTCATCATTGTCCTTTCTGTAGGACTTAGCTGATAGAGCCCCTTCAGTATCAAATATTGCCAGTCACACTGGTAGAAAGCAGAGTCCCTCCATAGAAATCAAATGCATGAACTAGGAGTAATGCACCCTCTGTAGCTCACAGCTCACTGGTCAGAACTGACCACACGGCCCCACCCAAGGAGGTCAAAAAGCAATCCCACCACGAATTACAAGACTCATGGCCAGGTGTCTTTAGTGTGCAGCATTGATGGCTCCTATCTCCATATAGTGCCTCTTCCCACGACTGAGACCACAGAGGAAACCGGGAATCTAAACAGAGAAGAAAATTGGAATCTTACAATTCTTTCAACAGCATATCCGAAGAAAAGATAAAGGCTGATGGATTGCCGGAGCGAATCCATGTGGTCAGGAGAGAACTTGTAGAAGACTGGAAATGTAAGTCAAGATGGCAATTTGTCAATGCTTTAGTGATTTGGACCTGTAGTTAACCTGTAGTTAACAGTAAACACACTAAAGATGGGATTCCCCTACACTCTCTGGATATTTACATTCCATTTTGGAGGTCCACTCTCTTAGATGTCAAGAAGTTTAGGTATTATTCTTAAAGTCCAATAAGAAACGAGTATATATCGCCCAGAGTAGTGGTATATACCTGTAGCTTTGAACTTAGAAGGCTGAGGTAAAAGGGTCATGAGTTCCAGGCCCGGCTGGGCTGCTGGGAAACAGTTCTCTTCAGGGATGGAGCGCTGTTAGGTTGTCTAGGCTCCAGCAGATGGCCCCACACCCATGAGTATACAGACAGCGCTAACTGAATTCGGTGGGGTTTTTTTAAAAAGGGGGGAAGCCAGGAAGCTAGGAGGAGAAGGTCTGTGGGAGGAGCTGACAAATGGGAGTGAAGGTGGCTGCTACCAAAAGATGAAATTCTCAAAGAATGAAGAAAATACTATTTTTAAAAGGAAGAAAAGAAAACATTAGATGATACGTGCCTCCTTGTCTATGTCCATATTCCAGAGACACATATTTATGTTCATATTTAGCTAAATATATATATATAATATTCATCATAGAAAAAAATTAATATAGCCTCTCCCTCAAATTCCCTTAAATTTATCTGTGCTTCCAGATAGAACTCAAGAGCTTGGTGTCTTTCCTTCTCGTCTGCTCAGCTGTCTATTCAGGTAAGCATTTGTAAGAAGAATTACAATGAACAAGGCACTTTACAATCTCCTTTTCCCAGAGAACACAGCGTGAACAATATACTGCACATTCTTCTGCATCGTCTTTATAACTTTTATCATTCTCCTTATTTCAGTGGTAATATATGTCCATTGTGGACTCTTATTAAATGTGTACAAGCAAAGAGAAGAATAAAAATTACTGATTTTCCATTACCCCAGACATAACCACTTTTAATATTTTCTAGTTAATGGGTTTTGTCCAGTTTCTTTTCTATGCATTCAATTTTCCATTTAATGACATGGTGCTATGCACAGTATTCTGTAATATGTGTTATCGTTTTATTTGTATTGTGAACACCTTCTCGTGTCATAAAATATCCTTCTATACCTCCATTCCAGTGACCATATGACAATGCTTCTAAAACAGACATTCTCCAAACATTATTATAAAAGAGACTAATACACATATTGAGGAAAAAACAAGCTCAGTGGCAAAATAAGCTTGGAAAATGCTATCGAACCATAACAACGCACATTTGCTGTTCAAGTCTAAAAACCCTACAGCTAAAAATATACCTTTGACTCTGTTTCATAGGGTGTTTCTGAAATGTATTTGATTATAACTTGCTTTTGGAGACACTCCAAAAGCATTCTGAAGAGTAGTCTTAATTACTATAGGTTTTCATTCTGTCTTCTTGAACATTTATATGTACAATTTAAAAAATATTTTATTATTTTTACTGTTTTTATATGTATAGATATATTGCTAAATGCAGATAAATGTGCCCATGTTGTGTCCTGCCTATAGAGATCAGAAGAGGGAGTCAGATCCCCTGGAATTGGAATTACAGATGGTTGTGTTAGCCGTCATGTGGGTGCTGGGAACCAAATCCAGGTGCTCTGCAAGAGCAGCTAGTACTTTTAACCAATACTTTTAACCACTGAGCCAGCTCTCCAGTCCCTGCATGCACAATTTTTAACTGTATGTCAACATTGTCAAGCATATTTTTGTGTCTATGTCTTGTGTCCTCCATATAATTTAAGATTAGTTTAATAAAAGAAACTTTGAGCTTGAAAAGTAGTTGACTCTAAAGATTGCTTTCCTGACAAACTGCTTTCCAGAAATAATACATTTATTTGTGTTTCCATTCTGAGGACGTGAGAGCAACAAGCTGGAATAATCATGCAGCACCGAGTATTATTAATTAAAGAAGAGAGAACACACACACTATCTGCTTACTCTGTTTCAAACGTGATTTATTTATTCTAGAAAGTAGCTCATATAAGAATAAAGAGAAAAAGAAAGTGACCCATGATCCCACAACTCAGAAATAATCACTATCCGCAGGGGCTGGAGACGCAGCTCAGTGGTAGGGTGTTTACCTAAAGTGTCATTTCCTGGATTCAAGCCCCAGCAGCACAAAAACAGAAGGAGAGAAGATATTATATGGCCAACGGTGTTTATTATTTTTAAAACTCTTGATTAGTTGGGCCTAAGCCTATCACCCTATCTACTTAAGAAACGGAGTCAGAAGGATTACATACTGAAGACTAGTCTCAGCAAATTAGTGAGTAGAGCTCTCAAAATATATAGTTTAAAAAAATGGCTGAAGATATAACTCAGCGAGAGAGTACTTGTCTAGCATGTGTGAGGTCCTAGATTCAATCCCTGATACCATAAAAAACATTTTTAGCTTTGAATATGCAAGTCCCACACCCTGCTATTTTACATTTAGAATTGTATCTTTAAAATGTTATCTCATTGCTTAAATTTGAATTTGTTTTAATTCTTCCCAAACTGAGCAATTTTCCTTGTTTCTTATCTTTTAATATTTGGGGTAATTATGTATGTGCATCTTCCTGTTGAAATCATCGTCACTGTCACTGTTTGTTGATAGTCTT
Source organism: Eospalax fontanierii (assembly GCA_035773235.1). NCBI lineage: Eukaryota > Metazoa > Chordata > Mammalia > Rodentia > Spalacidae > Eospalax > Eospalax fontanierii. The sequence goes on along the minus strand of CM069546.1, from coordinate 49,624,817 downwards.
CATGAATTAAGGAACTTAACTATTTTTCATATACACTGCAGATACTTTCCCAGGTGACTTCGGTTTCTAATTTCATTTATGCAGTATTTTTACATGCATGAGTTTACAAATTTATGAAAGTGTTTGCCTCCAGATAAGATCATCACGTAAAACAATTAGTAGATGTTCTGTACTTCAAGATTATATTAGCTTGTTTCAGTATTGATAGTTTTTTTTTTTTTTTAATATTTTTGTCTCTGATTCAGTAGGATATACCAAAAGCAGCCATGCCTTCTAGTTATTTGATGCCACTCAGGTTGTTACACCACACCATGTGTGCATCTCTCAAAGCCTCTCTCTCTCTCTCTTTCTCTCTCTCTCTCTCAGTATTAAAGTATGCCAGATCTTTCCCTTTATCATGTCTCCAAATCTAAGTGTGGCATGTTTTTTTCATGTCTCCAAATCTAACTGTGGCATGTTTTTTTCACCAGAAAGTTCTGTCCACTTAACTCTATAAATTCAAAGAAAATACATGGAAAGTATTCATATATATATAAATTCTCTTGCCAAATATATTTTCATATCCATGTTTGTTCAATCTAAAACAATTCTCTGCTCTAATAAAATAGATTGAGGTAGATAAACATTACCCATCAAATGGTTCTGATGTAGTAAACACAGTGTTTGGGGGAAAGTTTTTAAGACAGCTAGCAGGAAGAAGTGTGGTAAGATCAGCTTTAAACAGGCAAGAATGCTGCTTTGGTGAGGGTTCTTAATGGTGGTAATAGTTGGTTGGTTGGTTTTAAAATAATGACTCTGTAGGGGTGGAAAGTACCAGTCAAACAAAAATAATGACAAGCGAAAAGCCATAAGGATATCTGACAATTGATAAGCTAATCTTCACATAATGTTTTTAAAATAAGAGGAGTCAGAACAAAGGCAACTTGTGTGGACAGATAGAGTTACTCCCTGAAGCCACAGCTTATTAATCAAAAGTCCAGTGCCAATAGTGGACTACATTTTTTTGGACAAGGGTGCTCCTGAGACTCCCCAAATCAATGCAGACAAACACCACTTCTCCTCGTTGCCCAGCAGAACTAGGCCGGACCCTATTGCCAAAGATACCACATGCCTTGTTCACGGGACATAGAGAAATCAAACAGGAAATGATTTGGAAGCTTTCTCTCTGCTGGCCAGTCTTTTAGTGCAGAAGGCACGTAGGCTGATCACTCAGCTACGGATCCTGTGTGTAGCAAAACTAGCCACCCAGGCAAGGTGAACACACTAGTGTAATGGTCTGCTATGGACGTAGCCAGCTGTTACATGTTCAGACTCCATGCCCGCCCACAGAAGGCAATTCACATCGGATATTGCAAACCCAGTTAAAAGTCTGAAACTGCGGTGGGGGGAGAGCTGTGGTGCATTCCGTTAATCCCAGCATGCAGGAGGCAGACGCAAGAGGATCTCTGTGACGTAAAGGCCAACCTGGCCTACATAGCAAGTTGCAGGCCAGCTCAGGCTACAAGGAGATCCTGTCTCAACAAAACAAAACAAAACAAGGGAGGGAAGTCATAAGCACTAAGGGAGAAGCAACTGCTATTTTACTATTTACTATAACATTATGTCCATTAATTCCCTTCCACATAACTACGTTGTGCTTATAGATTGGTGCTGCTTTGGCCAGAGAAGCTTCTTTCCGAGTGGCCAGCAGTGACCGCAGAGACTCATAACTGGTTAAAATACAGAGAATAAAAGGCTCTTGAATGCCCAGTGGTAAGTGGAACTACTCTATCACAGAAAGAAGGTAAGAGCCTAAAGAAGCGAGCGTGGCAACAGTGAGGAATATTAACTCCCAAGCGTGTGGCACTCTTGAACTCAAAGCATCTGCAAGTCCTTGCAGACAATGTTTATAAGACTGAATCTTTTCACACCCTAATGTGGAAGGGAGGCCGCTCCTGAGGTCCCACTCCTCCCTGAGGAGTTATATGGAGCTAAAGATTGGGGAAGGGAGAGAAACATTTTCTCCAGTCATGTAGCCCCTGCTAAGATCCTCACTCTCCTGTAAAGAAACCCTCACCTACGCCCCTATAAACAATCCTAATTAAACTCATTGAGTCATAAAATAGATACGAAGACAGAAGTGGCCCAGCTGGAACGAGGAAGGGAACCAGAAGGGTGAAAGGGGAGTTAAGGAGGGTGATGGGAGCGAGAACCATCAGAATACATTCGGCACAAGTTTGAAAACGTAATAATGAAACACAGTATTTTGTACAATTAATGTATGCTAATAAAAACATTTTTTCCAGCTGAGTAGATGGCCCAATGGTTAAGTGCTTGCTATGGAAGTCTGAGGATCTGAGTTCAGATCCCCAGAACCTATGTAAATATCAAGTAGGCTTGGCCTACCTGTAGTTTCAGCCTCAGAAAACCAAGACAGGGGAGCCTAGAGTAAGCTGGCTAGTGAGAGTAGCCATATCAACGAACTCCGGGTTTGACTGAGAGACCCTGACTCACTAATAAGGTAGAGGAGCAATAGAAGATGATTACACACACACACACACAAACATGGAGAATAAAACATATTTTTCTTTGTGTGCACGTGTCGTGGATGCATATGCGCCTGCACATGCATGTACAAGCCAGTGCCGGAAGTCAGGTGACTTCCTCTATCACTCTGTGCCTTGTTGCCTTGAATCAGGGTCACTCACTAAACCAAAAGCTTGCCATTACAGGTAGGCTGGTGGACCAGCAGGCTTTGGGGATCTGTCCGTCCCCACCCCCCACCACTGGGGTTACAGACACACAGCTATGCCTGTTTTTTCATATGGCTGCTGGAGACTCAAATACAGGCCTCATGCTTTCAGAGCAAGTGCTCTTACCCACTGAGCCATTTCCACAGCCCCTATAAAAACATTCTCTAAAAGAATGGAAACGATGAAAAAAATAATGAGGACTTTTTTCACAAATCCTTACAAAATAGATAGCAACCGTGCAAGAAAAATATAAATCCTAATTATGAAAATACAAACATGAGATGACTGGGTTAAGGGAAGACTTGAAATGAGAGCTGACAGAAGAGAGAATAGAGAAAAGAATTTGAAATCCAAGGAAAATCCTTTCAGAAATGCAGTATAGATCCAAAGAACCACAGTAGCTGGAATCATGGTGAATGCACTCTGTGACCACTTCAAACAGTCATGGACAAATACAGGAAACAGGAAAAGATATGGGCACAAAGTTACAGCTTCATCACGTACAATATTAAAAAAGAGACACTGAGTGTGAGGACACATGCTTATAACCCTAGCATTGGAGAGGCAGACACTGGAGGATTACCATCAGTTCAAGGCCAGCTAGATCTACATAATGAATTCCAGGCCAGCCAGAAGTACATAGGTCCTCTCTCAATAAACCAAAAAAAAGCCAGACACACACACACACCAGGAATCTCCCATCAATAGGAAGTCTGACTTGTATGCATACTTGATACAGGCACACATAACAGAGAACTAGGAAGTTCCAGAAGGTGATTCTGCCATGTAATGGCCTCTAGGACATAACATTGAGCAAAACAAAACAAAAATATATGTGAGTACCTATCAAAAATCATGTTCAAACAGTGATAACAGAGAGATAATAATGCAATCTATACCTTACCAAATATACTAGAGTCTATAAATTTTACTTTGGAACTATTTTTTAAATTTATCTTTATGTGTGTGAGTGTTTTGCCTCCATGTATGTAAGTGTACCGTGTGCACTCAATGCCTGTGAATGCCAGAAGAGGGCATCAGATTCCCTGGAACTGGAGTTACAGATGGTTGTTTGCCCTCCTGTGGGTGTTGGGAACTGGACCTGAGTCTTTTGGAAGAACAGTCAGACATTTTAACTGCTGAGTCATCTCTCCAGCCTCTGGGGCCATTAAAAAAAATTGAAAAGCAACATTTAACATTAGAGAATAGATGAAACAAAACTAGACATTAGCTGTTAACTGTTGCCCCCTCCATACTGGCTACATGGGGCCGGTAATGCACTTTTGTTTGAGTTTGGGGGAAGTTCATAATGGAAGGGTTTTTTGAGGATACTATCATGGACAGAACATCCAAATACTGCCTGTGAACCATCATTTTTCCCTATCAGAACCTGAAGAAAAATGTATGCCAGAAAAAACTAACAGAAAATGCAGGGAAGACAGCAGCCGCCTGTTTGATCTGGCTCTGTTCCTGAATCTTAATGCAGGAGTTGGGTACGATGAGCTGGACCATATGGACCAGGAGGCTAGAGCCACAAGAGGCTCCCTCTCTCCGAACATCTGAGGCTACCTCTGCAGAGAAAGGCCAAACCAAAGCAGCCTAAGGGAGGAATTTTCATTTCCCAAGACTCTCCATGCTAGCAAACATCCAAATCATTTTACGAAATCTTAAGAACCCAGAGAAAGAATAGGGATGGAGTGGGAGAGAAGGGAAGAACTTTGCATTTTTGGACTCTTCTAATCGCCCGACATGTAAATCTTCTGCTAGTTCTGTTTATCCCAGGGAGACCAAGAGCGCGCTGGAGTCCGAGGCCACGCCTTTCTTTGCGGCCCATGTCCCACCCGTATGCTTTTTACCGAGTTTCTCTCTGCTTTTCTCATTTGGAATTCAACTTAGAGAGATTCCTCAAAGATGTTTTCAAGTCTACATATGACCTCTTTTTCTGGTTACCAGTATGAACAGAGCTTTCCTATTCTTTTTTTAAAAGAGATATTTCTCAGTAGCATTTTAGAGAAAGGGAAATTAAATGCATTATCTTGCTGGGGCTGCCACAACTAAGTACCATGGACACGGTGGTGAAAACCAAGAACTCCTGATAACACAGAGGCTGCACGTCCAAGACCAAGGCAGCTGTGCTGATGCTTTCTTTCTTCTGCAGCCTCTCCTGGGCTTATAAACAGCCTCTTCTGTCTTCATATGGGGGGGCCTCTGTGGATGTGTCCAAATTTCTTCCTATGATGGCCCAAACTGCAACAGGGCCCACCCTAACTAACAGAAGTTAATGTCATCATTTCTTCAATGATTCTATCTCCAAACTCAGTTATATTCTGAGGTACCAGGGCTTGGGACTTCAGTATTTAAATTTGAGAGGGGACACAAGTCAGCCTGCAACAGATGTCCTGGCTCAAATTAACCTGGAATCAGATGGCTTTAGATATGTTGTGGGAGTGACTGGAGTACAAAGAAATGAACTGGAGAAATAACCGACAAAAGACTTGCAAAAGGACAAAATGGCACATTCGTGGTAGAAGAAAGCAGCGGGTGATGGGGTTCAGAGCATAGATAAAGAAATAAGCCATCAAAATAAGGAAGGGGAGAAATGAATACAGAGTGTTGTGTAGCTGTACAGAAGACTCAGTAGAGATCTCGCCCAGTGGCCTCCATTTTCTTTGTAAACTAGGGGATAAGAAACAGCAGGTTAAAGTAAGAGAATATTGAAAAACCACTAGGGGCCGTGTAGAGAATGCTGTCACCTCACATAAATGATGATGAGGAAGCCAACAAGGAAGGTGACTGTCACTCCAGATCAAAACTGGAAAAAACATTTTTGATGGATGAAAGGCTTATGCATTTTGTAAACATATATGAAAGAACTGAAAGAAGTATATGGTTATACATACCTTTAATTCCAGCACTCGGGAGGCAGTCAGATCACTGTGAGATCAAAGCCAGCCTGGTCTACATCAGGGAATCCTAGGGCAGCTGGGGCTACAGGGAGACCCTGTCTCAATAAGACAGAAAGTATCTGTAAGATAGTGTGTCTGGAAAAGAAACTGTGGCATAGATCAACAGAGCATTGTTCACCCAAAAAGAACAAAATCATTTTGTCTGCAGGGAAATGAATGGAGCCAGAGATGATCGTGTTAAGCAAAATGTGCAGGACTCAGAAAGACAAATGCCTCATGTGGTATGTCGAATCCAGGGAAAAACAAAAACAAAAACAAAAGACATGAAAATAAATTGAGGGCAGTCACAAGTAGGATTGAGACCAGTAGGGAGAGAGAGATAAGTGCGCTTATAGGAAAAACAGTAAATATAATCAAAGTACCTTGTATATGTATGAAACATCATAGATGCAAAGCACTATTTTGTGCAATTAATATACACTAATAAGGGGCTGAAGAGATGGCTCAGTGGTTAAGAGTATTGTCTACTCTTATAGAAGATCTGGGGTTGAGTCCAGCACCCACATGGCAGCTAACAACCATCCATAACTCCAGTTCCAGGGAGTCTAATGCCCTCTTCTGACCTCCGAGGACACTGACAGTATGTGTACACTTACATAAATGCAGACAATACACTCATACACATTAAAAAATTAATATATATACTAGTAAAAAAGGTTATTTTTTAAGAATCACTTGATCTTTAGAAAGGGAAAGTCTTCCTAAGCATAAATACTAAAAAAGAAAAATATTAATGAATTTGATTACATAGTTACACACTTCCATGAGTAAAAATACAATTAGGACAAATATTTAGTACCACACATAATGATCGAAAGTCTGCACCAAAGTGATGAGAAACATTTTCACCTGCAACATCAGTAAAAATTAAGAATGACACCCACCCAGTGATTGCAAGTGCATGCGGCTTGTCTTTCTCATAGTAGTTGGGATATAACAGTTTACATCATATTAGTGGTTCTCAGCCTGGCGAGTTCTGTCAAGAGCCTTTAAAGTTCCTTTGACTTACCCCTTTCATTGCAAAAAAAAAAAAAAAAAAAAAAAAAATTTACTTGAAGAAATAAAAAGTTTTTGAACAAGAGTGTTCATTGCTAGATCATTTTGTAACTTCAAGGAAAAAAATAGGTGCTAAGTCTAATGCACAATTTAGAATTGATTATATAAATTATGATACATCTATGCCATTGAATACCATTAGGAATATTAAGAGTAGATATTGAATCATGTTGCAAAAGTAGAATTAATAGTGTGGAAAATGCTTGCAGTATAATGTTGGTTAGTGACACGAGTGTGGGAGAGAATGTGTGGACTGATCCTGGGGAAAGTTTAGTTTCCTGGGCCAGTAGGGAAGCCAGGCCGGAAAGAAGAGTGTGACGTCCGGAAGTGACAGCAGTTCTGGAGCCAAGCTGACTAAGGTCTGTGTGTAAGAAGGAACAAAGGGAAACAGGAACGTGGGTCAGTAATCATTTCTCAAATTCCCTATCATATTTCACAGCTTTCTGTGTTCTAGGAATGCTCCATGTTGTGGGTGACTCTTCTTTCCAATATAGACGCCTAGAGCTAGCTTTCCCAGCCTCCCTTGCAACTATGGGACAGTCATGTGACTCTGCCAATTCTTCTGAAATTTGAGTTTGGAAAAGAGAAGCTTGGGGAAGAGCTGTCCCCTAGAAGCTGTTTGCTGGTGTACTTAGAGGCTGCTAGCATCAGCCCTCGCGAGGACAGCACTATGATTTTGTGGGAGCTGTCCGACCACGGGGGTACAGCCCATTCCTTTCTGTGTAGCCTTCACATCAGACTGAACCCCCAGGAAGAAATCCCTAACATCTTACTTAAAAAAAATCTTCCCTGTTGAAATGAGTTTGCTAAATTGTTTGCAACCAAGCACATCATCTGATTCAGACTCCACTATGGTTGTGGTGTCTGGTAAATGTTCAGTACTAAAATTCATATTTATACCAGTTAAGCCTCCCCTGTCATCCTGGGTCCTCAAACAGTAAGTGGCAGAGGTGAGAATGCCCCAAATCTGTAAGAACCCGAAACTCATTCTCTAACCAGGAGCAAGTTCCTGTTCCTCAGCAACCTTCTATTTTCGTTTTCTAGGATAAACTGTTGGGAATGGAAATACTCCTGAGTTTCCTCCCATTTTAAGTAGATAGTTCTATATACTGGAAGATTCTTGCCATCACTGAAAGGAATTCAAGAAATCCCATTAGACATCTGATAAGGTGGCCATCTATGTTCCTACCATCCTAAGAAGACCCTGGCAGAGTAAGGTGGAGCAGAACCTGCAGGTGACTGAGCAGCTTGGATCTCAAAGCCCATCAGTATTTCACAATCAAGAAGATGCTCTGAAGTTAGTCTCAACAGCCCTATGCTCATGTTTGCACAAGGGATTACTAACATCTTCTGTGCCCTGTCGCCACCAGCAGCACTGGACCCACAAAAGCTTTTCCAGAGGGGTTTTGATGGTTTTGACAGAGAAGCGGAAGCAGTGGATTCCGATGGATGAACAGAACCAGCACTGGAAGCCTGACTGGCTGCTCGCCAGCTCCATTATCACCGGAAGGCCCTAGGCAAGCCCCATGACCTCCTCAGTCCCTGTGCGTTGCGGTTTGCACTGTGGTGCAAACCAAATGAGATAATCCAAGTGGAAACGCTTGAAAATTGGGAGGCATCGCACAAGTGCAAGGGGCTATTATTAATTTAGAGAGAAATCAAAGGCTCTAAAACGGTCTTGCATCTGAACAGTGTTCCTTATTTTGCAGTGTGTTTTTCGCGTTTTGTCTTCACATGGGAGAAAGTAGGGCAGTTATTATTGTCTCCATTTTCCAGATGAGGAAACAGAAGGCAGTACCATCCCTGGAAGCCAGGCATCCGATTTCAAGCCCGCATTACTCCTGCACATCAGCAGGTCATTCATCCCATCCACTGCTCAGGTGACACAGCCTCGATGGTAGATTGCACCTGTCAGCAATGCAGTCGGAGGATGTCTGCAGAATGCTGGCCTTTGGGAAGATCTGTGGTCTTCAGTGCTCACTCTGGACTTTCAACTGGGCTTTCTAGGAAAAAAAAAATTTAGTTTTGGAATTTCAGTGGAAAACAGATCAAAGCAGTATTGGGTAAATGTGAAATGCTAAACAAGTCCCACAATAATTAGTCCATTTTCTGTTGCCAATAACATAATACCAGAGACTGGATGAGTTCTAGAGAAGAGAGGGTGTTTTGAACTCATGGTCCTGGAGGTTCAAGGTAAAAGGGTTAGAAGTGGTGATGGCCTCCTAGCTCACAGAGTCCCAGAGTGGTTCAGGAAGCCATGTAGCAAAGACAGGGAGTGTGAGTGTCTTTATGCTCTAGTCTTAATCTCTTTGCCACCAGAATTCAATTAATGGTCTTCAAATCCAGCATGAACCAGTCTTGTAAGATATGTCCACTGGACACGAATGTTATGGGAGTAACCAACCACTCTCTTATGTATTTAAGGCCTGGTCTATAGGACAGAACACATGCTTGATACTGTTAACTAGACCAAGAACCTATGACTGGTCAGGTCATAGGACTGAGGAGAGAATCTTCTACTATCATGATTATGGTTATGATTATGATTATACCTTAGATTAGTGCAGCTCAAAGCTCTCACCAGGGAAGCTTCTTTCTGCAATAAATGGCCATTAATACAGAGATGCACAACTGACCATTAGGCAGAGAATAAGAGACTGTGGAGTCCTCAGCCCTGAATGGGATATCTATAACACACCCTCTTCCTGCAGAGCTCAGAGATCAACCAGACCGGGGGGCAGAAAGATTGCAAGAATCAGAGATGTTATCTGCAGCACAACAGTGTTTTCCAGACACAACGGAGCTGTCACATATAGGAACTCACAAGACCTGCACAAGAGTAAGCCAGCCAAGACCCCAACAGGAATGGGGGAGGACTCACAAAGTCTCACAACCAGCTGAGGAGCTATAGGCAACTAACTGGTGGCTGTTGGGAGAGGAAGTCAGTTTTCTTGAGGGATGTAACCTCTGATGAGCTGCTAATGTTCCAGTGGATGGTCCCGCACCCTCATACATACAGGCAGCACCAGGTGGACTCTGTGGGTTCAAAAAAGGGAGCATCTACTTGGGAGGGAAAAGTGGAGGGAGATTAGATGAATTGGAGAGAAGGAAGGGGAGGGTGATTTTGACCAAAATATTATATGCATATATGAAATTCTCAAACAATAATTTTATTGAATTTTATTGAATTTTTGCAGTGTTCATACAACACAGTCAATACAGTTTGATGGTATTTAGACCCTCTCTCCCCACCTCCCCCAATGTCTCCCACCCAATATAATGTACTCTCATATATAATATGGCCTATATAGTCCAATTTGTGCTCCCAACTGCCTCTCTGTGTGGGTCCATCCACTGGGCCCACCAAAATTCCCATCCCTGTAAAACACTGTCTTTCCCACTCCTGGCAGACATCAATTACCAAACGTTCCTTAGGATGGGTTGGATTTCTTACCCACTTCCCCATGTCTAGCCTGGGATTTGTCTGATTGGAGCTTGCATAGAACTTGTGCATGCTGTCACCATTGATGTGTAAACAACTAGCTGTCTGGAAGACTGTTTCTTTGTGACCATCCACCTGCTCTGGCTCTCATGATCTCCCATCCGCAATGATCCCTCACGTTTGAGAGGCAGAAGTTTGAAATAGGTGTCCTTTCAGGGATAAGCATTCGTGTCCTCTTGTTCTCTGCACATTGGCTAATTCTGGGTTTCTGTGTTAATCCCATCTACCGCATAAAGAAACTTCTCTAGTGAGAGTTAAGAGATGCATTTATCGTAAGTATAGAGGTTGCATTTAGGATTAAGCATCTCACAGACACTTATTCTCTGCATTTGACCAGTTCTGGAACTCTGTAGTAATCTTCATATGTTGCAAACAGAAGCTTCTTTGATAAGGAGTAAAAGGTAAATAAGAGAATGCATATTTAGAATAAAATAAGAAATTACATTTGTCTAGGGAGTGGCAAAAGTGAGTTTTTCTCTAGGATCTATGATCTTTCCAGCCATGTGTATTTGACTATATTTACAGTGCTGTCCATGAGTTCCCTCCCAATAAATGAACCTTAATTCCAATTAGACAGCTGTTGATTACACCCAAGATAAGAGGGTCACTACTGGGCCAATAGAGAGTTTGCTCTCTATTTAGTTTGCTGGGCCAGTCATTGTTGTTTATTGGGAACAAATGATAACACTCAGCATACATTTCTACAGTGTTCACCCAATCCCATCATTCTTTCTGTGATCCCAAGCAACCGGATCACCATCAGCAGGGTGGTCTGCACTGTCTACTCCAGTGAGGGCAGCCTCAGGCTAGTGACAACCTAATGTCCATGTAGGATGCTCAGGGTTGTGGGTTCACAAAGCAGTTTGTTATTGTCACTGTTGAAGCCATTATGAAAAGCACATTTCACATGGTTTTTCATCTCACTGGGGATTCAGAACAAACCTATAAGACAAACTATTCTTAGGAATGATTCACCAAGAACATGTACCTGAAGATCCTTTGTTTGAAATCCACTGTGTTTCATTGTGTATTTGATCATATGATTGGCAGGCATATCATCTAGGGGCAGAGTATGCTTCAGACTTTGTAATTTGATTAGTTTATCCCATAAATTTGGTGAATTGGTTTCATGCTGTGACATTAAGAAGCACCATGTATTTGCAATTGTCCTCATCTGTACATGATCCATGAAGAAGATGCTCCAGGCAGTGTCTAACCTAAAAAGAATGAGAACTGTGGAAAAGACATGAACATAACTTGCATACTACCAGCTAAAGCTTGGACCTATGGTAGAAAAGTTACAACTGAGCTGTAAGCTCATAGGCATGAAATAAATGCAAATATTGTGCTTCTTTTTTTTAGTTTTGCTTCTATGAATCAAATCCTGGGTCCCGTGCATGGTAGAAAAGCACTCTACCACTAAGTCCCAGTCCTGGCCCAAATACTGAGTATTCTAAGCTATATCATGGAGTAATTCATTAAACAAAATACTGCTGCAAATAAGTGACTGGAGCCATTGCTTTGTCTGAGGCATTGATTTTAAAGTACAGGACCTACTGGATTTAGAAAAGATTTCTTGGGAAGAGCCGATAAGAATTGCTCTACAATGTATAAAGCAAGAAATGTTCAATCTCTGTAACTTTCCTAAAGCAAGTTAACTGTAGCACCAAGTTTCCAAATGCTAACATGATGACTTGTCCAATATCACTCAGTACTAAACTTGCTTCAAAATAAGGTCTGTACAAAAACCCTGGGTGTGTGTATCACTTGGAAGCTAATAGAAAGGAAAACAAGGTGTCTCAGTTTTTGCCATTGCTCCTTCAGGACTCTGGCACTCCACCAGTCTTTAGTGTTGTAAGCAAGTTTAGAAATCACATAGTAAAATGGTGATTTTGTATTTTACTGCCGACATCATGGGGTTAGTCCAACCTGGAAGTCCTTGGATGATACTGAGTCTGTCATTACAAAGGGTTTGATGTCCTTACTGTTTACTCAGCGTGGAAATGACATGAGAGCAGGAAAGATCATCTATGTTTCTGCAGTTACTTGAGATTTATTTTTATGCCTCCCAGAAGAATTTTGTATTTGTGTTTCATTAGGTCATGCATATTTCTTATCCAGTGTATTACTAAGTTTTTGCCAAGATCCAGCACATCGTTTCTCACTGTTTCCTGTGATGACACTGCCCTACTCATGTTGAACTCCCTGAACAGGCCATTCTACTTCCCTTCTTTATGTTTTCACAGACTCCTTCTCCTTTGTTCAGAAGATGTCACTAGATATCACTACACATACCTCAAGGCTCAGTCTTAATAGCATTTCCCCTTCAATAGGCTCAAGACTAGCGTGAAACCAGTCAGAGGACCAAAACGTACAACTTAAACACTCGGTTGCTTTCAGGGCTGTTGCAAGTGCTCTGTGCCCTGGGCATTTCCTTTATCACCTCCCAGCCCAGCCTCCGCTGGTATATTCCACAAAGTTTCAAAAACAGGTTGTCACTCCATGCTCATGCAAAGTACATTTACGACTGCTCTGTATTTTCAAGACAGAGACTGTGTTAGTCAGGTTTCCATCACTGTGACAAAATACTTGAGGAGATGAACTTAAAGGAAGGGTTATTTCAGTCCCTGATTTTGGAGGTTAGAGTCCAGGGCCACTTGGCTCTGTTGTTTCTGGACTGTAGTGAGGTAAAACATCATGGTTCAGAGGAGGGGTGCGGCAAAGAGAGAGGAAGGGGAAGGAGCCAGGGTTCCAATATCCCCGTCCCAATCACCCCCCACTTCCTCTAACTGAGCTCTGCGTGCTAATGTTTCTGTCACCAACTAGAGACTAAGCCTTCAACACATGAGTCCCTGGAAGATAATCCAGATTCAAACTAGAACACAGGCCACTTCTTATCAGTTTCATAGCAGAGGCACTGGGTTATGTTTAATACATAATGGTAAGATAATAGGCAACACATATGACCACTTATATATACTGAGGGCCAGGCTTGGTTCCATTGTTTTACTTGATTTGATTCCCTTACCCATCACAACAGCCTACTTAGACATTATTACGACATTATTATTGCACTTTAACAGATAAAGAACAGACTAAAATATGTTGAGTAAATTGCACAATATTGGGTGATGAGAAGTAGCAAGAACTGGGATTTGAACTGGGTCCCCTGGTGCCTTCTGGGTCACTAAACAGTATAATCTTTCTCATACCAAAATAATCAAGGGGGAGAAAGACTATATCTTTTCTGTTTTTCAGCACCTAATATATCTTCAAAGAAATCTATTTCTAGGATGCTATGAAATAAGGTAGGCATCTGGGCTCAGCATCCTCCTTTGAGTAAAGTCTTTAAGTGTTGACATCTCCAATCCCCAGAGGCTCCAATATTAGCAAAAGAAATGATCCTAAATGCTGATTCCAATTAAGAAATGCAAGAACCAAAGGTCTGAGTAATGGCACTGGCAAAGGACTATGGTCCACAGGTATCTGAACAATACTGATAGCCTAGCCAGACTCTTCTGCCTCATTGGCATGGGATCATTTGGTAGTTAGAAGTCACAGAGACACTGCCCTCCATCTTACTGACTCTAGAGAGACTGTGATCCCACACTAACCAATTCCTAGGGACAGTAAATATTCAGCTGCCAGCTCCTTTCATATACAAATTGATCAATCCACCACCTGAATAACTCTAAACACCAGGTTATCCCACTATGGCCTCCTATTAGCTTGTCCTAGTCACGCACCCCCCATGCCCTAGAGCCACTGGAATCATTCAAACCAGCCCCGCCCTGCCTTGCCTTTAGCTGCAGAAACCCTACAAAGCCTCTTGCCCACATCAGCCCCCATTTCCTCTGCCTCCTGACCAGTCGTGGTACTTCTCAGGATGGTTCCCATTCAAGGTATGATACAGCATGCTTCTCTGGGAAGGTGAGCCACAAATCGCCTTCTCATCTGTTGGCCTACAACACAAAACAAAAAGAACATGTATTTTAGAGCACATACCTCTAAGAAGAATAATGGCTGCTCATTCCTGCCTGACAGTTACTAGACAAGAATCAGTCGAGTATTACAGGCATTGGTTGGTTGGTTGGTTTTAGAAAAACGACAAACTTGGATTTGATTAGTCTCTGAAAAACTTTATGTTGATAAGTAACTTGAACTGAAAACACTGTATGGTTCACATGTGTTTCCAAACTCTGCCAAACTAAGGAAGAGAAACAGGGATGATGGAATCACCAGATGCTGTCACTGTCAAGTGTAATATGTGTCTTCCCATCCTGCCCCATTAGAATTAGCCAGACCAGAGGTCTAAAACTCATGATTTTAGACCTGAGGCATAATCTGTGTGATTCTCACAAAAGGAAACAATTTTCAAGATTTTCTAACTTGAGTCTCCAATAAGAAATATATATTATACTGTAATAAACACACACTCAAATGTATCTATCTTCCCACTTGAAAGAAAATTGTTTCCTTAGACAAAGGATTGCGTATACACTATTAATTGCAAACTGGTACCACCACTGTGGAAATCAGGATAGAGGGTCCTCCAAGAGCTAAGAAGAAAACTACCCCATGATCCAGCTATGCCACCCAAAGACGCACAACCCAAAGATTCTAAAGTCAGCATTCCCCAGAGGGACATGCACATCCAACGTAGCACCATTCACAATAATCAACATACGGATGCCACTCACAGACGAATGGGTAAAGAAGGTGGAATTTAACCCTGCCATAAAGAAGAACAAAATCACGACACTTATGGGAAAATGAATGAAAACTGGAGATCACCACGTTAAGTGAAAAGAGCCAGACTAAGAAGAACACACATCATACTTTTTCACACATGTGGAAGGAATATTTAGAAATAAAGAAGACGTGAAAGAAGAAGGGAGGCTACTTGGAAAGAGGAAGGGACCAGAAGGAGGGGAGAACAAGAGAGCACAATGGGACTGAATACAGCTAAGTGCGTGGCATATGTGTGCACAGATGTCATCATGGCACTCATCTTTGTGCAGTGAATACACACTAATAAATGGAATAAAGAAAATAACTGAAATGAATAAAAATAAAATAAAAAATCTCATCTCTTTGCTTCATGACATGTACTTTGGTGCTTTCTTTTCTATTCCATTTAATTTTTTTAGGATGCTGGTTGTTACCCTTTATGATTTCACACCCTATCAGTGAATTTTGAGAACAGGCTAGGAAAAAAAAAAACCCGCTAATGTGAAGATCAGTGGAACCCATCCATCATAGTGTAGATAAGGGTGCTGATGGTCACAGAGAATCTCGGTTTGTTTGTTATTTTACAAGACAAATAGCAAGCCAAGTTTAAAGTCAATCATCAAGTCAGGGCCATTTCCCTAATGATCTAACTATACAGAGTACACATATAAATCAGAGTTATATCAAAAATCAGAGTCACTAGACTAAACACACACACGCACACACACACACACACACGTACCCATACACATGCATATATTCCTGTTCACATTCAGTTGTGTAAGGTCAAAGAGTTATAACAAATTCATACACGTGTCCATACACAACACGCATACACATACGTGATACAGTTAACTGCAGAATCAACTATTGCTTGTTTGAAGATTTTCATCTTTATATCTGATACCAGAGCTCGAAGTCCACACAGACTAAGAATAAACTGGAGCCATGAAGACAGACTGAAGCCATGTCTGCTCTTGTCAGGCCTGACTTCAGATGCTACAACAGAGGTGTGTGTATGTGTGTGTGTGTGTAGACATGTATGAAGTACTGAAAATTAAACCAAGAGTTTTATGCATGCTAGCCCAGTGTTCTACCACTAAGCAAAACCCTAGCCTTCTTTTTACTTTTTGTATTGTGAGAGAAAATCTAAACTGCCTAAATTGGCCTTGTTGAATATACTCTGTAGCCCAGGGAGGCCTTGGACTTGAAATCCTCCTGCTCCAGTGTTCGGAGCAGCTGGGATTATAGGTCTGCCCAACTGGGCTTCACTTGTGTAGGACTTCTCCAACTTTTTCTGCTAGTAACCCCAGGTATATAGGTATACAAAACAGGCACAGAAATCAAGAATTTACTAATAACAAATCATAAATGTATTTTAAAGTAATTCTTTTGTATACATGTAATTTACCATTTATTAAAGACAAAAACAAATTCACACATTGATAGTGTGGATGTGCTTGTTTTTTCTGATATAAAGAATTAAATCTTGGTTGTGCAGTTGGTGTTACAGGACAGAGAGAAAACCTTTACCAATTTCAGATTTGACTGAAGTTTTGATTTTATAATCACCAATGTTGAGAACACGCATCAGCTTTCATAAGTATGTAACATAAATGGGAGATGCAAGTTTTGAGTATTTCAGAAATTGTTAGGAAGTATTTAAAGATATTTTATAAAATTCACTACAGCAACTCAATAGCAATTTTTAAAGTCAAACGTTCTAATCCAATGAAATCCAAAGATAACCCAATTTGATACTTGCATGCCAAGAAAATATTTAATGTCTTTGTTTTCCACAATTAAACAGCTATGCTTCTGAAGAGCAGAAAACATCCTATGTAGAGTCAACACACTATAATTCATAACACATCTCAGATCTGAGCTGAGGTGTCTGAGACAGGTGTCTCACTGACGTTGCATGCCCCAATGGCTGCAGAATGTAAGGCATGTATGCTCTGTGTTCAGGACCCAGGCTACAGTGACATCACACAATGCAACATGAGCAGGTGCTGCCGGAAACCCCTCAGATTCACTACATGTTTGAATTTAAAAATAATTTTTGGTCAGTGCACAATCCTTTTACTGTTCCCAAATTTTCACATTCGGTTGCACAAGCCCACATGAGGTTGCAACCCACAGTTTTAAAAGCTGTGTTATCGTGGGTGAAAGAGGTGCTTTCTGTCACCCTGACAAAATACTTGAAATAAATCAACTTAGTGCGAGAAAAGTTTTGTATTGGCTCATGGTATCAGCGATTTCAGTAAATGAACACTGGGCCTGTGGCTGTTAGGCCTCTGCTAAAGCAGAGCACAGGGAAATGCATGGTGGAGAAGAGCTGCTCTTGCGGTCCTCCAAGGGCACTCCAGTGATGAAGCCATTTTCTCCCATTAGATCTCACCTCTTAAAGATGCCACCGCCTCCCCAGAGAACCATGAGCAGGGCTCCAGTCCTCCAACATATGAGATTTCGGGGAACATGCCAGATTCACCAACAAACTATAACTCACATGTATTCCAGGAATAATAAAACACTGAAGGGAGATCCACAGGAGGCACAGGCACGGTCTCGAGCTGTAGCAGCAGATGGGCCTGTGAGTTGAAAATGGCCCCTGGTTCACCACAGCCTCCATTCCCCCAGAGAAGTCCCCCATGGCCCACACTTTGACTTAGTGGGGTGCACATATCTCAATTCTAAGAACTGAATATCTATGGCTTCACTTATTAAAATCGAGAACACATTGTATCTACACATGAGAGAATAGCATACTTCGTTTTTATTACTTTCCTGGTTATTATCTGAAACTTTAAACTCATCTCATTTTCCAAATATTACTGTTTTATTGTGGGACTATTTCACAGTTTATTCACGTTTGCATCTTGTTAATTGACAACAATTCTATCTTCTACTTCTATGTTCAATGGATTCCGTCAGTTTCTGCCCATCCTCTTAAGGCCTCAAATTTCCCTTTCTAAGATTTATTCATTTTAATTTACCTACGTACTAGATGGAAAAATTCTTGTACTGTTTATTCATCTGTTGGTTTTCTTTTAATAAGAAGCTTCAGGGACCTTGAATATCTGGAAATGATCTTTCCATTGTTCTCAACTTTAAATGACAAATTTACTTTGAGATTACAACATTTCTTCCCTCAAAACTGTGTGTGGATGAATATATTATTATATAGAAAGGCCATGTGGAGAAATATGTGTATACCATGCTACCATTCATTCAAGAAAAGACGAGACACAAATACACTCACATGCATACACCCTAATTAACAAGTGTTAAATACTTATGCTGGCATATATTCAATTAGGGTAATATAATGTATTAATAGAGTATTATGTTAGATTGTGTTAATTTACATAATGTTTAATATTATCACACCATATGAAACTTTATGTAGTCTTCTTATCTATGCCATTATATGTTAAATACATCAAATGGATACTTTCATGTCAAAAACAGAGAAAAAACCAGAACACCTAAAGTTGTTAAATTAGGACAGAAATAAAAATCCCGTTGTAAGAATTGGGAACTAAAATAGTCCTTTCTGAATAGACCTTCCATTATAGATTCGTCTTCAAATCCATGTTAGTGCTGTACATAACTATAAAAAAAACCAACTAAACAAAAATACAGTGTCTAGACTCTAAAGGTACATTCGAGCAAATGAACTTCAGTGAGTACTCAGGTGGGTCGCCTAATCTCACCAAAAAGGAGTCTTCCAAGATTCTACAGCACAGAAATTTGACTCTACATTCCTGAGTGGATCCAAAGGGGAAAAGATGGAAAAGGAAATGTCTCTGTTTTCAGCAGTAGCACCGAGGTGGTAGCCGGTGTTGTTATTCCAATAACAAGTCGAATCAAGCAAGAACAGTCACACTGAAGACTGAGACTGAATCTCAGAGCTGAGATCCAGAAGAAGTGTAGCGATTTACTCGAAGTTGATTATTCCAACCTGGAGGGAGGCTCCTTGAGGCTCCTGAGTTCCTGAAACTACCAAGATACACAGGGTGGGGACGCAGTAGAGTGCTGGGTAGAAGACTGCAGGCCGAGATGCCTAGAGGAGGCTCTCCACCAGCCAAGCAGGTGCTTGGACATGTCAGGCCGCCGGCAAGTTGTGCACTGTTCTCCAGTGTTCCAGGCTGTGTGTTGGAGTGGGTGTTTTGGTGCTGCATCTCCCTTTGAGTAGTTCATGGTCCCACCTGTAACCCCTCCCTCATAGTCCTGTAAGGAACCCCAACAAACTCATCGGTTCACCAAGGTAGCCTTTGGTAGCATCCTTGCTTTGGTCTGTTATGGGTCCCCTATCTGGAGTGAACAGATGTTGGTCTGTTCCTGTCCCCACCAGGAAAAGTGTCATACAACATGAGACCAGACAAAAGTCCCTTAGGCCTGATTTGAAGTAGGTAAACTTAGGATATATTTCATCTTTAAAAAACACCTAAGGCCCAGCCCCATCCTCCAGAGAACAGTGTAGAAACAATGATTAACTCAGGAGTGTTGATTGTGTTCCCTTTTCCCATTGAAAAAAAGCAAAGGTCTGTGGAGGAATGGAGAATTCCCTTTCCAGGGCAGTTAATAGACAAATTCGCCTGAAAGCATCTTGTCATACAGGAAAGTGAAAGACAGCAAGGGTTAACCTCCACTGTCCCTGGTCACAGTCAAAATTGTCCTCCATCATCCCTGGTCACAGCCTTCATGTTCTAATTTGGGGTAGCTTATTACGCCCATTCTGCTTGACAATTGTAACATTCTTTCTCTTGGAAGCTCAAATGTTTCACCAGGCTGATGTCTTCATGATTGCTTGGTAGTGTCTGCTGGGTCTTCTGTTTTTCAAATGGAATTCAGGCACAGAGCTGCTCATATCTTTCTTTTCATGGTGTACCCTCACTGGCTGTCTGCTGGGACCCTTTTGCAGTGTATATTTGTTTCTTCTCTCTTATTTTCACATCCCCTTTATCTCCCCTCTCCTCCCTTTGACAACTATTCGGGTTGTCAGATGCATGGTCTTTCATTTCCATGTGTCCTTGTGAAACTGAAAGAGTTGTTTCATGCACACGTGGATTTATTTCATTTGCATAAGTGGTACAGTGCTGTAGACATCTTTTGTCTTTTACATTTTTACACTCTGCAACACATCAGCCTGGACATATTTCATCTATGAATTCCAACCTGAAGCTACTTGATAATGAAACAATTACATGGGGTGCAGACCAAGCCTTTTACCTATTATTTGTACTTTAATTATTGAAACGAGGCTACCTTTAAATCTTCACTACAACAAACAGCGCTTTGATGGATGGTTTCAGAACTGTCACCATGAAAACGCACATGGCACTTCCTACAGAAATACTGGGAAATTAGAATGTTAGGTCATGTGCCATACATACTCAGCTCTCACTATATCACTAGTGGGTTCTCACCAGCCTAATCCATCCTAGCAGTGCACAAGGTTCCAGTGTCCTCAGTCCAGCAAGACTTTTTCCATCTGACACCTTGATTTTTCTCAACTCAGTTTTCTCTGATTTCTAAACATTTCTTTCCTACATCTGTCTGAACTTTTTTTGATAACTGCAAATTATTCAATACTTGAAAAAGTCCCTTGTTGTGCCTAGTCATCACTTTTAGATTTTTATTATTATTATTTAATTCTATTTTAGCTCTTAGTCCTTGCCATTTTCTTCTGCAAACAAGAAAACTTCTCAAATATGTCATCTTCATTTTTCAGTTCAATCTCCCTTTCTGTCAGTTCTGTACTCCACTATTGCTAAGCTACAGCTCTTAAATGTATGCAATGAAAATTTCTCACTTGTATGCCAAACTTCTAGCTCTGATGTTCTCAGAGCCAGATACGCCTTCCCTAAATCTTCATGTAATTTTTAGTGTCATGTTCCAATAGGACGCATGAATATTTTTAATTTGAGGTAAACAACACTGAAACTTCCTGAAATTTACGTTTGTATTTTCCTTTCTTATTTTGTTTTATATCATGTGTTCCCCTTTCTTTCAAGCGTTGTCCTTTTAGTCTTCCTTGTGTAGTGAATATTCTAAAGAGAATTGGATTTCATGATCAAATATCATCATTTATTACTTTTGAGTTCCATGTCTTTCACTTGGATGTTTCTAGAAGATGAATCCATCCCTTCTAGTTGCTTCTCTGTTTCTAGAGATTTCTTCCCAACACTCATAGCTGTTCTAAGGAATTGTGTTTTCCTTACCTACTACCTAGTAACTTTCCCAGAAGCTGTCATGACTGTTTGTCATCAATATTTCCTAGCGACTATGTGCCTTTCTGATTCCAAACTTCAGACGTCGGCTGTTGAGTGGCAGGAGTCCCACCCGTCAACTCACAAACACAACTCTTCCTCACTTAGGAAAAATTTCTCCATAACATACAGCCTTTCAGTCCATGAGTTCAGCTGTCCTTCTGCGGGGGTGTCAGGTATCTACATGTCCGTCCAACCATGTCGCTTTTCTCTTTGGGTTTAATTTCCCCTCTGGCCTCTATCGCGTCTTTTCCCGTCGCGCTGTCGCGGCGCTAGCTCTGCCTGAGCGCTTTCTGGCATCCTGCCTTCTGTGATTCTGGTCTCCTCTGCTTTTCTCTACGTCTCTCATTTCTTCTCCTGGCTTCCAAAGTCCTTTTATTAATTGCCTAGCGTAGCGTACAGCGTACTGGCCTTCCTTGCAGTGTTTCCATAAACACTGGTCTCGTCGATCACTGCCCTCCCCAGCTCTCTTCCTGCTCAGTAGCTGTCATTCCTCTTCCACATCTTATGTATTCTAGTCCCTTCTTTATGACACCCACCTTAAGGCCTCTCTTTTTCCCTTTCAGAGCCCCCTTTTCAGAAAAGTTTCATGACCGTAACCCACATACCCATAGATGTACTACACCAATACAAAAATTAAAATCTAGGCTCCACATACAACAGAAACATATATTATGTGTCTTTCTGAGTCTGGGTTACATTGTTTACTCTGGTAGTTCGCAGTTATGTCTGCTTTGATATAAATGACATAATTTCATTTCTCTCTATGACTAAATAGAATTCCATTGTGTGTACGTGACACAGTTTCTTTAGTCACTTGCTGATGGGTATTGAGGCTACTTCCATTTCTGAGCTATTGTGAATGGTGCAGCAATAAGCATGCATGTGCAAGTGTTTCTGTGATAAGCTTATAATCCTGTGGACATAGACTCAAGAGTGGTTTATCTTTCTTCTCCTATCTTTATTATTTATTTTTAGTATTTCTTTTATTTTATGTGTATGAGTGTTGTGCCTGCATGTAAGAAGTGTACCCGTGTTTGCAATCCCTGCAGAGGCCAAAAGAGGGCATTAAATCCCCTGGAATTGGACTTAAGGATAGTTGTTAGTCATCATGTGGGTGCTTGGAATGAACCCAGGTCTTCTGTAAGAGCAGAAGGCTTTTAACAATTGAGCCATCTCTCCAGCGCCTCCTATGGTTTTTAAATTATGTGGGGGGGGGGGGTATGTGCATGTGAGTGCAGATACCCACAGATGCCAGAAGGCATCAAATCCTCTAGAACTGGAATTACAAGCAGTTATGAGCCACCTGAAGAGGGTACTAGGAACCAAATTTGGGTCCTGTGGAAGAATAGTACTTACTCTTAACAGTGAGCCATCTCTTCAGCCCTGTTCCTCTTCCATCTTAATACATCTTCTTGGAACCATCACTTCTCTTACTTGATTTTCATTAATTAACCTGAGTTTGTAGGGAAATGTTCACGTTCTTTCCTCCTAAATAGCTATCACATTTATCTAGGCCCTGTCCTATATTTGTTGCTTGTTTTTTTTTTAATTTTTGTGATTTTCATACAATATATTTTCATTGTATTTAGATCCCTTCCTCTATCCACACATCCACCATTACATATACTTATATATGTATATATATGTATATGTATATATATATATATATTATAAAATCTATCGAGTCTAATTTGTGTCTCCAAATGTCCTTTGGTATGGGTCCATCCCTTGGAGCCTGGTTAACTAGTTACCTGTATTAGTTACTTTTCTGTTGCTGTAATAAAATACTATGACCAAGAGAACTTATAAAAGGAAGAGTTTATTTGAGCTTCTGGTTTCGGGGGAATTACAGTCCATTGTGGCAGAGAGGCACGGTGGCAGGAAGTGACTAGAGCAGGAGCAGAAAGCAGAGGCTCACATCTTCAAGCAGGCACTGGAAGCAGAGAGTGACTGGAGATCCTGCAAGGCTTAAGAACTCTAAGCCCGCCTCCAGTGACATGCTTCCTCCCGCATGGCCACACCATCTAAGACCTCCCAAAACAGCACCATCAAATGGAGACAAGATGGTCAAATACTTGGAGCCAGTAGGAGACATTCTCATTCAAACTACCACATTCCACTCCCTGGCACCCATAAGCTCCTGACCATATAAAATGCATTTAGTCCAACCTTAAAAGTCCCCATAGTCTTTAACAGTCTCAATACTATACGAAAGTCCACAGTCTAAAGTCCCTTCTGAGACTCAGGACAATCTCCTAACTGTAAGGACCTGTAAAATCAAAAGACAGATTACATACATCCAACATACAATGGAACCGAATACACATTCCCATTCCAAAATGGAGGAATGGGGGCATAGCGAGGAAATCCAAAACCAAAACAAGACTGAACCCCAGAAGAGCAAACACCAAATCCAGTAGCCCAGTGTCAACTTCTGGTACTTTATTTCCCAAGAAGCCCTCCAGCATTGCTGCATGCAACATACATCTGGAGTCCCATCCTTGAGAAAGATTCTCTCTCCCTCTTCCAGAAGACATCAATTACTAACAGTTCCTCAAGCTGGGGTTTCTTACCCACTTCCCCACATCTATGTTGCGATTGTGTCTGCATGGGACTGGTACATGCCGTCACCATTGCTGTGAGCAACTGGCCAGCTGTCTGGAGAACACTGTTTCCTTGTGGTCATCCATCACCTCTGGCTCTTACAATCATTCAGCCCCTTCTTCCACAACAAACCCTGAGTACTGGAAGACAGAAGTTTGATATGGATGTCCTGTTCAGGAATAAGCACTCTGTAGCCTCTTATTCTCTGCACATTGGGCACTTGAAGGTTTCTGTGTTAATCACCATATGCTGCATAAAGAAGCTTCTACAGAGTTAAGAGATGCATTGATCTATGGGTCTAGCAATAAGTCATTAGAAGTCAGCTTAACATGATAACTGTTTAATAGAAAACTAATAGACTCTCGCCCTATCCCCTGTTGACCTCTCTAGACTGAGAATCCTAAGCCTGATATAAATGTCAGATATGGCCTCCATCCTATGACGAGGACTTTAAATCCAATTAGAAAGTGGTTGGTTTTCCAGGTTTTCTTATCTTTAGACAGAATTCATGTCTTCTGGAAAAGCTGAGGGCTGACAGGTAGACTGGAGTGTAGGCTGGTGAGCGAGGGCAGCTGACCATTCAGAATCAGGTGCTGTATCTCAGAGTACGTGCCTTCCGACTCTGCACTCCAGACTCCTAATCCACTGTCACGCTCCAGTCTTTTTTCAGGCCGTATCTCTACTGATGTGTATTTGAAGAGACTGTCCCGGCCTGCTAGCTTCAGTCTTGTGACTTGATGTTGGTTTTTCTTCCGCTTCCTTCCTTCTCTCCTCTCCCCTCCACTGCACCCGTGTCCTGCTCCGTGTTGATATTACATGCCTACACAGTTCCTACATCACCTCCCACCACTGTGTGGTACTTCAATGGACTCAGGTCTAGTTCCGCAGCCCACTCACACTCCCAGTTTTTCAGACACCATATGTGGCACTTCTATTTGGAGAGCCCGGCATGCTGACTGAGATCTTTGGAGATGAGTGCTTACATCTAGAAGAGATCTAGATGTAAGCACTTGATTCGGTCAGGTTTAACCATATTTAGTAGATAGTCCTCGTAGAGTGCAGTTCGGAACTTTATGTGTTTCCTAGTGTTATTGAATGTAGAATTGTACTGTTGGTTTAAACATGTTTTTGTTTTGTATCAGTTTCAGGGGGAAAAAAGGATGAGTTAAAAACACTTTTAGTTTATAAAAATCTAGATTTGGAGTGTGGAGATTTTAGAAGGATCACTTTGTCATGAGCAAGAAGTATTGTAGAAGACCAGGTTAGAAGACTGTAGGAAAAGGAGGCTCCTGGAGCCTGAGAACAGTCAGCAAGGCCACTGCTGAGGCCTACAAGAGGTCCTGGGCTGAGCGGTAAGACGGCTTCAAAGTCTGCAGCTTGCTGACAGGTTAGGGGATTAGACTGTGTGGAAGCACAAGAAAAAGAAAGTGAGCTTAGTTAGGAACTCAGGATCCCACGCTCACTTGGGCTGGTGATCCAAAAGCACACATGTTGAAGGCCTGGGCCCCAGTGCATCAATGTTCAAAGGTGCAGCCTTTGAAAGATTGATTGGATCAAGACAGCTCTTATCAGTGGATCAAAACATAATGGGCTGTTGGGAGTGATGAATACTTTTAGAGGTAGGGCCCAGGTTGGAGGAAATAGGTCTAGATCACCAGGCGTGGACTTGAGGGGCATATTTAGTCTCAGACTGTCTCCTGCTCGCTCACTCTGGCTCTCCTCTCGCCCTCCTTCCTAGCTGTCATGAGGTAAGCAGCTTTGTTCATCCTCTGCACCATGACATTCTGCCTCACCACACACAGGAACCGCAGAGCATAAGGGTGATAGGCCGGAACCGCGAAAGCCAGGAGCCTCAGCAAACATGTCCTCCTTTTGAGTGATTTATCTCATCTTTTTGTCACAACAACAGAAAGCAATGCAAAGGCATGGCCCTGTGAAGAATACATAAAAAGCAAATACCAAAGAAGTAGAAAGAAAATAAGCAAAGTTATAGAGCAAGGACCGAGTTCCCAAGAGGGAGCTAATTAGCATTATCCAATGATAAGGTCTTAAAAGCTCGCATTGCATTTAATAACATGAAAGTCACTGATATAACCCTAATGAGAGTCCTTTCAGGAGCTAGATGGAAGGATCATCATAGTATCAGAGGACTGGGCTGTGAATAGAACGTCGTAAAGTCGGGCTGGCAAATACAGAAAAATTTAAAGACATTCTATAAACAGAAAGATAAATAAAGGAGCAGACTAGGGTATCAGCTTAAAGAAAATCTCTTATATAACATAATGATCCATTTTTACCAAAGCTATATACTTCCACAGCAGTGATAACTTGGATTGCTATGGAACTTTAATTCAAGAGGTATTTTGCATACATAAGCTCATTTCAAATTCACCTCACTAGGCCTTTTCAGTGTTACTGATGAGGAAACTAAAACCCAGGGAGATAACAATGGAAGAGTGTTCCAAAGGATCAAAGAAAGCAAACAATTAGCATATCATTTGGACCACAGCTTGCGTGAGCACAGCCCCACCACTAAAGCCCTGAATTTTCTCAGTCTCAGCATCCTTGAAGAGAGCAGAGCAGAGCCAGCCTTTTAACAGAACACAAGCCCACCGTGTAAACTGTTAGACTGAAGCCTATGTTTTCATTTCCAGTGGGCTAAATTTGCAGGATCCATTTGGGTTCCTTATGAACTTCTAAACACTTTCTCTGCCCCAGTCCTTCTATGCAAAGCTGATTCTAGTAAATCACCTGAGTTAAATATTTTACAGCTTAACAGGGCATTCTCCACCTCACTATTTATTCACGCTCCCTCTGCAGAGGGGAGGAAACATGTGAAAGTTGGCTTCCAGTGCGTGCCTCTGCAGCAAGCTATTCAATAGTAGCCCTCGGAGACAGCCTCTGTGCCTGGGTGAAAATGTTTTTGGAGCTTCAAATCCCTCATAGAAAAACAATTTCTCCAAATGCATAACCTTTTCTGCTGAGCCACTAAATAACTTCTGCCTGCCCATGACAGGGACAGCCTTAAGGTGATATGATAGATGCCAAGCAAATAATCGATCAATACATTGCTTTAAGCCTCCGTCTATCAGTTTGGCGTTGTGTGGACTAATTAGATGATAAAATGTGATGAATGCGTATTAAACTCAGCCTCTCTCTGGAAGTTCCCAGGGGTCCTTTCCCATTTTCTCGCTGACCTTTTAGAGCTCAGCCTTATTGTATGTGAATGCAATTAAATCAATTTGTCAGATATTTGCATTAGTCTGGCTTGTTCAGAATTCAATTATTCAGTGTCACTTTACTGCCCTTCGGAGACGTGTGCACTGGCTCGTGTTCAAGTGGTGAATAAGGGCAGGAATGGGTAATCATGTTGGGGTTCTCATGCAAAGGGATTTCCGAGATCCGCCTGCCCAAATTCCTTCTCCTTCCAAGTCTCAGGTGAACTGAAAGTGTGCTCTCAACCCAGAGAGGCTTTCATCCTAGCTCTGCTGAGAGTGACTCGAATAAGCCCTGCCGTTGACTGAGCCTCAATTTCCTCACCTCCAACGCAGAGTTACCTGACTTTGAATTCCCTCCGAAACAGAGCTTGAGACTGGCGTTCAGCTGCAGGTGCTGACTGGTAGCTGGGGCATGAGAGTAGCAAGTAATGTTAAGACAGGGAGGCCACAGCACAGGGACAGGAAGAAACAGCTACGAAGCATAGCAATGAGCAGGTGACTGCACTGGCCATCTGGTACTCCGTCCTCTGGTGCAGCCTAGAAACCGGAGGCCTAGAGTCATCCTCCCCAAGAAGCCAGGAGTTAGAGCACATCTCCACCAACTGCTCCCTGGTGCTAGATGACAGCCACCACAGAGGCACTGGTTCTCTGTATGTTAGGCCTGTCCTAAACAACACTGGCTGAGCATTCTTTCGAGGCCAGAGAGAACCCTCTTGTAAAGAGACACCAATGGACATAGGAAGATGGTAGAGCACCGACAGCCTACGTTGGGACTAAGCTTCACTTGATGAAGTACATTTGGTGACCTGCTTAGAGTTTAAAATGGCTACCATGGGGCGTGGTGGTGCACACGTTTAATCCCAGCACTCAAGATGCAGAGGCAGGTAGATTGCTGTGAGATCAAGGTCAGCCTGGTCTACATAGTGAACTCCAGGCTAGCTGGGGCTACAGAGAGAAACTGTCTCAAAAAATAAATAAATAAATGAGATTTATACAATGGCTAACATGTAGGTTGACAGAGAGCTTGATGTCATCATGCAAAAATCAAGTCCTGAATGAATTTCTGTGTCATGCAAGGGCATTACAATACTGCATTACCCTATAAGAAAGCAGTAGCTTCAGGGTTCGCTAACACTAAGTTTTTTCGTAGCCTCTTTGATGATACCCAAAGGAAATCATTTGAAACCCAAACAAATAGATTAATTAACAGGAGTTCAAAATGTGTACTTCATAGGAAAAGAGAAAATATACAATAATATTTTATGTGACAGGAACTTCAAGGTTTTCATTGAACCAGCATGTAACAATACTTCAAAGCAAAAAGGATGTTCATTCGAGCTGAGATTGCATTAATAGAAATAATGTCATGTTAAGATTAATAGATGGAGGAAAGTCATACTTGTTCTGCTATCTGAAAGCAGGTATTCGATTGTAAGTGGCATATCTTTTTTTTAAAAAAGGGTCACTGACATGTGGGGGAAATCATGGAAAAGAGTGAGCAGAACACTAGAGTCCAAATGCCAGGGAAGGGGTGGAACATGCCTCAGCTGGTTTCTGTGGTGAGCAAGAGGTTTTATTTTTTTCTATGTGCTTCCGGGGGCTGAGAATTCAAACTCCAGTGAAGCACAGTTCAAGTAAGTGAACCTAATGAACCCACCCAACAGGAGATGGTCAGCCTTAGGAGGAAGCTCGCCAGTCTGGGGCCGATGTGGTAGTAAAGGAGATGGAGGTCAATTCAAGAAGATTTGATGTGGACCTAGAGACATGGCTCAGCAGTTTAAAATACTTGCTGTTCTTCCAGAGAACCCACATGGTGGCTAACATCCATCCATAACTCCAGTTCCAGGGGATGCAAGACCTTCTTCTGGCCTCTCTGGGTATTTCACACACGTAATGCACTTACACATGTGCAAGCAAAAAACTCACACACATAAAATAAAAGCAATAAGTAAAACTGTTTAAAGGAAAGAAGATTTGATGAGATGCTAGCTCTTATACTGGAATCAAACTCCAGAGATCATTCTTAACCTAAATTTCCTGGTTCTGTGACAATGATGTCTTGGAGACATACCACAAAAGGGAGAAATTTGCAGAACAAACCATTGAGATGCCATCTTTAGGAAGTCAAGAGACAGAAGATAGCACATCTGTGGGATCAGTTGCAAAGGGTTGGATTGGGAAGATGAGAAACATAATAGACAGTGCCTTTTTTTCTTGTGTTAAAAATAAAATCCAAGGTCTAAGGACCCCATAAATACCACACAAAGAACATGCGGACAAAGTGAAAGAAACTCGGGAAGACAGATTTTACTTTTGTCTTTTTAAAAAGATTTTACTCATTATTTTTATTTTGTGTGTGAGTGTATTGCCTGCCTGTGTGTAAGTGCACCCATGTTATGCAGTCCTGCAGAGTCAGAAGAAGGCATCAGATTCCCCTGGAACTGGAGTTACGGATGCTTGTTAGCCGCCATGTGGGTGCTGGGAACTGAACCTGGGTCCTCCACAAGAGCAGCCAGTGCTCTTAACTGATGAGCCATCTCTCCAAAACCAGATTTTACTTTTGTAAAAGGGTGATTTACATGATCAGTCAGACCCAGCAAATACACACTGAACCTGGAAACTTGGTGGGTTTTTATTCCTAACACAAAAGAACTGTGTCTTTTCCCAGTAGGCTGGGGTCTGACCTCACACTCTTTCCCAGCTCGCTAGTTTAAAAGACTCAGCACAAAAGGAGAAGAGCTCCACCACCCCAAGCCATCAGGTTCAGGAATGCATCTGGGCCTTTCCTTAAACTAAAGTCTTACAGGGTGTGGTGTGATTAAAATATTAGAGTTCTTGGTCATAAACCGAGTTTCAAGTATTATAGGGTTTGAATGAAAACTGATATCTAATGTTTCTTACATTTATAGAAAGAAAATAACAGGTGTCAAGGGCCTGGTCTTAGCACTGTATATAGTTGCGACATCAACAGTGTAAGCAGCAGTCCTTAAAGAAATGTGTAAGGAGGAGAAGAAGGAAAGAAGAGGACGAAGCAGAAGGTAAGGGGCAAGAAAAGAAGATGTTTATATCTGTTGAACGCTCTTATTTAATTCTTACAAACCTTGATCTTCATTGCTTTCCGAGATGAATTCTTTCTCCCATGAACAGCATTCATAAACAGTGGTGTAGAAAGGGGCCATAGGAAACAGCCTTCGGAGAAAGGACTTCTAACCTAAAGGTCTGCCTTTAAACCTGGTCTTAAAACATGGTCTGCCTTTTGAGTAACTTAAAACAGTTCTTGTGTAACAGCCTGAAGCTTTCTTCTGTAACCAGTAATCCAGGCAGTGACTGCTTCCTAGTGTGTGGGCTTTGAAGCATTGCCTTGCCCTACTTGTTAAAACCTTCTTCCCCCTTAGCTCACACCGTGACAGTCACCATTTTCATGGGCTGTCATACAAGCTCACAGAACCACTTCAAGCTCTTATTCTTCCCATTGGCCAATCTGGACAGACAGACAGACAGACACACACACATACACACACACACACACACACACACACACACACACGGCCATCTATCTGAAATGTTGACATGTCCATACATGCCATACCTTTTTGTCCAGGACCAGAAAACTTGCCAGCACACTCCTGTGCAAAGTGATCTGCATTTGAGA
Source organism: Eospalax fontanierii (assembly GCA_035773235.1). Taxonomy (NCBI): domain Eukaryota; kingdom Metazoa; phylum Chordata; class Mammalia; order Rodentia; family Spalacidae; genus Eospalax; species Eospalax fontanierii. Next base: position 49,594,078 of record CM069546.1, on the reverse strand, counting down.
ACAACAAAATCAGACACTGGGAATGGAAGGGAGGGCTCCTGCGTGAAGGCCACCCATGCACGGCCAGCAGCTGCCCCAGGAGCCTTCTGCTTTCTGCTTATTTGTTATTCCACAATTGGAAAGGAGTTCAAGCATAAATGTGTCTTAATTGAGATTCTTTTAGTTGCCTCAACTAAGCCAGGTGCATGGCTTGATAGGGAAGCTTACTGAGTACAGCCAAGCCTCCCAAGACGGATCTGGAACCAAAAGATGGACAGCAATCAGAACGCTGCAGGACGCCCCCTCCCTGCCCAGCTTTCTCTCTTCCTCCCCCTCCTGCTTCTCTTTCTCCCTCTCCCCACCTCCCACTCTCTCTTCTTTACACCCTTTCGGAGGCCAGATGGCCTTTCATCTCTGTTTCCATGTGTCCACTTTATGCTACCTCTCAGACTCTTGCTGACTTAGAGAGCCAAAGTCAAATGTGGCCAAATGTGGCTGCCCAGTAGCGCCTGAATTTGCATACTCTTATTTTAAAATAATCAGTAGAAAATACATCACATCTCGAAAGCCAATTCTAGCTCCGTAGGACAAAGAATATCAGCATCCCTTTTAACATCTCTGCACCATTTTGGACCAAGTGACAAACCCTACATTAATTAGCTGTCACCGGGGGCAGAGGCTATGACTTCCAGGTCCACCACTGCAGCATCAGACAGACATTCTCAAAGAGGGAGACATTTGAGGTGGTACAAGCTATAATCCTTTGACATCATACTAAAATTGGAGATACCTTAGAAACTCCCTTCCATTTTGGCCAGAGCTTAGATTCTTTAATGAATAGTCCTATCTTTTTCTAACCCCTCTAGTCGGTACCTTTCTGCTTCAAGTAGGAAAACACACCTTGTGAAACAGGTTCCCTGCTAATGAGTAATTTCCTAATAGCACATTACAGCTTTTGGAGTTGATGAAGGGAGCAAGTCTGGGATAGTTCAGGGAAGAGACTAAGAACTCAGGAAAGACACTATTTTAAAGATTAGGTTATGGCTTGCTTCAACTAAAGATTATTGAACTGAGACTGTTTCCCTTAAGAGAAGTGAGTCCATCAAAGACTGGGATGGAGGGACGTGAGCTTGTGTATATGTGTACGCTCACACACGTTTTTAAGGAGAGGATAGAAAAAGTGATATTTTTCAACGAGATACAAAATTTTTAATTTCTTGAGTGTGTTTCTGAAATACAGATGGGTCCAACATAAATTCTGCCATGGTTTGGATATGGCTTGAATATGTGTCACCCACTCCTCCTATTCAGGTAGGGGTCCTCAGTTTGAGGACACTGGCCTTCAGCAGAGTGACAAGAGGTGGGGGAACTGGGAAGAAACAGGGTTTAGTGGGGTAAGGTCACTGGGGTCACCACCCTCAGAGGAGATTAATGTAGATTTGAGGGAGCTGAATTCAATCCTGTGAGCGCTAATTATTATAAAAATTAAAAACTGTGATCCCCAACCCCTGCATCCTTCACGCCCACTGTCTGATGGTGTCCTCTCTCTCCCTCTTGTATGTGTCCCATGATACGACCCACCATACTGTCATGACAGCTTCAGGCTGTCACCAGACATAAACCAATGCTAGTGACATCCTCCTGAACTCCAGAACCAAAAACTAAAGAAACTGCTGCTGTTCTTTGCAAAGTTCTAGGCTTAGGTATTTTGTTATCACAACAACAAAAAGTAACTTTAAGTATGCACTAAGTGTCCTCTTCTTTCAGAGAAGGGAATGTAGAATTGATATCCTCTGGAAATAAAAGTATGCTTTCTCGTGGGAAAATAGGGTGAAATCTTCACTATATATAGTCAGGAAATGCCCAGATAGAAGGATGCTCATTAAGAGACTGGAAAGGTTAATAGAAATTAAGGACAATTTCAAAATTAGACAAATCTACAAGCCCACACTTAAGCTAACATGAAGTTCTTCAAACTCCAGTTTTTATCATTTATGAGGAGGATAATGAAAAGGCTTGCTTCCAAAACATTACTACAGAGATAGAAAGTAAAACATGTATCACTGCATCTCACACACAGCTAGCCTCCATCTTAAACATATTGAAGAGCAAGTTAAATGCAAAATAAGTAGCATAAACAAGGGACTAATCTAAATCAAAGTAGAGATCAATGAGGTAGAAAATAGAAAAAAAGAAAAAATAATGGAACCAAAATCTTTTTCTTTGAAAAGACTGATAAAACTCTAGTCAACTGATCAGAACATATAACAAAAGATACAAATTAACATCAGGAATGAGAGAGATAAACAGAATCTACAGATGTTTGAAGAATAATTATAAAAAATACTTTAAACAACTTTAGGCAAATAAATTTAACAACGTGGATAAAAGAGATAAATTCTCTCAAAAATAAAAAACCATGAAATCTTATACAAGAATATGTAAGTTTGATAGTCTTAAGCTACTTTTTTAATTGAATCACTGTGCATTTCAAACAAACATCTCAATCAGTCTTAATCATCTCTATGTCCCCTTCCCCACAGGAACACCACCTCGCCCCAACTAGAATCCATACATTCTTTCATCTGTGTTAAGATCTATGTGCCAAGTTAGTGTCCCCAAATGTTCCTCAGAGCAGGTTCAGCCACTGAGGTCTAGTCAGCCTATCCGGAGTCCCTCGCTTTAGGAAGACTAGCTCATCCTCCCTCAACAGTAATCACCCGCTAATCTTTCGTCAACGAAGATTGGGGTCTGCTGTCCATTGGCCCAGTTCCATGCTGGGCCTTTGTCTGCTTGACTTTGCATAGGTCTTGAGCATGCCAAAACCGTTGCTGCAGGTGCATATGAACAAGGTCCCAGGACCGTGTAGGATCCTATTTCCATATGGTCACACACCTCCTTACTGGTTCTTACAATCTTTCTACCCCCTCATCTAAAACGGTCCCTGAGCCCTGTGAGTGAGACTTCATATGAATCCTGTCCAGGGACCCACACTCCACAGATATTTTTAAGTGTAGGGAAAGTTAGAAATTTACACAAATGCGAGGTTCAAATAGCTGTAATATTAATTCTTCCAAATTAAAAAAATTATTTTTATTATTTAACGTGTATGACTATTATGTCTGTATGTGTGTAAGTACACCCATGTCATGCAATACCACGGAGGACAAAAGAGGGCATCAGATCCCCTGGAACTAGAGCTATGGACAGTTGTTAGCCACCATGTGGGTGCTGGGATTCAAACCCAGCTCTTCTTCAAGAACAACTGGTGCTCTTAACCACTGAACCATCTCTCCAACCCCAATTCTTTCAAGTTTTTAAGGAAAAAAATAACGAGTCTACCCAAACTTTATCAGAAAATTAAAGAGCAGAAAATATTTCACAGGGCTGGAGAGATAGCTTGGCAGTTAAGAACACCGGCTGCTCTTACAGAGGAACTGGGTTCAGTTCCCAGCATCCACATGGCAGCTAACAGTGCATGACATGGGTGCACTTACATAGATGCAGGCAAAACATTAATACATATAAAATAAAATAAACAAGAAAAAATGTTTTTATTTATAACTTTTGTTGTGCAAAAGAGTTAGTCGAGCATGGTGGCACATGCCTTCTCTATGTAATGAGTTCCAGGCCAGTCATAATGAGGCCCTGTCTTAAAAAAAAAGAAGGAAAGGAAATTAGTAATAATCCTAATAAAGGAAATTAGTAAAGTGAAAAGACAAACCAGAGAATAAGGGGAAATATCTGTAAGTCAAATATAGTGTTAAATAAAGTGCTAAATCCACAATATACCAAGAATTCTCAAACCCTAATTTTCCAAAATCTCATTTTTTAAATTAGATTAAAAAATTTGGCCAGGTGTAGTGGTATGCACTTTTAATCCTAGGACTTGAGAGACAGAGGCAGGCAAGTCTCTGTGAGTTTGAGGTCAGCCTGGTCTACATGGCAAGGTCTAAGCCAGTCAGGGCTACATAGTGAAACCCTGTACTTTGTCTCCAAAAGCAAAAACAAAATTTTAAATTGATACCTTATCAAAGAAGATAGAGATATAAATTAATCATATTAAAACATAGTCAACATCACCAGTTATTAGGAAAATACAGACAAAAGTCACAATGGGATAGGATAACCTACTTATCACAATAGATAGAATTAAAGATTCCCAGTGTAGAGGCTGAGATGCCAGGCAAGTGGGAAGACCTGAGTGTGACTCCTCAGGACCCTCGTAAAAGCTGGGCATGGCAGCAGGCATCTATAACACCAGCACTCCTACTAGGAGATGGAAGGTAGAGACAGAAGAATCCCTGGAGGTTCACAGACCAGCTAGCCTGGGATATGCAACCAAACAACAAAGAGACTCTGTTTCGGACAAGGTAGAGAGCAAGGACTAGCACTCAAGCTGGCCTCTCATTTCTACATGTGCACCAGGGCATGCATGACCCTGCATTTCACACACACACACACACACACACACACACACACACACAAAATAATTTTTAAAACTTTAGTGTGTCCTTAGATCTTTAAAGAGATTGATGAGGACACCAGAAGATGGAAGGACCTCCCATGCTCATGGATTAGAAGAATTAATATTTTGAAAATGACCATCCTACTAAAAGCAATATATAGATTCAGTGCCATCCCAATCAAAATTTCTATGTCATTCTTCACAGAATTAGAAAAAACATCCTAAAATTCATATGAAAGCACAAAAGACCCCAGATAGCCAAAGCAACCTTGACCACAACAAGCAATGCAGGGGCGATTACTATACCAGACTTCAAACTATATTACAGAGCTATAGAGCGATAGTCATAAAAACAGCACAATACTGCCAAAATAAAAAGACCCGTAGAACAATGGAATATAACAAGACTCAAACATGAGTTCATGCAATTTCAGTCACCTGATATTTGACAAAGGGTCAAGAACAGTCACTGGAGGAAAGAAAGCATGTTCATCAAACAGTGCTGGCAAACTGGATCTCTACCTGCAGAAGAATGAAATTAGACCCTTATCTTTCACCTTGTACAAAATTCAACTCCAAAGAAATCAAAGACCTCAATGTGAAACCTGAAACTCTGAAATTGTTAGAAGAAAACATTGTCAGTAACCTACAAGGTATAGGAGTAGGAACGGCCTTCTAAATCAGATATAAGTTGTTGAGGAATTAAGGTCAATAATCAACAAGTGGGAGCTCATTAAACTAAAAAGTTTCTGTTCAGCAAAAGAAACAGCCAAGGAAGTGACGAGAAAACCCATGGAGTGGGAGAAAATATTCATCAGTGACACATCTGACAGAGGTTTAACATCCAGAATATACGTGTTCAGAACTGCTCTCCATAGGGGCTGCACGAGTTTACAATCCCAGCAGCAGGGAATGAGCGTTCCTCTTTCCCCACATCCTCTCCAGCATTTGATATCATTTATTCTCTTGATCTTAGCCAGTCTGACAGGGATAAAATGAAATCTTAACGTGGTTTTTATTTACATTTTCCCTATTTATTAACGATGTTAAGCACATTTTAAGATGTTTCTCAGATATCTTTATTTCTTCTTCTGAGAACTCTCTGCTCAGATCATCAGCCCATCTTTTAATTGGGTCACTTGTTTTCTTGATTCTTTGTGTTTTGAGTTCTTTATATAGTCTGGATGTTCTGTCAGATGTGTGTGGTGAAGATTTTTCTTCTGACAGTTTCAGAGTTTCAAGTTTCACATTGAGGTCTTTGATCCATTTGAGTTGACTTTTGTACAAGGTAAAAGGGTTAGGTTCATTCTTCTGCAAGTGGAGATCCAGTTTGCCAGCACTGTTTGATGAACATGCTTTCTTTCCTTCATTGAGTGTTCTTGGCCCCTTTGTCAAATATTAGGTGACTGAAATTGCATAAACTCATATTTGAGTCTTCAATTATATTCCATTGTTCCTTTTTTTTACAGTACCGTGCTGTTTTTATGACTATAGCTCTAAAGCTCTGTAAATAGTTAGAAATCTGGTATAGTAATCCCCCCTGCATTGCTCTTTGTGGTCAGGGTTGCTTTGGCTATCTGGGGTCTTTTATGCTTCAATATGAATTTTGGAATTTTTTTTCTAATTCTTTGAAGAAGGTCATGGGGATTTTCATTGAGATTGCATTGAATCTATATATTGCTTTTGGTAATATGTTCATTTTTACAGTATTAATTCTTCCAATTCATGAACATGAGAGGTCCTGCCATATACTGTTTTCCTCATCAATCTCTTTCTTTAAATATCTAAAATTTTCACTGTAGAGATCTTTAATGTCAGGTTTATTCTTAGATTTTTTTTTTGAGGTTACTGTGAATGGGAGGGTCTCCCTGTACTCTTTCTCCAATTGCTTGTTATTAGCATTTAGAAAGGCTACTGGTTTTTGTAGATTAATTTGTAACCTGCCACTTTACTGAAAATGTTAATCATTTCTTGGAGTTTTCTGGTGGAATTTCTGGCATCTCTTAGGTATAACATGTCATCTGCAAAAAGGGATAATTTGACTTCCTCTTTTCCAATGAGTACTCCTTTAACTTCCTTCTCGGGTCTCTTTGCTCTAGCAAGAGTTTCAAGCACTATATTAAAAAGGAGTGGAGACAGTGGATAGTCTTGTCTGGTTCCTGATTTTAAGGGGAATGCTTCCAGTTTTTCTCCATTTAGAACAATGTTGGCTGTGTGTTTGTTATTGTTTGTTTGTTTGTATATAGCTTTAATTATGTTGAGGTATGTTCCTTCTAGTCCAGTTCCCTCAAGGACTTTTAACAAAAATGCATGTTGAATTTTGTCATAGACATTTTCTGCATCTATTAAGATGACTATGTGATCTTTGTCTTTCAGTCCATTTATATGCTTTATGGTATTTATTGACCTACATATATTGAACCATTTCTGCATCTGTGGAATAAAGTTGACTTGATCCTGGTGGATGACCTTTTTGATGTGTGTCTGTATGCAGTTTGCAAGTATTTTTGCATCTATGTTGATTAAGAACACGGGTCTGTAGTTTTGTTTTTTGGTTGTATCTTTACCTGTTTTGGGTATTAGAATGATGCTAGTTTTATAGAAGACATTTGGGAGTTCTCTCTCTGTTTCTATCTTTTTGAATAATTTAAGTAGTATTAAATACAGATCTTCTTTGAATGTCTTGTTGAATTCTGCTGTGAACCCATCTGGGCCTGGGCTTTCTCAAGTTGGGAGGTTTTGTGTTACTGTTTCAATTTCCTTATATTATGGGTCTGTTTAAACTGTGAATCTCTTCTTGGTTTAGCTTTGCTGATATCCGTGATTTTAGATATAGATCCATTTTGCTAAGGTTTTCAAATTGGATACCATATTGGTTTTTACAGTATTCCCTTATAATAGTCTGGATCTTTTTGGTGTCTGTTCTGCTGTTTCCCCTTTCATCTCTGATTTTGTTGATTAGGATTTGCTCTTTCTTTTGGTTAACTTGGCTAAGGGTCTGCCTATCTTGTTTATCTTTTCAAAGAACCAGCTCTTGGACTCACTGATTCTTTGCAATGTTTTCTTTGTTTCTATTTCATTAATTTCTGCTCTGATTTTTGTTATTTCTTCTTGTCTGGTGGGTTTGGGTTTCATTTGTTGTTAGCTTTCAAATACTTTAAGTCTCAATGTCATGTCATTTATTTGTGCTCAGTCTGATTTTTTAATGTAGGCATTTAGAGCTATAAAGTGCACTCTTAAGACTGCTTTTAAAGTGTCCCAGAGGTTTTGTTGTGCTGTACTGTCCTTTCTGCTTAATTCCAGTAATACTTTTATTTCTTTCCTATTTTCTTCTTTGACCCATTCATCATTCCAGTGTTTGTTGTTTAATCTCCAAGAGTTCATGAAGTTACTAGGTCTTCTTCTGGTGTTCATTTTAAGCTTTATTGCATTGTGGTCTGATAGAATGCATAGAATAATTTCAATTTTTTTGTATTTGCCGAGGGATTTTTTGTCCGTCAGCATGTGGTCGATTTTGGAGAAAGTTACATGGGTGTATTCTTTGGTGCTTGGGTGAAATATTTGGTAGATGTCTATTAGGTCTATTTGATGTATGATATTGTTTAATTCAGATATCTTTCTGCTTATTCACTGTCCAGTTGACCTGTCTAATGGAGACAGTGGAGTATTCAAGTGCCCCACTATTAGTGAGTTGGAGTTAATCTGTGTCCTAATATGCTGTGGTACTGATTTTATGACATTTGGGGTACCCGAGTTTGGTGCTCATATGTTCATGATTGAAATATCTTCTTGGTTAATTGTTCCTTTGATGAGAATGAAGTGACCCTCTTTATCTCTTCTGATTGGTTTTACTTGAAGTCTATTTTGTCAGATATTAGAATAGCAACTTCTGTTTTTTCTTATTGCCATTTGCTTGGAATCTTTTTTCTATCCTTTCACCTTAAAGTAGTTCCTGTCCTTGAAGTTGAGATGGGTTTCTTGCAGACAACAAAAGAATAGATTTTGTTTCTTGATCCATTCAACTAGCCTGTGTCTTTTGACTGGGGATTTCAGTCCACTAATATTTAAAATTATTATTAAAAGATGTGTACGTACTTATTCCCATAATTTAAAACTGTGCTTGCATCTTTGGTCTAATTTTATGGTTCCCTGATTTACCTTCATTTACTTTCTTTCTGTTGTCCCTTGGGTATAGTTATTCCTTTCTTCAGCTCTTTGTAGAGCTTTAAGTATTCTCTGAAAGAGTGGTTTTCTAGACATGGATTCTTTCAGTTTATTCATATCACGGAAGATTTTTCTTTCCCCTTCAACTATACTAGATATTTTTGATGGATAAAGGATTCTAGGTTGGCATCTATGCTCATTTAGAACTGGGAATACTTTCATCCAGGCTCTTCTGGCTTTCATAGTTTACATTGAAAAGTCAGCTGTAATTCTAATAGGTTTTCCTTTAATATGTGATTTTCAGTATTTTCTCTCTGTTCTGTACATTTAGTGTTTTTACTAGGCTATGCTGTGGTGAGGTGTTTCTTTTCTGGTCCTGGCTATTTGGTGTTCTGTGAGCTTCTTGTATTTGTATGGGCATGTCTTTCTTTAATTTGGGGAAATTTTCTTGTACAGTCTGGTTGAAGATCTGGCCAATACCATTATCCTGAGATTCTTCTCCTTCCTCTATGCATAAATTTGGTCTTTTTATGCCATGCCATATTTCCTGCATATTCCATTCCTGTGGGTTTTTTAAATTTTTTCATAATCTTTGCTTGAGTGCTCCTATTATTCAGCTTGACATTCTGTTTTCCAGTTCATTCATTCTATTTGTGAGACTTTCTCTTGCCATTTCAAATTGACTTATTGAGTTTTTCACTTCCTTCTTCATTTCAGCCTGAGTTTTCTGCAATATTTCTATTTCTTTTGTGAATTCAATCAGAAGTTTATCCCTATCTTCTTTTAGTTCTTGAATTTGCTTGTGTGTGCTTTGAAGTCATTGAATTCTTTGATCATGTTTATGATTGTTCTTTTAAACTCTGTGACCTGGGTTATCTCCATAGGATTTTGTCTGTCTAACTCTTGTATAGGACTGGTGATGTTTGGTGGCTTCCTTTGTTCAGTTGAAGTCTGACTCTGTTTGTATACTTGATGTGACTTGGGTGTTTTCTTATTGTGTATGAAAAGCTGGTTGGTCAAGGCTTCAGGTTCTCTCTTTTGATTTTATATTCGAGGGACCAGATTGCCCTAGTCCAGCTTCTCAGGAATTCCCTCAGAGGCACAAGTCAGATGAGATCAGATGTTCTAAGGCTGTTTCTTAAGATCTGGGTCCCTCTAGCTAGCAGACACGGCACAGTTTGGAACAACTGCTAAGCAGAGGCTGAATTCAGGCTTTCTCAGGCAGTCTGCAAAGGCTGGGCCCCTATTAAAGTGCACAGATGCCTAGTCCTGCAGCAGTGGGAGGGGCTGCAGAGGGTGCCTATGTAGGGGGTGGGCATGGTACAATTTGGAGAGCTGTCAAGCAGGCAGAGGTAACAGGGTAGTCCAGAGATCTGGGGGACTACCTGTAAAAATGAGCCTATTCCCAAGGCTAGAAGAATAGGATGTGGGATAGGGGAGTTTGGCATTTTCTAAAATGTGGTAAGGATACACACAATAAACACAGCAGCAATATCCTGAAATGCTCAAAATATTGACAAGGTGTGACCTTGGAAACTTGAGTTTTCTGTAGAATCACTAGCAACTGGAAAATGCCAGAGAAAGGACAAATTTGTGTGATAGGTTACTCTCAATTGTCAACTTGACTGGATTAAGAAATTCCCAGCCAGGCGTGGGAGCACATACCTTTAAACCCAGCACTTGGGAGGCAGAGGCAGGTGAATTCCTGTGAGTTCAAGGCCAGACTAGTTTACATAGAGATTTCCAGGCCAGCTGGGGCTAGAGGGCGACCCATCTCAAAAAGACGAAGATGAAGACGAAGACGAAGAAGAAGAAGAGACATCCCCTCTGGGTGTGTCTAAGATGATCATGATAGCACTGACCTAACAGATGATTCATCTCTTGGTAGATCATAAGATGAGAGTATTATTAGGAGGTGGTGGTGAAAGGCAGGAAGAGGGGCCTCCTTGGAAGAAGTAGGTCACTGGGCATGTGTCCTTGGGCCCAGTATACCTTACCTTAACCTCTTCCTGTGTCCCCTCTCTCTTCTTCGTGTTTACAGTGAGGTGAAGAGCTTCCCTTCACACTTACCTCTTCACCATGATGCTCTGCCGAAGCCCATAAGGCCAAGTAACCATGGACTGAACTCTGAAACATGAGCCAAAATAAGTCTTTCCTTTAAGTTGCTGTGTCAGGCATTCTGTCACAGCCGTGCAAGAGATAATTCTGCATGGTGAATAGAAAAGGAAGAAAGAGGTCTAAGTTTAGGTGAACACACACACACACACACACACACACACACAAAAAAAAAAGGTCTGGAGGGTGGGGAACAAATCATTCAGAAATAACTCAGCTCACTGTGCCTTGAGGAAAGCCAAGCCAGAACTCTTTTCTAGGGAGCAAGCCTTCAAAAAAAAAAGACATCCACCCAGTCCAACATAACAGGTGCCTAAAGAAGCAGGTGTTCCCTTTAACGTCCCGCTGGTGGCACTCAGACATAACTCTTCCTGAGTGGATTCTGGACAAGAATGATTTGCATTTCCAGTATTGCTGCTGGGAGGTCTGTTCTCCCTCCCTTCAGGAAGCTAGTTCTCAATGTACTTGAAAGAGTAGAATTTGTTCCCTGATGAGCTTCCTAGGTGCACCTGAAGCTACTATACCTAACCTTCATGTAAATTATGCATATAAGCAATGAGGCTTCCCACCAAGCTCGCTGTTTCCCTCTCCCAGGTACAAAGCACATTCTCTCCACACTCGGGTGGCCCTGGATCCGGAAGGCACATTTCACAGTGCCCTGTAACCACAGTAGGAGTCCTGACATGGTAATTACCTTAGAAGGTGGTTTTCTCATGTATTTGGCTGCAGAAAAACAGCACACCTCCACTTTTTCCATGGTCTTTCAGAATTATGTAAATAAACCCAAAGGAAACCTGTTTAAATGATTATAAAATGGATTTCCAAGTGATATTTGTTACCAGACCAGAATACAAAAAAAAATTAAATAATGGGAAAAAGTCCTGTTGCTTCTGAGCTACCAAGATGAAAGAACAAAATACATCTCAAGGGATTGTTCTTGGATAGGACACACCTTCCAAGTATGGAACGTCTTGCGCTTCACTGACTTAATTTCAGTACGACTAAGGTCATACTCAAGCACATATGGGTGATGTCTTCCTAGTTCTCAGACTACATTTCATAAAACAACCAAAGGAAGACACCAGACTCTCCAGAACAGTTCCCAAACTTTAGCAAACAGAAAATCACCTGAACAACTATCAAAGAGACGTTCCTAGATCCAGTCTCAGAAATTCTGACCCATGAGTCTGGGCTGGAGCCCAAGATTGCTTAAGTTCCCAGAGACCCCACTCTTGAGAAGGGACCTGGAGGGAACAAGTTCAACCCTGGAAGCCTTTTATAGTGATGCCCTTGAGAACCGCTCTTCCCTGGCGAGTCAAGACTGGCAAACCAGGGCCATCATGTGACTCAGGCAGTCTTACCAGGATATCTGAGCGGATAGCCAATCACAATCCACATGGTTGCTGAAAAGGGATGTACTCTTTCCTTCCTTCCAAGATCATGTAAGCTTGAAGCTGTAAGTGCATTCCTTCCAAGTCCAAAGCAGCATAAACGTGAGTACCCTAATGACCCCAGCACTGGATGAAAAGAGACACATATATCTCATTGCAACTGAATTCTGCGCATGTTCCTCCCAGCTCACCAATCACACAAATGTGTGATGCCATGTGTCTTAGCGCTGGGATTTCAGAGTGGCTCTCTCCTTAAAGGGACACCCAATTTGTTTAATTTCTGATTCTATTTTTACCTCTTCTTGGTTCTCTAAACAGCCCTTCTTTTGTTCAGATGACCTGCAGTGAAGTTTCCAGCATCACAGTTCTGTGCGCCCAAGGTTTTGTCAAGGCCCAACAGTTACTTGGTTCATCTATTCAGACTGATCTGATGATTTCTTCAAGACGTGTCTTGGATGGTGTTGCAGAGACGGCTTCTTCCCAAGCTCGGTTGCACCGCTTGCCTAGGATATCCTCATCACAAACTTGTTGACTGTTGATGCTCCACAAGAAAGAAGAGACAGGAAGATTCAGCCAGGCCTCCCAACCAACCAGTCAGCCCTCCTTGCCCAAGGAGGAGGGACTAACGGTGTACAAACTAGGAAGCCACAGGGAGGGGATCTCACCATTTTACACATCTATGGGGAAGTTTCCTTGCTTAGATGGAGACTTTCCAGTGAGGCCTTAACATGGAGCACCCACACTCGCTTAAGTAAACCTTCACCCACTGCTCTGGGTAAGTAAGCCCAGTGAACTCACTGGTTTCCCAGACTGCAGTTTGACAAAATTGTATCTCTGTTTGTCTTAGAGACCAAGGGAGGAGAGGGGCAGATGTTGGTTAGCTACAGATGGAATAGACTGAATTACTTTGTTTCATGTTAGAGCATCCTCCCAGGTAAAACACAGTTTTAGCTCTAGCTGCCTGTCCTGTAACTGACTTGCAACATTTAAATGAGAGTGTTGTCATGTTTCTGTTCCCCTAGAACATTCCATAGGCTGCCTGTTAGCACTGACAATAAAAACATTGTTGAGTCTGCTGTTAGTCTCCAAGTAGCTCCTGCCTCTCACTCCTCAAAAATACTTTTATATCTTCATCAGCATCCCTCCCCCAAACATCCCTCCGTCCTGTCCTCACATCCTTGCCACAGTCAACTCCTTCATCAGTTATTCCAACCACCTCAACCCTACTTGATGGTTTAGAGCCTTGCTCTGAGAATCAAGCCCATAATCCTAACTCTCTTTATCAATTTTCTTAGTCTTCAGGACACCCCTGAGCTAGGGAGAAGGCCCTGTGGATAAAGTGCTTACTGCACAAGCATGAAAGATAGAGTTCAAATTCCCAGCACCTATGTAAATTCAAGGAAGGTGTGGCAGCTACCTCTAACCCCAGGACTTGGGGAGACAGAGAGCAGCTGGACTTGGTGAGCTCTGGGTTCAGTGAGAAACCGTGCCTCAACAAATAAAGTAAAGAGTAACTGAAAAAGATTTGACACTGACTTCAGAGCTCCACATACAGGTGAACACACATGCATGCACACCCCACCCCCACACATGAAACACACACACACAATTGCACACCACACATACATAACCATAAATAAATAATGAGGCCACTTCCAAGTCAGGAGTGATGGTTCCTAACCATAAACCCAGAATTTGGGAAGCTGAAGCTGGAGGACTGTGAGTTCAAGGCCAGCCTGGACTATATTGCAAGTTCAAATCTGGGCTGGGCTACAATGAGACCTTGTGCCCCTCAAAAAGATACTCCCAGACCAGTGTGTGTGGTTAAATGTGCAATCTCTGAATCCGAATTCCTAAGGTTCAACCCAGCTGCACCCTTTAGTTTTTGCTTCATCTTTCAAGGCTTCTGGGAGTTTCACCCGTAGACTAGAAGCCATGATAGTAACAATACGTATCTCAAAGATACTGTGACCGTAAATGGGAGGTGGAACGCATCAGCAGAATCACAGGCACATGGGAAACATTCCACCTTATCACTCATTAATAAGGCAAAAGCTTCTGCTTGGTTTTCAGTCTTTAAACACTGTTGTCATCTTTACTATAACTACAATGTTAGAATTTCATCTTGCTGTTCTTTTAACTTGAGTGGGTAACCCTGTGGTTAGCTCCTCAGCGAAAGTGTTAAAGGAATGAATGAATCACTAAGAATAACTCCATTTAAAGAGAGTTTATTCTGTTAAAGCTCTTCACCTGTTCTGTGGAATCAGCGAAAAGACCCTGAAAAGTGGGTGTTACTTTTCCATTTGAAAGATGAGGAAAATTAAGAATCAGAGAGGTCAAGCAACTTGCTGAAATGCAAACAGCTGGTCCATGAGTGACCGTTTACCTGTTTCTCCAAGAAACATGAACTGAAACTATTGTAGGCCTTCTGAGATTTTGTAAACATTTTTTATTACTTATATTTTATGTATTTAACTGTAGGCCTACATGTATGTAAATGTACCTGGGCCGTGCAATACCCAAGAGGACAGAAAAGGGCATCAGGTCCCCTGGAACTTGAGTTATGGAACTTGAGTTGTTCATTGCCATGTGGGTGGTAGGTTTCAAAACCAGGTCTTACTCAAGAGCAATCAGTGCTCTCAGCAACCGAGTCCTCTTTCCAGTCCCCTTTGAGATTTTTTTAATGTCATTTCAGCATTGATAAATAAGTGAGTTCTTTCTTTAAAAGATTGTTCTATTATACCACTGCGTTATTAAGTAGTTCAATACAAAGAACATGTTACTGTCTTCATAATATTAAAGTGACTTTTGTCTTGTCCCTATTTAACATGTAATATAAAGCAGGCAAATTTCTTTTAAATTATCTGTGAAAGGAACATCTATGAGTTGCTTTCAGGACTGAGTCTGACAATGTTACAAGACATCGGAAAAACAAGACAAAAACTCCTTTTCTGAGCTCATGTTTAGAATTCTAAATTTTGTGCTAATTCTTTTTACTTATAAATATTCTAAATGATAAGATGAAAAAAAGGTTTCTAGCTGATATTTGCAAGCATTTCTTTACAAATAACACATTGCAGGTGTGGAGAGTCATTATTCTCCATAAATGAAAAGGAAAATTGGATATAATTGTCACTATATTTTCTATTTTTAACATTAGTGTTGAGAGATATTTCAGCATACCAATATAAGACTTGTTATCAGCTGAATGCAACTTCCAAAGCTGCTGAAGGTCAGTCTGAAGTGAATTTGCAGGTTTATTAGGATATTTTTGTTCCTCATTAACCAGCTGCATTTCAATATCACTATTGTACATACTTTCTATTATCAAATCATTGCCTGTTACAGGAATGAATTTAATAATTTAGGACTATGGTGAATGCAGCATAAATGACTCAAAAAGACCCCAGTGTCTCACTCTGGATTGCTTAGATAAGATGTCTGAGGGCCAGTTTTCCCTTATGGAATGGAAAGTCTACAGAGACCAAGAGCATGTTCTCAGCCTGGGCTAAATGTACTGTAGGTTCTCATGTGGCCCAAGGTCTCTATGTGCTGCTGAGAGCTGGCCCTGCCAATCTTCTCAAAACAGCTCATCTGACTATTCCCCTACCAATATGCTTGCCTTATAGGATGAACTGTAAGACTCTATGGTCAGGCATCTGTTCCCTGGGTTCCTACTCCTGGAGGTCACCTCCCCTAAATTGTCATGCCTGAGAGGTGAATAGGAACCCCTATACTCAACAAGGCTGGAGCACTCTCTCTCCCTCCCTCCTTTCCTCCCTCCCTCCCTCTCTCCACTTTCCAGTTGTCCCTTGGAACTTCACAGTGGTGATAGCTGGCTGGCTGTGACTGGCCCAGATAACTGTATTGTTTTTATGACTTCCCTACTTTGACATAGCTGCAAAAATTCTGTTGAAACTAAATTCTCCTTCAATTATCTTTTTCTGTAGGTACCATCTTCTGTCTGTTGAGACCCTGACTGTATATGTCCCTCTTCCAGGTTCTGACCTGGTGGTGTTCTCTTAATATTTCATGAATCCAGTAGTTATCTTGTGACTAGTCCAACTGTATTGCATTTTACATTAAAAGCATTCATGATGCAAATGGAGATGTTTCTTTTTAAATAGATCATTTCTGCATGAATACTCTGACCACAATAATAAATAAATAACAAATAAAGGTTGTTCCAACCTTTCCTAACTCGCTTGAGGCCATGATGTCTGCAACATCCAGCAGTAACAATGTATAATGATTGAGGAAATGAGCTTGAAGCACAGGACTGTAAACCCAGAATGGAAGCAAGAGGATCACTGGGAGTCAGAGGTCAGCCCAGGCTACAAGGGGAGACCCTGTCTCAAGAAGAAAGGAAGGGAGGGAGGAGAGGAAAGGAAAGAAGGTAAAATAAAAGGAAGGACAGAAGCAAGGATGAGAAGGAAGGGAGGAACAGAGGGAGGGACAGAAGGGAGGAACAGAGGAGGAGAGGGGAGAGAAGACTTGGGAATTAGAAAGACTTAGTTTTAAACCTCAGCTCATCACGTCCCTAACCTGCGCAACTTTGGGCAAGTCACTTCCTCAAATGGACATAGCCAACTGGCCCATTTTCCGCTCCTTCCAAAACTGGGCTTTTCCTCTGAAAACAGTGTTCATGTCAGTGTCTGAATTCAAAGATTCTGTTGTGATCTAACCCCAGGTAGCACAGAACCTTGCCACTGCCAGAAAATGCACCAAGGCTTATCTATTTAAATCAAAGCTCTCAGCTCCTGGGAAAATCTTACATACCATCAGCTGCTTGGTTCTTCACCTCACACCTTTCCTTGCCAATTGACAGCACATTGTAGACACCTGAAGGAAGCAAAGTCGGAAACCGACTCCACAGGGGCAAGATGTCTGCAGCAACAAAAACGTGAGTTATTTTTCTAATGCTTCCTTCTCAAGCTCTCCTACTCTTTATAATATCCGGATGAGGTGTGAATGGCTGACTCCAGCAGGTCTCGGGAACAGATGGAACCAGGTAATTATGTCTCCTCCCTGTGAACAGAGATAAAGCTGTTAATTGCTAATCGTACACTTCTCCTGTCTCCCACTACAGGGCGCTGGGCAGAGGCCACTTCCCAAACCAAACATAAACACGGCCTCTGCTCATGGGCTGAAGAAATGTGCAAACAGCAGCTGGATGGCTGCACCTCCAGGCTTTTCTCAGGGGTCATCAACCAGCAGAGTCCAACAAGGAGGTGCTTGGGGCGGGCTCCAGCTCCCAAGTTTTGAACTCATGAGAACTCAGCCAATGGAGGCTCCGCTAATGAAAGCTCAACATGGAAGTAGCAAAAGGTCATTTCCTACGAGTAAATGACAGCTGATCATTGTTCCAATCTGCTTTCAGGGTGAGCTTAGTTCTTCAGAGTCCATATAATACTGAGGCTGTCTGGGTGCCAGCCAGTACACATCTCTTGAGTGAACCCTGAAAAGTACAGTTTTCCAGAACCTTCCTCTATCTTACAAGCCAAAAGAATGAGTCTGGTAGCAGACACAGTTTTCATCAGCTCGTCGTCTCCCTTAGGGAGGCATCCTTGCCCATTTCTCAGTAGATAAATTAGAAAGATGGCAAAATGCAGCCCCTACACCTAGGCTAAGGGAACACTGTAGAAGAGGTAATGGAAAAATTGTAAAAGCCAGAGATCCAGGACATCTGTGCTTGATAGTGTCCTCCAGACATGACAAGGAAACTGCCTCCGTGAAATCTCAGGAATGAGGTTGCCTAGACAAGACCTACATAATGACAACGACACCAGGTGACCTGCCAATGTGGGGGGGAGGGGGATTTCACAAGATCTCGCCTCTACATGAAGAGTAACAGACAATCAGAGGTTGCTGAGAGGGAGAATCGGTTTTCTCCAAGAACGATCTTCCTGATCGGACAAGAGGACATTTCTAAACATACGTACATAAGCAACACTAAATATACTCAGTAGGTTTTATATACACATATATGTGTGTATGTATACATACAACAACAATAATTTTTTTTAAAGAGTCAGAAAATTGAAAGAGAAAATTGGTAGGGACATGTGAAGAGCGGGATTGGGCAATGGAAGTGGAAATGATGGACATAATGTACTCATGTATGAAAGTCTCAAAAAAATTAAAAATCTAAATTAAAGAATTCATAGGTGCTTAATCATATTCTTAATGTGAAAGAGCGCCAGTCCTCTAGCCAATGTGTCTAGCTCAGCAGTGGCCATATGACATGTGTTTATCCAGTCAGAGGACCCCAAAGGCGTCTGCTGAATAAGAAAGAATATATTCAATCAATTGAAACTGATGATCTAGGGATACTGTGCACCATCAATAGCGTGCGCTATCTCTCTCTCTCTCCATCTATCTCTGTCTCTCTCCCGTTCTCCCCTCTTTACATACATACAGACACAGCCCTCATAGATGCTAATGCCCAGTACCACCATATCTCCTTACCTACCTCTCTAATCCAGTTTCCAGCCTCAAGCACGTTCATGCCTCTTCTTTACTCAAAGGCTTTTTGCCTGTAATCCAAGAAAGTTCTTTGCAACATTCAAATGTGAGACAGTTGACACATTCAAGCGTCAGCCTCTGTAAAATGGGAAGCAGTAAAGAAGTTCCCTAGTGAGCTTGCACCAGTGAGATAATCCCAACCACACTTCACTTACTTACTAAGGACTCATCATCCCTTACCTACTAGGTCTATGCTGGTTGATGCACCTTCTACTGAGTTTCCCTCATCTCCGTCTCACTCATCCTGTTTCCTCTACTGTGCTTCCTGAGATCACCTCCTCTGTTAGCAAGGCTTTTGAGAAGCAGGTACCTGGATGAAAATGAGAGCTTCCTGGAGAAATCTGTGAAGGCAAAGGGAGAAGGAGCTAGAAAAAGCAGGAAGGCGTCTTAGCACAGAATACAGGATGCACAGTGTAAAAGACAGAGAGGAGTGAAGACAGTTGAGCAAAAACAGTCACAGCTCCAAAACAAGTTCGGCCAGGCCACTCACGAGTTTTCAAGTCAAAGCCATTGGTCAAGTCTCAGTTCTCTAGCATCCTGGACAAATGAGCCTGCTTTGGTGGCCTCTCCATGGTCACTCATTAGCTAAAAGTAGCTTATGGAAATGCGGCTTTGGCTTGAACATGGCAGTGGATCCAGAAGGGTAACAGTGGGGTTACCAGTCGATTGTGCTTCCTGCAGCAGAACATTTGTATTTTCCTGACCACTGCATCTCCCAAGTTACTACTGCATGAATGATCTGCTCATGGTGATAGTACTGGTCATGGTAATAGTGGTAAAAGTGAGTGGACAACACAAACTAAGAGGATAAGAATGCCACTGAATGTGCCCTGTATAGAAGAAAGCAAACCTGAAGGTTATTATTTGAGCACAAGGGTCCTAACATTCATGCTGTCAATGTATTTCATGTTACAGTTAAATAGGTTGGTACATTTTTATTACTTCATCATTGTAGTTGATATTTAAACAAGATTGAGTTAGATTTCTCTTTAATAGTATTTTTATTTTGTGTGTAAGTACATGTATGTAAGTTCACCCATGTCATGCACTGTCCACAGAGGTCAAAAGAGAACGTTGGATCCCCTGGAACTGGAGTTCTGAACAGTTGTTAGCCACCATCATGTGGGTGTTAGGAATCAAACTTGGGTCCTCTGCAAGAGCAATCAGTGCTCTTAACTGCTGAATCATCTCTCCAGACTCTTGAATTATATTTCTTTCAGTCACAACCAAAGGGGTCCAGACTGATACAGAGATCAATTTTAACTAGTATTGATATGAAGTTTTTCTTTCCTTTAGAATTTGGAAGCTAGCCTTTATGGAGGTTGATGTTTCTATGATTATATTATAAGTCTTGATAGTCACCCATCTCTTTGCTCAGAATATCCAGCATGTTATCAGGCTCCTTGAATATGATGGAACACATGTTTTCTATCCATGGCTGGGTTCCTGATTAAATCACTCCATCCTTAATGATTCATGAAATAGGTTTTAGATGTTAAGTAGAAGGCTGACATGAATGTCAAAAAAACATGATCAAATGTTCAAGGTTTTGCCACGTTGGAAAGCAAAACTGTGGTTCATTTTTCTTGAGAGCGTGTGCTGTATTTTCTCTATTTTACATTTTACCTGATTGAAAGAGTAGTTTACACTTCCTGATGCATGTCTCACAATGGAGAAGGAGTCAGCACTTGTTGATTGAACTGCAGTCTGACTTCTGTCATTCCATATGGGCCCCACATGGTGTGGGGGATAAAAATGGGAGCTGGGGTGAGAAGGTAAAGAAGAGGGGGAGCTGGGGAGAGATAGCTAACACTAAGGAGGTTTGGAAAAGCCCACTGCTTTATGTTTGGAAACCTACTACTTTGTAAACTTCAATAGAAGTTAGATAGATAGATAGATAGATAGATAGATAGATAAATAGATAGATGATAGATAGATAGATGATAGATAGGCAGACTTACTACTATGTAAACTTTAGATAGATAGATAGATAGATAGATAGATAGATAGATAGATGATAGATAGATAGAAATAGAGAGAGAGATAGAAAGATATAGAGAAAGATTTAATTGGAATTAATCCTGCACAGAGGGTTAACATTCCTCCCAGAAACCATAGACTATCAAAGAAAAAGTCTAGTTCCAGATGTGAGCTATTTCCCTTTGACCTGTTGGTTGGAGTGTGGAGTCCCAGAGACCCCTAAAACAATACAAGCTCTTGGTTGTGCACTGTTACTTCATGATCAGACACTGTACACTTCGATCACAGGAGATGGAGAAATCAAGCTGGTACTGACCAGGAAGCTTTTTTCCTACTGGCTAATTTTCATAATATCAAAAGGTGCTATATAGGCTATAGGAAGAGAAAAGCCATCAATAGTTTTACCCAGCTGTGAACACTACAAGCTACAATAATAATTAGCCTGACAAGATATACCTATTGGTACAATTGTGGCATGAGAGTCATGGGGATAACCATCAGCTTTATGATTGGATTTAAGGCCCATTCCACAGTATATAACTTATGTCTGGTACTGTAAGTCTGGCATATGTACATACTGGTACATGTAACCAGTGGCTAGGGAGGCCATTGGGGAGAGCCTACTAAATGGACAAAGTATCAAACTTCCTTCTAAATATTTATGTCTATACCATAGATTATAACTGCTCTCGGTCAGAAAAGCTTGTTTTCTGCAGTGGTTGGAGGTTCATATAAACACTCACAACTAGTCAAAGTTCAGAGAATAGGTGAATGTGGAATATTCAGCCCTAACGAGACATCTGTGTCACAACCCCTCCCACCAAGGCTCAGGGCACATAGTGGAAGAGGAGGCAGAAAGATTGCAAGAGCCAGAGGACTACTGCAATAGTGTCTTTCGGCCAGGACAGGATCACTACACTCATGAACTCACAGCAGCTGTGATTGTCTACACAAGACCTGCACAATAACAAATTCATCAACATGCTGGTATGGATGGGGGAGATAACGAGCAGGTCCTAGCTAAGGAGCTATTGGTAGTTGATACATGCCAAGGAAGAGATAGTCAGTTTTCTTTGAGAGTGTGCCCCCTGGTAGGTGCTGAATACTTCAGTCTTCATCCTACACCCATGCACTTATGGACAGCACTAATTAGATTTTGTAGGTTATTTTCAAAAAATAAGAAGACGACATGAAGGTGGGAGGGAAATGGGACAGGGAGAGGTCCAAGAGGATAGGTGGGAAGGAGTGGATACAATCAAATTCTATGTGTGCATGGAAGTCTCAAAGAATAAAGTTTTTTATAAAAATTAACCCTAATCTCCTTGTAGACAAAACCAATGTACACATGTTTCTTTCTGTAAGTATTATCATGTATTAATTGTATATTTTAATGGAATTACATGTGAGTTTTTTGCATATAAACATAATGTACCCTGATCAAATCTGACTTTCCTGTTACTTAGCAGTATGAATCAGCCAAGTAAAAATATGAAGAAATTACAGTCCACTGTCAATGACTGGTTCCAAAAATGTAGCTAAAAAGGCAAACCAACACAAAAACCAAGGGACATACTCCTCTTGGCCAATTTCAGAAGCATCAACTCTAAAAGAAGAAAGGTCTTTTTAGTGGGGATTCTAAATAGAGCCAACAAACAATATAAGACAAAACGTCCTTCACCAAATTCCACATGAGGGTCTTTCTCTTTGGGTTAATCTAATCAACTATTGATCACATATAAATATACAGAGCAATAATACCAACAGGGTCAAGCACTTAGTTCATGGATTCTCACTACAAGAGGATCAGAAATGGAAAAGTAAGGCACATGGCTCCTGTTTTGTTTTGCTTTGCTTTGTTTTGTTTTATTTGGGCTGATGGACACAAATGCAGCACGGTTGTGGGGGGCAATGCCCTTCTTAGTTCCTAGTCAGAAGGGGAAGACAGAAGCCATACTCCCTATATACAACATCATTATGCCTTGAGATATGTGCTTTTTAATTTTTGCCCTTATAAAATATGGAGCACTTATTGGACTTGCAATTGTTGCATCCAAATTGATATTTGTCTTTTAGGCAGAACTCTTGGACTGAGGGTTCTGCCTTTTGTTCATGGTAAAAGACTAAACCATGTAGAATGTGGGCTTCCCACTCTTCATGTGTCTTAAAAGAAGCTGGCTGGGAAGAACTCATGGGAAGAATCTGCTGAGGGTGTCAAGAATCTTGGTGCAGAAGGTTCATTGGCAAAGAACTAACTGACCCTCCCCAGTTCCCAAGGGATGGAGGTTACAAAGGCCTTGCAAGTCACTGGCCAGAAAGATTGGCTCCAGCTTCCAGGTCAGTTTCCAGAAATGCTTCTGAAAATGGGGCCCGAACCCAAGTTAATGAAACTTGGTTGTCTGAGGATTATTGCTGGTTTAACTGGCAACACTGCCATCTCCCCATGTGAGCAGCAATTTACAGTGAGCTGCATCTGCGTAACTTCATTCAACTGAGCCAGTATCTGATGTATCTACTGAACAGAGCTCCAGGCAGACCTGAAGCAGGAAAAGGTGCTGACCTGGATGTCAAACAGCAGGGCTTTCAGACTAGCTCTACCAAGTTATACAACCATAAGAAAAATCTGCCTGTGCTTCTGGCCTCAGTCTCCCCATCTGTAAAATAAAGAGGATCAGTGCAATAGCCTATCTGTGTTCTTCAATTCTGACACAAAATCTATATTATCTTTGAAAGCTTAAAATATAAAACGACATAAGGCAAATACATACACCTAGAAAAGAAAATTCATTGATTGTGTGTTGTGTTCAGCCACAAGCACTTATTGATCAGATGCTGCTAGAGGAAGAAGTATGGTGCCGAGAATATATATAAATATAGATACGTGGATCTATAAAGATATCTCATCAAAGAGTGGAGAATTTGGTAAGACATAGAACAGTAAGAAAGGTATGTTAAAGAATGACTGTGAGTCTGTGAGAAGGATAAGGAGGCAGGAAAGGTGAACAGAGGTGGATTGTAATAGAGTGTCTTGGTTTAGAATGAAACTCCGGAGAAGGAAAATGACATGTCACAGTCAGATTTTAATTCTGGAGCACTGGAATGCCAGTGAAAAAGACAAACATGTGGTCCAGTAAGAGGCTTTTACGATAATCTCAACAAGAAATGGGCAAGGTCCCATCTGTGACACTGAGAACAGAAAAGAAAGAAGGCAAGAGATATTCCAGCTGTGGAGAGCACAATGCTTGACAACTAATCATCTGAGATGATCCATCATGTCAGCGGTATATGTGGACTCCCAGTCTTCACATCTAGGTAAAAGTCCATTGTCTTTGGCTCCATGGAGCCCAATGACCTTAACATGAAGGTCTCTGCAGAGTGACGGAAATGAGATCTCAGGTCATTTGTCAAGTGGTCAATTGTGATAGCTGCTTAAGGAAGCCGAGACTACTCTTTCAAGCTGGTAAAATGAAAAACATAGAAAATATAGGATGCTTAAAGAATAAAGAAAAGTGTGTGTTCTAGTTTGCCTTCTATTGCTATGCAAATTACTCCAATCAATAGCAACTTGGGGAAATAAGGGTTCATTTCACTCACATCTCCTGGGTCACACTTTATCAGGGAGCCCAAGATAGGAACTCAGGGCAGGAACCTGGAGGCGGGAGCTGGAGCACAGGCCATGGAGAAATGCTGCTCACTGGCTTGCGCCCCTAACCCATACTCAACCTGCTTTCTTATACAATACAGAACAACCTGCCCAGGGGTGGAACTATCCACAGTGAGCTGGGCCCTCCCACATCACTCAATAATTGAGAAAAAACCCCACAGATATGGCTACAGGCCAGTTCAATGGAGGCAATTCCCCAACTGAGACTCTCTCAACCCAGGTGTGTCAAGCTGACAACTAAAGCTATCTAACACAGTGTGTCTTCCCAAATGGTAGAAGACTGAGCACCTTTTCAGATTCAGATGGAGCAGTAGGTAAGATAAGGGAGAGGCGACAACTGACATACAGGACAAGAATCTAACCCCAGACTTTAGGATTGGTGTTGGACAAGAATGAAGGAAGAAATTACACATGGGTCATTTTATTGGCTTTAAAGCAGGAAAATGGACCTTAACTTTCTCAACAAGAATGGACTGGAAAATGACTACAGATGATTGATAGATGATAGATTAGATAGACTATAGATGACTGATAGATGATAGATTAGATAGATTATAGATAATAGATAGATAAATAGATGATGGATGGATAGGAAATAAGATCACAAATAGATTTAAATAACCTTAAAAGTGTTATTTTTACCTTGACTAACCAGAAAACTCTCTCCCTGGTGGCTAACTTGCATAGTGCTGGGAGGTGCTGTGTGACTGCTGAAGGAGAAATGACATCAATGGTCTCACCCAGCACTGGACCCTGCCTGCCGCAATACCGACTTACCTGGTAAGACGTGCCCTCTGCTGTGATAGTGGCATGACAGCAGTGGTGACAATTAGCCACTTTCTAATTGAACGTGAGGCCTGCTCCACAGGAGTACGTCACCTTAAATGTACAAAGAAAAAAAGTGAGATCCTCCTGCCTTCCATGCATTCGTAGATCTGTTACCACACTTAGGAAGTGCCTACACTTTGACCAAAATTGTTCTGTTCACACAAGATACAAGGAGGCACAGTCAGTTCCATGTTTCAGCATCATATTCTGGCGGGTCATAGCTTCCAGCTCACGGGTTATAGGTGGACTAGAAGTTTAATGCCCTGGGCCATTAGTGTAGCTGGGAAGGTTTCAGGGTGGGTTAAGCCCTTCATCTTAATACATCTCAAAGGTAATTCTCATGTATTTAGCCTAATGTGCCTCTCAAATCATACCATGGCATCATGATAAGGAAACAGAGAGGAATCAGATTGTTTGGAAAAGGATGACAACTTTTATGAGTGCTTACTATGTACTTGTTTCAGTTGTAAGTACTCTTCCATTTTATTTTGTTTCCCCTCATAACATGTTCTCTGTGGAGCATGATTCCAGTTTTATAGAGAAGGAAACTAAAACAAAAAAGGTTGGGTAACTAATTGGGATTTTCACAACTAATAAATGACATCCAGGATCCGTACCACTTCTCAGACATAATCACAATACATTGTGTTAAATTCTGGAACACACATATGCATGCTTAAAATGCTGTGGGCATAGAAAGAAGGACTAATGATCTCCTCTTGAGAGAACTGAAGAAGACTTCACCATTTAAAAACAAAGCCTAAATGCTATCTGATGAGATACAGTCTTGAATTGGAAAACATTTACTAGAGTTCAGAATAATATTTGTGAAAACAAAGAGATAAAAGCACTTGCCTCAATTAATAATCATCATGGCCTAACTGACCCATTGTTAGAGTAAGTGACATGTAGACAACAGCGTGTCACAAGACCTTAGGCTTTCAAGCCAGACCCTACCAAATCAGAGTGTCAGCCCAAGCCTTTCCTGATTGAATAAAGGCCTAGGGTTTGGGCACTCACTCACATCATATGTCTGTTCCAGCCTTCATTCTACACGTATGTATCGCTGACATTTCCATGTGAAGTTCAGTCTGCATTTGGTTTAAATTTAAGTTTCTAAGAAGTAGGATGATTGATCTTTTATTAGCTTCCTTTTCAAGAACTTAGACATTATCTTCTGGATTGGGCAAATTGTAAGGGTATACAATATCTTGCCTCAATTTCTTGCCAAAGTAGTTTCTTCTTTACTATCATTGATTACTTCTTAAAGCACAGATTTGAACAAGTTACTCATTTACTCAAAATCCCCAGCAGTCCTACATTACATATAGGGAGAAGTTTGATTCTTTAGTCTGAGAAAAGGTTCAAGCTCCATCATTTTCATACGTGTGTATGTGTGTGTGTGTGTGTGTGTGTGTGTGTATGCACATGCATATTTTTTAGACAAGTCTCTTACTGAGCCTGAAACTCACCAATTGGTTCCACTGGCTGGCCAGTGAGATCTAGAGATTCACCTGTCTCTGAGCTTCCAGTGCTGGGTTACAGGTGGACATCACCTTGCCCAGCTTGTATGTGGGTGTTTGGGATCTGAACTCAGTTCTTCATGCTTACATGGTAAGGACTTAACTGACTGAGCCATCTCCCCAGCTCATCAAGTTCAATATTTTAGTCCAATATACAAAGACTCTTCTGAAACGAGCCCCAATTTTCTTTCCAATCTCATTCACCGTCGTTTCCTCCGACAGCTCCTAGTCTTTGCTATACCACATTTCAGTTCTTCTCCCAAGATTTCATGCTATGCTCTTATGAGGTTCTATGATTTTTACACATTTATCCTATGTAAGAGTGTCTTTCTCCTACTGATAGAACAATACAAAATGTTAACAACATTTAGTGAGAGAAAAGCCTTCCACGATCCCTTTCACTCAGTGTCTGTATTGCCTTGCAAAGGTGTGTTCATACATATATATCTGTAAGATGCATGCATATTCATGTCTGTATACTCTAGATCTATGTATCTGCATATGTATATTATCTACATCTATATGTACGTGTGTCTTTGTATGTGTACAAATATATATCTTTGCACAGAAGCTGAGAAAAAAAGTCATTTGCTGTATGTTGAATTAACCTTTCTTAGAAAGTGCAGCAGTGAGAAGAAAATAAAATATTGCTCCATAAGAGAGCTTAAGAACTGAGCCTTTAAGGGTGGTGGAAATGAAAACATACAGTGAAACTGAGGAATTTTCTAAAAGCTCGTGGTGAGCTGCCCAATTGAAAGAGATTGGGAAAAGCAGAGAGGGGAGACACATTTTCCCCTAATGCAAGCCTAGGGCAGAAAGTAAGATTGCTCGGATGCTGGGGAGAAGGTGCAGTTCTAAGACAAAGTGAGAGAGGCTTGGCTGTGAAACAGGGAATCCAAAGAGAAAGAAGAGTTAAAATATTTATAAGGATAAAAGCGAGTGCTACGTTATGTACTAACCAACAGGCCACGCAGTCTTTGAGCAGCTCTCTGGAGTGAGGCTTTTGAAGTTCTCTGTGATGGGGGGGGGGGCAGGAGGTATGCACAACCTCGCTCCAGAAAAACTGAAAACTCTCCTCTGTCATTGTATATATTTGTCCTTGCTGTCTCTAGCAAATCCTTTGTCTGCTAAGCTTTTATTTTAAAAAAAAGAAAAGAAAAAAAGAAGGAAGGAAATGGGAACAAGAAACCCTATTTAACCAACTTCAGAGGTTATCTCCCAATAATTGAGCTTGGATCAAGGCAAGCTGCCTCCTCTTTGCCAAGGTCATGGGTGACTCTTGGCTGGACTGCAGACAAGGGGCAGGGGTGTGTTGCAGTGGTAAGTGGCTTTCCTCAATCAGGGCTGCTTTAGAACCATTTGTAAAGAGACTGCTTTCCTCGTGGAATGCTTAATAGTCTTCAGAGCCACACAGATGACAGCTAAGATTACAAACTCAAAAAAGAAACCAAGAAACACTGACCCACCCTAGCCCTAGCGATTCTGCTGCCATTAATCTCAGGGATGGCACCTGGGGAGAGAGGGTGCTCAATACTGCAAAAAGAGAAAGCTGGGCGCTGGGATGGTTTATTAGGAAGATAGACGCATGCAAATGAGGCGCGTCTGAGATATAATTGCAGAAGA
Organism: Eospalax fontanierii; assembly: GCA_035773235.1. NCBI lineage: Eukaryota > Metazoa > Chordata > Mammalia > Rodentia > Spalacidae > Eospalax > Eospalax fontanierii. The sequence goes on along the minus strand of CM069546.1, from coordinate 49,565,821 downwards.
ACCAGCCCAGTGATCTGGTACATTCTGTGTAGCTGGAGATGAGCATGAAAAACAAAAAACAGTGTCCCCTCAATGTTTACAATGTCCCGGGGGCTTCAACACATTTGATTTCACTTCATTTTCACACACAAACACACACACACACACACAGAGGGGGAAAAGAGAGAGAGAAAAAGAGAGAGAGAGAGAGAGAATTCTGTCAAATCACATGACTGTCTCCAGTTTCTTCTTGAGAAAAGTCTCAGAAACTCTGCCCACCCAGTATCATACATCCAGGAAGTAGAGTCTGGATTTGAACATGAACCTCTTCACTGAAGGAACACTGCACCTTTATGTGTTATACTTCCTATACTCTGGGTTGGATAATAAAGACATAAAAGCAAAAAGAAGTCATTTAAAGCCTCAGCAAACTTAACAATCTGGAAGAGAATGAACCTCACAAAACATCACATTATAATGCAGCACACTGAGTTAAAACTAAAGTCATGCTAAGAACAAAGAATGAGTCTCTTCCTGGGCTGGGACCCTAAGGGAAACTGGTGTCTCCACCTCGGAAGAAGTTCCGGTTTTCATTATTGTTTGTTTTGTGTTGTGCTATTGTTTTTGTTCTTTGACACAGTCTCACCACATAGCCCAGGCTAGTCGAAATCTCACTATATAGCCCAGGCTAGTCTCAAACCCATAATACTCCTGTCTCAATCCCCCCAAGGAACTGGATTATAGGTGTATAGGACTATGTCTACCTTGCATGAAGTTTGTAGCCTCAGTCTTCATTTCAGCTTTAACAAAAAAAAAAAGAAAAAGAGCACCACTTAATATCCGAGAACATATGAATAAGACCAAATGGAAAGGTAGGGGAAAGAAGACAGAAGCAGCTGGATAACCCCCATCCAGAGTCCGGACCTTAGGTTCCCACTAAAAGACTGAAAAGAAAGAACCCCAGTACATGCACCTGCTTTAGAATAACCACACCCACTGGTGCCAGCCACCACTCACATTGTGGATACTAATTAATATTATAATTAGTGTATACTTTTCTCCGAAGGTAGGGGGACACAGAAATGACAGAACAGAACTAGGGGTAAACTTTCTCTCTCCTAGAGTACCCAAAAAACAGAAGTGAACAAGTTCTGTTGTTTAGAAAATGAGTTCAGAATAGCTAACATCTTGGGAAATGTGGAGACGAAGAATTGTGGTTAGACACAGCTTTGACACTGAAGTTCTACCAGGGAATCCTGTGGAACTTCCTGGGACACTTCTTAGGCTCAGACTAAGATCCTCTTCCATCCTTTGCCTGCCTGAGAAACTGGGTGACTCCAGGCATGTGTCTTGCTCTCTGTGAGGACAGCCCCTCTCTCATTATAAGGAGCGTTCTCATCATTTAGAGAAGGCAGAAGAGGTAGGGAGTGGAGCTGAGCATTCCCTCATCAAAGATCCCTCTCCATCTACTCAAAATTACCCCAGCCTACTGGAATCTCTTTATTTGGTTTATGTTCTGTCCTTCTTTCTCCCAACTACATCTCCCCAGTAGATGCCGGATCGGTGTGGATTCTGGAATCAAACATCTCATTTGCCAGCTATATTATTTGCTAGCAAAGAAACTTTTTTAGTCTCTTAGACCCAACAAGTCTTCCTATGTAAAAGGAACCGTTTCTGTTAGCCTTCCCTTTACCTTCCATAACACATGCTCACATACAGGAGCAGAAAGCAGCCACTGCTTATTACATGGTGATTCCAGGCTGGTCATTGAGGCTGGGGTCATCTGGGCCACTCTTCTGATCTTAGAAGAGTTCCCTCATTCAGCTGGAGTCAGCCACTAGTTTTGAGGGCTGGCTGGCCCAAAGTAAGCACTGTCACTATCCAGCAGGACCATCTGGGCTTGCTCTCAGAGCAACGCAGCTTCCGAAAGCAGCAAGAGGCCAAATCCCAGCACATAAGCACCTTCCAAGTCTGTCACATCATGTCTCTTTGCTTTGCATTGGCAAAAGAGTAACATGACCAGGCCCAGATTCAGTGTGGGAGGGCACTCACCAAAAAGAATGAATATAGAAGAAATAGACAAAGAGCAGAAGACATACTCAAATTTGGACCATTACTAAAATCAACCCACTACCAGGATAATTATGGGAATTTTGTATAGAATAAATAATACATGAATGGAAAAAAAGTTAAGCACAGTTTCTCATCTATTGTAAATGTTATCTATCATTGTGGTTATGGAGGAATGAGGAGACTGCTCCAATTTCCATAAATGAAAGAAGATTTCCATTCTACTTTACAGAAGTAAACAGCCAGGAGAGGAATTATTTAAATTACATGAGATTTATCCTAGTTGATTGCCATTTTTCTCCATGCTAGGGTTTACTCACTATCGTGATCTGAAAGGGGAGGCATAATCCCCATTTGTCTCAAGGACTTACGGAAACAGTGTAGAAGTACATAGTGGAAAGTGTCCTTGTGATGTAGTCATGCATTCAAGCAGCATGGAGTCACTGTGTAATGAACACTGACTTCCTGCAGGAACCTCACAAGCATCATTTTACTTTAAACCCCTAGTCTTCTTGCCTAAAATGGTTTTCTTTTGTGTGAGACAAGTGAGCTTCAGATAAGGTAAACAGTGTATGTGGGGTCATACAGGTGGCAAATGCTGGAGCCAGGTTTCATATCAATATATCTCCCTCTGGTCGGAAAACCTGGAGACATTTTGGGTTTTCACAGCTGACCTGGAATGATGGTACTGTCATCTCATGCTTTTAAACAACCTGTGACAACCACGGCTGCTCCCTTTACAATGAAGAATTACCTGGGCGAAGATGTTGATAGCACTGAAGACGAGAAATTCCCGTGAGTATTAGAGATACAGTCTAGTTCAATGGTCCAGATAGTAGGCAGCTAGCTAGCATGACTGCCTCCACTTACTCATCTGCAAGACATGAGGCAAATTATCCAACGTTCTCATGCTTCTAATTTGCTCGCCTGCAACGTAGGGTTAACGGTAAGTCCTTCCTTTCCCCGTAGGGCTGTTGGGAAGGTGAAGGAAGTGCCTACATGCGAAGCATTTAGAACATGGCTTGGCGTTTAGTAGAAGCTCATAAATATTTACTGTTGTTACTTTTGAAAGCTTATGCATTGTAACCCTCTCCAGCCCATCCTCTGCACACACCCTCCCAACTCTGCTCAGGCTCACTTGAACAGAGATTAAGAGCTCTGAAGCCAGGTACGTTGGGATTCCTGTTCTGAATCCTTTCAATTTAAAAGCTCAGGTGGTGGGGTTCTAAGTGAAGGTCAGTATAAAATACATTTTCCCTTTTAACATCTGAAATGGGCCTTGGAAAATGGTACAATCATTCCACTGAGGAGGCCTTGGAGGACTAATTCAATTACCCAAAGATTCAGTCAGTAAGTAGAGAGTTAGGGCTTCAACCGGGCTTTGCCTGCCCCCTCTCAAGCATTACAAATGGATTTAGAGGGTCCAGCCCTTCATTTCCACCTGTGAAATTTGTTCATAGGAATTAAATAGTGGCTCTGCTCTGAGTAGTGGACCTATCTTGATGAAGTAACATAATCTCTAGGTGTCACATTAAAAAGACCTCAATCTTGTTGATGGTTGGTATTTAAAGCATGCAACTTTAAGGAAAGTAAGGACCTCTCTCAAGGATTAGAGTTCTCCTAAAAATGCCTTAGAAAATCTGTACATAAAACTGGATTCACTGCTTTAGAAAAATGTACAAATGGTCTTTTAGCCATTCTTGAAATTTACCCACCACTAATATGACCTTGCCCAATGATGGGGTTTATGAAACAGGACTGATGTAGGTCTGTATCTGCGAAATGCCATGTGGACACCCACAAAGCAATCCCAACCATTGGGCCGGCTCTGGGTCATAGCACAGGAATGTGAGAGAAGAGGAAGGTCTTTAATAGCAGTTCCATCGCCTCAGTAACTTTCTCAGCATTCTTCAGAAACTAGTATTCCCCAGCCTGCTCTTTGACAGGGAGCGCTGACCTCTGAGCTATTCCTTGGAATCTTCGGGTGAACCTTGCCTGTTCCTGCCATCTTCCCCAGGAGCCTCTAATGCTCCCTGACTCTCTGTCACCAGGCCAGGAGAGATGAAGCACTGCTCTCAAAGCAGAAAGTTCCAGACATGGATGGGCCCCAGTGGGGTAACTCTTTAGAAATCACTGAAATTGTCTGAGCAATGATGACCTCATTTAAAAAGAGAAGCTAATGCTACCAATGTCAAGGGCTAATTTGAGACCAAGATTGATTTAGTTCACATGAAAGTGTTTTGGAATGCATGTAATGTATAATGTGCTATCATGACTTAGTGTATAATGTGCTATTATGACTTAGCCTTTGGTATCATTTGCTACACTTTTGTGAATGTGCCAAGAGCTGATTGTTCATGTTTTGTGATACTATGTCACCATAAACAATCCTATGACATAGCACCCATTTAAGGAGTAAAGAAACAGAAGCTTAAAGGGGTCAAATATTTCCCTTAAGCAGCAAATGAAAGAACTAACACTTGAGCTTGAGTCTATCAGAGTCCAAGTTCCAGCTCCTATACCATGACCCAGAATATCCAGTATAAACAGTCAGCAAGGAGGCACCACCGTTAGCATCGAGACAACTGTTCTTTTTATTGGACCCTGGGAAAAATGATAAGTAGGCAGACAGCTCATGTATACAGTCCAACAAACTATAAAGCTATTTATAATGCCCACAACCGCCCTATGAGGTAAACTTTTTGTCCCCTTTGACAGATTGGAAAGTCAAGACTTGGGAGTCTAAGAGATATGTCTCTGAATAATACAACCAGTAAATCAAAGAAGAAAGACTTGGGCATGAGCACCCTGAGACCAATTCCTGCCACTTTCCCACAATTCTGGTTGAATTTGAAGGTTGGTGCAGCCATTGATCAGCTGTGTGGTAACTGGATGAACTGCTTGACATCTCTGAGGCTTCATGACCACACACATAAAAGCAAGCCATACTGTAACCAGATGGCCGGAAGATAAAACAAAATGATGCTATAAATTTCCTGAATACAGTAAGCACTCCTCAAAGAGTACTTGTAATTGGTATATCGTGCTGTCTTAAAATACTCACACTTAACTTTGTATCATGTTGAACACTGTACGTGTTCTGCTAACCCTATAAGGCAGGCTGGGATCACGGGCCTGCCTGTCTGTTGAAGGATGACATTGAAACGATGATGGGTAATAACACTTGTTCAGATAGCACCCGTGTGAAAGCTAGGAGTTTAGGCACATACTTACAATCCCAACATTCAGGGGCTGAAGCAGGGGAATTTTGAATTCCAGGCCCAGCCTGTGCTACCTAATGAGATCCTGCCTCATCAGCTCTCTTTGTCTCTATCTCTAGCTCTCTGTCTGTCTTTCTCTCCATCCTCCCCTCTCTCTCAGATTTGAAGATGCAGCCCAGGCTTTTGATTTCAGATTTCTGTTACACTATGCCAGGCATTGAATACAATATACACCACTTTAAATAGCCTTTTTACTGAATTTTTGTAAATTTCACACATTTTTATTGTATTTAGATCCTTTCCTCGATCTGCAATCCTCTTACTATCCCCACCCAATTTCATGTATTCTATTATATATAACATACATTATGTAATGATATGTATGTGCCTATAGAGTCAAATTGGTGTCCCCAGATGCTCTTTGATGTGGCTTCCTGCTCTGATCCACTGGAGCTTGTCCAACCTAACCAAGAGTCTCACCCTTAAACGATTCTCTCCCTCTTCCCAACAGCCATCAGGTGCCAATACTTTCTCAGGTAGGCTTGGGGTTCCTTACCCGCTTCCCCATGTCTAAGCTGGGAGTTTGTCTGATTTGACTTTATGTAGGACTTGTCAGTGCTGTCACCATTGTTCATGAGTCATTTCCCAGCTGTCTGGAAAACTCTGTTTCCTTGTGGTAATCCACCTCCTCTGCCTCTTATAATCTTTCCACCCCCTTTTCTGCAATGATCCCTGAGCTTTGGAAGGCAGAAGTTTGGTATAGATGTCCTATTCAGGGATAAACAGTCTAAAGCTTCTTACTTTTTAGCCCATTTATCTATTTAACATCTGTAACGTTATCCCTTAGATTTGAAAGTGAAAGTCGCATTGAATTTTCTTTTCATTTTGCAATCATCCTCCTAGTCAGAAAAATCAACTTTCTAATTGGTAAAGATAGACTCCCCTAAGATATGCAGGTTATTAATTTTATAGATACTTTTTTGAGCACCTACTGTATGCCAAGAAATGTAGTAAGTGTTGGAGAAACAGAGCACATGGTCGCTGTCTCCTCTGTCTTTTCCGTATCTAGAAGCATCCACTTAGAGTGTAGGATTATAATATGCACCATCAGACAGGTGTTACTAGAGAACAGTAAGCCAGCACACTCAGAGGGCCCAGGAAACTCCCATGAAAAATGATGCCTGGGTTGAGGGGTGAGTGATGAGTAGATGGTAACCAGACAGGAATAAGTTTTCAGCAAACAATAACAAAACCTTGTGTAAGAAAGAAATGTCAAACATGGAGGCAGAAGGAGTCACTGCTGAGTTAAATCACAAAAGGGGAGGCGACAGAAAACTGGGGTAGAAGAGAACATCGGAGTAGACTTGCTGTGCAGGATAGACTGAGGAACTCTCACTTTATCTGAAATCTCTTGAATAATCACTAAGGTTTAAAAACAAAAGGTGGACTGGGGAAATGGCTCAGTGGTTAAAGCACTTGCCACACAAGTATGAAGACCTGAGTTCGGATCTCCAACACCCACATAAGTGCCAGACACCCACATAATTTGCCAGTGTTGGAAAGCAAATACAGGAGGTGCCCAGACCAAGCTGGCTCTAGAGACTATCCATATAGGTGGGTTCTGGGTTTGATCAAGAGACTGCCTCCATGAATAAGGTGGAAGAGTAACTAAGGATGAGTCCTCACATCAACCTCGGGCCTCCACAAGCACTGCGCACACACATACATGTACCCACACACGTGAAAACACGAGTGAACACACACACGCCACACACAAAAAAAGGAAACAGGTAATTAAATAAAAATTATTAAATGTAACCAAATCAAGCTATAGCAATAATCCGATGCTCACTGATGTTTCAGTCATACCACTGTGGCTGATCTGAGGGTGGATAAACTAGATAAAAGGAAAGAGTAGGCCAGGTGTCATGTTATTTGTATTGTCCAGGTGTCGTGTTATTGGTATTATCCAAACAAGGGCTGGTGTGTGGTGGTCAAGATGGGAGGAAAAGAGGGGACAAATTCCTGAGATACTTTGGAAGATGCAAACACGGTACCCAGCAAATTACCCAGTTAGAGTCAGAATAGTCTCACCCCTATGACGGTTCTAATATTGTCACTTGGCAAAAGAATAGAGATCACCTCTGCCTAAGTGGACCCGGAACGTGGAGAGCCACCAGAGAGATGAATCCTTCACTGTGACTACTGAGCACCTTTTCTACAAACATACCAGACAAACTTCATAAAGGGCCCGACACAAAATGCATCTAATGGCCAGCGAGGTCTCTATGGGGATAGCAGTTGACACATTAGCACTTTTATAGCAACAGAGTCAGTAATGACCCACAGCAAACTCCTAGAGTCTGAAAGTGCCTAAATTGGACTGCTGACAGCTTCAAACTCAGAGGCAGAGCCTGCGTCTCAAACAGAAGAGGGAGAATTGTCTAAATGCTTCGATTCTTGTAATTGAAGCAATTGCACATCATTTCACATGCCAGCTTCCTGACAGGATAACCAGTTTGAGCTGAGTGTGGGAATTCAATTATGTATCTTCTGTCTGCATCTTTGAAAGAAAACAGCCCAACCGGCCTGTCAAATACCTAGCATGTTTGCCTGTTGGAAATTGCTATCTCCTCCTGACGCGGGAAACGTCTCTGCAGAAGAGAAACCTATTATATTTTGTACAGCTCACATAACCCTATTACAAAACTCGACAAAGAAAAACATAGAAAAAGAAAACTATAGACCAATTTCAACTATGAATATAAATGCAAAGTCCCTAAATAAAATATAAATGTGAGAGGTACAGCAGTGAAACCCCAGAACCTGATACATTGAAACCGAAACACAACAGGCGAGCCCGCCAGGACAAGACAAATTATTCAGCGTTGCCTTGAAATGTCTGGCCAATGCAATAAGACAAGAAACATAATAAGCAAAGGGCACAGTTATTGGAAAGGATGTGGCCCCATTCTTCATTTGCATATATGACTATCAACCTGGAATCAAGCAAATGAATTGAAAAAGTCTTAGCAGTAGTAAGAATTTATTGAGTTCTCTACTTGGAAAGTAAAGAAATATTCAGAGTTAAAGACTCATGACAAAAGGGGTCTCATCTCCATCTTACTTTTACTAGTGAGAAAGACAAAAAGAATCTAAGTTTTTTTTACATCAAGAACATCAGATCTGGATGATGAAATAAGTGAGCCTTAAATTATTATTTTACAAAACATTTAATAACATGGAGAGATGCACGCATATTGGAGTAAGAATAAAAGTCTATTTATTTATAAAATAAACAGAACATAGAAACACATATGTACATAGAAAACACACTAGAAGGAAGCATGAAGTTGGCAATTTCACTATCAGTAGATGAAGTTTTTTCAATGCACACAAATCAGTCTTACTAATTGCAGTGCGAATATGCTATAATGTACACTATAAAATGTGTAGAGTTGAAGCTGGGCATGGTGGTGTGCACCTTTAGTCCCAGCACTTAGGAGGCAGAGGCAGGTGAATCTCTGTGAGTTCAAAGCTGACCTGGTCCACATAGCAAGGTCCAGGCCAGCTGGGGCTACAGGAAGATCCTGTCTCAAAAAACCAAAAAAATATGTATAGGGTTGAAACCCTTATTACCAAAGATTTCTGTCAGCCAACGTCCGACATAAACAGGGCAATTTTCAATGAAAAGCCTACACTTCAGAACAGAAACGGATCTGTGGTGCTGTTATCCTTTGAAGACTTAGCTGGCTTCACAATGCTAGCAACTAGTTTCACTTGTGTTGGGGGAAAGGAGGTTCTGGCCATCATAGACACAGACAGTTGACAAAGGCTTTTTCTTTCTTGGTGGCCACTGGAGCCCAAAGTATCACCCAATTCCTTGTTTTCCATTTATTTCTCCCCTGGGTCTCACTGGCCAACGCTTATCAAAACCACAGGAGAGCACCTGAGATGAGTTTTCTAGGTAGGTTTATACTCTAGATAGATTATGGAGATCCCCTTGAACTCCTGATGTCTCCAGAACCCCCTTCTGAGACATTCACCAACTCTAGGGTCCTAGATTTACATGTGTTCTTCTTCAATAGATTCAGTGTCTGATTTTCCCCCCTTTGGGTGGCATAGTCATCCCAATCCAGACACTAATCTAATAGAGCAACTCCAGGAGTTAGGTCCAGAGGAGCTAAATTGGATTCAAAGCCTTTATTACTGAAGGTGACCCAAAGCAAGAAGATCTTCTGGGTCTAACAACATTGAAAGAACTGAAAGTCAATCTCAGAGATATCAGAGGCAAAAACTCCATCCACTGAGACAGAGCAAGTCCGTGACCTAGAAAGAGTCAGAAAATATGGGGAAAAGTTTAGATACATGCAAAATACTTGGAATAACCAGGAGTCTAAGGATTAGCTCTAGAAAGGGAAGCAGAGGACAAAGGAACACAGTTCAAATACCCGTAGAGTCCAGACAACCATCGAAGGGTGAACTGGGCCAGCTGGAAAGCACATTCTCATGTAAAGGAGACCACAGGTCCTGGGGCCACCTGCCATGGGTCGTACTGACTGCCAGCTCACTGACCTGAAAGATAGCTAGAAGACTAGTGAAGTGCGCTTCTCAGTGTGTCTGTGAAGTCTTTCCCAGACCTAATGAGCCTCAGTGTGGGAGGCACCATCCAATATGGGGCCTGTTTGAAAGAAAGGGGCCAGAAAGACGTCCACTAATGCAGGTGCTCTTATCCCCTCCATGTCCTGCCTGTCATGGGGTGAGCAGCTTTGCTCCACCACACCCTTAGCCATGATGCTCTGCCTCACCACAGCCCACAGACAACAGAGCCTGCCTACAGCAGGCTTAAACCTCTGAAACCATGAGCCAAAATTAATCCTTCCTCCTTTTAAATTGCATCTTCGACCCTTAGCACAGCAGTGAGGAACTGCCCAGCGCATCCTCCAGTTTCTGCCCTCTGCTACCAGATGTGCTGATTTGCTTTTTTTAGAAAAATAAAAGCTAGGTATCTAAACGTTTTGATGGATATTTTTATTGAATGTTGGTGTTTTCCATAAAACCATCTTAATCATCTTTATACGCCCTCCCCCATCCGCACCCACCCATAGCCTGCCTCACCAGACTCATGCATGCTGTCATACATGGTAAAGCCTATCAAGTCAAGTTAGTGTCCCAAGATGTCCTTCAGTGTGAGTTTATCCACTGGGGTCTAGTCAGTCTGTCTATAGATCTCTAAACCTATATGTGAAATCTCCCATTTGAAAATGATGTTAACTCAATTTTCAGTGTTATATAAGCCAAACAAAACATTCTCAGGCTCTTTTTGAGACATAATCTCCCTGTAGCCCCAGCTGGCCTAGAACTTACTATGTAGACCAGACTGACCTCAATCTCATAGAGATTCACCTGCCTCTGCCTCCCAAATGCTGGGATTAAAGGCATACACCACCATGCCCTGCAATCAGGCTGAATTTGTTCAGCAGACAGCAACTCATGATCCTAATGAATACTTATAAAGTCTAAACATGGTAGGAAATTTATTTCAGTGACAATGAACCCCCCCAGTTTTTCCTAAATAAGAGACTTCCCTTTGCAGGAGCCCTACAAAGGAGGCATTATACTTTCTTCTAGTAATAAAAATATCTCATCCTACTCCAGTGTGAGAGTAATGGGAGGAAGCCATCCACATCCCTAAGCCTACCTGGTTCCTTTGTAACACAGAATCTGGTCAGTCAGTTCCCTCAGATAAATCATGTCCTCAGGGTATCACTGGATGCTCTTAGGAGAGCAGTCTGAAGCCTCAGAGACACAGAAGTAAGGACTGCAGGAATCTAAATGCCGTCACCACTTTTAGTAGGGCCCCACCCATTACAGGTTGGTCTCTAAGGTGTACTCTAATTGATGAGCATGTCCTAGCATGGACCTCTAGGGAGTACAAATAACTCCAGTTCAGAAAAGTGAATAGATGGGAGACCCCACAGATAACTATAGGATTTATCCACTTTCCAATTTCCCTACACAGCCCAACTTTCCCCAATACCCATTTCCCAGAACATGATCAATCTCAAAAGCCTGCTGGTACTTTCTTGGAATCTTAAAACGTACAAGGATGGCTGGATCGATGATTTAGCCGTTAAATTTAGCACTGACTGCTCTTTTAGAGGACCCACCTTTGGTTCCCAGCACCCACATGGCAGCTAACAACCATTTGTAACTTCCGGTCTAGGAGATTTAATACTTCTTGTAGCTTCTGTGGGCATTCATGACACAGGTGCACATGCAGGCAAAACACTGATACACATAAAATAAAAACAAATAAGCCCCCAAATAAGTACAAAGCATATATCAGATGCTGTGAGCATGGGAGAATAGAAATCTTTAAAAAACAGCATTCTTAAAGTGAGAAACAGGCGTTGATCTTAGGTGACATTAGGAAATCTTAAGGGCTGGGGATGTGGTTCAGTGGTAGAGTGGCTGCCTAACATGCACAAGGCTTTGGGTTCCATCCCCAGAATAAACAAGGAGAGAGGGGGGATCAGGGGAGGGTCAGAGGGAGACATCTATCTAGAAGAAACTGAATTTCAGGTTCCAGTGGCCAATCTAGACTTAACAGTTGACCTCCAGACCTCTTTTACATGATAGAGAAGATTATCTTCTCTCATCCAAATGCCAGCTTCCGAGGTCAGAGATCGGACACATTCAAGGTGGGACGGCTACAGATCAAACATCTTCTTAAATCAGTTTGACTTCTAGCTCCCCAATCCCTGCCACCAAACCTAAACCTACCTGATAAAGAAATTATGCTAAATGTGTGTTTGATTTGGCTGCAAATGTCCCTAAGGCAATTGTAATCCTTTAAAAATGTATTACTAAGTAAACCTTCCTAAAAGATTCGTCATACGTGGAACTGAAGTCTGCTGATGAAGAAACTATTATAGACATGTACAATGCATAAACAATCTCCTCTGTGAATACTAAGTCTGCTGGGAAAAGGCCGTTTGAGTAGGGAGAAAGAGGTGAATAAAGAAGGTAAATTCTTTTCCGTTGAGAAGGGTGTTGGCATCGTAGAGAGGAAATGCTGCGTTCTGTCTACGCAGAACGTATGCAGAACGCCTCTTCTGCGTTCCTTCCTCCTGGAAGCTTTGATCACAGAGTCTCCGAAAAAACAGAGCAGAAAAGATCTTGAAGTATCCAGGATGCTCTGACTGAGCAAGGAAGTTTGAGGCTTTGAGGGAGAGAAACCTCAGTGGTGTGCTCAAAACCGAGAGCAATTCAGGAGGGAAAAACAAGAAGTGAGCTGATGAAGGCTGTTAGGAGGCTCTGGCGGCAATGCTGCCTGCTTGATGGAAATCTGAGTTAGTCGCTGGAGACCTGGATTCCAAGCTAAGATTGGTGAATCACAGTTAGTATTGGACAGAGACGGTTTCCATGGACTCCAACAACATAGCCCACTATCAGCACCTAGTGGAAACTCACTTAAATTACAGGCGCAAAAAAAAGAAAAGGCCAAAATGCAGAGAGCATCATTTTTTTCTTCCACTTTCCATTTCTCTTTGGTGGCGGTGACGCTGTGGGTTTGCGGGGGTGAGTGTGTGCACTCAAAGTCAGATATCTTCCACCTAGCTCTCCGCCTTATTTTCTGAGACACTCCTTACTAAACTTGGAGTTCACCCTTTTGGCTGGACTGGCTTGCTGGGAAACACACAGAATCCACATGTCTCTGCCCCACCCCTCCAGCCAAGCCCCGGGGTCACAAACACACCGCGATGACCGGCTTTTAGGTGGGTGCTGGGGATCGTAACTCAGATCCTTGTACTTGCACGGCAAACTCTTCACCCACTGAGCCATCTCTCCCGCCTTTGTTTTGCATTTCCTGCAGTGCTCTTAATTATCATACTTGGGAAATAGAGCGACAGGGCCAAAAAGTTCTCCATGATCTATTCAGATAATTTTCATTGTGTGGCTGTTCAGTGCGGGCTAGTTAGCTTTAACTGCCAACTTGACACACCTAAAATTACCTGAGAGTCTCAGTGAGATTGTCCACATTGAGTTGGCCTGAGAACATGCCAGTAGGTGATTGTCTTAATTAAGTTAATTAATATGGGAGGGCCCAGCCCTCTGTAGGCAGCACCATTCCCAAGGCAGGGGTTTATGAGCTGTGTAAGAAAGGAGAAAGCTAGCCCAAAGCACCCAAGTAAGGACATGATGGGTCTCTCTGCTCTTAACTGTGGATGTGGTGTGACTTAAGTTCCTGCCTTGTCTTCCCTTCAGTGATGGACTGAAAGCCAAATAAACCTCCCTCCCTGTAGGATGATTCTGGCAAGGTCAGGCAGGCTCCCAGCCTGCTGGCCTAGAACAAGCTAGAACCGATATTGAGCATGCGAGCACAGTGAACACTTCCCGGGATCGAACCTGGGCAGCTCCCAGGATAGCAGCCATCCAGGACCAATGAGAGCAATGAACTCATCAGGTGTTCAGGACCTACCAGAATGAAGCACGGTCAAATGACTAGATAAACACCTCCCCTAAGCCTGACAAAGTATAAATCCTGTTCCTTTCTAAGATTAAATGAGATTGTGGCTCCACTGTCTCCCAGGGTCTGTGATGTTGACTCTGGGCCTCCTTACCCCACCGCCCCCAAGGGACCCGGCCTGCTAGCCAACACCTGGAGCCCAAACAACACCTCCCCTGCGGTGTTTTTGTCAGGGTGACTTATCACAGCAACAGAAACTAGCACAGTGTGGTTGCACTTAAGAAACGGCCTCAGCTTCCAGTCTTAAACATAATATCTCATCCAATTAGCAAGCATATCTATGTGTGTTAGACTTTCAGACTGTCGAAATGCCTCGTTTAGTTACTTTTGCAGTACTGTGGCCAAGATGCCTAACAGAAACAACTTACAGGATGGTTTGTTGAGACTCATGGTTTTCAGAGGTTACACTATGGCATGGTGGGAGGGATGGCAGATCACAGATGTTCCCTCGCGGCAGTCAGGAAGCAGAGAGAACTGGCTTTCCCCTTCTTCCTCTGATATCCCAGCTGGGGCCTTGGTGCTTGGTACGAGATGGTGCTGCTATGCTGAGAGCAGATGTTCCCCCTCAGTTGCTGTCCCACAGTCAGCCCCCTCCAAAGCACCCTCATGACACACATTGGAAGTGTGCTTCACTGAGCTTTTAGGCATCCTCAGTGCAATCAAGTTCACAATCAAGATTAACCTTTACACTTTGTGATCAAGGATGATTAGAAGACTAAGGTTGACAGAAGTAAAATGATAGACTAAAACACTGTATTAAGAGGCACCATGTGTGTTCTCATCGTTCTTAACCATAACCTCGTGTTTGCTTCTGTTAATCCATTGTTGACTAAGCAATGGGCCATGAGGGCTTGATTCTTGTTTGTGGATCAGGAAACAATTTTTCTCTTAAGTATTCTGTAAGGACAAGCAAAATAAAAAAGACTACATCCTATCAAAGGTGAGTCTTCTGGGATATTAATAATAAGGCTTGGGCTTCATTAGTATTAACAAATTAGTATTAGCTGACGAGTGAAGGTAATATTTCTGCTTGCCGCCGTGTTGTGATCGTCCCTTCCAGAATGTTAATAACATTGGTTAAGTCCTCAGACTATCATCTTTTCCTTTAGCCATTTAGCTTAAGATTGCTATTTTTATCAAATGGGAAATGTCTTTTTTCATCACTGCTCAGAGAAACTGTTGGAATATCTATCTACTCATCTCAAAACCATTTGTCTGTTTTGTCCTCACCTAAGCCAAGTATATTGTGAATTGTAGCAGCTAGAAAAAGGATCTCACCAGGACTCGCCACCAAGCTTGGAGTCGGAGCAGGTTACATACATGGCTCCTGTGCCCTCATTTAAAGCATTCTCGTGTGGCTTGTGTAATCTGGTCTTTGGAAAATCCAGCACTATACCTATGAGCTTTGTCCTCAGTCTGTACCTAAAACTCTGACAGGGAAAGTGTTAGCTATCTTACTCAAAACAAAGCACAGGTCATGGTTTATTATACTCTTAGTCTACAGAACACTGAGTTAAAAATTCCTATAAGGTACCTAAATAAAGTATAAAATCAAAGATAGAGCAAACAGATGGTCCACAATAAAGAAGGCCTGGACTAATTTTGACTTCTGAGGTACTTACTCTTTGTAAATGCTAATGCTGTGTTTCAACTAAAGTAGGTGAAAATTGACCATGGGGTGGGTAAAATAGTATTTCTGGTGGTCTGTGGAGGTGTTTCAGGAGATATTAGCATTTGAATCAGGCTAGATAAAGACTATATGCCTCACCAATGTGGAAAATCATTTTCTTATTCATTAATTCCCACATAGAACCAAACAGCAGAGGAAGAGCGGTATCTTTGTCTTCTGGAGCTAGGATATCTATCTTCCGCCCTTCAAGGATCAGGTGTTGACCCTCAAGCCTTCAGACTCAGGCTGAACTATACCACCAGGTCTCCGGCTCTCCAGCTTGCAGACCATAGATGATGGGACTTCTCAGCCTCCTTAATTATATGAGACAGTTTCCCTAACTGACACCTTCTTATATAGCTTAACTATTATCCTTCTGCTCCCATGTCATTGAAGACTCCCAATACACCTATGTTACAGAAACTATTTCAGTGACACTACAGTGAAAGATGTTCTGAGGACTGTAGTCATCTCTCACTTTTAGAGCCTAACTACTGATTAACTGAATGGCCAGAAAATCATTAGTAACCACGGTCTATTAAACTAGCCGACACTGAGCACGGGAAGGTGTGCGCCCTGCCATAAACTGTCTGTGGGAGTATAATTGGCACAATGATCCTGAAATACAGAATATTCTGGAGTTATGTGGAAATGTGGGCTTCCAGCAAGAGAATCTGTATTAATAGCAGCAGCTCAATCCAAACGCTTCAATAAAATTTGAAAGCTCACAGCGTAATATAAACTAGACAGCACTAAATAGACTTGGTGGATTATTTTTTCAAAAGAGGACATGAAGCTAGGAGGTGGAGGGGAGAGGGACTTCCAGGAGTAGTTGGATGGAGAAATGGTGAGGGGGTGGATATGATCATATTTCCTATATACACGTATAAAGTGCTCAAAGAATAGAAAAATCCCTATCGATGAACTGCTCAAAGATGACATAGGAACCTCTAGGCATCAACCAGTACCACCGAAAATTTGAAAAGAATGAGAAGAGGGCTAAATGCAGTTGGGAAAACAAGGCACTGAATTATTACTTTACACTGCTAGTAAAGGGTTAAATCCAGAAGATACTTCCATTTACCACGCAGATTCGCAGTCTATAAATATTTAATTGTGTGGAAGTGCAAGTTCACTCTCAGCAGATTCAAACTCACTCCTAACCATGTGCTCAGGAAGCATCTCCTGGGTAGTTCGTAAGAATTCCCCCTCAAACATCATGACCCCAGAAGGTGTTTCATGTTTTCAAGTGCAAACCCCTAAACCAAACGCTGTGCGTAGGTTTCCCTTGACGATTTTTTTTCTTTGTTGTAACGTTTATTATGTGAAAACAGGTTCATTTACCTAGAATTTGTAATACATATGCCAGGTTTAATAATAATTAACTCAGCCCCTGTGACCACACCTGATTTAAGTTTCACTTAACGCACCAGAAAACGTTGATTGTTGCTGTACTTGCTTTCTCTCAGTAAATCTACAGGTGGAAGAAAGAGAGGGAAAAATATTTATTTATATATAGAGGGGGGTGGGGGAGAGAGAGTCATATATAAAATATATTTTTACTTCTGAGCCATTGTAATGGTGAATTTTTTTGCTTTTCCTTAGCTGGGTGAAATATTGCCCGTACAGTTGGAAAAATTCTGTTTAAGATAGGTCTGTGAAGGTGTTTCTGTATGAGATTAGCATTTAAATAAGCAGACTGGGTAAAGCATATACATATGTGTGTAGGGAGAGAGAGAGAGGGAGAGAGAAAGAGAAAGAGAGAGGGAAAGAGAGAGAGAGAGAGAGAGAGAGATCCTAGCAGATTTATTCCTAGAAAAGCTAGGTGAATTTGAGTTTTATCATGCACAGTAACAGGTAAGGCATATTTCTGAAAAGCATTTACTACAGTTATCAAAAGAAAATTTTTGAGCAATATTCTCCAACTTGAAATTGTCCAGAAAGGCAGATCTGGGCAGTGTAAGGGCACCAAAGGCAGCCAGACCAAGCAGGCAGGCTAGCAAAGGGCAAGCTAGGTGCCAACTTCAAAAGCATATAGGTGAAAACCAGCCACATGTTTTTATTTTGTACAGGACATTAGCCCCTAAGTTCAAATCGCCGTACTCCAAACAAGGTAAAGATCAGCTACTTTAAGAGACATGCTAGAGCCCAAAGAAATAAAGTCTTATTACAGTATGGAGTTTTCTTTGGGTTTTTTTCCCCACATAGTCTTTACTAAAACTACCTTACAAATAAATGGTTTCAGTGGAAGTCCCCATATAGGATTGTTCCCAGGATCTTAAACATAGTTTTTTGATTCATATCTGACCACTTGGCTCAAGTTATATAAATAAAATATTAGCTTTTGGAAACTGGAAATAAGATTAAGATCTTAGAAGTTGGTTAACGGGTACAAGAAAACAGCAGGTGGGAGGAATCACTCTATGTGCCTTAGCACAGGAAGAGGATGATTGATTACAATTCATTGAATATTTTAGCAGAGCTAGTTGAAAGTATTGGTTTTAACGTGTTCACCACACAGAGATGATATTTGTATGCCTGGAGTAATAAATAGATCAATTACCTTGATCTGACTTTATATTACATACGTGTATTAAAATTCCATGTTGTGTCTTATAAATATAAATATTTGCTATGTGTCCATTGAAAATATACTAGAAATAAAGTAACTAAAGTTTTTTTAAATACTAAGATTGCTCTCTGAATGGGGGGAGGGGTTGGCACTAATTATTTTCAGTCATATACTAGTTGCCCATTGAAATACGAACATAAAACCTGATAGATTAAACAGTGAATATATCATCTCACACTTTCTGGAGATTAAGAATTCAGGAGAGGCTTAGCTGTACCGTTCTGGCTCAGTGTCTCTCAGGAGGTCAGCTGGGCCTACAGTCATTTGAAGGTTTGATTGGTGCAGAGCAATCTACTTCTGAAGAAGAGAGCCGCCGGGAGGAGGCCTTAGTACAAAGACCTCTTGGGCGCCCTCCTGACGTGGCTTCCCCAAGAAAGATGAGAGGAAGCCACATACACTGTATATACAGTCTCAGGAATCACAAACCATCCCTGTGAGGCATTCTACCTCACGGAAAGTAAGTCAGCATGTCTAGCCCACACTTAATGGGAGGAAAAGCTGACTCCGCCTTTTTCTTTATTTGTATGTTTGTTTGAGATAGGGTCTCATGTACCTTAGACTAGACCTAGGCGAGGATGACTTTCTTATCCTCCTGCCTCTACCTCCCAAGTGCTGGAATCACAAGCATGTTGCACCTCCCCTGACTAGGTCCCATCTTTTTTTTTTTCTTTTTTGGTTGGTTGGTTTTGGTTTTTTGAAACAGGGTCTCCCTATAGCTAAAGCTGGCCTGGATCTTGTGATGCAGACCAGGCTGGCCTCGATCTCACCGTGATCTGCCTGCCCCTGCCTTCTGAGTGCTGGGATTAAAGGCATGACCGCCATGCCCTGCGTAGGTGCCACCTTTTGAATAAAGAACTTCCAGATGGTTCTGGTTCTGCATGTCTGTAATCACATCACTGGAGAGGCTGAGGCAGAAGAATCTCAAGTTCAAAGGCAACCTGGGTTATACAACAAGACTCTGTCTCCAAATACATTATTAAGGATTTTGAGAACATATTTTTTTAAATTCACCACCAAAGCAGAGACATAGAGAGAAACAGAAATGAGATAGCAATGCCTGGGCTTCTGTGGCTCACTGATGAGACCCACACTACTGGTGTTTTATAAAATAGAACTTTTTATTTTTTGTACATTTTTATTAAATTTGTGTGTATTTCATACACAACATCTTAATCATCTTTGTGCCTCTCCCCATCCGTGCCCTCCCACGCCCCCCACAGGAGTTCATGCATTCTGTCATTTTTGTTGAGGCCTATTGAGTCAAGTTGGTGTCCTAGACATATCTTGGTACAAGTTCATCCACTGAGGTCTAGATAGGTCAGCCTACCTAGAGTCACATCTTTAAAGATCAGCTCTTCCTCATTCAATATAAAATAGTATTTTGATGCCAGGTATGGTGGTACAATCCTTTAATTTCAGCACTCAGGAGGCAGAGACTGGTGAATCTCTATGAAATCAAGACCAGCCTGGTCTACATAGCAAGTTCCTGGCCAGCTGAGACTGCATGGCTACCCTGTCTCATAAAGAAAAATATTTTTTTTAATTAAATAGAACTCTCTTCTTAAAATGCATTTCCTTCGCTAAGATATATTGAACCCCTTTTATTTACCTTCCAACTCATAAAACCTAAATCACCAGATGGATTCCTTCCTCCAGTTAAAAGCTTTGGCATTTCTGGTGACTCTGCTCAGGCCACATTGCTCACTAGTGGCACTGATTTTTGCACTAGACACTCCGGTCATTTATCCCTCCCCCAGATGCTCACACTCACCAAAGCTTTCAAGGACCACAGCTGCCCTGTTACTGATCATTCCAAACTGCTGAGTCTCTGCTGAGCACTACGTGAAGAAAAAAAAACAGAGAAACATGAAGGAGGAATGGAATGTCACCCTGAGAGCACTCTGTCTGAGTCGTACATGTGCAGGACTTCTGAAAGACACATCCTGAAAGTCCGAGTTCAAAGACGTACAGAAGTGACCCTTGCTACTGAAGTGACCCTCCATAGTGCTCTATGAAGAGAAAACAATAGTGTCTAATGAATGACTTTAGTCATATCTGTTGTTTTCTTTTGTTTTTATTGTTGTTGTTGTTTGGGGTTTTGTTGTTGAGACAGGGTCTCCCCATAGCTACAGCTGACCTGGAACTCCCTATGTAGACCAGACTGGCCTCAAACTCACAGAAATCCACCTGCCTCTGCCTCCCAAGTGCTGGGATTAAAGGCATGCGCCACCATGTCCAGCAGTCATGTCTTTTTTTAATTTTTATTTTTATTTCACATATATGTGTTTTGCTTGCATATATGTAAGTGTTCCACATGTGTGCAATGCCTGCAGAGGCCAAAAGAGGGTGTCATATCTCTTAGACTGGAGTTATGGATGGTTGTTAGCTGCCATGTAGACACTGGGAACTGAACCCAGGTCCTCTGCAAGAGCAGTCAATGCTCTTAACTGCTGAGCCATTTCTCCAGTCAGTCAGTCAGTCATATCTTAAATGCATCTTCACCTACTTTCAACTTCCTCATTAAAATATATTAACCAGAGGATAAGAAGTCCCTAAACTCAACTAGTGCAACAGTCCGGGAGCAATAGCAGTTACGTTCCTGATGTTAGAAGTAAACCTTCCTAGTGGAACTAACCTGTCAATTCTAGGGTGACTGAAAAGGTGATTAGATATTAAGTGATTTGTCAATGTTGGATTTGCTCTGTCCAAATCAAAGAGCTATTTCTAAGAGATGTAGGGATTTGGTCAACTGAAAAGGTCCGGTTTAGGACAGAACAGGAAAATCACTTCTCCACTAAAAACTATTTCTCAGGTGGAAAGGTGCTAATATATATTTATAACTATACTCCTGTGGTGTTGCTGGCAATATGCAAAGTATTTCTACAATCCCCACAAATCTATAGAATGTATATTTGGGATGAATAATGAAGAGCCTTAATCAAAGCCAGTACAACCCAGCTTCTGGAAACAGGCTTCTGGAAGCCCACAACTGGACCTCTCACCAGAGACTGTCCTCAGCTCTAAGGAACTGCATCATGCAGCGTCTTACCTCCCAGGGAGTGGTACTCAGCCAACTACTGACTGAGGTCGGTTCAAAAGCTTTCCTTCATTTCCAACTGGAGACATCCCCATGGGCCACCCCAGCTCTGGGCATTCTACCCAAGTTCTAGAAGCCTCAGCGGCAACCACACTGCAGATCAACTTACTCTCACCCCGTCCTGCAACTCTCACTTCTGTGTAAGTGCTGCTGCTCCTCAGTGAACAAATTTCTGCTTGCAATGCCTCATCTCAAAGCTTGTTTCTAAGAGTCCGACTCAAAATGGTATTGTCATCTTGATTATGGCAATGATAAAACTGAGCCACAGAGAATTTATCAAACTACCGAAGGTCACACAGATGAAATGAAGCTCTGATTTGAGTCTGCTGCCTTCAACAGTGGCTCTGCAGGCTGCAGAGAGCTTGCCCTAGGTAGGATATCTACATCACGCCTCTCCCATCCAGGCCTCAAGGGCCATTACAAAAGAGAGGGAACAAAGATTTTATAAGAGCCATGGATGGAAGATCACCAGTAAACAGAGTTTTCCCAGGTGGCTGGGAACTTGCTCAGATGAAGTCACAAAAATGGTTACAGCTTGCACGAGACCCATGAGAACTCACACCAAACAAAAAACCAGAATAAAAGTGAGAAAATGGGTTAGAATCCCCAACCTAAGCTGAGGAGCTATTGGCAACTGCTGACTACTAGGAGGAGAGTTGGTTTTCTTTAAAAGACTGATGTCAGATAGGTTGACAGGCTCCAGAGGATGCACAGTGAAGGATATCAGGGGAAACAAACTTGGCTGGACAGGCCTTAACAGATATGATAGAACGCATGAAGTCTGATGCGGGGACGAAGGGAGAGTAAATCTGGGAAATATGATCAAGATAAACTGTTTGAAATTCAATTAAAAAATCATCTTTTTAAAAGCGGGTCCCAAATCGTCTCTTATAATCATACATTCCTTTTTCTATTTTCCAATTTCCTCAGTCTGCACTGCAGACTCGAGAATTCTTCCCATTGGGATGGTTATTTTTGCCTTTCTTGGAGTAGTCAGTATGAAGTTGCTTTGTAGCTCGGTCTCCATGCGTCTAGACAATGTGAGTCTCTTCCTTAAAGGATCCTGCTCTATAGAAATGGGGAAAATTGTTTCTGCCCTGCACTTGGAGGTCCTCCCTGAGATTCTGCCTGCTGTCAGTGTAGCCACCCCTACCTTCCTTGGAAGCTGCTTAGTACACATACAGCCTCACCAGAAAGACCCAAGAAAACTTCTGTTTGTGCTGTCCATCACTGTAAGCTATCTCTGGGTACCCCAGGTACACTAAGGTCAGAAAGCAGATATAAAGCAGAGCCAGTCAGCATGCAAACGAATGTCTAGTCCCCGATTCTATGAGCACATCCAAGTCTGAGCCACAGGGATCAGGATCAGTGGTGTCTGGGGAGCCACAGACACACTGAGTGAGGGACATGTCTCCAGACTTTGCATTTCTAACATAACAACCTGCAGAGTGATTTATTAGACCGACTTCATGGATCTATATCAGACAAATCTCACCTTCACATTAGAATCAACAGCCCCAGAAATTTTATACATAGATAGATAGATATAGATATAGATATGCTTTTTATGGCTGTCTTCATGAACCAATGTGCTAGAAAAATACTAGATTTTTCTATATAGAACAGGGAAAGAGGTGTTATTGAATGCCGTTACCTCCATTTTGAAATCTATCAATTGTTTTTCATTTCTTTTTAAAGTGCAAAAGGAGTCGTGCCAATATCAAGTTTTCAGACTATACCAAAGAACAGAATGGATAAGTTTTGTCTTTTAGTCCTATCTCAAATGCTCCTTTCTGGGCTGTTAGCACTGCTTAACAATCTGGAGCATGTTCTTGCAGAATTGTCTGTACATACACAGCTCCACATATACACAGCCACACGAATACACACAAGCATACCTGCAGAGCTGTAACATAAATGCAACGGCATTGCACGGCTTGCTCAGTGTCTTCTGTGGTCTGGAGTGATATATGGATTTCCTGTCTGATCTGCACAACCCAGTGCCATGTGATCATCAACAGCACTGGTGATAAAGGCCATGAACAGTTTCAAGTACTTCCTGGGTGTTAACACATCTCCTCTTCATGCTTGGCTTATAGATAAGGAAACTGTGACCCATTGGAACTTTCACTAATGCTACTCACATAGAGAGTGACAAGGCAGGGATTTGAACTTGAACAGTTTTCCAGAAGAGTCTTCTTCTGCATTGAGGAGCATCTCTGGAACCAGTCACCAAGGATCTGGAAGAAGATGCTCTAGATGCTCCTAAGGCAGGCTGGCAACTCTTGACAAGGTCTGTCTCCAAATCCTGATTCCCAGATGCCCATGGCAAAGAATCAGGAGCATAATCGGTACCTGTTTCCCCGGGGTAGAGTTGTCATGGCCACAGGCTATAAGAGGGAACATCTTTGAGGTTTAGTCTCAGAAATAAAAGTTGATAAAAGACCTCAACAACTATATATTTTAGAGACAAATATATAAACCTTGGATTTTTATTATAACATGGAGGATCATCAGAACTTAAGAAAGTCTTCTGTTTATGAACCCAGGAGCCATTTAGCCAATGGTGTGCAGATAATGAATGATGGAGAATGGACGATGTATTTCTAGATGCAGGGATGGAGGGGTGGACAAATGACAAGACAAATGAAGAAGAGGTAAGCGAGAGACGCTGTGTCCCAGAAACCCTCAATGACTGTTGATCCTGGTCCTGAGTCCACAGTGCTCTTTCAGTTCTGCAGCACTTGTTTTATTGACTGTGAAGTTTGAGGGTATATTCGTTACTTTTCTGATAAGATACCATGATCAAGGCAACTTCTAGAAGAAAGTTTATTTTGGTTTATGGTCCCAGAGGGATAAGAGTGTACTGTGGTGGGAAGGCGTGGCAGCAGGTAGAAGGCTTGGCAGAAGCAATAGGAAGCTGAGAGCTCACATCCTGAGCCACAAACAGGGAGCAAAGGGAGCAAAACCAGAAGTGGGGCAAAGCTATGCACTCTCAAAGCCCACACCTAGTGATGTGCTTCCTCCAGCAAGGCTACAGCTCCTAAAGAATCCACAACCTCCCAAACACCACCAACACGAATACTTGAGCCTATGAGGGGATAGAACTCATTCAGACCACCACAAATCAGTACCACACGGGCCTCCTGATCCTTGCTACCCAAAGAACACATTTCTGCCAGTCAGTTCTCTGTTTGATCTTTATCTCGTTCCTTCCTATAAGCCCTCTTTCTGACTTTGTTCATCCTCTTAATTTCTCTTTATTAACTTTTCAGGTTTTTCCTGTGGTAGCCCCTCCTACTGTGCCCATCTCTTCCTGCCTTCCCAATGTACCAGCATTGACCACCTGGGGTATGTTTCCACCACTTTATCACACCCACAGAAACATTCATAAACATATGATCATGTGTAGAAAGGCTTTTTTGGTTGTGTTTATAAACAGAATTATATACACTCCTTTTTATGAGTAAGTAGTCTTCCCTTGTGTGAAGTAACCACAGTTTGTTTATATTTAATCTTTTTAATGTCTGCAATGTATTTCATAGAACATATATAGGCTATCTTATATCAAGGCACATTCAGGCTGGGCTCCAATTCTTCCCCCAAAGAAATAAGTTTATAATAAACATCCTTGAAAGTCTATCTTCACACAAAGATGCTTCTGTTTACATAAACCGGTTCTTAAATGTAGGGTTGCTAGGCAAGGAATGTGTGTGGTGTATTTCTAAGTTATTTAAATGTTTCCAGGATTGCTTGCTGCCATGTAAATTGTCCTCCTCCAGAAGGATATGGAAGCATTTCTTTCCTAACATTTTTGTCACTGTGAGATAGCTCCCTGTCTTCATTCCTTTTCCAGCTTAATAAGTTAAAAACTACTCTCTCATCTCAGTTTCAGTGCTTCTCTCTGAGCACCCCCTGAGCACCCATCAGCCACTGGGATGCCAGCTTTTGGGAGTGGCCTCTGGGAGCCTCTGCCTTCTTTTCTGTTGACCCACTATCTCTTTCTTCTCAGCTCAGGGCCAATCATTGCATATTAAGACATGCTTTTTAGATCTTCTTTCTTTTTATAAATATTTCCATTAATTCCTTGAGAACTTCATACAATGTGTTTTTATTATGTTCGTGCTCCCCCTAACTCCTCCCAGATCCACCTGAACCTCCCCACTGTTCCTCCCACTTCATGTCCTCTTTGACTTTTAATAACCTATCAAATCCAGTTTGTGCTGCCCATAGTCTGTGTACCACAAAAATACCTCCGGTTAATCTGTGACTTTGGGGGGGTTTATTGTTTGGGTTTTAGATTTTCTACTTTGATTTTTCTTTTTTTTAAATATTTTATTTATTCTTTTTATGTGTATGAGTGTATTGCCAGCATGTATGTATGTACACCTGTGTCATACAATGCCATGGATGTCAGAAGAGGGCATCAGATCCCCTGGAACTGCAGTTGCAGATGTTTGTTAGCTGCCCTGTGGGTACTGAGAATGGAACCAGGTCCTCTGCAAGAGCAGCCAGTGCTCTGAACTGCTGAGCCATTTCGTAAGCCACAGATTTTTCATTTATTTTTAATTGACAAAATTTATATATATATATATGGTATACAATATGTTTTGATTTTGATTTTTTTCTTTTTATATGCTTATTGGTTGCTTTTGTTTCATGTGATTGCATGACTTTTTCTTTTGAATTAATTAACTTGTTTATTAATTTATTTGAGAGGACACACGTGCGACAGAAAACAGCTTGCTAGAATCAGTTCTTCCCTTCACCATTAGGGTCTCGAGGATCGAAGGCAAGTGATCGGGCTTAGCAGAAAACATCTTTACCCACTGAGCCATCTCACCAGTATGAGTCTGTTTTTTTCTTCATGGGTTCGGGGTTTGTAGTATTATTTGGTTAGAGAATCACCCTAAACTGTCCAAATGATTTTTTTCAGGGTGGGGAGGGGGGTGTGGAGAGATGGCTCAGTGGGTAAAGTGCTTGCTGTGCAAGCATGACAACCTGCGATGAGATTCTCAGGACCCATGTAAAAAGTCAGGCACGGTGTTGTACACCTGTGATATTGGCACTGGGCAGCCCCGACAGGAAGTTCCCCTGGGCTCTAACCAGCCCATCTAGCCGACGGTGAACTCCAGGTTCAGGAAGGGATCCTTATGTCAAAACATAACATAGAAAGTGACAGAAGAAGACAGCCAGTGTCAACCTCTAGTCTCCAATGTGCACTCGGGGGTACACACACTCCCATGCGTGTATGCACACAGAAACCACACATGCACAAATCAAATCAAAGAAAGGGTTCCAATACAAATACTGTAGAGATCAACTCTTGTCTTCCCTATCACTGTCCTCCACATAATGAGACTGGGGCTTGGGAGACTTACACAACCCATCCAAGGATCTGCATCAAAGGATACAGAAATCCACAGCCACGATAGGAACCTGGAGAAGCTTACTACTATACCATAATCTCTCTTTTGTCAGTTCCTGAAAATGCCAAACTGTCCTTATGGTAGGTATATTGTCCTTGACCTGCTGGACAGTCTAAGAGGAGAAAAGCCTCCCAAATGAATGACAAAGAAAAGATGGGAATAAGAGTCCATTGCTGCTGGGGATATGCTCTGCAGTCCCAATACTAAGCCTACAGCTTTAGACAACAGCATGTAGCTGTATGTGAGCTCTTGGGAAAGAAAAGGAAGCTACTCATGATGTACGAAGTGGGACTAGCTCAGGCTTTGGAAACAGATAGACCTAGGGGAACACAGTTCCACCTCCAACTAGCTGAGTGACATGAGCCAGATTACAAAACTTCTCTGAGTTCTAGCTGTCTCATAGGTAAGATGACAACAATGTGTCTATCTTTCAGAGATGACATTAGGATCTTCAAAGAAATTCCTCTCATGATGCTTGACACGTAGTAGGTGCTTCTGAAATATACTTTCCCTTCAGTCTAATTCACACACTCAATCAGGCAGATTAGAGGACAGCTGACCTTGAGAATGGTACTGTCTTTGAAATTAAGGAAGCACAGTTCAGAACCCAGAAACCTGGAGGCCCCATCTCCTCATGGAGCTGTGCTGCAGGCATGATGACAGCTGGCGTTCACCTAGGGGTAAGCACTGTGTTCACATACTGTCTTCACAGCATAACATAGGTGCTGTTATTGTTCACATTCA
This sequence comes from Eospalax fontanierii, assembly GCA_035773235.1. Taxonomy (NCBI): domain Eukaryota; kingdom Metazoa; phylum Chordata; class Mammalia; order Rodentia; family Spalacidae; genus Eospalax; species Eospalax fontanierii. Next base: position 49,538,447 of record CM069546.1, on the reverse strand, counting down.
CAGTCAGAGAAACTGAGCTGTAGAGATTAATTAACCCACTGAGGATCGCAGAGGAAATGGCAGAGCTTGGATCTGAACCCAGAAGCATCATTATTCCTAGCCACCTCGTGCTATACTCTGGTATATGACAGTGCATACCTGCCAGCTGTACCATTTGATGTCTTCCTAAAAGCAATGTCAAAGACTTATGATTAGATCAGGGTGGTAAAAATGGTGAGCTAGGGTCAGAGAACTAGCTCAAGTACAGAGGGTGAAGATTAGGTTATAAAGACCACAGTTGGCAAAGAAGGTCATCCTATGGTGTGTTCTCTGCTGAGAGTTCACGGCTCTCCACTTTCATTTCAAGCCACTGGACAGGTCTCTTCCTGTGGAATAAATCAGTCTCTACTGTCAGGGTATTTCGGATGCAGACCTGTAAATCTCCCACAGCTAAATTAACACAAAGGTAATCTGTTTGAAGGGGTTACCGGGATGCCCACAGAGCCGAAAGAAACACGAACAACCATGGGAAGCCTCCGAGTTGGAACCACTCCAGACAGCAGGGTAACAAGAATAGTGACCAATCCCACTGGAACTTACCACGGAGATGGATAAGTTCCTGTCCCAAGTCACTCCTCAAGATTCCAAAGAGAGCACCTGATCAGACCAGCCTGGGGCTCATGCCCATGCTTTGGCAGGAGGAAGGGGTGGTATGAAGACGCTGTCAATAACCTACATCTTCCTGGTTCACTGAGTTTGCTTGCTAGACAGTTGATGGCACACTGATGGCTTCTCATCTCTGGATGCTGGGTCTGCTTTCTACTCTCTAACAACAAAATGGATCTCAGCAGATTCCCCGCCTCCTTCGCCTCCAATGGGATGACGGTAATGCATGGTCTTTCTACCAGTTTTTCTACTCTTAGATGGGTTTTGTTGTCATAACTCACCTTGAACTGTTCTAGCTCTCCCTTCCTCTCCTACCCTTTTCTGTTTCACTTTCCAAAATTACATCCCAAGTAAACTCCCAGGACTCAAATGTTTTCCCCCTGCACCTGCCTTGGTAATTGTAGTTAGTCCCCAAAGGTTCAAATGCTAAAAGTTTGGTGCCCAGAGCAACAGTCCTGAAAGGTGGTGGGACCTTAAGAGGTGCAGCCTCATAAGGAGCAATTGTATCATAAATACTGTCTTGAAGAGATTAATACTGGTCTTGCAGGAATGAAATTCTTTGTATAAGAATAGTCTGTACAAGCGTGATCCTGGTCCCTTCCTGCACTCCCATCTGCTGCCAGGATGTGGCCTTTCTGTATGTATCTGCCCTTCCCTCCAACTTCTCTACCATTCTGTGGCATGACAAGGTGGCCTTGACCAGAGACAACACAGATGCGATGCAACTGCCTAATGTTAGACTTCCAATTCCTAAAATTTTGAGCTAAATGAACCTCTTCTCTATGTAAAGTAACTTGCCTACTGCATTTGAATGGCACAAAATAAAGAGTGTAAATTAAGTCAAGTCTGTATTTAAGAGCACAGTATTCACCGGGGAAACTTTTTCCGAAAGAAAATTCAGGTTACTATTCGGAAAGAAAATAGGTTTGTCAAAAAAAAAAAGAAAAAGAAAAAGGTTTCCATCCCATTCAGGTAGGTCTTGGCTTTTTCTGTGTAGACATCCCACTTTAGAATCACTACCAAAAGTTTTGTCTGTCCTCAAAGTCAGTATGAATCAATTCTTCTTCTAAATCCTCAAGGCTAGAGCTGAGATACTGAAAGTCAAGTCTGAAAAAGACACTTAAGTGCACAATGGGAGGGCCCTATGAGGCTGTAAATCAGGCAGTATTACTACTGTCACTGAAAGCAAGTAGGAATAGATCTGTCTCTCTCATTCTCTGTGAAGAGTAGACATCGAATTGTTCATCGTCATGCAGACCTCAGATCACTCTGAGGCACGTCCTGGGTACCGAGTAGCCTGAGAGAACGTCTAGCCTTGAAGGCCATTCAAAGCACTGGATGCATGCACGAATTCATTCCAATGAGATCAGGGCCATAAAACCTGGACCCAAGGCACCATACTCTGAAACTTACAGGAATTCAGGGGAAGTCTGTCCTCCCTTCTGCCTTCTCCCAAGGCATAAAGGCTGAAGGTCGTAGACAGACACCTGAAGAAATCTCTGACCCAACCTAAGAGAATTCAGAGTGCCACCTGCATACCTGGCCCTCAGTATGTGAAATGTTAACGGAACTGGTCCCAGACAGACCTACAAACAAGTCATTGTAGCTTATCAGGGCCTTAGCTGGAGGCTCTGTTTCTATCATTCAACAAAGAGTGGATTAAAAATACTGTGGCAGGTAAATTCCAGAAAGTTTCCAAATTTAAAAATTCAAACATGCTGCATTTGAAGAACTATCCTGAGTATACACAGGTTGAAGTGATTTGTGGGTACACCCCACTGCAGCCCCCTCCCCCATAGATCCTCGCTGGCTCTCTGGGGTTCATTGTCTGAGCTTTGTTCTCCTTGAAGTTTGTTCCTGTAATGCATAGTTCAGCCTATGATGGCTGTGCCTCTACTGATTATATGCAGACTTTTTTTACTGTCATTATCCTAAACAATACAGCATAACAACTATTTATATAGAATTTACATTGCATTATGTATAATAAATAATCTAAAAATGATTTAAAGTACATAGGAGGATATACATAGGTTAGATGCAAATATTACACTGTTTTATATAGAGAACTTAAACATCTGCAGATTTTGGTGTCTGTGGAAGATCCTAGAACCAATCCCCTGCAAATATCAGGGACAACAGTATATAGTATTCACTTATTCATAAACATGCACTGAGATGTATTCATGTGATATCTCTATTAATTTCTTGTTTGTGCTGGTCTTGTGTGTTAGTTAACTTTTGCCTCACTGTGAATCTGACAGACGTAACTTAAGGGAGGAAAGATGTATTTGGGCTCACAGTTTCAGGGAGTTCAGTCCACCAGAGTGAGAAGGCATGGTGAAACAGCACATTCCAGTAATAGCTGTTCACAAGCCAGGAAGCAGACTCCAGAACCAGGAGCTGGAGTCACCTCGGTCCCAACCCTACCTGCTTCCACCAGCCGGTTCCCACCTCCCACAGGCTCCACAGTCTTCAAAACAGTGTGGTAAGCTGGGCATCCTGTGTTCAGAGAATGAACCTATGGGCAACATTTCAGATTCAAACCAGATCCACTGGAGTAGGTCTGTGTGAGCTGTATTTATCTCCCCTTTCTCAGGGTGCCCTGGGCGGGCACCTAGGACAGCTCAGAAAAGCAGGAAAGCCAGCCCAGCCACAAAGTACATTCCAAGCTTCTGTGTGCATCAGCACCACTCACATCTGGTGGTCAAAGTAATGTATAATACCATTACAAGGGAGAAGATGAGGCCAGTGATGTAACCAGACGCAGCCTGAGCAATGGGAGACAGGCAGCCCGAGAAGCTCACAGGTAAAGAGCATTCCGTACACAGTTGTTAGGAAAGGGGAAATAAAAAAAGGGACACTGCAAGCCTAAGAGGCACATCTACAATGCAGCCTCTACACCTAAGACTCACGGAATACAGAACAAGCGTACAGAGAACACTACTGCGTCTTCTCATCTCTCATCAATGAACCTCCCTTATGCAAAAGAGGGCCAGGAACACAAAAGGCCTACAAGTCCCCAGACTTCCCTCAATGTAAGCTCATCCACTGGAGTCTAGTCAGCCCATCTACAGCCCCTCTCTTCAAGAAGATCAGTTCTTCCTCATGTATCAGTACTCATCCGTGAACAATTCTTTGACCAAGACTGGAGTCTGCTGCCCATTTCCACAGTTCTGTGCTGGGTTTTCTTGCTTGAGTGTGTGTGGGTCTCATGGAGGCTCATGCGCGCAGGTCCCCGGAGCTCGTAGGACTCTGTGTCCACGCGGGCATGCACCTCCTCCCCGGCTCTTACAACCTTTCGACCCCCCCTTCCACAATGGCCCCTGATGCTCAGGTGGGTGGAGTCTAATATGAGTCCTCTCCCACACTCTGGAGACTCTACACTTTGGTGGTTTGTGACCTTTTGGGTCCCTGGCCCTCTGTTGGTTGGGTGTGGTAGCACACACCTTTAATCTCAGCATTTAGGAGTCAGAGGCAGGCAGATCTCTCTGAGTTCAAGAACTGCCTGGTCTACATAGCAAGTTCCTAACCATCTGGGGCTACAAGGAGACCCTGTCTCAAAGAGACCTAAGTAAATAAATGTTTTTAAAAGAGAATAATTATAAGCAACAAATAAGAACAGAAACCAGGTCATAGGACAGTACAAGGGTAAGAACGTAGTTGTTACAGTGTAGACACATGTATTCTGGATTTGACTGGAGACGAAATGTGAGGGGGAATAAAGAGAAAGTGCTGTGCTGGTCTCACATTTGTACATGCTTTCCTCACCAGATCTTCGCAGGGCTGACTCCTCCTATCATTCGGCTCTCAGCTGACCTACTACCTCCTCAAAGTAGTCCTGAGTCCCCCGCCCCTATCCAAAGCATCCCTACCCAACCCACATTACTATGCAACACACACTATTATCTGCATTGCATCTGTTAGGATCCGTACTTTTCTTTGCTTTTGTGCTTACTGTCTGTCCCCCTCGCTAGAAGGCACTCAGGTGCCATTTGTATCCTATTCATTGCCTCTCTTGCATTTTCAGAAGTCTCTAGAACATGACAAGAGTTCAAAATAATCATGGCATAGATGGCTCAGTAGATGAAGTTGGAAACACTGAAGAAGGAAAGAAGGTGCTGGTACTAAAAGAGAAGGTAGAGAAAGGAAATGAGTGGAAGCCATGAGAAGAAAACATCCGAGGGCGAGCTTGACAGGAGCAGGAGAGACATAAATAAGAAAGAGGAAAAGAACCTTGAGCAGGAACTGCGCTGGGAATCAAAGGGTTCAAATCAGGCGCTACTGCCTTGGAGCAATTGTTTGGCCAGAGTGATGCAGGGGAACAATGCTTAACAAGGATCTTGGGTCTCATTTGAATTCCTGTATCCATCAAAACCTGACCAGGAGGCATGAAGTTGGAAATTGCTGCCCATTTTGCATTCCCCCTCTGTGCTGGAAACTATTACCATGATAGCTTGGAACTAGCCCTGTAGGAATAGAAAGGTCAGAAGACAAGCTGCTTCTTGTAAATAAATAATAATAAATTACCATGTTTGAATATTCTCAAGATCCCTCTGTGGTTTGTAGTGCCAGTCTGGATTAGGGTTCTTAGTGACATTCCAGGACCCTGGGTCTCCAAGGTCCTGTGTGCCTATTACATTTTAATTCTGGAAAATTACTGCCTATGAGCCAACTATTCTTTTTCTCCTTGTGAGATTCCTATTGGAATTCTAATTCCACAAGTCTTCCCTTTCTTCTATAGATGTGTTTCTCCCTAGTACTCTCTGGGAGAGTTCATGGACTGATTCCTTCACTTCACTAATTTGTTCTTTAGCTCTGTTCATTCTGCAATCTGATATATCCATAGGCAAGACATTTTTCATTTTTAACAGTATATTTCATGCTTCAAATGTCTAAATGGCTCAACATTCCTTATTGGTATTTCATGCTCTGAAGAACTTATTTCTTTCAGGATATTTACCTGATTTTAATTTTTAAAATTCTACCTGGCATTACTTTTATTTCTGTGACAAAAAACATCCTTTTCTTGGTGTTTTGATAGTTTCCCCCGTCAATTCATCTTCCACCGGAACTATTTGATACTTTAGCTGTGATGAAAAGGACGGAGAGCAGAGGGGTTGATGGCAAAGCCCTGGCCCTTCTTTATACTGCTAGTGTACTGGACTAGAGATCAGAGACCTTGCAGAACCAACTGGGCATACTGTGCCCTCTTTTTACCCCTGTGGTACCCTGATAAAATACGAAGTACATACTTCGTTTTCAACTCCAGTCAGGTAAAGAGCTCTTTCAGTTGCTAGGATTTCTTGGGAAAGAGAAGAGTGATTTGTTATTCATAATAAGCCCTTTTCAGTCACATATTGGTGAGGTAAGCCTTGCTGCATACCTCTAAAGAAGAGGGACTAAATGTCAGAGAAGTAAAGAGCGTCACCCTTTGACCTCTAGACAGGAAAGAGAGGCTGAGGGTTAAATTAATTACCAGTAACCAATGTCTTATTCAATCACGGTTTCTTAAAGGAACCTTCATTAAACATCTAAATGAGCTGCTTCCGAGAGATTCAGTCACTGAATGCATGGACACGTTAGATGATGAGCAGGGGGAATATGGACTCCCATGCCTGCCCCAGTACTTTGCCCTGTGTACCCCCTTCCAGTGGCCAGCTCCCAAGTTATATCTGGTATGTGTAACGTGTTTTCCTGAGTTTGGCAAGCTATTTCAGCAAGCTATCAAATTCAAGACGGGCATCAGGAGTGCCCTCGATTTATACACAGTTGGTCAAAAGCACAGGAAGGCCTTTTAATTTGTGAGATTAACTCTTACTCTCTATAGATAATGCAAAACTTGAACCGTTGCCGTCCAGAGAGTTGGAGACCCAGTTGATGAGAGAAAAACGGTCATACACACACATCTGGTGAGTGGAAATGTCAGTCCCCCACGTCCCCCGCTTTCTGGGAATGGACCAGTACCAAACTGCTGTCAGTGCAATTCTCCGTGGGTTCTCATCTCCTCAGGGAGCATCTGTGGAGCATCCAGCTCACTGGAACATCTTGGAAGTCAGCTCATCACCCCGACAGAGCTCCCGCCTGCCTTGCTGTTAGTCCAGGAGCCTCGCACTAACACTGGGGGAAAATGCTGCTTCCCTGCCCTGCAGTACCACAGAGGGCTCACCTTGGACCTTGTCACCCTGTCCATTGGCCATCCACGGCTCCTGGGACTCTCTTTCCTCCTTGTGGACATTCAAGCTCTTTCTCCCTCGCCAAGGAATTGCCAAAGTTCAATAATGCTCTCAGATCTGTGAACCTTTCTCTCCTTTCTGCACCATTTTCAGGGTTACATTTAAGAAGTCAACCCCTTTACTAATTCTCCATCTTCACTAGCCCATTTTATTGAATTTTTGAGAATTTTATACCATGTGTTTTAATCATATCTAGACCCCCTCCCCTGCCTTCACCCCTCTAATAGCCCCTCACCAGATTTCATGTGCTCAGTCATCTATAGTAAGGTCTATTGACCAAGTCAAGTTTGTGCTGCCAAATGTCCTTTGATATGCATCTATCCACTGGAGTCTGGTTAACTTATCTAGCATCACGCCCTTAAAGAAAACTGACTCTTTCTCTCCCAGGGGAATCGGTTGCCAACAGTTCCTCAGCTAAAGTTGGGGCTGACTACCCACTTCCATGATGAGATTTTTGTCTGTCCCAGGCTTGCATGGGTCTTGTGCATGCTGTTACCATTGCTGTGAGTTCATATGAGTAACTTCCTAGCTGTCTGAAAACTCTATGTCCTTGTGGTCATCAGCCACCCATTGCTTTTACAGTCTTTCTGCCCCCTCTTCCACAATGGTCCCTGAGCCTTGGGTGGCAGAGGTTTGATATAGGTGTCCTGTTCAGGGACCAGCACTCTGCAGTCTCTTATTCCAGTTGTGGCTTTCTGGGTTAATCACTGTGTGTTGCATGAGAGAGCTTCACTGGTGAGACTTGAGGAATACATTAATATTATTTCTGTCACATGTTTTACTATATTTCCTAAGTTTTGGGTGTAGAGGTTATATTATAGATGGATCACTTAGACTTGGGCACCTCACAGACACTTGACTAGTCTATTCTTCATGCACAGGCTTATTTAATGGGTAAAACACATGCATACACATATACTCAAGAAAGCATAATATTTGTGATTCGGTGTAACATATTTGTAAGATGAATTTTCTTGAAATTCTGCAACAATTGATATGTATATTTTAAATTTCTTAGAAATTGCTCAGGTGCCCTTCAAAATAATGTATCAATTTTCACTGTCCATCTCAGTGCCAGTTACCCCACAAAAGCTGTACACATGGGCTATTACCAAGCCTTACAATGCTTTTAACACACAAAATACATGTAGGGAAAATGATATTGTTCTTTCAATTTGTAATATTTTAGTGGGGGAAAAGATTGAGTATCTCTTCATATACATATGGTAGAATTTCTTAGCATAGTTTTTAAAACAGGGCTTGACCTCAATATCCATCCTCAAAGAGACTTATTAAGTAATTTGTGGAATATCCAGGTTACAGAAAAAAATTAACTTGATTAAGAAATACAAGGACATAAATGGCCTATGTTGTCTATAATTTTTAAAATACGAATTCAGACAGGAAATACAGTGCCATGGTTTTTCGCCTCATAGAGCTGAGCTGTAAAGTATTTGAAAGCTAGAACAGTCCCTGGAGTCAGCAAGATCCTGGCACTGCTTCTGGTAGAATTTTCTCCAGAATTGAAGCGATGACCACCGGGGTGTGCTGACACCCCAGATCATTGCCAACAACTGGTTTGTATTTTTTACTGAATTTTTGTGCACTTATACAAAACATCTTAAACATCTTTATACCCCAACTCCCCATAATTTCTCAAGTTATCTTAGAAGTAGCTTTAGGATTTTTTTTTTTCTCACCAAAAAAGAAAAATCTACTACATGGCATGACTCCTTCCATGGCTCTCTCATCTTATAGCTTTGTGGAGACAAGAACAAACTCCCTCTGCTCTGCAAACGTTTTCTCTTGTCCAACATTTTTCTAACAGCTACTGATAAGATGGCCACAGGCCCCAAGAAAATATAAACATCTCTGTAATATTGTGATATTACAAGAATATGAATTTGGTCTTTGTTCCAGGTTCCTGGCACAGAGAACCTAAAATTTTGCAATATCCTCAAGGGCCATGACAAGGGAAACCTCTTTTGTTACACATGATAAGCCTCTTCTAACCAGAGTTGAGCTTGTGCTAAATGAGATGACTTTTGTTAGGCTCGTCGGTAGCTTCAGAATGGAAGGCTGGTTGCCAGTGGACCCACCCTTTCAGTAGAGAGGTAGAATTGTCAAACTCACTGCTCTGTAACCTCTAGCAATGGGCCAGGGGCTAGGGACTGAGTTAATCACCAATGATGATGATTTAATCAATCCTTAATCACTCCCACGAAAACTTTAAAGGATTCAGAGAGCTCTGTGTGGGTGAACATTCCCACATGATAGGAAGGCGAGCCACCCAACTCTATGGGGACAGAAGCTTTTGCACTGAGAACCCTACTGGACCTCACCTTTTGCATCTCATCATCTGGCTGTTTGTATTCTTTATACCAAACCAAAAATACTAAGTAAAGCTGTCTCTGAGTTCTGTGAGATAGCATGACAAATCATCAAACCTAAGGAATAGATCACAGGACCTCTGAGTTTTAGCTAAATTATGCAAAAGGATGGACAACCTGGGGTCTACTACTTGTTGACTGACATCTGAAACTGGGAAAAGGATTAGTCTTGTGGGACTGAGCCCTTAACCTAATGGATCTGATAATAACTCCTGTCAGTCATTGTCTATAGACAACACTCTTATGGAGTTGATGGTGGTAGCTGGAGAATGGGCTGGTATGAAAATGTCATTAATTTGGGGGTGGAGCGTTAACTCAGTGGTTAAGAGTACTGCCTGCTCTTGCAGAAGACCCAAGTTCAATTCCTAGCACCCACATGACAGTTAACAACCTTCCATAACTTCAGTTCCAGGGAACTAGACTCCCTCTTCTGACCTCCATGGGCATTGCATGACACAGATGCACTTACATACATGCAGGCAAAACACTTCATACACATAAAATAAAATACAAATAATAAATAAAATATTTTTAAAGGAAAAATTTATTAATTTGGTGGTAGAAGTGCTCTAGGAGTTTAAAAAGTAAAAATCATAGTAGTAATCATAGTAATCTTCAAGTGAAGCATGAATCTTTCTTTTCTTGTTTTTGTTCTGGAAAATTCTCTTTGATGTCCTAGGATGAATTGTTTTTCCTGACCTCAAGTTCTGAGTCTAAAGGCACCAGCTGAATTAAGTTCTACCAAAATTACAAATATATGATCCATATCTATTGAAACCATCAGTGACTACAGAATAAGATTCTAGAAGGTGCTGGAGCACCCAAGGTCCATGCAAGATAGTCTTTCAAATGCTAATATCTGCTGTTTCCAAGGGCTTAATGTGGTCATTAGGGTCTACTAAAAATATGCTTTCCTACGTCATTGTTTTCAAGTCCTGGTTCAGATTTACAAGACTTCCCAGTCAGACCTATATGTGTTAAATATTCAGGGGCAGTAATGCCCTTTCAATTGCTTTCCTTGCTCTGACCAGAGATTCTAAACAATCTGAGGGAAAGATGCAAAAACCAAAAAAGAGGACCTGGAGCAGAATTCATTTTACTTATAAAGTTGAACCGAGGGCATCACATGACTCTCTTTACGAATGTGGAGTCTGAGACCTGCATGATCCAGGTTTTCCACTGTTAAAGTTTAAATGTGAAATGTCCCCCACAAGCTCATGTTTTGAACACTGTGGCACTATTTCAAAGGCTATAGGAGGTAAGGTCTGACTAAAGATGGGGGTCAATAGAGGTAGGGCCTTGAAGGTTACACCTTTGTTTGGTTCTGGGCAGATTGTCTGCTTCCTGTAGGCCATGTTAACAAGCCTCAGACTCTAGCTCACACAGATTGAGCCACTCCTACCACCATGATGGATTGGGACCCTCTGAAACCGTAAGCCAAAACAAGCCTTACTTTCTTTTGTTTCTGCCAAATATGATTGGTCACAATGATGAGAAAAACAGTTAGTACACACATCTAGCTTGCAGGCTGAAAGAGAAAAGGCTACCCAGTTTCTACAAGGATGAATAAGTACTAGTCCTCGCTGTGCTTGGGAACAGATAGATCCACAGGAGGAAGGTAGATACGAAGGAGAGTAAAGCGAGAGACAGGTGGAAGGAGAAGGACCAAGGACAAAGAGGGAGAAACAATGTAAGAGGTTCCATGGGAACCACGTGATGAGGAATAAGCCAGACTCTGCTCAAGTGCAGCAGTTTCTTCCTCAGACTTCTGAGAGAGCAGAGGCATCAGCAGAGCTGTCTCCTAGATAAACAGAGTGGAGAGTGGAGAAAGGGAGAACCATGCCTACCTAAACCTACTTCTGATCTTCTTAAGACCCTGAGCCTCTCCAACTTGGTAGTCTCTAGATGCTGATGGGCATTTTCATCATTAAATGAAGGCTTCCCATGAAGAGAGCATATTCATGGACATTTGAAATGCCAGAAAGCCAGGCACGAATCCCTCAGCAGCTTCCCTCCCTTCTCTCCTGTATTCATGAAAAAAAAAAAAAATGGCACCTGTCCACCTTTTAGAAAGCCCAGCCTGTCTGGGCATTTCCAGGCATCTGTACCCATCTGTCCCTAACTCTAAGCACTCAGGGCTGCTTCTGAGAAATAAAATTATTTACTGCATGCCTGTTAGTGGTGGAAATTTGTCACAGCTGCTAAAACACTTGCATTCTTAGCACAGCCTTGGTGCCTTTGGGAAACCTGACCACAAAATGAGTCAATTTTAACTGCATCTTTCAGGGAATACACCTATTTTTAGCAATTATCTTTGGAGTTGGTGAAATAAAACTTCTGAAAATTAATGATTTTCACCAACGTACTGGCTTCTTTATATGCAGAACTGAACTACACAAGATTAAAGAAAAGTCAGGCAGATGGTATTGGAGGAATACTAGTTTTTTCAAAGAATAAAATACAGAGAGAGAGAGAGAGAGAGAGAGAGAGAGAGAGAGAGGGAATAGGGTTTCAGAAAGAGCTGTGGATATAGAACCAGGAAATTGGAGTCAACTCCTGTGTGACCATGGATAAATCACGCCCTCTCTCTGATTGTCAACACTGTCATTTTTCAATAGAGAAATTATGTCATGAAAAAAACTGTTTCATTAAAAGTTAACCTCGGAATTTCTCTCCATAAGAGCAATGGCCTATCCTTCCCTAATGACATGCTTTCAAAGGGAGTTTTACTTATGAAATGAGGCATCCTAAAAAAAAATCTAATATAGTTTCATTTCTGTTGCAGTGATAAAACACACTGACAAAAACTATTTAGGGGCGAGAGGGTTCATTCAGTTTACAAGTCCAGGTTATAGTTCATCATCCTCAGGGAAGTCAGTGCAGGAACTTCAGACAGCTGGTGACACCACGTCTGTAGTCCAGAGCAGAGAGAAATGAACACGTGCATGCTCACCTGCTTGCTTGTGCTTAGCTTGACTTCCCTACTCTTACACAGTTCAGGAGCCTCTACCTAGGGAAGAGTGGTACCCACAGCGGACTGGGTCTTCCCAGATCAATAATTTTAGTGAAGGCAATCCCCCACAGACATACACAGGCCAACCCAACACAGACCGTCATTCATTGAGACTCTCTTCCCAGACAAATCTAGGTTGTCACAAGCTAACCATTACATTGGGTTAGTGTAGTGTTAGGAAAGCAATAACTACCTTGGACAAGAAAAAAGAACAAGAATTTAGTGTCAAATTAGCTAGAAGGACAAAAGAAGAAAACCAAAGGAGGAAAGAAGAGATTTTAAGCAGGCCAGAAAATGGAAGTAAGAAAGCCAGAGGCCATTAGACCAGGAATGGGGGTGAGGTTCCACTTCTAAGATGAACCAGCAAAAGACATGTGCATAATTCTCTCCCATCCTCAGTACCAGGGCCTCATGAGCACTCTGGAACACAGAAGCAACTCGCCGTTAGCTCTGGCCCCGTGTGACTCCAGGAGGCCAATCCCCCATTGTTTACATGACACCGGTAAGCTAACTCTCGGTTTAGGCATTATAAGATGGCGAGGCTGTTTGGTACGGCATATAGTCTGTTTCCCTCTGGATCTCCATCCTGTCTTTCAGCAGAATTCTACTGCACAAAAGACTGACACTTACCGATTCCGTTCTACCATCTTCACTGCTCTGCTCTGTGCCCCAGGAGGGCAAACACTCCCGTGATCTGAATTACCAGGTATCCTGTGCCCTCTGTTGGATGAAGGGGACAGACCATGGGAGGCAGCAACAAGTCCTCAGCAGACAGAGGAAGGAAAAGGAGGGCGTTTCTTCCTGGCCCAGCTGGAATGGCTGACCTGCCCACTGCTGCCTCTGCAGCTTTCACCACCACTTAGGCTGCTAGTGATACCAGCTGTCCCTTCCTTCCCCTCAGCTCTTCATACTGCTCTTCTCAGTCCTGCCGTTCCTTCCCTATTGGGACTTGTGTTGATAAGACTAACACCATTTTATTTAAATTTCAAATATCAAGATGAACCCAGTGTGCCAACAATCTCAGGAACACCCAGGCAGTTAACATCTGGAATACATGACTTCAAAAACTTTGTCATGAAAAGGTCTGGAAATACAGAAATGCACTACACATATGGATCTGAATCTGAAAGAAATAAAGCTTTGGCTTCAATGAGACGCCCCAGCATTTCACATCTGTCCATTTTGCACTTACTTTAATGGAGCTGTCTGTCTTTAGCTGAACTAGGCTGTAAATCAAAGACTCTCAGAATAAGACTGTTGGGGATTTCATATTGACTCTAACAGAAGCTCCTCAGGATGTGGTTGGAGAGAACCTGAGGTTACACTCAACTGCTGAGAACAATCATTTTCCTTCTCATATAAGACTCATATAATAATGGGACCCAGATCTCCACCAGAGGCTCCCTTCCAACTACATGCAAAGCCTCATATATAATCTGAGAACACTTTTCTCTTCCTCACCTCCACCCCCTCCAATACTGAGTCAGGTACCTGAACTGAGTTGACAGCATCAAATAGGTGTAACACAGCTAAAATACTGTAACAATCTTCACCAGCATAAGTTAGATTCCAAACCTTGGTTGATGAGGTAAGAAGAGAGTTGAGAAAGCACCTCATCATGGCCAAGTCTGCTGAGTATTGACTTGACATAGCCCCTCAGGAAGTGCACAGAGGAGCAGGACACAGACACACACTGATGGAAGAAACCTGTGCTCTGTCCTGCAGGAGGCAGCTCAGGAGTGTACCACTCAAGTTGAATATCCTGTGACTGCCACTCTGGAGATGTGCAGGCATTGCACTTACTCATCAGCCTCAAAGATATCCGGACAGGTACACGTTGTGGTGGAAATCTGAAATGACTCCATAGGTTCCTGCTTTGGATGCTTGTTCCCCAGTTGGTTTGGTACTATTTGGGGAAACAGGGCCAGGCGGGAGGAAGTACATAATTAACTGGGGGCGCAAGTCCTTGGGAAGATGTTAGCCCCGCCCACTTGCAGTCTTACTCTACTTCCTGGTCTACCGTGATGTGAACAATCTTCACCACATATGTTGCTGCCATGAACTGAGCTGCTCTTCCGTGCCCACTGTAGAGTAAATTGAGTCTCCGAGGGAAAAGCCTAATGAGCTATGGACAAACACCCCTCCCAGACCGAGTGGTATTACCCAAGACCACCTTGCAGAGAAAGTCGAGGAGCTGGGAAAGTCCTATGCCCCTCCCACCTGTCCATTGGCCTTAGATTTGAGCAGAGGAGGGCCTAAAAGTATTGAAACTGGGGGCGCCAGGAAGCCGGCCCTTTTTCCTCCCCCATTGGCCATTTGGATCCCATCACCTGGACGTCGCAAGATCCAAGCCTCGGGGGATTTACTAATGTAACCTGCGGAGGGGAGGGAGGGCGCCCATGTTCTGTAAGTAACCCCCTACCCACTGCTCTGTTAGTAAGCTCAAGTAAACTAGCTAGAATTTGCCTAACTGTGAGTTGAGAAGTTTGTGTTTGTTGCAGGACCTGGAGAGGGAGGCAGATTAAACTTAATCTGCCTCTCCCAAGAGAAATTTTAATAACCCCCTCCCTGCCCTGATGAACTGAGCCCTCTGAACCCACCAACCAAAACAAATCTTTCTTCCCTTTAGTTGTTTCTCTCAGGTGTTGTGATCCTGGTGACACAAGAGTAACTAATAATGGCACATTCTTGCAGTTCTTTAGGAAGCCTTTTGCAGGTATTCCCCTGTCAGCTTTAGAGGTGATGGCTCTCATGGCTCTTGGGTTGTTGACTGCATTCTCCTACTGTAAAGAGGAGGCTCTTAAGAGGCTCTGCCACATCTTAAGATGGGTGCTTCCATAGAGTCATCTTATCCCACAGTTCTCAGTACACCCAGGCAGGAGAAACATTAGTATCCTTACAGATACAGTGTGACTGTGAAGCATCCCCACAAAAGGCACCTGTGGTGAAGGCTTAGTCCCCAACTGGAGGATCCAATTGCTGCCAGGTGGTTGGATCATGATGACTCTGACCTAATCAATGGATTAATTCATTGATGGAATCATAATTTGATGGCACTATGAGGGGGCAGAAACCTTCAGAGATGGGACCTAGTTGGAGTAATTAGGTCAATGGGAGGCTTGTTCTTGGGGGCTATATCTTGTCTAGGCCTCTTCTTCTGTGTCCCTCTGCTTCCTGTATCTCTCTGAACTACAGGTCTGTGTTGGGCAGGCTAAGTTAAGCTAGACTGTTTGTCCAGGCGAGCATCTTTGTCGTTTCAGACACTTCCACCATGATATTCTGCTGCACCAAGTCCAGAAACAATGGATCATTCTGACCATGGACTAAAACCTCTGAAACCATGAACCAAAATAACTCTTTCTTCTTTTCAAATTGTTTCTCAAACGCAACAGAACCCTTTGCTTTTTGAAACAGTCTGAACCTCTATGGTCACACTCTCTTGTTGCTGATGATAAGAAAGGAACACTGGGTTAATGTTCCAGCTTCTGTCTGCTACCCTTCAGTACCTTCTGATGTAAAGGCAATGAAGCATTTGCGCTCTATAAATAATAAAATAAAATAAAAATTGCTTCTCTCAGCAATTGTTTCTGATGGTAATGAACAATTGAATAAGTGACCTTCTGACAGAATTAGCAAGTAGAAATCTCATGTGTAGAACAAGCCTCTTTGATCCTTGAATTCAAACTATTAACCAACTATTGAGCATCCAGAGGTAGAAGAACATAGTGACTAAGAGCCTGGACTCAGGAGCCTGTCTGACACTTACTGACTCAGTGACCTTTGGGCAAATCACTTCGCTTCCATGTCTGATTCCTGTCTATAAAAGGGAAGAGCAACAAGACCTTCTTAATTAAATTGCTTCGTATAATAGATGAGTTAGCATGTTTGGTGATTAAAATAATGTGTAAAACATAGTAAAAATATAAGTATCTTTTACTACTATTCTTATCTGTGGTTGACCAACAAGAAACCCAGACTCAAAGGATCTAAACGGAATTCATTGCCTGTTTCCTTCAGCAGAGAACATTCTCTGCCCAGCACATGAAGTTACTGATCTTGTTAACATTTCACCGTTTCACAGGGACCAAAGTGCAGTTTCTTGAGACTTCTCTCACACCTCTTCCTTAGTCCACAGCTAGTAACCAAATCCCAATAACTCTAGGTTTTCCTCTCCCTTGTTCTCTGTCCCTGACCAGCATGGCCTCTATTCAGATCCTGATCTCAACCACTGAAAGAGCTCAAGGATTCATTTTCCCTGTCAGCCTGAATCCACCTCTCCATCCCTGTCTAAACTTTCACATTAGTGCCTGAATTACCTCCCTGAAACATAGGTCTGCATTGGGCAGACTAAGTTAAGCTAGACTATATAACAAACAAACACTGCACAAACAAAAATTGGTGAGAAATAAGTATTATTTTACATACTTCTGCAAAGCTTTTAAACATATGACTTAATAGAAAAAAAGTTGGATTCTCATGTTGCTTCCATAGTCAAATTGTGATACATGGCTTTGCTTGAAGAGAATGAAGAAAATCTAGCCTGTCTCAGATGTGCAATTAAAGGGGAAGAATGTTATAATAATGTTTTCAGATGACTGTGAATATTCCTCTTTGAAGCGATACTGGAATCTGACACACGCTTATTTTCTTAAAGGTTATTTTCAGTGTAGCAGTGCAGAATATTAAGTCCCCTGAATGAACTTTTCGCACTTTGCTATATTAAAAGACATTGGACTGTCTGGCAATCTGATTTGCAACATCATTCACTGGTCATCTAGGAGATGTTGGCTCATTGAGTTATTAATATTTTCCAAATGCTGACACCTTTGCTTATATATTTTTTAAGGATCACTCAAAATGTCTCTAGGGGAGCTGTAGAGCTTACCGCAGCAGAAATGCTCCAAATCTGTAATTCTTCCCTGCAAGAAAAACTTTACCATTTACAATAAATACCGCTCCCTGTTTCCTTAAAATGTGAGACTCTTTCCAGTCATCCTCAAAATAAGGTATCTGTCATGTCAGATAACCACAGTTTGTCTCTCGATCTTTCAAATTAAAGTGCTGTTAGATTTTTTTCAATATGTATTTTCATTGAATTTTTTGTGAATTTCATACTACTTAAACATAGTTGGGCCCTCTCCTCTATCTACAACTCCCATAGCCTTCCCACTGGATTTCTCGCAGTCTGTCATATATGCTAAGACCTATCAAGTCAAGTTTGTGTCCCCAGATGTCCTTCAGTGTAAGTTTGTTCCCTGGAGCCTGGTCAGCTTATCTAGTGTCACTCTCTCAAAGAAGACCAACTCTCCCTCAGCAGCAGTGTTCAGCTGCCAGTGGTTCCTCAGCTAGGGCTGGGGCTTCTTAGCCATCTCCCCAGTTCCAGGCTAGGTTTTTGTGTGGTTTGTGTTTGCATGGGTCTTGTGTTTGCTGTCACCCTTGCTATAAGTTCATATGAGAAAGTTCCCAGAAGCTTGGAAAACTCTGTTTCCTTTTTGTATTCCACTAAGTCTGATTAGTGGTGCCTTTAGTCACATGGGTGTGAAGCCAGCCACTGGGGCATGAGCAATCGACCAGTGGCCACACACACCCCAAAAATACTCCTCCTTCCCCAGCAGTACCAATTGTCAGTAACTCCCCAGCAATGGCAGAACCTTGGGAAAAAGCAACTAGCCTATGAAATATAAATACATTTTCCAAAGCAAATATTTTAATGAGAAAGGTGGTACTACTGTATTTTGAAAGATCTTAGCACTGTGCCAGCCACTCTGTGCCAGCCACTCGACTGCCTAAGTGCTTTTTTACAAGACAACCATCGCACCTGTGTTTGCCGCAGAAGTGCTGTATGCATCCCATTTCATCACACAGAATAATGAAAAGAATTATACTCAAGGTTTGGGGGTTTTCTAAATAATCAGTTTTACTGCTACACCAAGGACATTTATAAATGAAGCCAGAGTTCTTTTTAATGCAAACTTGTAGTAATGAGGCACAAGGTGACGACCAATAGAGTGTAGGGGCCCTGCCTTGATTCTTGCCAAGTGCCGGTTTTATTGTGAAATGGTTTGAGTTTCACTCTAAACTTCCCCTTACATCGCTGATTTCTTTTGCTTCAGTCTCCCATTAAGCTCACAGTCTGGGCGTTTGGTCTCTAGCTGGTGATGCTGTTTGAGGGAGGCTGTGGACTTTGGGGCTGTGGTCTAGAGTGAGTCTCCAAGAACCAGCCTTGAAAGGAACGCCTGCCATGGCTGCAGCTTAGCACTGTTTTCTGATCCACTGAGATGTATGTGAACGAGCCATGCTATAAGCTCCTTCTGCCCCAGCTGCCATGTCCCACACTGACGGATAAGGGTCTCGGAAACTGTATTTTCATTCAAGCATTTGGTCACCACAGTGAGAAAAGTAGCTAATGCACTGATGCATTTCACAGGTCCCAGGGACGTCCAGGGTCAGTGTTCCGGGCTCTGAGGACCTCTAGCCCATGAGGTATGAGTAATACAGTGGTATATTATAGGATACAGTACGTTACAGAGACAAAGTAAATTAACATCTGCAGAATCGTAGACTAAAAAAATGTTGACTATCATCATTTTTATTTCACTTTAACATTTTTATTAATTTGTTGAAATGTCATACAGTTTATCTTGATCATATTCACACTCCTCGCCATCTCCTCCTAAATCCACCCTATGTACCCCTGCCAACTTCATCTCCTCTTTTTTTTAAAGCCCATCAAGTTCAATTTGTGTTCTCCAAATACTCTCGGGTGCGGGTCTATCCCCTGGAGCCTGGTCAGTTTACAGGAGTCACACCCTGAAAGAAACTGACTCTCCCTCTCCCAGAAAACTCAAAGCCAGACAAAAACCCCAGCATGGAAAGGGAGGTGGGCATGAAGTCTAAATTCTTGCTGAGGCGTTATTGGCAATTGATAACATTTTTTAAATTTTACATTCACCAATTTTTTTCCAAATTAGAAAAAAAAATACTTTAAGCACCTTTTTTGATTTAACTGATATCCACACAATCTCTTTTTCAGTTTTTAAAAATTATTTAACATATTATTATTTGGGGGGGCGTGAGTGTGATTTGGGTGGGGGGTGTGCACACCACAGCACATGTCGAGGTCAGAAGACAACTTTCTAGAATCAGTTCTCTCCTTCCACTGTGAGTCCTAGAAGATCGTCAGACTTGCATAGGAAATGCTTTCACCCACTGACCTGTTGCACTGGCCCTAGCCGTACAATTTTGATCACTACAAGAATTCTTCAACTAACATACTGTGATTCCACCTGTGTGGAATCCTGCTGTGATTCCACAGCATTGCTGTTTCCTTTAACTGTCCATGTAAACATTATACTAATGATGCCTATAGTTTGCTATTTTTACAGAAATTTTTTAATTGACATTTTTTACACGATGGAGGCTTTCTTTTGAAGATGTGTGTCTCCATATTTATTTGAATCTTCTTTGGATTCTTCTGTCAACATTGTAATAGTTACTTTCTCATTGCTGTGATAAAATACCCTGCCCCAATAAACTTAATGGAGGAAGAGTTTATTCTGGGTCACAATTCAAGGAAAATGCACAGCAGGAGAGATAAGACCACAGACAGGGAAGGCATGAAACAGACCGGCTGGACACACTGCATCAGTACTCAGGAAGTGGGGCCAGGCCGTAAAGCCTCAAGGCCCATCCCAGGCAGCTCACTTGGTAAAGGGAGGTTCCGCCTCTTAAAGGTTCCACAGTCTTCCCAGACACCACCAGCAGCTGGAGACTGTGGGAGACATTTCACATTATGTCCTTTTGGGCAAACAAGCCCTAAACATGGCTTCTTATGTTTAGAACGATTTGATTTTGAAGAGTTGATCACGGGCGGTGCAGTAGCTTTAACTTCAGAGTCCGCATGTTTGATGACGGTGTGTGCTGTTACAACTGACTTTTTGTGTCCTGCCTTGTATCCTGCAACCTTGCTGACTCAGTTAAACTTGCTGGAGTTACCTTTGCTGTAGAGTCTTTGAGATGTCCATGGGTGCAATCACATATTTTGGAAATAGGAACCACTTTACATCTCACTTTCTCTATTGGTTTTCCCTCACTATCCAAGAGAAACAACTTGAAGAAAGATTTCTTTGGGCTCATGGTTTTAGAGGTTTCCACCCACGGTCAGCTGGTTCTTCTGCTTTGGGCCTGAGGTGAAGGAGGCTTAATATGGCAGTAGGAGCATGAGATGGCAATGGTAAAGGCCATGGCTCTCCAGGAGACCTTCTGGCCCCACCACTCCTGTGGTATGTCCTCTCCAAAGTTCATGGGTTGTCAGTGCATTAAGAAGTGGAATCCTGAAGAAATAACTAGGCCACAAGAGGTCTTCCCTCATCAGTACAGACAAGGCCCTTACAAGAGGCTTCACATAGCATTTGCCTAGCTTATCCTCCCTTCTGCCATGGAGTGTGGAGGAATAGTCCATCTCTCTGGCAACTGAACCTGTCACTACCTTGATCTTAGTCCTTCCAGCCTCTGAAACTATTATAAAAACACATTTCTGGTCTTTATAAATTAATTACCTGATCTCAGATATTTTGTTACAGAAGCACAAATGACCATTCCTTCCAGTAGGATAGAATCCAGGCCCCCCGTAGAGCATCCGGAGTGAGGTGGGAAAACTTGATTCAGGCTGATATAGATGGAACCCAAGCTCCTTGATCAGCCTTCTCTGATTCCTCCCCAATGGGGATCTGGGCATCTTGTTAATGTCTTAACAAAGACATTACTTGGTCTTTCCTGGTGCAACTAGTGAGTGCGTGTTTGGGACATTTAGGCTACAGTAAAGAGATCTTTGTCAGAACTGTTTTCTCTGGATCCTGTGCAGAAAGAGCAGGTATTAATTAGACATTTTTCTTCTGTCTCCCATTGGCATTTCTGGATTGTAGGTTCTTCAGCATCAAGTTTGGGGTGTGTGAGGTGAAAAGGAAGCCAAGCAAGCTCACCAGTATGCTGTCCCTTGACGGCTGGCCAGTATGCTGTCCCTTGATGGCTGGCCAGACTGCCTTCTCTCTATCTTTCAGCGTATGTTTTATTTCTAACATTCAGGGTAGTAGTTGCTGTCATTGTATTACATTTTTACATAGTGTGTGGAGATACACATGTGCATGCCACAGCATACATGTGGCGGCCAGAGGACTACATGCAGAAGACGGTTTCTCTCCTTCTACTGTATGGGTTCTGGGAATTGAATTCAGGTCATCGAGCCTGGTGGCGAGTGTCTTTACCCACTGAGCCATCTCACTAGTCCCATTTCAGCATTTTTAATGATACTCAACAGGGGAACTTCTGCAACTTCTCAGAGGCATGAGCTCTGAAACCAGTTATACTAAAACAAAACTCAGAAAAGTTACCATTTTAATCATTTAGAGTCTATCCTTTCATCCTTCTGTTTGTTCTGTGTTTTGTTTTGTTTTATGACAAGATCTTACTGTGTAACCCAATCTGGCCTCGAACCCACGATCCTCCTGCCTCAGACTCCAAAGTGCTGGGTTTACAAATAAATATGACTACATCTGGCCTCCTTTCTCTCTATATTCACTTAAAGATAGAAAAGAAAGAGAGGGAGAGAGGGAAGGAAGAAGAAAGAGATTTTTATCGTTATTTTTACCAGTCCTGCTTTGCTCTTTAATAACTCATAGCAGACTGGCATCCCTTTGAAGTAGCAATCCTAGATATAACTTTTCTTTTGTTTGGCTACATAATACCCCACAATAATGCTATGCTTCTTTAAGTTACTTCGTTTTGCTGCCTCAGCAAATAACTTTTTTATAATAGGACAGATTACCAAAAGAAGGACTATGTACTTTTAAGCTGAATGTGGCATGATTGTGAAGCTAAAAATGCCTCTGGCAATTTGCATTTCCACCTTGATACATGAAAACACACATTTCTGATGGTATTCTCACCAAGTCTAGGAGCTTCCCCTCATTTTCACATTTTGCCAATTCTTGAAGGCTGAACAGTACCTCGTTTTTAATTAACATCTACTTTTTAGTCATATGAATGATCCATTCGTACCCTTTTCTATTTTCTCCATTGGGGATTATTAATCTATTGCTCCCATTTTCTGTACAGTTCTGTCTGCCAAATGTCTTTCCAATATGCTTCCTCTGCCTAACCTACAGCCAGAGCGTTCTATGAGCATTTTCCTTATCACACTTACCACACTGTATTGTCCTTAGTTAACGATTGCTGTCTCTGCTAACAGCTGTGCTCTTTAAGCTAAGAATTACCTGCCCAAGTTTGAGGGCCTAGTCCTGAGTGATAATGTGTGCATAGCAAGTACTCGAAGGGATTTTGAAATGGCTGTTCAATCTCTATCTCAGGAAACAAAGTCCTTCTTTGTCTCCCTTCCTTCGTGCACCCTGAGTGGCGCATTAATGACAGGTGTTCCATCAAGTGTCAGCATAACCTAAACAATTACAACTTGAAGCAAGGAGCATAGGAAAATGACAGCATTCTCCTCCCTGTGGCTGAGCTGTAGTCGCAAGGAAGGACAAGAAAATCACAGCATCTGCCTGGACCTAGCTGGAAAGTCTCGGCCCACACAGAATGTTGCATGGCATGTGCAAGAGTGTGCTTGTTTGTTATGCTGGGAGATGAAGGCTATTTTCATGTTACAAGTCACTTCTGGGACAATCTGATGGTACAGTTGGCTCGGAGCTTTTATGCTAAATGATTTGCTGGTAAGAGAAGAGTTAGATAAAGATAAAAGAGGAAGAAGTCATTTCTCCCCAGAATGTGAACTGCCTACCAATACCTAACCATGAAACTGGGAAGCCTTGTGATTAACTATTGTCACCAAGAGGAAGCGTGGCAGAGAATGGAGAGCTGAATGGAGGATTAAAGGGGGGAATGGGAGTGAGTGGAGGCATGGAAGGAAATGGAGAGTCCACATATATAAGGCACTGACTGGACAGTGGCCTCTGGACAGCACCGAGAGAGAGAAGAAAGAACACCATCTCAAAGCCAGGAAAATGTCCGTTCTAATCTTGCTTACAATGCTTACTTAGCCCTGCACTATTCAAACTGATCTTAACATCACATGAGCTCATATTTTCAGGGACCACCCAACACCTACCTCACTGTAGCAATGCCACGGTGACACCCCCCCGTCCTCCAAAAGTCCCATTCCACACCTTGCTGCCTCTATATTCTTGACCTCACTCGTCAACAGTACAGGCTAAGTTTAAGGTTTTGCTAGGCTGGTGTGCTGGTTAGTTTTTATCAGCTTGACACAAACCAGAGTCATCTAGGAAGACGAAACCTCAATCGAGGAATATCCTCCATCAGACTGACCTGTGGCCATGTCTGTGAGACATTTCTTGACTGCTGATTGATGTGGAAAGGCAGAGACCACTGTGGGTGGAACCATCCCTGGAAAGATGGGCTGGGGCTGTATAAGAAGCAGAAGGAGAAGCCAGAACGAGGCATTCCTCACCGTCTTTATGTTTCAGTTCCTGCCTCCAGATTCCTGCTTGAACTCGTGCATTGGTTTCCTTGATGGTAGATGTATGTAACTGGTAAGCCAAACAAATTCTTTCCTCCAAAGTTGGTTTGGGTCATTTTTGTCACAGCACCATAAAGCAAATTAGAACAGCTGGCCTCTTAAATGCAACCTTAGATATGATAAGATTCAGGCTTGTATCTAGAAGTCACCTTATGCAGCTGGGATGCAAAGCATGGCTTTGCCCTGGTTCCACATCCATTGGTAACCCTTGTTTCTGAGACCTTGATAATGCCTGAAGGGCTGGCTCTGCACATGATCCTGCCAGTCCCAGAGAGCTGGAACCTGGCACTCAAGATATATTCTCTTGCTCTAATTAACTGCTCCCAAGACACAGGGTCATGTTTCCCATACATAGCAACCCCTGCAACAGCAATGTTCCTTGCAAACAGGAGAGGAAGAAGGAGATGACGCCCTGCAGAATCACTACTCATAAATCCTCTTGAAAAGAAAAATGAAAGAGATTCTCGCTATATTCGTCACCCAGGAAAGTGGCTAATTAAAAATATCAATGAATAATATTTTTACTATTTTTTAATATTTTATTATATTTTATTTTTTTATTTTATGTGTATGACTGTTACGCCTCATGTGTGTCAGTGCACCTGTGTCGTTCAGTGCCTCCAGAGAATCCCCTGGAACTGGAGTTACCAATGCTTATCAGCCACCATGTGGGTGCTCGGATTCAAACCCAGGTTCTCTGCAAGAGCAGTCAGTGCTCTTAACTGCTGAACTGTCTCTCTGGTCCAAAAAATATCAATGAATTATATTTTTAAAATATCAGTAGACAAAAAAAAAGGAAAAGTCATTATTTTAAAGACATGTTATCAATCCTTAAATTCATACATGAACATATTCTACGTGACTAGATTTGAGCATAAATAATTTTTAACTTAGTGATTTGGCTTTCTTGTGATCTTTTTATTGAATTTTTGTGTACTTCATATAGAACATCTTAATCATCTTTATACCCCTCCTCCACTGGCACCCTCCCAGAGTCCCACACACACTCTGGAATTCATGCATTCTGTCACTTGTGTTAAGGCCTATCCAGTCAAATTAGTGTCCCCAGACATCCCTCAATGCAAGGTCATCCACTGAGGTCTAGTCAGCCCATCTAGAGTCCCTTCCTTTAAGAAGATCAGCTCTTCCTCATCCAGCAGTAATCAACGACCAATAGTTCTTTAGCTAAGTTGGGGCCTACTGCCCATTTCCACAGTTCTGTTCTGGGTTTTTGTCTGCTTGAGTTTACATGGGTCTTGTGCATGCTGCATCATTGCTGTTGGTTCATCTGAGCAAGGTCCCAGGATTTGACTTTATATAGAGATAAGAATGTCTATATGTGTTTCTAAGAACAGCCAAGCTCTTAAGAGAGAAGAATGGTGACAAAAGATCACATATCACATAATAAAACAATATGGCACCAGCCCAAGAGACAATCAGAATACACATATCACATAATAAAACAATATGGCACCGCCCAAGAGATGACCAGAATACAATTTAAGAATACAGCAGAACATAGTGTCTGATGAAAGGAGAATTTCTTAAGTGAAGATTTCCAATATCAGGGTAGTTCATAAGATTAAGTCAATTTAAAATGCTCAGAAAAAAACGTGGAATTTCTCATTGGTGAGAGCAAGAGGGTATGTTCAACACATGGTTTTACGGTACAATTGTCTATTCACTCTGGGGAAAAATAGGTAAATTCTAATCTCATACCAGATACAAAAATCAATTGAAACTTAATTGAAATCTAAATAGAAAAATAAACACCAAATGTACCATAACATACTTATCTGTTACAACAGCCCCCAAAGATAACTTTTATCATTTTGAAGATATAAATGCTGAGTCCCAGAGAGACCATACAGCTTACCTAAGGTCACGCAAGGTCCAGTACTGGGTGTTCAGAAAGCAATCAGAGAGACTTTACGCTCTAGATATGCCCACTAGCTGAATTTATCTTTTGTGTTTTCACTCAGTCCAGCTAACAGCTCTTAACAAATGATCATCTCTCCCAGACCACAGCATAAACCAGGCCTCCAAAAAGCTATTTTAAGTTCAAATTAAAATTCATGTAAAGTCTTCTAATCTCACAACCTGAGTTCCCCAGGGAGGGTCATCTATTCTCTGCACAATGTCATGGAGAAAAGCATCATGGGAAATGTAAACAATCAGACTAGGTAATCTAGTGTTTTAACAGCACGGTTGGTGATGTAGTAGGGATTGACCTGAGCAAAAAATGAGCAGTTGCCTTCCAGAGAGGCAGGATGGGCACTGGCTACCAAGTCCATCTCTTTTTAACAGTTTCCTCCCAAGAGAATGAGGGCCCACCACTGTACACTTCTCCAACCAGGACTGAAAGAGTTCCCAGATTGCAAGGTATTTAGTCTGAGGTCAGATATTTTATAAAGAAAATGGGTTTGTTTCACTCACAGATTTGGAGGCTGCAAGTCCACTGTCAGGTGGTTACTTCTGTTTGGTCTTCCATCAACACATAGCGATGACACCATGGTAGGAGCAGGGATGAGGGATGAAGCAGTCTCATGCTGGGACAGGAGGAAAGAAAGACCCAGGGACCGGATTTGCTCTTCTTATAACAATTGCTCTTACCGGAACTAACTCAGTCCAGATCAGCCTTAATCCTTTCTGAGGGCCATGCCTTCATGACCTTGTTATAAGGTTTCTACCACTTCTCAGTCACCACACTGGGGACTGGGTTCCAGAGTGAGAACATTGGGGGGACACACCCAAAACCTAGCATGGTTCAACTGGCTTTTTCCACTTCCTGTAGCATACCCCACACCTAAGGCTCTCCCAGTTTCTTCTGTTACTCAGTCTTTTATTTTCTTCCTTCTTTCCTTCCTTCTTTCCTTGCTTCCTTCCTTTCTATTTCTTTCTTTTTTTCTCCTAGTCTTTATTGCCTCCCAGCCTCTGTCTGCCCCATACAGTGACAGTTTCCTCTGTAACCCCCTCTTGTTTCACATTCCAAACAGCTTCTCAGATCTCTTCCACCCCACGGAATAAATCACAGAAGACAAGGCCTTTTTGGAAATGTTGGGTTTGGAATTCCAGGAAAAACTGACATGAGGATCAAGGCAAGGCTCCAATCATTCTGCACACAGTGAAACTTTGAGTTGTTGTCAGGGAAGTATGCATTAGCATGGGCTAAAGAAAGTGGAGGCTTGAGAGACGTACAGCAGAAAAACTGTGAAAGAGTTAGTGTTCCACACTAAAGGAAATTGGGCATAGCTAATAGTTATCTTTATTGATAAAGATGTTCTGAGAAATGCTAGCTGTCTTCTCTATGAATGTATAAGATACAATGGAAAGACGCCATTGCCTCTGTCTTGAAAAGCCTGAGGATGTCAGGAACCCAAGAGCCTGTACTACAGATTACTATAGGAGCTAGTTAGTGGTCGTGTGATCAGAAATACTGCCTAGTGATCTTTATTTCTGTAGCAAATCTAGGGAGCCATGACTGTCAAGCAATGCTTTAAATGCTGCTTCTAGATACATTTTCTAGTTTCAGACCCAGAACAGAACTCTGAGCCCCCAAAACCTTCCAGACTCGTTTTTAAGAGTAATGGGAATCTCGGTTCCTGTCTCCACTCAGAACACCCTTATCAAGCTTACTCAGACAGTGACAAACACCACAGTCATACTCTATCCATCCTTACCCCACAACACAGCTCTGCACTCCCTGTGATGGCTTAGAAAGCCGTATGCATTTCTCTAAATAAGTCTCTCCTCTCTCCCTCTCTCCTTCCCTCCATTCTGTTTTCTCTCCCTTTTCCTTCCCCTCTTTCTCTCCTTCAGGCCTTTTTACTTCCTTCCTCTTAGAAAAGCATTTACACAAAAATTTAGCCCTTCATTTTGAATAAAAAAATAAACACAAAGCACCATTCTTTTAATTCAGTAATGTACATTATGGTTAACTTATTAGCCTGAAGAATAAAGGTCTGGAATTGCTACACACAACAAACCTCGTTATGGCTACTTGTAGACAGAAAAAAAAAATCTAACCTCTTTTTTTTTAATTTAGACCTTCAATTTTTAAAATATTTTATTTATTATTTTTATTTTATGTGCATGAATGTGTATAAGTGTACCCATGTCATGCAGTGCCTGTGGAGGTCAGAAAAGGGCGTCAGATCCTCTGGAACTGGAGTTACACATGGTTGTTAGCCGCCATGTGGATGCTGAGAAATTGAACCAAGGCCCTGTGCAAGAGCAATCAGTGCCCTTACCCCTGAGCCATCTCTCCAGCCCCCTAGACCTACAATTTTGACCCCAAAATAAAGCATAGACTTGATTTTTTTAAGTTATATAAAGTAAAAGTCAGGATCAATGAAATTTGATATGGACAATACCTAATCAATACATCACATTTTGTTTCTGAATTTAAATGGAAAAGTATGTGCCCAGATGAAAATGATTTCAGTAGAGTTAACATTTTTAGAAATGGTCTAGCTGTGCTATGTAGAAAATTGATCAAGAGATTAAATTGACTTAATGGAATCACTCAGGAAAATATTTTCTGGATGGAAAGTCCATCTAAGTTGATGCATTTCTAATTAAAATTGTTAAATTCAAAATGGTCTCAGAGCCCAAAGAACAGGAACAATTTTCCTCAAAATCAGAAGGGCAGGGTCAACATGGTGAGGTCAAAATGTTCTGTAACATGACAGATGTGGACATATCATGCTAGGCCATGGCAGTCTGTCTCAAAGCTGAACCTTTAATCTTCTTAAAGAAGAGAGAGAGAGACAGAGAAAAAGTGAGAGAGAAAGGAAGAAAGAAACTAAGTGGTTCTGTAGAAGTACATTGTATGAGGATATATGAATCACTTAGGAATCACTTAAGAATCTAGAATATTAGCAACAACAGAGGCCAGGGAATACAGAAAATGGCCATAAAACGCCCGCAGCTATGGAACTTATTCATGGGGCCGTTGTGAAGGACGAATGAGGTAATGCCTTCACGGTCCAGTCCGGCTCTGGGCACAGCATAAACACACAAATAACAGTTCCGCTGAATGTCAGAACTTGTAACAGAATCTGAGAAGCTAAACACTAAAGTTACACATGGACCATAAAACTGATTAGCCTCCAACCAGCTCCTACTCCACTAAACACAGTGGGCCCATCACAGGGAGGTTTGCAAAGTTCTGCCCTTGAGCCTTGTTCTTTCTCTGCCTCTCTCATGCCCACCTGGAAAATATTTCTGTGTCCTTCACAACCCAAACTGCTGTCATTCCCACTATGAATTTTCTATCAGCACTCCCGCTAAGCTCCCAGAGTCCTTCATCCATATTTTATCACCTCATATCATCAAAGTTTGTTGCTATTTCCACCATTACACAGAGAACCTCTTGAAGATCATTTTCACTTTGACTCTTGAGCACCTGATACCCAGGAGACACCCAGAAAATTGGGGGGCGGTGGGGCAGATTTGCTCATGATGCCCAAATTGAGTTAAATTTTCCCTCTAGAAAGATTCCTTCACGAAATCTAGCTTATTTTGCAAACAGAATTAGATTGTATTTCCTTTGCCTAGGAGTACTTCTGGCAGGCAAGAAATGTTCTGATGAAATACCAATTTAATGTTGAGGGAAGGTTCTGAAACATTTCACCTGCAAAGGATTGTGACTCTTGGGTTTGGAAGAAGTCATCCTAATCAACAGAGATCTCATTACTAACACAGACAAGGAGATTCCCCTTCAACAGCCACAGAAGCCCCAGGCAGTTATACCACATTAGTTTCTACAATGATTTAATGCTGGGAAAGGGATTCTATTCCGATCCACCCTTATGTCATGTCAACTTACTGAGATTTTAATGTGTTGAGAATTATAAGAATAATGGTACTTTATGCTTTTGAACCTGTTATCTATCTCTCTCTTTTTCTCTCGCTCCCACAAATTATTTGCAAAGCAGAAAGTTAAAGTTCACGAGAAACAACATCTCTCAGTGTTGTCTTTTATGACAACTTAAGATCATAAAGAAGATGATGCTGCTGGTGATGCTAAGCTTCCTGGAAGAGGATAGGACATTGGCAGGTACCCAAAGGTGGTAATTAAAAGGAAGAAACAATAAGATGAAAGATTCCACCTCAAAAGAAAAAAGATGGAATATTCAGTGCGAGAATTGTTAACACGCACACCAACAAAACTTTAAAGAGTTATCAGGAGTCGGGAAATGTACTCTGCTCTGAGAACAGCTGGGCCACCAATACACCTAGATCTTCAGCCCCAACAGACAGAATGGCAATTCAACTTCCAGAGCCAAGGTACCAATGGATTTATTACTCATAAAAACGAAAATTAATTCTTCTAGACTTGGGCTCAGGCCCGCTCTTGCTCTTAGCACCTCTGGTCTCTGGACTACTCTCTTAGTCCAGAAGCATCCACTGCATACTGAATCCCTTACTCAGACCAGCCCAGTTTTTCAGTCTATTTTGTTAGAGCCCTCACAGGCTGTCCCCATTCCCAACTTGCCATTGCGTTTCTGTGACCAGCCATCTGCTTTGGCTGACTCCTCCCACAACCTGCCTTTGATTTCTGTGAACAGCCTACTTCACTGGAGCCCAGATCATTGCAAATTGCCTGAGAAAAGCTGTTCCTACTGGCTACAGGGACCCAGACCTTAAGAGAGAGCCTAAGAGCATCTAATCTCCCCTAACCTGTGCCTCTGAGAGAACTTCAGAGCAGCTGGTCTAGAGCCATCTGGTCCTTTGAATATAAAATCAAAACAGAGAACCTGAGCCTTGACCAATCAGCTTTTCATACACAATTTGAAAAAAAAGTCACATCAAGATCAAGTATACAAACAGAATCAGACTTCAACTGAACAAAGGAAGGCTTGAGTCTCACATCAGAATCACAAACAGAAAAAGAAATCCACATGCCAAGACCACAAAGAAAAAATAGTAATATGAAAAGCTCAAATAATGTGTTCCCACCAAACATCACCAGTCCTGTAGAAGAGTTCTACAGTGAGAACCCCATAGAGACAACCCAGGGAAGAGTTTAAAAGAACAGTTATAAACAACATGACCAAAAAATTCAGTTACTTTAAAGAACAAACAAACAAAGCAAAGAACTAAGAAAAGGCAGGGATAAACTTCTGACTGAACTCACAGAAGAGACAGAAATATTAAAGAAAGCTCAGGCTGAAATAAAGAAGGCAGTGAAGACTCTGTAAGCCTTTGAAATAACAGGAGAAAACTTCATTAAGAAAATGAATGAAATGGAAAACAGAATATCAAGACTGGATGATAAAGTTGAAGAATTGGAGCACTCAAGCAAAGATTTTTTAAATTTTTTTAAAAACATGGGAATGGAATGTGCAGAAAATGTGGGACACCATGAAAAGACCAAAGTTATACATCACAGGCGTCTAGGAAGAAGAAGCTCAGGATAATGGTATTGACCAGATCTTGAAACAGATTGTAGAAGAAAATTTCCCAAAATATAGGAAAGACTACCCATAGAAATCCAAGAAGCACATAGAACACCAAATAGACAGGACCAGAAAAGAAATTCCCCACAGCATATCACAGTAAAAACACTAAGCGTAGAACAAAGAGAGAATTCTGAAAGCTGCAAGAGAAAAACAACAAGTCACATATAAAGGAAAACCCATCAGAATTACAGCTGACTTTTCAATGCAAACTATGAAAACCAGAAGAGCCTGGACCAAAGCATTCCCAGTTCTAAATGACCATAGATGAAAACCTAGAATACTTTACCCAGCAAAAATGTTCATTATACTTGAAGAGAAAAGGAAAATCTTCCACAACATGAGTAGACGGAAAATTCATGTCCAGAAAACCAGCCCTACAAAGAACACTTGAAGCAACACAAAGAGCTTAAGAAAGGAATGACAATACCCAATGGGCAACAGAAAAAAATTAAATGAAGATATAATGAGGGGACCACAAAGTTAGACCAAAGATGCAAACAGAATTTAAAATGATGGGAATCAATGCACATCTTTCAATAATAACTTTAAATATCAATGGCCTGAACTCCCCAGTCAAAAGACACAGGCTAGCTAAATGAATCAAGAAACAAAATCCATCCTTTTGTTGTCTGCAAGACATTCATCTCACCTTCACAAACAGGCATTATCTTAAGGTGAAAGGGTGGAAAAAAAATATTCCAAACAAGTGTCACTAAGAAACAAGCAGGAGTTCCGTTCTAAAATCTGATAAAATAAATTCAAACTAAAACTAATCAGAAGGGATAGAGAGGGTCACTTCATTCTGATCAAAGGAGTAATTAACCAAGAAGAGATTACAGTGGTAAACATATATGCACCAAACTCTGGTGCAACCGACTTCATAAAATCAGTACTACAGGACTTTAAGACACAGATTAACCCCAACTCACTAATAGTAGGGGACTTGAATACCCTACTGTCTAATGTCTCCATGAATACTCTACTGTCTAATGGAGATATTAGACAGTAGGGTATTCAATCAGACAGAAAATAAACACAGAGACATCTGAATTAAACAATATCATACACCAAGTAGACCTAACAGACACTACTGAATAGTCCACCCAAGCACCAAAGAATACACCTTCTATTCAACACTCTATGGTACTTTCTCCAAAATCAACCACATACTGAGGCACAAAACAAACTTTACAAATACAAAAAAATGAAATAATTCCATGCATTCTATCAGACCACAATGTAATAAAGCTTAAAATCAACACTGGAAGAAACCCTAGTAAGTTCATGGAGACTAAACAACTACTACTACACGCTACTGTATGATGAATGAGTCAAAGGAGATATTAAGAAAGAAATAAAACTAAAAAGAAACAACCAAGTAAGTAAAGAGGAAACCTATGGAGTAAGAGAAAATATTCAGCAGAATATATGAAGAACTCAAAAAACAAAGAATCATGAAAACAAGTAGCCCAATTAAAAGATGGGCTAAGGATCTGAGCAAAGAGTTCTCAAAAGAAGAAAAAAAGACAGCTAAGAAACATCTTAAAAAGTGTTCAACATCACTAATAACTAGGGAAATGCACGTTAAAACCACTTTAAGATTTCACCTTACCCCTGTCAGACTGGCTAAGATCAAAAGAACAAATGATATCAGATGCTGGAGAGGATGTGGGGAAAGAGGAATGCTCACTCACTGCTGGTGAGATGGTAAACTCTTGCAACCCCTCTGGAAAGCAGTGTGGAGAACTCTTAAAAATCTAAAAGTGAGCCTGCCATTCGACCTGATTTTACCACTCCTCGGCATATACCCAAAGGACTCAACTATTCAGAGATACTTGTTCATCTCTGTTTGTTGCTGCTCTTTTCACAATAATTAATGGATGAAAGCAACCTGTGTCCCTCAGCTGATGAACAGATAATGAAAATGTGGTACATTTGCACAGTGGAGTTCTACTCAGCACTAAAAAAAGACGAAATCATGACATTTTCAGGCAAATGGACGGAATTAGAAACTGTTATATTTTAAGTGAAGTACACAGAATCAGAAAAACAAATGGCACATGTTCTCTCATTTGTGGATCCTAGCACCAAACCTTTATATGTGAGTATGTGTCCTGATGTAACTGCAGGAACCAGGAAAATGGAAAGGAATGGGGAGGAAAGGAAAGGAAGGAACCTAAGAGAGACAAATAATAGGAGGCAGGTGTTACAAGGGAGAAATAGATAAAAGGGGGACATTCAAATAGGAGAGGGAGGGAGCGTTACACAAAGAACTGTCGAGATAAAGGGATGAGGGGAAAGAAGGAGCTCAGGAGAGGTGGGGCCATAGGAGACTGGATTATCAAGGGAGAAGTGGGGGATGGAGACACTTGAAATGGGAAGGCGCGGAGGGAAGGCTAGGGGGAGAGAGACAGAGAGAGAGACAAAGAAAGAAAAAGATGGAGAAAGAAAGAGAAGATAAATAATGTCTAGATAGTGTAAAACACCAGAATGAACCATAGTAGTCAGACAACCTAATGACAAATTCCACATACAACATCTCTACAATGAGCCGTGTGCATAGCTGAAGGCTACATAACACAGAATAGTGCCAGACAGGAGAAACCTTCCTTTGAATTGTTGGCCAGGGTGGTCCAAGAGGCTTCCCAAATTACACAGGTTTTTGCCACAACCCTTAATTAACTCCCACAACATGAAGGTAAGACCCCATTGCTGAAAACAGGACATACTTCGGAGACCACATTTGGAGCAATGGAGCTGGAAATGACCTGAAACCCACTTCACCCGAAGGCTAGCACTCACAGCTCTGGAGAGCACTATGCCAGCAGCCAAGGGAGAACATCAATTGATGACCCACCACCAGCTCCATGATGAAATAACCACATCGATGACTGGCACAGCATTCAACACTGGTGTAGTCGTGGCACTTTTATCTTGGGGCCAATCAGCAGCTACCCAGTTGGTCTTAGAGCCCACTCAGTATGAGGAAACTCATGTGTGGTACTGTAATCATAACCAAATACACATGATTGAAGAGGTCATAGATCTTAGAGAGATCTCCAGGGCTGTCACATCCCTCAGCTAATATAACTTCTTACTAAATGCAAAATATGTATCCTTATATTTACAGTCAAGTCCCCCAGTCACCACTCATCAAAACTTCTTTTGCACTAGATGGAGATTAATACAGAGTACACAGATGGTCACACACAGACATTGTCTGTGAATTGCCCATGCCTAAGTGGCCCATCTACAATGCAGCCTCTACACCCAA
Source organism: Eospalax fontanierii (assembly GCA_035773235.1). Lineage (NCBI taxonomy): Eukaryota > Metazoa > Chordata > Mammalia > Rodentia > Spalacidae > Eospalax > Eospalax fontanierii. The sequence continues at coordinate 49,503,875 of CM069546.1, read as the reverse complement.
GGTTCACTCAACACAGAACAAGCAATAAAGAAGACACTAATGAATCTCTCAACTCTCATTAATGAAGCTCCCTCATGCAACAGAGGACCAGTAACACAAAAGGTCACAAATGGCTAAATCATGGAGATTAAGAATCTGCAGAGTGTGGATCCCTGGACAGGACTCATATTTAGTTTAACTCACCCAGGACTCAGGGACAATTCTGCAAGAGAGGGAAGGAAGATTGTAAGAATCAGAGAAGAAGTGCAAGACTATATGGAAATTGAATCCTACAAGCTCCTAGGACCCTGCTCGTATGAACCTACAGCAGTCATTTTGGCATGCTCAAGACCCACACAAACTCAAGCAGACAAAAACCCAGCATGGAACTGGGAATAGGTAGTAGACCCCAACATTTGCTGAAGAAATATTGGCAACTGCTTACAGTTGGGTGAGGATGAACTAGTCTAAAGCAAGGGATTCTGGGTAGGCTGACTAGACCTCAGTGGACGAACCTGCACTGAGGTCATTTGGGGACACTAACTTGACACAATTGACTTTAACACAGATGAAAGAATGTATGGATTCCAGTTGGGAGGCTATGAGAGGTGCTGGTTGGGAGGGGATATAAAGATGATTGATTGAGATGCTTCGTATGAAATACACAATGATTCAATAATATATATAATAAAAATAAATTTTAAAATGAAATGAGAACAAGAGTAGATGAGGACAGGCTAGGAGAGCAGAATTCCCCTGACAAAGATGACACAGTTGTCCACCAGGTAGGCGGGTTGAAGACTCAATGTGGAATTTACAAAAGTGACATAAAAGAGAATGACATTTCTTGAACATCCTGCATGGCTGTGAGTTCATAGCTATGTCTTCAGAATGCTTTGATGGCAGACACAAGGACAAGTGGAGCCTGGCCACTTCCAAAGTGCCACCACAACACTCTCTTCCTGAAGAGACACTCCACAACTTCTCTAGGACTCTGATAACATGTCTTCACTTCCTCAGGGCCCTGAAGTTAGGAAGTCAAAATCAAGCTTACCCAACTGTGTTACAAGTAGATTCAGATCAAAACCCTGGAATCTCACAACCACTGTCGAGATGAAGTAAACTCTTCATCTGCTAAAAGTACTTGAAGTTCCAAGCCTTCGATTTTCATTACTCAGAGTAGTTTAATTTGGTTAATAAGGGTGTGTCTAATGCTGACTAGGAACTGTGCTACACACTGCTGATGTCATAGAGAATATCCTAAAAACAAAAGTAAACTGCCCTTCCCTATTACCTGCATATAGGAACTGTGGGTTTGGAGTTAGTAGCTAGATCCTTGGAAACTGTACATCATCATGTGTTTGCAACAATATAGATCTAGATGTTCTAAGAGCCTCATGTGCTAGAGCAATGAGTCAACAAGGCCCTTTGAAGTAGGTGACTTCTGAAACCATGTTAGAGTTAAAGGACACTGGCACCCACCTCAATACATGGCATCTTGTACCATGGCTCTTTAGGTGGTTGACATGAGATTAGAAAATTTTCTCGGGAATTTTTAAAACATATTAGTATTAGTGGCTCAAGGCTGGAGAGATGGCTCAGTGATTAACAGCATGTGCTCCTCTTTAAGGGGACCTGAGTTCAGTTTCTGGCACCCACGTTGGGCAGCACACAACCACCTGTTACTCAAACTCCAGAGGTATTCAGTGCCTTTGGCCCTACAGGAACCTGCACACACATAAATCTACCACACACAGTCACGTACATATGTAAAATTAATAAAAATAAATATGATTAAGATATATTGTATGAAATGTACAGAAATTCAACCAAAATATGGATTAAAAAATAAATAAATCTTAAAGATAGATTAGATAGACACAGATGATAGATGATGATGATAGATAGATAGATAGATAGATAGATAGATAGATACCCCACTCCAGATCAATCAACTTGGAATCTGAGGATTGACCAGATATAGAAAGATATTAAACAAGCTCCCAGTTCGGGTGCCTGGATTCCACACCTTCAGAGATTCTAATTTAATTCGTCTGTCTGGCCTGATGAGGAGTTTTGAAGTTCCCTCCAAGATACTAACCACTGAACCAGCAGGTCAGTGACTGTTGCCCTTACAAATGTCTCTGAAGCAAGTCTGGGAGCTTACTAGGAACACGAATGTTCAGGTGGCAAAGACACTGCAGGTGGGGCCCCAGCAGAGCATTGCCAATCTTTCTGGGTAACTCTAAAGCCTGCTAGGATTTGTGAAATATTGATCTTACAGTGTCTCTCCAGAAACCTGGGAACAACGTGGTTCCTCGTGTTTGTGTCTCCCCTCTTCAGTCAAGACTGTCTGCTCTACTCCAGCTCTCTCTTCCACTATCCCAGTCTACGTGGCCCTCATCAGCCTGGGCTGATTTGACAAGCTCTCAAAACAGATGTTCCATTTTCTAATCTTTTTTTTTTTTTAGTTAGCGTGTAAAATAATGGGCTTCCGTGTGTCACGCCCACTCACACATACCACTGCTCTTTGCTCACATTCGTCCCCCTTAGCCCTCTTTTTTATCCGTCTTCTAGTCCCGTTCCTCCCTCCCAGTGAGGCCCCCTTCCAGCAGCTGTTCCCTCCACTAGACACACACCGGTGCCTGATCCCCCTTCAGAGTTTCTGTTTGTGAATGGCTTAAGAGTACAGACACAGCTGGGCTTCAGGGTTCTTTAGACACTCCACAGGGGAATAAAATGTGTAACCCAGATGGAAGACCCCTGACTTCAGTGGTCTTCTGACACTTTGCTTTCCAGAAGGGCTACTTCCAGGACACAACTGCTGAACTAGCATTCACACGGCAGTTACATCAGTGCTACCCACCGAAGGTCCTTAGGGAGCTGCTGACCAGGCATCTGTTCTTCACAGAGCAGGAGGGAAAGTCTTCTCCAAAAACAAATGCCCCAGGCCCCTCTCCTACTAAACCGTTAAATGCCTTCCTGGTCCATCGTCTGTTATTGTAACAGATGGTTATGTATGAAAGGAGAGCTTCGCTTCTGGTAGTTCTGGCAGCCAGGGAGTCTGAGCACAGTGCCAGCATTTGCTAGGAGCTTTCCCAATGCGGTGGATGGACATGCAAGCACACCTGAGTCAGGGGAGGAACTTAGACTCAGCTCATTCTTTCCATCAGTAACCTCCTGTCCAGATGATCCAGAAGCACCCCATGGCCTAATCACCTCCTTTACAGTCCCATCTCTTATGACTGCCACAATGTCATTTGAATGCTTTGAGGGGGGCGTTCAAATGACACAACGGCACACCTAAGGAAATCCACCTTCTTACCAAAACCTGTCCTACATTACCTGACGCCCACCTACAAACACATTTGCCCTTGACCGGCACTGACTCTCCAAACCGGCAATCACTCAGTTCCTCAGACCCAGGGAGCCTTCTCCCATTCCGGGTCCTTCATGAAATTTATTCACTTTCCAGAATGTACTTTCCCCACTGGTCACATGACTGACAAGCCACAAGAGTGACATTTCATCCCTTCAGTCACCTCTCCATTGTCACCTGACCACACTACCAAGATGGCATCCTTCCTGTTTCCCCAAGTTATTCTTTTCTTTCTTTCTTTCTTTTTCTTTCTTTCTTTCTTTCTTCCTTTCTTTCTTTTTGTTTCTTTTTTCTTTTATTTCCCCTGATTATTCTTCAGTCTTGGTCCCATGGCTATTGATCGTCTTCATATAACATAACTTATAATTACCTCACCTCTATCTCTCTCTTTCTCTCTCTCTCTCCTCCTCCCTCCTCCCTTTCTCTTTCTCTTTCTTTCTCCCTCTCCCAATCTAGGCTATTTCAGAGTCAATGCAGAGCCGATGAAAATCTCTTTTTAAGTGCAATGCCTGGCACACTGCATGCAGTAAAACTGTGTTGTGAGTTAATCATGGATTTCATATAACTAAAAAGGTTTAAAAATGTCAAGGATTCACAGAAAAAGAGAGCCCTTGTGTCCCATCAGTGGAAATGTACATTTGTAAACACTATGGAGCTTCTGAAAGAAACTAATACTAACATACAACTCCAGTTGTATGTTCTGTGTATACCCTCAAAGCAGATTATACCCCCACCCAAGGTTATCTTCACTTTTATGTTCACTGTAACATTTCAGAAGAGCCAAGATATACAAATAACCTAAATGTCCATCAATAGGCAAATGAATAAAGAAAATACGGTGTGTATATAAACACTGGAACTACTCAACCTTCGAAAAAGTTGCTGGAGAGATGGGTCAGAAGTTAAGATCACCTATTGCTCCTGTAAAGAACTGAATTTTCCAGCACCCATGTTGGGGGGTGCTCACAACCACCTGTAACTCCAGTTCTAGAGGATCTGATGCCATCGTCTGGCCTCCTCGGGGACCTGCACATACTTGCACGTGCTCGAACACAAACATGTACATAAACAAATATAAAATAAAATCTTTCTTAAATTGCCAAAATATTGCTAGTTTAGAGGCTGTTGCAGAAAGTGAAGCAAATCAGACGGGGAAGTGTTGCATGGTCTCACTTATGTATGTAGATTGTTTTAAGTACAAACACACAGAGATAACGAATCCATGGCTTTATCACAATCAGGAAAAGTGGTGATACAAAATGGGTCGGAGGGGGCTGGGGAGATGGCTCAGCAGTTAGAGCACTGGCTGCTCTTCCAGAGGACTCCAGTTCAGTTCCTAGCACCCGCATAGCAGCTAATAATCATCTTATAGAGCAAAATAGCAGAATAGAAAATCAACATACAGAAAACGCAGTAACTGTTTCAAATACCAAAGATGAACTTACCAAGAAAGAAATAAGAGAAGTGGGGATTATATTCACTCAGACTCCTGAAAAAAACACCTAAGAATAACCTAACTAAAGAAATGAAAGATTTCTATAATGAAAATTTTAAGACTTTGAAGAAGACACTAGAAGATGGACTTACCATGTTCATGGATAGGCAAAATTCATAGTGTGAAACTGCTTATATTCCCAAAGCAGTCTGCAGATTCACTACAATGCTCATCAAAGTCTCAACGACATTCTTTACAGAACTAGAAAAAAACAGTTTTAAAAACTATATGGAAACACAGAAGACCATGAGAAGCCAAAGGCAATGCTTCGCAGAAACAGCAATGTTAGAGGCATCACAATAAAAACAGTATGGTCTTAGCACAAAAGAAAAGGCTTTTAGATTGGAATGGAGTGGAGTGTAATGGAGGATCCAGATTTACAGCTGCCTGATTTCTGGCAAAGCTTCAAAAGCATACATTGGAGAAAAAAAAAAAAAAACAGCCTCCTTAACAGTGTGAGAACTGAATTTCTACATGTAGAGGAATGGGATGAGATCCATACCCTTCACACTGAAAAAATCTAAACCAAATCAAAGACCTTCATGTAAAACATGAAACACTGAAACTCTAGAGGGAAACATAGAGAAAACACTTCAACAGGAAATAATCCCAAGAATTAACCAGTAGGATTACATGAAATTAAAAAGTTTCCACACAGCAAAAGAAACAGACACCAGACTGAAGATGAAGAGTCAACCTACAGCATGAAGAAAACTCTTTGCCAACTCTGCACCAGACAGAGAATTAATGTCCAGGATCCTAAAGAACTGCAAAGTTTAAATACAAAAAAATAACAAGTCATCCAGTTGATAAAGGGGCTGGTGAACTGAACGGACAGGTTCCCCCCAAAGATGTGCAAATAACTAATAAATATTTGGAAATGAGTTCAACATCCATAGCACTCAGAGAAATGCAAATTAAATTTGCTTTTCCAAACAGGTGTTGTGGCCTACAATTGTAATCCTAGCACTTGGAAGTCTAAAGCAAGAGGTCTGCCACAAGTTCAAGGCCAGCCTAGTTACACAATGAGTTCCAGGCCCGCCTGGACTTCAGAGTGAAGCCCTGTCTCAAAAAGAAAAAAAATAACTGCTTAGAGATTCTGTCTCGCCCCACTCAGTATGGCTGTTACTAAGAAAATAAATGATAACAAATGCTGGCGAGAATGTGGGGAAAAAGGAACATTCATTCATTCATGGTGGGAATTTAGACTGATACAACGGCAATCAGTGTGGGGCTCCATACAAAACTGAAAAGAGAACAGCCAGATGGCCCAGCTATAATGCTCTGAGACTCTAACTCAACACACTACAAAGATATTCGCACATTCGTGTTCACATTAATAGCTGCCTTATTCACAGAAAATGGGACCGGCTTAGATGTCAAATCAATTGGTGAATGGCTAAATAGAATATGGTGCATTTACACAGTGGAATTTTACTGGACTCAACTGGAAATCACTATGTTAGGGGAAATAAGCCAGGCTTGGGAAGACAAATACAGCACGCATTTCTCTCATGTGCAGAACCTAAATTTAAAATGTGTGTGTGTGTGTGTGTGTGTGCGTGTGTTGATATAAGTGTGTCTGTGTGTCCAACATTAGAAATGGGATCACAAGAGCGGAGGAGACGATCTTAAGGAGTGTGAGAACTAGAGGGTGATGTAATAAATGTAACAGGGAGAAGAAGCAGAAGAGAAAGCAAGTGGAGAAATGAAGAGAACCAACTGGAAGGGACCACAGTGAAGGGACAAACAGGTACATGTGTGAAGATGCCATGGGGAAACTTCTTACTCTGCATGCTAACCAGAAAACTAATAATACGACATATGTAAACTAAAAGGTTCCTTCAAGTATGAATAGATGGTTCACTTGGAGACCCACAACTGATCAGCGGGCAGAGAAAGAGAGACTTCAGAGTGCTCAGCCCTAAATAAGACACTTATATCACACCCTGTCCTCCCAAGACTCAGGGATCATTGAAGAAGAGGAGGGAGACTATGAGAACCACGGGTGATGGGGTGAACAGGCCGGGGCAGTGGCACTTAGGAGCCCCCAGCACTTTTGACAGCATGCACAAGGCGTTCACAGACCCAAAACAGACAGGGGCCTGGCTGGGGAAGTGCGCAGGAAGCCCCAGCCCCAGCTGGGGGACTGTTGACAACTGATAGCTTCTGGGAGAGGGAAAGTCAGTTTTCTTTAAGGGTGTGCTTTGGGATAGGTTTACCATGCTCCAGGAGATGGACCTATATCCAAGAGCATTTGAGGTATACAACTTAGACTCAATAGACCTTTTCAAAAAGGAAAAGAGATAAAGAGCATGAGGATTAGGTAGGAAGGTGAGGTCTGACTGCTAAAAATGCATTATGTGGAATTCACAAAGAATCACTGAAAATGCTTTAATGTTTCCCCTGCTCTTGGTTACCCACCAAAACTAGACAGTAAGACCCTATTGCTGAAGACATGACATACATGAGCTGTAGAACAAATAAGGAGAAATCAAGATGGTGCTGACATCAGAGGCTCATCTTCACTGGCTAGCATACATAGTGCTGGAAGGTTCTATACATGCTACCAGAAGGAAAAGATAATCATCAACCTTACTGGGCTATGAACCCTGTGAACTGCAATAATACCTGACTTGGCAAGAAGTGATCACCAGTGCAACAGTGGCAGCAAATATTGGAGTGACCAACCATTCTTTAACTGGATTTAAGGTCCACTTTCTAGGATGGAGCCCATACCTGACGTTGATATCAGGCATAGGGAGCTGAGGCTAGACAAGTCACAGGACATAGAGGAGAACCTAACACTAGTTTTCTTCTACTTATCATATGAAATTGACTCCTAATGGTTTATTGTTATACCCATAGATTAAGGCATCTCTCAGCTTTCACGAGAGAAGTTTCCTTATGCAACAGCTGGTAATCAAACAAAGTGCAGAGAACAAGAGACTACAGAGTGTTGACCCCTGAATTAAACACCTATATCAAACAAAGCTCCTCCCAGGGCTCAGGACTCATTGCAGAAGAGGGAGTTGAAAGATTTTAAGAGTCAGAGGAGGTGGATAATCACAAGGAATCGGAGTTTTCCACACAGCTGGTCAGTTACTCATATGAACTCACAACCACGGGGACAACATACACAAGTCCCATGAAAGTTCAAACTAGAAAATCCCGGCACTGACATAAGGCAGTGGGTTAGAAGCTCCAACCCCACCTAGGAAATTGTGGCAACAGATGGCTTCTGGGAGAGGATTCTAGAAACAGTTTTTTTCAAGCATGGGAATGGGACTCTTGGTAGGTTAACCAGACTCTAGTGGATGGATCCAGACGAAGGACATTTGGGGACACAAATTAGACTCTATAGGCCATGTGTATGTGTATGTATATATATATATATATGTAAATATATGTATGTATATATATGTATATATATAATACAGTACATTAAATTGGGTGGGGCCACACAGGGGAGGTGTGGATATGGGAGGACTAAATACCATCAAATTATATTATATTCATATACAAAAATTCAATAAAAAATAAATAATAAATAAGTAAGTATGAATAAGCATGTGGAACAGAGGAAATCTTAGTAAATGTTACATTACATTGCTGTCTTCAGAACAAAGCATTTGTATGTGTAATAATAAGAAAGGTGGGTGGAGTGTTCCTTTGGCGCCTGCTGGTTCCATTTGGTCCACCATGCCACTCCAGTCTGCTGATAGAGATCTATATTCTCATGTTCACTGCAGGATTATTCACAAAAGACAAGATATGGGAACTGGTGACTGTGTGGATGGAATCAGGCAATATATGCATACATACATACAAGGGAATACTATTCAGTCTTACAAAGAAAGGAAATCTTGCCAATATGCAACAACATGGATGAATCCAAAGGACATCATGCCAAGGGAAATAAGCCAATCACAGCAGGACAAATACTGCATGAGTCTTCTTACATGAGGTTCCTAAAATAATCAAACTCACAAACCGTAAAGTGATGATTAGTGGAGGCTGGGGAATGAGATCTGTTTTTGTTGGCAGTCTACTTTCTGTTACTGAAACAAATACCTGAGTCATTCAACTTATAAAGAGAAATGGTTTATTTGGCTCAGGGTTTTGAGGGTTCAGTCCTTAGTCAACTGGTGCTGTTGCTTTGGGGCTTGTGGCAAGGAATCCAAGAAGGAAGCATGTGGCAGAGAAAAGCTGTTCACCTCACAGCCAGGAAATGTAAAAGAGGAAAGGGAGAGACTGCAGTCTGCCAATCCCCTTTAAGAGCAAGCCTCTGCTAAGTAGAAGACCTGCCATTAGGCTCTACCTCTTAAAGGTTTCACTGCCTCCCAGTAGCTCCACTCTGGGACCAAGATTGGACCACACAAGCCTTTGGGAAACACATTCCAAGCCACAGAGAGCTAGTCAACAAATACAAAGTTTCAGCTATGGAGGATGGTAAGTCCTAGAACATTTCAGTAGAAAGTTGTGTCTACAACTATAACACTGTGTTTTATACTTAAAACTTTGTCATGAGGATAGATATCATGTTAAATGTTCTTGCTTTAATTGAAAGAATAAATAAAGAAACCACAACAAATTAAAAATTTTTTAAAGCTGCCAAATACCATCAACTGCCAAATCCAGAAACAAAATGCTAAAATATCTCTATCTCTTTATCCATATTTTTGTCTGTACAGTCTTTGGTTGCCTCTTCATGTGTTGGCAATTTCAAAAACATAATTTTCTGTAGAAAGATAATTCATATTTTCCTTTAGAGTAGTTGATTAAAGCTTATTTTTATTTGTAACTGGGGAGGGTCCGGTTAGTAAAGTGATTGCTGCACAAGCCTGAGGATCTGAACTAGGATCCCCTGAACTCACATAAAAGTTAGGCAGGGTGCTATATGTGTCTATAATACTATCAGTGGAAGAGAGAAACAGTCATATCCCTAGAGCTCACTGGCCAACCAGTCTAAAAAATCTTGAGCTCCAGATTCAGTAAGAGACCCCCGCCTCAAAAAATAAGACAGCGAGCCATTGATGAAGATGTCCAATAGTGACTCCTGGTCTCCACGAATGCACATTTACACATATGCCTAAATGCTACATGCATACTCACACTGACAGGTACATATACCACAGACACACACTATTTTTTTACATTTATTTATCATGTGTGTGTGTGTGGTCATGCATGTGTCACAGCACATATGGAGGTCAGAGGACAACTTGTGGGAGTCAGTTCTCTCCTTTCCCCCAAATGGGTCCTGGCAACTGAACTCAGTTCATCAGGCTTGACAGTAATGCCTTTACCCACCGAGCCATCTCGCCAGGCCTATTTTTAATTAATTGTTTCTTGAAGCTACATAACTTATTATTGGTAATGTTAAGTAAAATTTTTAAATGTTTGTCTAAATCAGAAACCTCTGTGAAGTTACTTCTCTCTATGAACTATGTTATTTGGAAGACTTCCAGAAACAAGCTTCCGACTCAGTGCGATTTACACTTTCCTTCTCATCTACGCCCACATTCTAGTGACAGGTGCTGAAGGACACAGTCCGGGCCTGCTCTGTCAGGTTATATCACCATGTAAGTTGTCACATGTACATGTGGAAGTCAGTCCCATTATGCGATAACTACCGATGATTTAGCTATACACAGAATTGACTTTGAGCCACGTGACTATGTGTCAAACCAGAATGTATCCACAACTTAATTCCACTCAGTTACAAAATCGGTCTGTCTACAGTGCCACTCAGTATGATGGTAGCATGATGGATGAAAAGGAGAAGTCGGAGCACAGACAGACGTCAGTCTTCAAAATACTCTACTTCTGGAAATTTTTCAAAGGAATCTTAAAGCTCAAACAGATAAAATAGTAACTACAAGGTCTGGTTGAAAAGGACTCTTGTTGCCTCTGCCCAGCACCCTTCTTGACATTTTTAAACCACGAAGTCACACTTTCCAGAAAATGAAATATTCTTCAGTGTGATTTGGAATTAACATGTGGACTAGATATGGACAATCCAAGTGTCTCCATTTCCTTGCTACAATGACTGGCTCAAGGTCAGGTACATAATATGAGAAAGGCCAGTCAGAGTTTTCTGTGAAGTTTGACATGGATCTGGGAGCATGACGTCTCTACTCCATTTGAGGTGAAGAAAGTTAATAGTCTGAGAGTTTTTTTTCTCCATGAGTGAAGTCTTTATGGGACCTCTTCTTGAAAGGTAGAAGATAAAGCTTCTACCTTTGGGGACTTGAGTTCAACAAGCTATCCAAGCTTGCTGGAGGCTCCACCCTCCATCCACAGGCACTGGGGAGACTTGGTCCTCAGTCCAATATCTAACTGCTCTCCAATCCAAGGATCATCACAGAAAGTCATGGATGCAAAGCCTCAGACACATCAACAAAAGTGCCATCACTTTCCAATATTCTCCTGCCCTCCGTAAAGAGACTGATTCAGAGGCATTTTCATTTCTCTTCAAAAGCTTAACAACTTTGTAATGCAGCTCTTGTATATAGCGTGTCTATTTTTTTCTAAAAGAATGTGTAGAATTCTATTTCTTGGCCATTTTTCCTGTGATATAACTTGGAAACTTATCCTCAGTTTGTTAAACAGTTTATTCATCGCTGTGACAAATACCCAAGAGAAACTATTTACAATGAGGAAGGCTCTGTTTTGGCTCGTGGCTTCAGAGGTTTCAGTCCCTAGTCAGCTGACTCCAGCATGTTGGGCCTGAGGTGAGGCTGAACATCACAGCAATGAAAGGAAGCAGAAGAGGCTGCTCACCTCCTGACCGGGAAGCAGCAGAGAAAAAGGAGCAGAGGGCAAGATCCATCTTTTCCTACTTCCTACTTCTTCCCACTAAGCCCCACCTCTGTCTGTCACTACCCCCTCAAGCCATCATACTATAATCCATCAAGGGAGTAATCCACTGATGACACCAGAGCCCTCAGATCCAATCACTTTCCACAAGTCCATCACCTGGCCACCAAGTCTGCAGTACATGAGCCCGTGAGGGACATTTCAAACAAGATAGCACATGTTCAAGGGTTTTGTGGCTGTAGGCAGGACAGTTCACATTTATACTGTCACACTCATTTTACTTACAAAAATAAAACACAGTAATGAAACTGAAAATATGAGAAAAATCGATGAATGGCAGAGTGGCATGTGGACCATTCAGGACCCACACCAATTCTTGGTCACTGTCCTACGTCACAAACTTATATTTTGGCATTTTTAATTATGTGTATACATGTACATCAGTGTGGGAATCTGTGTGTGTCTGAGTACAGTGCCAGTGTTGGCCAGAAGAGGGTGTCGGATCCCCTGGAGCTGTAGTTACAAGTAGCTGGGTGCTGCCTGGTACGAGCGCTGGGAACCAAATGTGGGTCCTCGACAAGAGCCGTGCTTGCCCTTAACCACTGGGCCGTCTTTTCAGCCCCAGCAAACCTAATTTTTAAAAAGACACTTCAAAACTGGAGAAGAGAGCTAAGAAAGTGGTAACCGTTGCAAGGTCCTGGTTCTGATCCCCAACACAGAAAAAAGAAAAAAGAGCTGGCACCCAGGGTGCCTCAGTTTCCCCCACTCGCCTCTCCCCATTCCTTCTTGAAAGAGAGAAGCTATCAGAGAATTATCCATAAGTAGTTTCATCAAGAAGATGGAAGTTTTGAAGGTAGCAGAAAGGAGCACTGTACTTTGAGTAACAAGGATAGGGGCAATTAGAAACTCCAGACTCAAAACACTTGGAAAAGAAACAGGACTGGGTTAGCGAGCATGAGACCCTGTGCTCAGTCCCTAGCACAAAAAAGAAATATATATATGGCATGATTTCAAGGCATTGATGTGAGAATATTAAAAAGAAATTTGTCTTTGAAACAGTGTCTCACTCTAAAGCCGAGGCTGACCTGTTACTCATTATGTAGCCTGGGTTATCCTAGAACTCACAACAATTCTCCTGCCTCAGCCTCCCCAGGGCTAAGATTATGGGAGACACTATCCCCAACTAAAAGTCTTTTACCTTTAAAGCTTATATTCTTTGGGGGGATTCAGAGGTTGTGACTTTAGATATGTAGAGAAAAAAAAATGTAATTCCAATTCAATCCTTGGTCCAGGGACGAAGACACTTACATATATATTGAAGTACCAAGAGCTCTGGTTTGTATTTAACTTTTAGCAACAGTCTATTGGCAAAAACAACTTGACTGTGTTTGAAGAACACTAAGTGGTTACTATACAGTGGAAGTGAAAAGGAAGCAAGGAAGAAAAGGGAGGGAGAGGGGCCAACAGAGGCTGCGGGGGGTGAGGAAACACCTCCTCACCTTACAAGAAGAGAGGGGAACAGCATCGAGGAGATGAGAGTGAGAAGGCAGCTGCACTGTACGAGCTGCCCTGTCAGAAGCCGCAGAGAAAACGCTGGGAGAACTAAAAACAAATGTACCAAATACTGGAAGGAGAAAATGACTTCATACATCTGAGCTAATCTTTATCTTTCTCAGAAAACAGGAAATAGAAGCTGCCTCAGTAGGTAAATTATATATATATATATATATGAGTGAGAGTTAGGGTCGTCAAAAAAACAAACAGAGCTCATTAAAGAGGCACAGCCTCAAGACAGAAATCTGTGAGTGGACTGCGCTGTGGCTATCTATCACTAAGCACTTTAGTGCTGTGAGACTTGTTACTGCGTATATCTATTGCCTTGATCAACATTTTTAATTTTAATAGATAAAATTCTGAAAACAGGTTCTCTGTCTTGACAATATTCTTGGATGATGTTAAAGAAGAATGGGCCTGATTTAATAGTGCCCCGGGGAGCAATGCTATCCCCCACAATTCAATTCTGTAAACATTTATTGAGTAAATAGATTTTCTGTGACAGCACCTCTGCTAAGCCATGGAAGGATAAGAAGATGAATCAAACATAGTTCCTGCCCCCAGGAGTTTACAGGAAAGTAAGAGGAAAAACATGAACCAGACAGACAGGGTGGAAGACACTAATGGGCTACAAGTCCATCAAAACACGGTGGGGCCAAGGAACAGTTGACTGCCAGACTGAATCTGAGGAGGAAGTGCCCATCCCAGTGTGTACTGACAGCATCCCACTGAAAACACCTGCGACTTCACTAGCAAGTAAAGATCTAGACAGACATCGTATTGATTGATCCTGGCCCACAGCATCTCATGACCACTGGAGGGTTGTGGAGAAATTCCACTACAGCCACAGGATTATGATCTTTTTCAAATGAAATACCTTATGAGTTATGACCTTGAAAAGGGATAAAGTGCATGTAAATAAAGACGAAGAAGAATACTGCAAACAGAAACTATAAGAACAGACATAAAAAAGCGTAGCATGGTATCTTACCCTTTGGAGATTCCCATAGCTTCTAAATTTCTCTTGTCAAAGAATCATGGATCCTTCATAATTATTTGGTGTGTGTATGTCTTCCTTGCCTGATTGAACTCATGAAAGTAAGAGCTAACCCATTTAGTATATCGTGCCCTAGAAAAGACGAGCATCTAAAAGATGCTCAAAGTATCAAGCTGGAACTTAGCTCAGTTGATGGAATGTTTGCCTAGCATGTACAGAGCCTTGGATTCAGTCTTGAATACCACATAACCTGGGCCTGGTGATACACAGCTATAATCCCAGGAGTCCAGGTACAGGCACCAGAATAACAGAAGTTCAAGGTCATCCTTGGCTTCATAGAGTTCTAGGCCAGCCTGGGCTAGAGATTATCTCAAAAAAGTGTTGAAGAAATTAGAAAGGACAAGAAGAGAGAATGGGACGAAGAGTAGCTTAGTGTATGAGTTTGCCCTGCATCGTTGAACTCCTTTACCATCTTGAACTCCTACCTAAAAATGGAATCCAGCATGTTACAAAGGGCCTTCCTCCTTTGTGGGCCTTTGCCCGGGGTCATTTTTCTAAGTACCAGCCTCTTTTTTCAATCACCTGTTTATGTTTGATTCATTTTTTCTTTCCACCTGTTGCTTTTTATTAACATATGTGTATTGTACAAAATAGTGGAGTTTATCCTAATATATTCATATATGTGTACAAGGCACTTTGACTGCATTTTCCTTCTGTTGCCTGCACTTATCCCCCTTCCCCTCCCACTGGTCTCCTTTCTAATCCATAATAGCTCTTTCTTCTATTTTAATGTCTTTTTTCGATTCTATAGGAGAGGAAACGTGTTCTTTGTCTTTCTGAGTCTTACTTTGCTTAATATAACACTTTCCGGTTCTATCCACTTTCTTTCACATGGCATGACTTTGTTCTTTATGACTGAATTTTACATATAGATATAATTTCCTTTAGCCATTCATCCATTGATGAGTCTATATGTCTCTTCGTATTTTATGTGTAAGAATGTCCCTGGATTCCCGGCTGATCTGTAATCGACTCAGATTTGTTCCCTTGACTGAAACATTTTGAGTACTTATTTGTGTGGCAGGCACTGGGAAATAATGAAGAATTATACTGACAAATCTTTCATCTTCTTTGGACTAACATTCCCCTGAGTTAGACAGATCATCACAATCATAAACACATTACATATTGTGTTTGAGTAATAAGAAGGAAATGGGCAAGGTGTTATGAGACAGACTAGCAGGTGACCTAAATGAGTCCAGAGTTGGGGCAGGGTGAAGAAAGGGGGAATCGAAGAAGACTTTCCTAGGAAAGTGACATTTAAGCTGCGATCTGGAGTAAAAAATAGGGTTAGTCATGTAAAGGGGAGATATTTGGGATATAAGGCCCAGGAAGTCAGACCAAATCATTAAATCATTCAGAGCCTTACAGATAGCATAGTACGTGTTACTTCAGTGCTAAATACCAATGGTCACAAAAGTGATCTAGTTCCCAGTCATCCTACATGTGTCTTGTCTTCACGTTGCCTTCATTTCTACCAGATCAGGCTTTGTTTGGGCCAGTGCCAGCCTTACAAACAGAAAAATAAGAGAGAAGCGAGGAACCGTGTATCTGACTCTTAAAGACTAAGAACACCACACATCACTTTGGTCTTCATTTCATTAACCAACGCAGGTCACACGGATGTTTTGCATTCCATACTGTAGAGCTATATAACCCCTTTGGGTGAAGGGCCCCTTCAAGTCACATGACTATAATGTCAGTGAGCAAGGAAGCAGAACCATCTTCCAGGAGGGACATCAACTATTTTGAACACTGATATAATTTTCTGCATGGATTTTTACCCTAAGAATAATGAGAATCTATTGAAGAGCAATGCTAGCATTCAATTTCTTTCATTTTTATTGTTTTCCTTTTGAGAATTTCATTCATGAGTATTGTCTTTGCATTATTTCATCTCTCCTAGTTCCCTAACAACTCCTCTCATGTCCCCCCACTCTCTCTCACTTTCTTGCCCTCTTCTTTGATCATTATTATTACATATACATACACATATTTATAAATATACACATAATACACATATATATATTTATAATGCACCGAATCCACTTAGTGGTGCTCATGTACACCTGTGTTTAGGGCTGCCCATTTGGGATTAGATAACCTCTCGGGGTCTTAGGAAGCTAGTCCCTGAAGGAAACTGATTCTCCCTCTAGCATTCAATTTTTTAATCCCAGCTTTAATATGAGAATGGTTTGGAAAGAGTCTAAGCTGTTTATCATAATGATAAAGGTGGGAGAAAATGCTGCTTAAACTGGGCTGATAGCACTGGAAACTGATGAGAATGGAAAAAAGTCAATGAATAAGGTAAACTTTATATGAGATGGGATTTAGAAGACCTGTTGCTATGATTTGAATGCCCCCTTCCACATCCTCACATTGAAATTTAGTTGCCATTATAATAGCATTAAGAAGTGGGACCTTTAAGAGATGATTGGGTCATGAAGCCCTCATAAGTGGATTAATGCTGTTACCTCAAACTCAACAATCAAGAAAATACCCCATAGACATGGCCACAGGCTACCCCGACAGAGGCAGTTCCCCCGTTGAGGCTCTCTTGAGGTATGTCAAGTTGACCAAATCTATCCAGCACACGTGGCCTTCACATCTACTCCTCTTTAAACAGCTCTCCTGACAACATCCTAGACTACATAGTCATACAACCAACAAGAAACTCCAGGCCTCTGAAGTCTCAACTTGCAATAGTTGTTGGCAACAGCTAACAATCATCAGAGCCTCTTTATTCTTTTTCAATATTTTAATTGAAAAGACAGCTCAGTTGGTAACATGCTTCCCATGTTAGCAGAAGAATCTGAGTTCAATCTCCAGTACCCACCTAAAAAGCCAGACCTAGTGACACACTTGTAATCCCAACACTTGGAAGGCAGAGACAGACAGATCACTGGGACTCACCAGCTAGCCAGCCTAGCCTACTTGGTAAGATCCTGGTCAGTGAGAGACCTTGCCTCAGAAAACAGTGTCGGTGGCACCTGATGTTGTCCTCTGGCCTATATACACAGGCACATAGACAAAGACAAACACAGATACACACACACACACACACACACGCATGTACCCATGAACATATACACACACACAAAAACTTAATCTCTATACCAATTTGGAGGTTTCTTTTTGAGACAGGATCTCCCTGTAATCCCAAATGGCCTGGGACTCAGTCTGTAGACCAGGCTCAGGCTGGCCTCAATCTCACAGAGATCTTCCTGCCTCTGCCTCCCGAGTGCTGGGGTTAAAGCACAAGCCACCACTCCCTCTGTACCGATTTTAATCCTCTGACTTTTGCATCTTTGGAAGAGTCTCAATCCCAGATCAAACCAGTATTTGTCTCCCATATACACTCTATTGGGAGAAATGATAAATCATAAATTGGGAGAAATCATAAAGAATGGACTCATTGCAATATATTGACCTGAAAAGGCAACTCAGCTCTTAATGTTGATGAGAATACCATTTAGGTTTCATTTTTATGCAATTGTTTCAATTTTTTGGTCTTTTAAACTTTTTTTTATCAACCTCTTCTCTGATCAATCTTAGCTTAACACCTCACAAAGCAACAACTCTATATTATTCCCCTTTCTAGAACTCCTCCAAAAGGTAACGACCCTCTTACCATCATATGAGCATAACCTGCATTCAAACCATGTGTGTTAGTCACTTCTCCTCATTAACAAAATACCTGAGATCACAACTTAAGGGAGAAAGGATTTATTTTGGCTCTTGTTCCAGAAGGTTCAGTCTATGATTATTTGACTCTATTGCTTCTGGGTAAAGCAGAATTTTAAGTTAGGGAGCATGTGGTGAGAGAAAGTGTTGGTGAACTGGAGGAAGAGAGAGGAAGAAAGGAAGAGCCCAGGAGCAACATCTCTTCAGAAGTGTGGTCCCACTACCCGCTAGTAGCCCACCCAGCTATGAACTCACCAACATGTTAATTTGCTGATGAGGTCAGCACAGTCAGGATCCAATCACTTCAACAATATCACCAGCTGTGTTCCAACCTTCAACACGTGAGACTTCTGTGGGACCACTCCATCCGCAACCTGTAACATGATCCCATCCAAAGATGCCTGCAGCGCCCCCTAGCGACCCAGTAATTAATAACCTATAAGCCTAGCTATAGCATTTAGACTCATCTCATCTGGTAACCTTTTAGATTTAAAATTGGGGCACCAGAGGACTGTGAGTTGGGCAACCTGTGTGAGTTCTGAGTAAGTACACACTTGGTTATCAAGTAAAATAATATATAACCAGAAGTCTATGATCAGAGAAAGGAAAAGTAAAGAGACAGACAGAGGAGGCTGCAGCAGTTCCCCGACATTCTACACAGGGAACCCCAGATTCCAGTTCCAAATTCTGTGACCTGCCTGGCCCTCCTTTAGTTCTTTGGACTCCATATTACTCATGTATTCTATGGTAGACCTTGCAATTTGCCTCTCCACATTTCCTTCTTGGTTTTGTCCTGAAAAATAAAACCCCAGTTTTCTTTGGAGGATAATATGTCTAATTAAATATACTTGCCTTCCTAAACTTCCTTGTAGATGGGATGGTCTTGTGTCCCAGTATGGGCAATGAGATTTATGTGGTAGACAGTTCCTGGGCCACTGAGGGGGTAGAGAACATTCCTGATGATGAAGAGGAGGAACAAGAGGAATAGGAAGAGAAGAAGGAGAGGACTGGGGAAAGAACAGCGGGTGGAGGGGCAGAAGAGCTCTATTGACGTGTCTTCACATGTAATGTTTGAGGTTCAGCAAGCATCCTGTGGGCATGGAGACAGGAACTTCACACTAAGTGTTGCAGGCAGAGAGAGCTTAAATTCTTTAGTGTTTCCTTCAGTCACATGACGTCATCTCTGAACTTCTGATCTTTAGGCTCTCAAGATTTAAGAAATATGAGATCTCTGTTGGACTAAGAGCCTACACTTGGAATTCTGTCCATAGTCTTAACTGATAAACTCTTGAGCAAGCTTTTAGCATCTGCTTCTTAGAACCAAAATTGCCACATCTGGGTGGGGGAAACATCAGATAGAACTTCCTCCATCTACCCCTCTACTTAGTCATGAAACATTTTCACCCACATAATCCTGTTCTTTCCAAAGAGAGTCCTGCCTCCTAACAGTCACCCCCACATCCCGGATCCTATGTCTTCCTCTCAAGACCCAGCTCCCCATCCACCATGTCTGGTGTTCCTTCATTCCTTCCACTCTGTCTTTGCCTAGCACTGCTTTGCCAACCCCACTTAATGTCAGTCTTCCCCTTTGTGTCCTCTCACCTTATCTCTTCTTATTACCTTCACACATTTCTTCTCTTCTTCAAGAAGGTTTCAGCTGGAATCATCCTCACACCAGACGTTTATTACATTCCTTTCCATTCACTCCTTAAATGACTTTGCTTCAATCCACTGAAAAAAAACTATTATTGAGTTTCCCAAGGACACAGCCCACTGTCCACCCCAGGCAACCTCTCCCTCGCTGCTTATAGAGATGCCATATTCTCTGGCTTCCAGGCCTGGGCACAGGCTGTCCTGTTTTCTCTCCCACCCTCTTCCACCATATTTACCTGGATCTGTGCAAGATTTCAGGTTTAGAGATCATCCATCAGCTTTTCCCGGAAGCTATCCTGAAACTACTTCATCTCCTTTGTTCCCAGTTAAGCTCTGTGTGTCTCAATTTTCTCAAATATAGAATGAGAAGATTAATAATCCCTGTCTTAGAGAATGTTTTGAAATTTAAGGTAGTCATACATAAAAACACTACCCTTACCAAAGCACACAGAAACTACTACATAAATGTTTGGTCAGATAAAGAATAAATAATTCACTTCCAGACTTTACTCATGTCTTACAATTACCTGACAAATATTGAAGTTGCCTTTTTTGTCTCACCCTCCACATCGGTCTTTGTTGGCTCTGACTTTCCAGTAGAACTACTGGGAGAATATTAAGATACTGATCTGAAATGCCCCACAGAAGCTCATACATTGAGGGACTTGATCCTCGGTGTAACAGTATTCAGAAGTAGCACCTTTGGAAAGTGACTGGATCATGAGGGTCGTAATTTCATCAGAGGATGAATCCATAGTAATTATCCAAAGGAGGTGATGGTAATTAATAGCTTAATAGCTACTGGGAGTTACTGGGAACTTTGAAAGATGCAACTTCGTTGGAGGAGCTGAGTAGCGGGCTGTATGCACCCTTGGAGGGTATATTTTTGTCCTCAGCTCCCCATCTCCCTCTCCCTTTCCTCCCTCTCTTTGACGGCTTCCTGGTCACTATGAGATAAGTATATTTACAACATGACCCTAATCAGAAACAATGAAATCAAGTGACCATAAACTGAAACTTCAAAATCCAGAGACAAAATAAGTCTTTTCTCCTTTAAGTGATTTTCTCAGATATTTTGTTATAGTGATGGAAATCTGACAAGGAAACTTGTACTAGACCAATGAAGTCATATCTCTAAGAATGGGGCCAGGTATATGTATTCTTCACACACACACACACACACACACACACACACACACACACACACACCACAAACACCAATACATACACACCAACACACATAAATACCGATATACACAACATACACACACCAATAGCACACATACACACACCCCAACAACATACATGTGAATGCTTGGTGAAACTGAACAAAACCTACAACTCCGATCTCATTTAGGCTGCACACTAAATTACCTGAAGCATGTTCATGGATGTCAGACTACATGAAGGCCAGGCTTGGATCTCCATGACTATGAAGCTCCGGCCATGCTGTTGTCAGGATTTGCAAACCATATCTCATTGCCAAGTGTAGCTCATCCTCTGCTTTTATAAGCAAAGAAAAGAAAAACTTCCTCAGGAACAGACATTCTCATCCAGTTACATGTGTCCATGGCTGCTTCTTTGATACTATGCAGAGTTGGGAAGTTATGTCAGAAACTGTCTGCACTACAGACCTTAAACTGTTATCTCAGACCCCAGTTTCACCACAATACTGGCATATGGAAAAGTATTTGTCAAAATCAATCTCCCTTTTTTCTTTCCTATATAGTGATGGCCAATTTTTTTATATATATATAGGGTCTCACAACTGCAACCATGCTAAGCCTCAAACTCAAGAACTTTCTTCCTCTGTCTCCCAAATACAGGCATGATAGGCATGCACAACCATGTCTGGCCAACTGAGATTCATTCTAAGCTTTGTTTATGGTTCAATACAATAAAATCAGCAAGACATGGTGGCAATACTCTCTGTGGAATATTTTATTGGCCGTGGGACACATCATCACAACAAGGTTCATCACATTTACCCTCCTATAAGGGGCTGCAAGGAAAGATTGCCCTCTGCCTCTCCAATAAGCTCTGATCCTCTAGGAAACATGGCCTTCTCCCTTTAATTACCAGGAACACAACTGGTTATTCCACTGGGCTTCCATCCCCCTTACTCACAAAAGCAGAGGCTGGGTGCCATCCTGGTCACTTCTGCTGTCTACCCTGTCTTCAAAAATAAAAATAATTTTACTCTCTATTTTTCTCTTATGACATCTCGTTTCTGCAAAGAAAAAAAAAGTCTTGGCTCATTTGATTCCAAGTATCCTCAAACACTGGGCCCCTTTTAGCCTGTGGATACATACCAAGGAAAGAGATCAGAAATTTAACAAGACATTTTACTTGCTTGATCTTTCCAAAGTTTATGACAAAGGCACAATGGCAGTGAATTTGAGAGGAGATGCAGAGAACAGCCTTAGGCTAGTGGGAAGGAGACTGGTAAGAATGTTGAGCTCAACCTTCTTCGGACCCCATTTTATACTGGAAAGTTGAAACAGCCCTTTCAGTTGCATGGTGCAATTGATTTTCTATTCATTTCCCTCTTCTTCTGGAGAGATCCCAAACCTAGATCTTGGGGTGCTCCCAGGCTATGACTCAACTCCTGGCTCACACCAGTTCCTTGGGAATATCAGTTCTGATGCAGAATAATTTTGTTTCTGCAAAACAGGACTTTATTACTTCATTTCTGATCTTTATAGAATACTATCAGGCTAAAACCGAGAAAAATATAGAAGTCTCCCAGAACTGGGTGATTCAACCAGAGCCCATCAAATCCCATCTCTCTTCTCCAGGTCTTATCACACGGGATCACGGACTTTTGATGAGGCCAGAACTCATTTCCTAAAAGAGGAAATGGAGCTGAAGAGATGGCCCAGGAATTAAGAACACTTACTGCTCTTGCAGAGGACCCAAGTTTGGTTCCCAGCACCCATGTCAGGCAGCTCACAACTACCTGTAACTCCAACTCCAAGAGATCCAACACCTTCTGAATTCCAAAAGTACCTACGTGCACTTGGTGTATATAATAAACTCAGGCAAGCAACACACACAAACACACACACACAGAGAAAATAAATATAATAATCTCTAAAGGAGAAGACAAAGGCCCACAAAGGATACTTACATAACTCTATTTGTTACAGTCTATATCTCCTCTTAAACAGATATCAAATCTCGGTGTCAAGAAGAGAATACTTGGCTTCTACCTATTACCCGCCAACTCAGTTCTCTCCGTGTAGGTTAATGGCTCTGGGGTCCATTTTCCTGGTTGTTCCCTTGATTCCTGACTTTCATCCAGGTCCTCACAGGTCATCCTTCCCTGACACCTCCCTTGTCTTACCATTTGTGCTCAACTCCATTGCTACTCTCTTAACTCAAACCACAATCTCCATTCATCTGGACTGTCTGCCGTGTCTACAAAATTCACGCAGACAGTCAGACCTCATGGCACAGTCGTAACCCCAACTACATAGAAGTTGAAGCAGGATTGCAAATTCAAGGCCAGACTGGGAAATGTCATGAGACTCTGTGTTTTTAAAGTAAAATAAAGAGCTGGGGTGATAGAGCAGCATTAGAGAGCTTGCCTAGTATACGCATAGAGTTCAATTCCTATCCCCACAAAAGAAAAAAAATAGAAAAACAAAAGTCTCCATTATTCTTTCTGACCTATTGTGATCCATTTTCCACTCAACAGCCACTTGTCTCCTAAAATGGAAATCCCATCAAGATGTTTCACTGCTTCAAACCATCTGACAGGTTCTCTCACTGCCTATAAGCTCTGGCCTTGTGTACAGGAACCTGGTGCATGGGTACTTAGGGTTGGATCATTCTGTGTGACAAGGCTGCTGTATGTATTATAGGATGCTTAGCAGCCTCCATGGCCTGGACCCACTGAATGACAGTAGTGGTTCCCAAGTGCTGACACTACTTCTCAACTCAAATTCTAAATGCATTTTGAAGTCACTCCTCAGCCTGTACCCCTGACGCCACCTGGATCACTATATATATATATATATATATATATATATATATATATATATATATATTCATTGCCATACTCACTGCTGTGACCAAATACAGAATTAACTTATCAGGGTTCATGGTAGCCTCCCCGCAAGGGCTTGGGCAGAGCATCACGGCAGTGGAAAGCTAAGAAAAAACTGCTCTTCAAAAATGCTAATTGACAGGAAGCAGAAAGGAACTACAGGAAGGGCTGCCAGAGCAAGATACAGCCCCAATACACACCTCCAGTGACCTACTTCCGCCAAAGACCCTGCCTCCTACCCATCACCACTTCCCAGTGACACCATCATATTATGAATTCATTAAGAGATCAATCTATTCACTAGGTCAAAACTAAAATGACGTCATCACGTCCGAAAATGCCCTCTCAGGCACATCCAGAGGTGAGCTGCACTTATCTCCTGGAGGCTTCTCAGCCCAGTCAGGTTGACAGTGCAGATCAGCTACAACAGACTTTATATTCCAACCGCGCTGTCTCCCTGCTGAGCTATTTCAAATTTACCTACGTTTCTCCCCTGCTTGGATGATCCTTCTTTAAATCCACCTGTGGTCAGCTTCTTCTGCAGAAATAGTCATCCCCAACCTCCTAACTAAAACAGTGCTTTCCTCTCCCCGTCCCTCCGCACCGTCTACCCATTCTCCGTCTGATCGCCCAATCTGACTTTTCCAAAGCACCGACTGGTCCCTGGAATTACTTCACTGATGTAGCTGTTTATGTCTGTGGTCCTGCACAAGACTACAAGCTTTTGAGACCTTGGACATTTTGCTTTCTGCTACTTCCTCAGTGCCTGACTAGGGCTAGTCTACAATAGGCATTCAAGAAACAGTTGCTATTCCTAAAGTCTTATTTGTTCCTATGAAGACTAAGTCCCTGATTTAAAAAAAAAAAAAAAAAAAACCTAACTCAGCACTTATACACTAGACAGTGGTCTAAGTCCTTCCATGTGCTGACCCACGAAATGCTCACTATAACCCTCATCCCAGACATTTCACAGTGAGGACCCTGAGGCACAGCCAAGGGAAACAACTTTCCTTCTGTCCTACAGCTTGTGGAGTTTCCTTTGGTTTGGCCAAGTCCCGATCAATTTGACATGTTATAATAATTGTTAATTGAATCATTTTGCCTCTCCTAGGTCAGACTCCTCTGAAAATAAGGACATTGTATTGTTCTCCTTTTTAAAGTAAGTTGGTAATGGATAAATAAGATCAGGACTCATGCTGGCAAAAGTTTTACTCAGGATCCCTTTTCTGGCTCCAGTGTAACTGGAACCATTTCAAGAGATTGAGCGTTTAGAGAATCTGCTGCCAGTCAAAAGTACAGACTTTCTGGGTTCAAGTCTCAGCTCAGCCATTCATGGCTGTGTGACTTCAGACAAGTCATGAAGTTCTCTCTGGCCCTTTTTCATCTGAAAAGTGGAGATAATCAAAATGGTATTCTCCTTACAGGATTGCTGCAAAGACTGAAAATTTAAATATAAAATATTTAAGTGCTGTGAAGATGGCTCAGTAGGCAACGTGCTTGTCGCAAAAGCATGAAGACCTGAGTTCAGTCTCTGGCACACCCACATAAAAGTGCAGGTGTGGTGGTGCACTTTAAATCTCAGCCCTGAAGAAGCAGAGACAGGGGTTCCGTGGGCCTCACTGTCCAGTCCACCCCGCCGAATTGACAAGCCCTGGGATCCCAGGGGAAGAGCTTGTTTCAAAAAATATAGCAAATGACTTCTGAGGAATGACATCCAATACTGACTTCTAGCCCCTGCACACATGTGGACATGCACACACACCCCACACAAAAACACACTTAGATACTTGACAAGGAGTAAGGTAAGCACCTTTTGTTTAGCAGTGTTGTTATTGCTTTGCAAATCAAAGGCTTTTTAAGGGGAAATAACTTGTGCAGAATACTGTATTCCAGCTCCTCCATTTCCTCTACTCTGACAGAGCTAGAGACCCACAGAACTTTCTACCAGGGACATTTTCCTCCCTAAAGCTATTTCCCTGCACTTACCATAAATCTGATTTTATCTTGGGCCAAAGCAGGGAACTACTTATGTAGTACTAACCTTTAATAGCCCAGAACAATATAATTGCCACCTCTTAGCATTCTCTTCTCCAAGGTAAATAATTCTAATGCCTTTAATGCCTACTTGCCTTTCCCATTTTCTGATCTTTTGTGTTCATTGTTCTCCATTTGGAAATAGATCCAAATGAAGAAGGTGGAGAGCTGCTGTTGTCATGGCAACTGCAAAGGGACAGACAACCCAGTTTGGATGAAATAAGAAAAGTTGAGGGCTTTTTTTTTTTTTCCTTCTTTCTGGTTGAAAATATCTCACCGCTTTGAACGGGTGACATGTGACTGACACTGTCACTCTCGAACATTGCCTCGTGGTCCCCACCCTCATCCCTCTCACGGAGAGGGGAAATTGTCAAAGTGTGATGAGAGAAGGTGCTTGGTAACACGTCTATTGAAAAGCATCCCCCGTTTTATTTCCACTCTTTGGGTTTGGTTTTACATTCATCTAGCATAGTTCACAGCCTTTCCCTTTCGCCTCTCTCTTGGTTCTCAGCACAGACCAGTGAGCACCTATCTACTCCCAGCTTAAAGGATAACCTTCTATAGACCAGAGATGGCATTCATTCCTTCTCTTTTAAAGCCTTATTGATTACCTAAATAAAAAAGCATTACAGGACAACCCAAACAAACTGCATACACACCCTGTTCTTGCCACAGATTCCACAACAGGTACACTCACTCACACGTGTAACCTAGATTACACAACAGCTTAACACAGACAAAGCTGTACCACACGCCATTCACACCACAGGACACAGTCATATCTTTTGCCTGGATATCTTTTTCCAACCTTTCGTTTTTCCACTTTTGCATGTTGTTTTTCTTTTATATCTTACAACATAACATGCAAATACGTTTCCTAACCAGGCTGCGTGGCAGTTTAATAGAATGATGAGGAGCATGGCCCTCTGGGATGAAAAGCCTGACTTTGAGCTTGGTTCTGGCTCTATCTCTCCCAAGACTCAGCTTCTTGTCTTTCACAAGAGTAAACATAGAGCCTACCTTGCAGAGTGTATTGTTGTCTCTAAATGAAATTATCCGTTTAGGTTAGCACCATCCTGGAATTGTGGTTAATACTCAGCAAACATATAAGTGTCTGTACTTTTACACAAGAGTTTAACCCCCTGACCTTTCATCTAAACACTAATATTTAATTTTGTCCCCATGATTCACGTTTGCTATTACTGTGTTCTCTTGATTTTTCTCCTATCCTCTCTCTAACTTCTGTGATTCATGATGCTTTCTTGCTGTTGGTTAAACTTGTTCTTTGACCGTTTTATAGACCTGTGTGCTGTATCCGAATTACTCTTGCCCCCTCTCCCCTCCCAACTTTATCCATCCCTTCTCCTCCCTGAAGATCCTCTGAGTTTAACCAGGACCACCCATGTGGCCCAAGAGTTTGGAACTATCCACAGGAGCTTGGTGGTCTCAACAGTGGGTACAGACTGAGGACTATGACTCTCCATCTCCCTGAATCTATCAGTAGCCAACCGTTCAACAGGGAGGCGGAGAGGGCCCCAGGAGTCCCTCCCTATGATAATATTTTCTTTGTTCAACATTTCCTAGCTGTTTAGAAATACACACACATACAATGTGCGTGAGCACAATCACACCGCCGAGATCTTCCTCTAGCACTTATCCTGCAGCCGACACACATTTATGCTCTGTTCTTCTCTGCACGGTGATAGTTAACAGCTATCTGTATCCTCCTCCTAAACCTTCACTGTCCTCTCACCTCCCAGTTCCCTCCCTACTTCCCAACTGAAAACAGCTGGGGTTTTTAATTCCAGTTTTTCCCCAGTTTTGTATGATTTGACAATTTGTTGTATCAACTCTGTTTTTTGGGGGTTTTTTTTTGTTGTTTTTCAGTGTCCCATTTTTTCCCCTTTCATTATCATTTTCATTTTCTGGGAATGCATCTTTAATTGCAGAGAACTCTGAGTGGTAAAATTCCTAAATACTTGTATCTACGTAACTTTCATATTTCCCACCCTTGATTAACGGTTTGACAGAACAGAGCATTTCAGGTACGAAACAATTTTTCCTTAGAATTTTGAACTCTATTTTCTCCTAGTATCCAGTGTTGCCAAGAAGTCTGGTGCCAGCTAAGTTCTCTCTATCATCATGGGACCCTGTTTCTTCCATCTGAAAAGTGAAGAGCGCTGTCTTAGAGTACTGGAGTGTAACCCACACTATGGGAATGTTTGCTGTTGGTGCTGCCTAGCATTCCGCTGTCTCTGGCATCTCCTCCTATTGTTTCTGTTCTTGTTCTCTCTGATCTCTCTTATCTCCTTTTGTAACAGTTATTAGATTTATTTTGTAACACAACAGTCTATCCTTCTGGATTTCAGTCCATTTCGTTGTCTTTTCTTTCTGTACTCAGGAAAAGCTCCTCAACAACCAGTTTTCTAATTCAGTTTCCAGCTATTCATCCCACTTATTGAACAAATTGTGCTCTGTGATCATACTTTCACATCTTCAGTTCTCCAAGTTTCAATTTGCTTACCAGATTTCAGGACCGTGACAGCATCTTGAGTCTCCGATGTTTTCTGCCTTCCCTCTTTAACTCAACTTTCAGTTGTTAATTTTTGTATGTTTTGATTTGGACACTTCTCTTGTAATTTTGACTTTTAACAAATGTCTGCTGGTATTTTTTCTTATATTTTGTAGATACAAGTTTTAAAGAGACAGTACCTGCTGGGTGGATGAATTTTGCCAGCTCAAATAGGAGTTCCAGCTGCTCAGCAAGAAATGTGGGCTATGCTCACAATTCTTTCTCAAGTGATCGTGTGGGATCAAGAGTCAGGGTTTCAGTCCATCTGCATGTAGGAAATAGACTTCAAGTGATTCCTAGGATCCTTGTCCCCTGAGGGTCAGCTCTTCTGTCATCTCCTCCCATGGAATATGGGTGGACCATGCCTTTTTTGTACCCAGGAGCATAGGACACAGATGATACGATGGATGCCATCGCATGACTATACAGCATCATATAAGGCTCTGTTCACAGACTCACTTTCTCTCTCTCTTTCTCTCTCTCTCATCTCATCTCAGCAAGTTGTCATCAATATAATATCCTCAAGGAAGTTAATTTTTGCACTAACCTCAAGGAGCTTGAAAGTACTTCCTTCCACAATTGAGTAATACGAATCAAATCCTGGAGCTGGAGAGATGGCTCAGAGGGTAGGAGCGCTTGCTGTGCAAACATGAGGACCTGAGCTCCCATCCCAGCATCGTGTAAAAGGCTGGCCATGGCTCATCTAGAACCCCAGCAATTGCAAGGAGACAGAGTCAGGAGGATCGCTGCAGCTTGCTGGCCACCAGGTTCAAGGAGAGATCCTGTATCAAGGGAATAGAGCAGAGAGTAGTAGAGAAGACATTTGCCTTGCTCTACACAGACCTCTTCACATGCACACATACATCACACTCACGTGCATACACACACAAACCAAACCCTAGTAGACATCTCTATTGTAGCCTTGTGAGACTCTAAGCAGAAAACCCACCTAAGCTATGTCAAGACTCATGATGCAGAGAAGTCAAGAAAATAAGTGTATGTTCTCTTAAACTGATGGCTTTGAATCACTAATACAATATGCATGTCTTTTTGGATACAGACTCCCGAGTCTTTGGGTGTTACCTGTTTCCCTATGCCAAATAAACACCTTCTTGGAGACCTTCCCCAAGTAAGTACATACACATGTGCATAGTCACATGTATCCACACTCATATGTATGATCACATGCAGACATTGTATGCTGTAGGGTAACTTTGCAGTTTTCTCTCTGCCTTGAGGGACATGCCTCCAAGAATGTGATTGACCACCAGCCAACCAATGAGCTGAGGGGGAGGGTCTAGTGTGAAAGCTGGGAAGGAGAGGTACTAGCCGTGCTGCTGGCCTCCATCTTGGGTGTGTGTGCCAGAGATCCACTGGACTTCTGATCAAAACGCTGGCTCCCCTGTGCAAAATTTCTGTCCCTCTCCCAAGGGATGAATCCTTTGTAAGTAACCCCGAATAAAACTGGTTTCTCTAATTGGAGAGCATTCTCCGTTTGCTCAATTGGTTCAAACCTAGGGAGATGGGGCTGAACACCAGGCCTCACTGCAAAAGGAGAATTCCTAAGACATATGTTCATATACATACGTACATGTGCACATTCAGATGTATACACACTGCATACCCTCCTGAACACAGACGCACATACCGCTAAAAAGTGTCCTTTCACCTCTATCCTGAGATCCCAGATCCATAATATTATACAAAACCCTAAGACTAAAACAAAGTAAAATAGAAACCAGTGGCCATTTTCATGATTTAAAAGTTTTAAAGGACTGGAGAGATGGCTCAAGAGGTTAAGAGCAGTGGCTGCTCTTGCAGAAGACCTGGATTCGATTCCCAGCACCTACGTGGTGGCTAACAACTGTCCATAACTCCAGTTCCAAGGAATCCAGTACCCTCTTCTGTCCTCCATGGGCATTACACACACAGTTGCACTTATATACATGCATACACATAAAATTAAAATAATCAATAAAATATTAAAATAGATGCAAAATTCCAGGATAAAATATTAATAAGTCATTTTCCCACACCTCCTTGTACCTTCCATTTCTGCTCTCTGAAAACCTTTACGGGCCCCCAAATCTGGGAGCTTTCTCACACCTGCCTTGATTAATGCAACTCAATGCTCAGCAAATAAGTGTCCTTATACAGCAGATGATGATTAACACAGAGAACCACAACTGACCAACATTCAGAGAATAAGAGGCTGCAGACTGTTTATCCTTGAATAGATCACTTATACCCAACTTCTGCCTCCAAAGGCTCAGGGATCATTGGTGACGAGGGAGCAAAAAGATCCTAGGAGCCAAGGAAACAGAGGTTTCCAGACAGCTGCTCAGTTACTCATACAAACCCACAGCAATGGTGACAGCAAGTCCCACATAATCTCAAATCAGACAAAATCCCAGCATAGACACCGAAAAGTAGGTAAGAAACCCCAACCCTACCTGAGGAACTATTGACGCATAGTCATTTAAGGATGAGACCCTTGGTAGGTTGATCAGGTTCCAACGGATGAATCACCCAAAAGGCACATAGGACACAAATCTGGCTTTATAAGCCTTAATATAAATAGAACTATATATATATGTGTGTGTGTGTGTGTGTGTGTGTGTGTGTGTGTGATGAACTTACAGAAATGAAGAGTAAAATGATGATTAACAAGGTCAAGGGATGTGGAAATGGGAAGATGTTGACCAAAGGGCATGAAGTTTCCATTGTGTAAATAAATGAGTTCTTGTGACCTGATATGTATATATATATATATATACTAAAATTTACCAAGAGGAGTGAATCACAAATACTCTCACCCCCGTAACAGATCACTATGTAAGCCCACATAGTGATGAAAGGTCACTATGAATAGGTTAATTAGCCTAAATGTGGTAATCATTTCACGATGTATACAAATCAAAACATCACAGTTTATACCTTAAGTATATTAAATTTTTACTTGCCAATATACTCCAAAAAAAAGCTGGGGAGAGGAAAAATATAACTTAAAATGTTCTGCAAATGGAATGATAGAGAAGAGGACTTGTTTGTGTTATATCTTTCATTCAACACCACTCCCTAGATCGTTCTGCGTTGTATGTATACGAGTAGCTATTCTCTCCCATTGCTGAGGTTTGGAGTTCAAAGCAAACAACAATTTGCTCAACCGTTCACCTGTTGAAAGATATCTGGGCTCTTTTTAATCTAGTAATTTGAGATCTAAAAATGTATCCTTTGAATACATTGGCATAGGCAAAGAGGCTTTTCATACAGAGTAAAAGAAACCCAAAGTTCTTCAGAGGGAACCTGATTCAAAACAGCTACATTGATCCACACAGCGCATATGTAACCTTTGGGAAGCTGTTTTGTGTTTTTGAGTTATAGATGAGTGTAACTCTAGCAAGCTCCTTCTGTGTTTGAAAGAAGTGTGACAGACAGCACGGGGAAGAAAAAGAACAGTTATTCATGTTTCAGTTAATACCATTCTGGAAACTCTATACTCCTGACCAATATTCTTTCTCCATATTTCATTGTATTACATTGGCTAGGTGGTTACTAGAATTGGTAGCACTTATAGTCAAGGCACATACCCAAGTGCTGTTTATTGCTTAAGACAATCTTTCTAAAATATTTCATTTGTTGGATCACATTTGTTGTATATTTTAAGGTGGATACTCTTCATATCTAATCCTAGTGGAGTTTAGTCACAGAGAATCTTGCATTCTAAAAAACATCTCCCCGGTATGCACTGAGTGGTGTCTCCCTTTGACCCATAAATACAGTGATTTCCAAACTTTAGTTACTTGAATAAATTCTGCTTTTAGTATGCCACTAGATTCAATTACTTAGAACTCTTATCAACTCGTTTGCTTCTATATTCAAAATGAGATGCGTGCATGATTTTATTTTCTTGTCATGGTATCAGGAGTAAACTGGCCTTATAAAATAAGATTGGTGAGTTTTTACATCTTTTCTGCTCTAAAGTAGAAGATGAACCAGGTTCTTCCCCGGGATCTGACAGAACTTGCCCATACAACTACAAAGGGCTTATATTCTGGATGATAGTGAGGGAGGGGCAGATTGGTAGATGGTCCTTTAACTGCCATCTCTATTTTTTATGAGTGTTTTCTATTGGTTTTTCTTGGGCCAATTTTGGTCATTTATATTTTCCTTGACATTTTTGTCCATTTCATCTAAGGCTTTCAAATGGATTGGTATAAAGTTATATAGTTGAATCACATCATCCATCCATTTATTACATGTGGATTTTCAACTATACATGCTCCATTAAATTTTTTATATATTTTTTAAAAGGAGAAAATGAGACTAGCATTTAAAATCATGTGGGCCATCCCTCTTGACATTCCGATTAGAGAGCCTGTGCTCACACGAGCAGCGTGAATTGGCTGTTCCTAGCTCTGGCTGAGTATCTCACCACCGCAAAGGTAAATTTATAGTTTGAAAGTATTTCTCACATACGCCGATCTAATTAAGAAAGCAATGGTCCGGCGCTGAATGCAGAGGCATGAGGCTTCGCGGCGCATTTCCACTGCCAGAGTGAGCATGCTCAGCAAGGGAGCATCAAGGGGCATTCCCACCACAGGTACCTCTTGTCTTGCCTTCTGATTTCAGCTAAGGTGCTGAGGGAAAGAGTCTCCAAGTTCTGCAGCTCTCGTTTGGGTTCCAGATCTGTCTCCTGCATCTCTCCCGTCATGCATCGTCTTGCTTGCCTTAGTCACATCTGGAGAAAGTCTGTGTGTTTGGCCATTCTGCAGAAAATCCAACTTGGGCTTTGACTGAACATCTCTACCGTTGGGGGTTTTTTGTTGTTGGTTCATTTCTGCTTTTATGTTATTAACTTGATCTATCGGTTTCATTTGGATTTAATTTTTCTGTTCCTTTCCTTGTTCGTTGCCACTGTGGGACATGGTTTAGAATTTCAGAGGAAAACTTACTACTCTTTTCAGGTACATATTTTCTGAGCCAGCCCACACCTCAGAATCTATCCTAGAAAAGAATTCTACATAAACGTTTTCTTGTAAAACTATTGTTTATAGCTATACATGGTGGCAGATGCCTTTAATTCCAGCACTCAGAACAGAGGCAGGCAAATCTTTGTGAGATCAAGGTCGGCAGCCTGGTCTACATAGCGAGTTCTAGGCCAGCTGGGGCTACAGGGAGACCCTGTCTCAAAAAAACAAACAACAAAAAAAGCTCTTGTTTATGACAAAATAAGAAAACCTGAACATGTGTCAATATGAATATAACTTTTAAATTACATTTATTTATTATTTATTTCTTGAGGATATGTGTGTGCCACCACATGCACGTGGAACTCAAAATACAAATTGTATGTTTCTGTTTTCCCCTTCTACTGTGTTGCATCCTAGGGCTTGGCAGCAAGTGCCTGACTCTACTAAGCCAACTCAAGGCCAACCTGGTCTACATAGCGAGTTCCAGGCCAGCTAAGCTACAGAGAGACCCTGTCTCAAAAAGATTAAAAAAGAAAGAAAGAAAGAAAGAAAGAAAGAAAGAAAGAAAGAAAGAAAGAAAGAAAGAAAGAAAAAGAAAGAAAGAAAGCTAGCTGAGCAAGTCAGAACTCCAGGGTCTGTTTCAGACTCTGATTCCAGGTTCCTGTTCTTCTTGAGTTCCTGCCTTGGCTTCTCTGAATGATGAGCTGTGACATGGAAGTGTTAGCCAAATAGACCCTGTCTTCTCCAAGTTGCCTTTGGCTATGGTATTTTATCACAGCAACAAAAAGTAACTTGAAAGAATATGTAACAGACACAGAAGAAGACGCAACTCCCTAGAAATGATATACAAGTGTTCACCCAATTTGTCCCCAAACTACTCACTGAATAATCTGCCTCTTCTTCCCATTCCCCCACGCTCGCTGTAACACATTAAATCTTCATCTATCCTTGGGTCTATTTCTACACTTCATTCCATGCCACTGATCTATCAATCTATTCCTCCGTCTTCTGCTCTTATATTGTAATATATTGTAGTATGATACATTGTAATAAATGATAGTGCCGGTTATTACCCATTATTTTCATTTTAGAGAACATTCCTGGTAATTGCTCCAAGTTTTAAGAAAAAAAAATAGTATTGAGATTTTCATTGAAATCTCATTGACTCTATAGATTTATTTAGTAAGAATTGACATCTTTACAGTTTGGAGTCTTCTTATCCAAGTGCAAAGTCTGACACTCCATTGATTTAAATCTTCTTTTATGGCCCTCAGTAGAGCTTTATAGTTTCATTCATATAGATCCTACACATAGCCTGTTAAATTCGTCTCAAAATATTTTATGACTATTGTCTCACAAGCATGTGGACTTCGGTATACCCCAAATCAAACTTTTAATTTACCTCTTCAAATTGGCCCCTTAATACCTTGGTATCATTGTCACAAATGCAAGTCATTTCTCAGTTCTTCCTCAGCCTCATAGCTGACACTTGACAATGAAAACATACCTCAAACCCATTCACTTCTCTTCCATTCTGTCAAACTTCTCTTCTATATCTGTCCGAACCAAACCATCTTAACATCGCTATAGCTTTAACTGTGTCTTCTCTTTTCTTCTTCCCATGCATCCTTTCGGCAGAAGCATCTTTTTAAGTAGACTGATCATATGCTCATGTCTAAATGTTTCCAATGGCTTTGCACCGCATTTAGATGGAGTTCAACATCACTAACAAGACCAATAAAGCCCTAAATGATGGAGTCATTCTCTCTCTCTTCAGCCTCCTCTCCCCACAACACTTTCCTTCTCATCCATAGCATCCAAGCCCCACTGGACTCATTTCAGTTCTTCAAATGACCGACTGGACTGTGGTTGATCATATCATTGGTTCAAAGCCTTCACTTCCCAATGTAACAGAATTATATGCATGCCGTTGTCTCATCCATGTTGAACTCCTCATTGATCACTGGAATATAAACAAACATGATACAGACAGAGGCTGTAGATGTGCTTCCATGGTTTGGTTTAGCCTCCTGCATTTATACCGTACACCAGAACTCATTAGCTTCTGGCTCAGACTGAGAGACAAGTAGAGTAGGCTTGAGCCCTCCCTGTGGGCTAAAGCAGCACTTCCCCTAAGCAACTCACACATCCTTTCATAGAATAATAGGTGACTGTGGTTTTACATTACCAAGATTCAGAGGTTATTTTATTACACAGTGGTAGTCAAAGCAATATCTCACTAATGCACTAAATTCTTTCCACATCAGGAACTTTATTTAGTACATGTATACACTTCCAGACTATAAATTCCGTAAGGAAAAGCCTGAATCTATTCTGTGGACCTCTACGTAGTCAGGCTTGACCAAATACTTACTATGTGATGGTAGGGGCTAAATATCCTTGAAATAAATTCTTATTGTTTTCGTAAATACAATCTTTGATTCCATTGTAACACTGTCATAAGCATATAATTGTTTTTAATCTATTTTACTATCTATCATTTACTTGACCGTTTTTATTGTTCCTAGTCATTTCCCAGTTGGTTCTCTTGGGTTGTCTATAACTAAAGTAACACATTTATGTCTATTAAATTGTGGTTGTAATAAACCTCAGTCCTTGGCATTCACTCTTATGTAGTCTCTTGCTCTTGATTCTAAACTGGGTCTATGAGTTGATTTTAAACAACAGGATGCAATGGAAATAATATTGTGCCTAAACCTTAGGAGGCGCAGGTTCTGCTTTTGTGCTGTCAGGTGGCCTGGTCCACCTTGTATGATACCAGGTGTCCCACTGGGAAGGCCACAGGGAAGGTCTAGGAGACACAGAGACCAAAGGACCCACCTCAGGGACTGGAGAGATAACTCAGCAGTTAAGAGCATTTCCTGTTCTTGCAGAGGACCAGAGTTTGATTCCCAGCAGCCCTATCAGGTGGCTCACCACCAGCTATAACTCCAGCACCACAGGATCTGATGCCCTCTTCTGACCTCTGCAGACACCTGCACTTATCCCTCCACAGATACACATGCATACACAAGATTTAAAATAAACATAAATCTTTAAAAAACAATCCATCCCAATTAATAGAATCATAAAAAGGCACGGTGGTTATTATTTTAATCCGCTGAGTTTACTAAGTTTTAGGGTAGTGTGATAAACATCAGCAGATCTTTGAAAAATCTATAACAACAATTTTGAATCCCAAACCAAAACTGTTACGTCACTTTACAGCCCTGTCTTTGAACACATTTTGTGACTCATCCAAAACACATAATAAATCTTCATAAGAGCCTAGAAAAATAAAATTGAGGGGAAAGGCATCAAGTGATTGAGCTGACATTGCTTCTTTTAAGAGACTGCAGCTATGGAAAAGGACTTAGATGGGGTGTCATGATCTAGCGTGTTTAAGTTTTATAAAATAAATGACTCATGGTTAAAAATATGTGACTCGCAGTAACTGTTGACTTCATTTTATTCCTTCCCTCAGAGAAAGAAATAATTTAACATTAAGCAAAACATTGACTTTTTAGGAATAAGGCCTTATGTGGGCCCAGGGCCCAGTTTCAGAGAGCTTCATCCACGGTTGGCTTCCTCTATTGTTTGGAGGCTGTGCTGAAGCACAGCATCATGGTGAGCAGCCAAAGGCATGTTGCAGCCAGTGAGGTTCACTCATCCTGGAGTGCTGTGGTCAGCAAAATGCACCTGTCCATCCTGAGGTGCTGTGGTCAGTGGAGCATACCTGTCCAGCCTAGGGTACTGTGGTCAGTGCAGTGCACCTGTCCATCCGGAGGTACTATACTCAGTGAGATATACCTGTTGCAGCCTTAAATTGGCCTCAAACTCAGTATGTTGCCCAAGCTGGCCTTGCACTCATGATGGCCCTCCTGCCAGTCTGTGCCACCATACTCAACTTACACTGTGAATCCTAAGGAGAGAATCACTGCTGCTGTCTCTGTCACACCTGCCACGCCTGGCACTTGCACTTGGTCTAACGAAGTACTCAGTAAATATTTGCAGAGTTGGTCTTATTTATTGAACAAACATTTTCACAACACATAAATGGGTGATTGACAATATTCTAAGAACTTTACAAATACAAGTCTATGTAATCAGAGGCTAACCCAATGAGGACTCTGTCTTAAAGGTGAAAGGATAGAAGTAGAAGCAGCAAGATACTTCACATGTCCAGGGCGATGCAGCAGAAAGGGCAGAGCGGGGAATTTGAGCAGAGGCATGCACAGGATGCTTCATCATTCTCAGGCTGCCTCTTAGTTACGAATGCAGTCTTCACTCTTCAAGTTCACCTCCTCTTCAAATCCAGAAATAAAACAGAGGGGTAGAAGATACTGTGTGGAGAATCGGCTCCTGTGGTGAATGAGAACCACCATGCCCACCTTCAGTGAAATGACACTCAGTTTCAAACTGTTGGGATTATTTATACCAGAGAAAGCAGCATACCCTGCAGATCAGAATGCTAACATTCTTTCAGGAAGTTAATTGTCAAGCATTTCTCAGCATACCACTAAGGCCATCCCAGGTGATCTTAAACATCAAAATCTATGAGGTTCCTTTTTCAGTAGACAGGTTCATGGTGCAGGAGTTGAGCCATGCTCATTTAAAGAGCCATGGAGGGAGAAATGAATAAATGCATGCATGCATGAGTGCATTAATGAATCATCCTAAGGGGATTCCTAACATGAACACCTAAAGAAGAAGCATTATAAGTAATTTTGGTAATTGTAGCTTTTCAGGTGGCAAATGAGAGAGGCATCCCCTGCAGACGAGACTCGAGAGCTCAAGCATCATTAATCATTGACATCTCTTCATGAAGCACAGTAAACAGACATCTTTCAGAGGACTTGAGAACAAGCCAGTTTCTGCAACAACTTCCCCTTTTAGCAAAGGGAATGGGGAAGTTCGTGAAGAGTTTCCCCAAGAAACTTCTTTGTTGAAGAAGTCCCTCCTGGCGCTTCAATGAATAGGAAACCTTGGCAAGGCATTCACCAACACCATCTCAGATGACGGGTTCTGGACAGGAAGTGATGACTTGGTATCAGTAAACAGTTCAGGGGTAGATTACAACTGAGCTGTGAAAGCTAACCACATACTCTCTGCCTCTTCACCTGATGCTTAACAATGTAGGCAGTGAAAAAAAAAAGCATTTGAAAAACTATAAGAACAAGCTTTGGAATATGATTTTTTAAGGTTGAGGGACCTATGCATAATCCTCAACTCATTTTGAACTCTCCGGGTTACCACTTTTGGAGAAATCACTATGCAGGCGGTCTCTGATTTACTGCTGTTCGACTTACAATTTTTCAATTGCAGGATGGTGCAAGATCACCATACAGTCAGTAGCAACTCTATTTCCAATTTTTAATTTTGGTCTTTTCCCAGTCTAGCAATATGTGGCATAATACTGTTCCGTGATGCTAGATAGCAAAAGCAAGCCACAGTTATCAATTAGCCACTAAATCACAAGGGCAAACCAGCAACTGTACAATGTACTATGTTGATAGGCTATGATGTGTGGTAGATTAGGTGTATTAAATGCATAAATAACTTAGAATGTTTTCAACACACAGGGAATTAACACAGTAAGTCAAGGAGCATCTGTACAGGCTTGATAAATATGGTAAATGTATCCTTTAGAAAGCATGAGAAAATGTTAGTGTCTTCCTTAAGAACATCTATTATCAGAGCAGTAAGTTAGCAGAGCAGCACGTTCCAGGGCCTGTTCCAGTGAAATGCCCGGTTCCTAGCTGAATGAATTACATGAAGTTACTATGAGGGAGAAAAGCAGGGTGGTTATGAAATCTGCTTCTTGATCCACTTTCAAGTTGCTCAGAAAGAAAACTTGAGCCACGTATGGTGGCACACAATTTTAACCCCAGAACTAGGGAGGTTGACACGGGAAGATTGTGAGTCCAAAGTCAGCCTGGGCTACAGAGTGAGTCCAAGCCAATCTGAGTATAATTTATAACAACAATCTGAGGAAGGGAAGCAGGAAGAGAGGGAGAAAAGAAAGACAAAGGAAGAAAAGGGCTGTAACACTATTCCTGGGGAGACATAAACAAGCATCTATTCACAGAGACAGACAAAGGAAGAACACCACCAAAGTCAAACTCGGTGAGCCAATGAGTTCTATTGGGGTTACTCACAGGAGGATGGATGAGGGGATTCCTTACAGAAGCAGAATGACGCAAAGACAGCTACATCACCCAAATCCACGCCATCTTGGGTGACAGTTCACAAAGCTGGAAACCCAGAGCTCAATCCACAATTTGTAGTCACTCGACAAGCTGGAGTCTCTTTCCAGGTAGCTCGGTTTATCCAAGAGTGTCTCTCTCAGCCGCCCTTACTGCTTATACTGTTAGACCTCACTCTCAGCCCGGGGGACTCGAACCCCTATGGGCCGCCTGAGTGCCTAACGTTGGGGAGCCCCAGTCCCAAGAATCCAGACCGTCAGATGCAAAAAGCAAGAGGAATTTTTATTTCACTTGTGCAAGTGGGGGACTTAGCATCGGGAAGCCAAGCCCCCCCTGACCTCGGTCGGGCCAGGCTTTTATAGTAGAAACTCACAGTATTATTATTCATTACTTGTTACATTTGGATTGGCTTTTGGCCTACAGACCAGGGTCACAGAGAAGACAATTTTACATAGTCCAACCTTTTCTCAGAAATGCCACACACATTATTTTGCAGTTCACAAGATGTTGACTTAACTGAATGTTTAACCCACCATCCTATAGACGGGATATTAGGGGCTCTTCTTGTGGAATGTTTAACCCACAATTTTATAGACGGGGTATTAGGGGCTCTTCTTGTAAATACCACAGACGTTATCTCACATACCATGAGATGTTGACATAGCCCTTGTGACCTCTGGGACTTTCTAGTTTGGAAGGAGGTAAGCTAATAAAGGGGACCAGGCATTTTTCCATGAAAGCGGGGGGTCCTACAATACAAACTTAGGGAGGAAAAGGCCCTGTGAATATTATAAGTTTCAGAGCCTTCCCGAGGCTTTAGAGTTGTTCCCTTCCTAAGCTTAACCAACTTCCCTGCAGGATGGAATGTTTCTTCTCCCTTTAGAACATCCTTCATCTTAATGGACTTCCTCCCAAGATGAAATGCTTTATCATTGAAGAAATTGCTATGCAACAGGGTGGTAAGAAAGGAGAGAAGGAAAGAGAGGAGGTGGAGGATGGAGGGAAGGAAGGAATGAAAGAAGGAAGGAAGGAAGGGAGGGAGGGAGAGAGGGAGGGAGGGAGGAAGAAAAGACAAGAGGACTTGACTTGTGAGGGCTGAAATGTTCTCTTTCTGAAAGAAAAGGTTCAGAGAATGCAAACTGAGGATCTGTAGACATTAATATTAAAAAAGCAAAAGAATCCCTTCTCATCAATGCATGATAGTAAATCGTAAAGGCTTCTTATGAAACTTGAAGGCAGTCTCCAGTAAAGAGCTTAACTTAGAGACGTTCTGAAGTTCAAAACACAGGTTCTGAGCCCAGTTTGATACATATAAACCCCTGGAGGTTTTGAGAATCACTCTTTTCTTGAGTCTCAGCAGTACAATTAGAATCAAATTAAATATTAACCATCAATCTGAACTCTACAAAGAAAGATGCTTAACTACATCAACGTTTCCATGTCTCTGCATTTGGCTTGAGTTTCTAAAATATCTTTTAGTATCTCAGTGGTCAGTCAACTACTATGTAGCTGGCCGGGTTTGAAGTAGATAGAAACCCAAAGGTCTTTAAGTCCCTGACCTATTTCCTTCTATCAGAAGTCTTTTCCCCCAGGGCTAAAAATCTGCCAATGTGAGCTTCCTGCATGGTCTTCCAGTTCAGCTGACTGGGACCATTTGAACTCAGGTTCAAATTGAATCAAATCTCCTCTCCCTGGGGAATATGGAGTTGTGATGCTCAGGATAGGTGTTCAGAAGTATGGAAAGCCCGAGGCTACAAGTAGGTTATGGTAGTCCTGGGTCAGCTGAAGATTGTGCATGCAAATGAACCCAATCTCTTGAAAAAACATGAAGCATGCTTGCTGACCAGAAATTAGACACAAAGGTGTGACCCAGGAACAACAGGAGAAATGGTTTCCTGGGCTCCCGAAGGCACGGCAGACCCTGCCTGCCTCCAGCATTCTGCAGTTCTAGCTTTTCACTTTTCTTCTTGTCTTATGTGAAAAGTCCAGTGTCCCTTCTAGTAAATCTGCCTTGGTTTCCACTGGCTTGCCCAATGGAACTTGGCTTTCTGTCACCTGTCACCAAAGGAAGTTGAGTTTTGTGCCTAAAGAAATCGTCACTCAAGGGACTGACCAGGAAGACTCCAGCCTCCTTCACCTGATGCCTCTAGGCTCGTATAAGGTAGAGTTTTGTTGTGGCTTCAGGTAACTTCCTGAATCCCAGTGGCAAATCTGCCTTGATTCTGATGTGTGTTGGAGCACATTCCATAACCTCACTGTGATTCAGTTTCTCTTTCTCTAGTCATGTTCAGGACATTTTTATATTCTTCTGAAGTTCTAAGAAACCTCTGAGTAGATCTTGGTTTCTTTCTATTGATTTAATATTTCCTTCCATCTAGAGTTCTAAAAATAATCAGACTCAGAAATGTCTACAAACCAGGCATGGTGACATCAGTCTATCATCCCAGAGCTTGGAAGGCTGAGGCAGGAAGACTGCAAATTTGAGATCAGCCTGGGCTACAGAGTTAAATTCTGTTTCAAAAACTCAAAAATCAAAATAAAACATTGGGGTTAGGGAGATGAATCAGTTGGCAAAGGGCTTTCATATAAGTATGAAGACCTTAGTTCAATCCCCAGAACTCATACAAAGCCAGACACAGAGACACATACCTCTAATTATAGCACTGGAAAGGTGGCCAGGCAACCCAGCCAAACTGGTAAGTTCAAGTTCAGTGAAAGAACGTAGAAAACAGTTGATGAAGATACCGAGTGTTAACTTCTGACCTCTACACACATGTATACACACATACATGTACATATTCATGTATGAGCCTATACACATACACAAATAAAATTGCCTGTGTGAATTATTTGATGCTTCAGTATCTTATTTCAACAGACAGACGAGAACTGGCTAGGAACACTGTGTCTGATGGCTGTATCACTGTAAGGCTGGAGAACTGAACCAACGTGGATCTCCTTCTCTAGGGGCAGCTGCTGTGCATCAGCAATCCCAGAGAGTGGAGAGCGAATGAACAGGGTCTCAGGTGGCCCTGAGTGCAACGGGAAAGAAGTCCCAGGAGTCTGTGTCAGGAGACAGCTCGTTTATTGAAACCAAGGCAGGGGTTTACATAGGGAGGCCTGTCTGGCCGTTACTGAAGGCGGGCAAGTTCGATGCGGGGGTTTTTCTTAGGCCGGAAGATTGCCGGGCTGATGTGGCTTACAGGGTCGGGAAAGGGAAACTTAAGCAAGAATTAAGGAATGAGGAAGCGAAACCTAAGACCTGGCTTTGGTCTGTGGAGATCCGGATGGGATATTATAAAGATCATGTGGAAACTAGGACCACGGAAGATGGGGAACAAAGGAACAGTGGGCCTGGCATCTGAAATGAGAACCTACAGGACATGGTGACCAGATGGCGACAGTAAATGACTGAAATGGACAATGCCTTAAGGAGCTCTTTGGTTTCTGTTCTGGACAAATGGATCATTGTACCATCAAATTAGAGAATGTGAGTGGCAGTTGAGGCAATGGGGACCAGCCTGATCTACATGGCAAGTTTCAGATCAGCCAGGGCTACATAGTGAAACTCTATCTTAGGAGGAAGAGGAGGAGGTGGAGGTGGAGGAGGAGGAGAGAAAGAGGAAAAGCATCTTTTCTGACCAAGGCTGAAAGTAGCACTAATCTGTAAGTATAAGCATGATATTTAAAAGGCAATTTGACAACACATCCATTCCATAAAATAATAGTAGTAGGTTCCCCTTGGACCTAGGACCTTCCCAGCCATAGGCTTTTGATCAGATTTACAATGCCAAACAGGAATGATCTCTTGTAGAGTGGGCCTCGAGTCCAGTCAGCAGACGGTTGGCTCTAGTTGTACCCCTATTGCTCCAGGGGGCACATCTTGCCTAGCGGGTAAGTATTTAGCATGCAGGGTCAATACCTGGGTGGCACCCCAGATGACTTTTTTCCTCAGCAGACTGCACAGCACCTTCTAGCACCATGAAAGTTAGCCAGCAGGTAGGTGGCTTTCAGCTCAGTTCCAGCTTGATTTCTCCACATCCTTCAACTGGAACTTCACCTTGTGTTGAGATAGGGTCTCACTAATTTGGCTAGACTGGCTGATCAGCACACCCTAGAGATTCTCCTTTCTCCCACCTCCCCAGTACAGATTAAAGGCGTGTGCTGCCACGCCCAGCTTTTCATGTGGGTCCTAGGGATTGAATTCAGGCCCTCATGTTTACACAGGAAGCAACTCACCAAATGACCCATCTCATCATCCCTAGATCTTAGAATATTAATGCAGGGCTTATTGCAGCATCCTGCAGTCAAGGGTGGAAGACAAAGGTATCCTGATTGTTTGGAGTTTAGACGGGAAACAGTTTGACGCTTCCCCTTGTCCCTCTCTCCTCTCTTTCCTTCTTCCTCTCCCTCTTTGTGCAAGTAGAACTTAGAATGAGTTACACCAGAAATCCAATGGGTCAACTGGTCCTGTAGAAAGACTAGGTTCTTACTGTTATTCAACAATT
This sequence comes from Eospalax fontanierii, assembly GCA_035773235.1. Taxonomy (NCBI): domain Eukaryota; kingdom Metazoa; phylum Chordata; class Mammalia; order Rodentia; family Spalacidae; genus Eospalax; species Eospalax fontanierii. The sequence goes on along the minus strand of CM069546.1, from coordinate 49,459,908 downwards.
TTGTGAGTTAGTTGGGTCGTGTGGGTTTACCTAGAAATCTAGTCACCTCCTGTATAATATTGTTTCCCAGGTAAAACATATAAACTCAACATAAGCTGTGAGCTGTTGATATTATAAGATAATAAACCTCCACACCAAGCTATATTCTGCATAATTCCACCTGTGCATTGTGAATTCTTATACATGAAGAACAAACTATTTCAGAAACCAGAAAAGTATGTTTCTGATTCTTGACTGCATTGTGGACCTGGAAAGCATGAGTTACAGACACTATTGTTGTAAGTCTGAGATGGAAAGGACCCTTGCAGAGAAGAGTATGGGAAAAACTTAACCAAACTTTGAGGATATAGATCTGACAATGTGATATAAAACTTGATGAATATACAGAGAGTTTGGAATTCAGAGGGCAGGAATTAAATAAAATAACTGGCTGTAGTGCTTGGGGTTCTTTAGAGCCTACCAGAAAAAACAAACCCGCAAACTTACATGAAAAAGCAATGTCATAATCTCACATACCTGTGAAGTCAAGTGGTAACTACTAAAGATTCATGCACAATTAAATCCAAAGACTCAAACAATGACGGCTGACTTCCATTTAATAGTCTCTATCTCTTACCTTTGCTTTCTTCAAATTGTCTGCTTTATCAAGCAAGTAGACCCTTCATAGAAGCAAGCTAGATTCCAACAGTTTCGGTTTTATATATTTTAACACCCCAAGAACAGCAAAAGCATACTTGTCTGCCAACAGTCCCAACAAGCAGGCGTGATCATAAATGACTGGACCATCAAGGTCAATGTCATCCCAAATAACAGTGCCTTCAGCCAGAAGGAATGAAATGACAATTGGACACACTGGGGTCATACAACCACCTAAAATATAATAATAATCAGTCTTATTGTGGAAGAAAAGAATGGTTTCCCAAGAAAGACAAGAATTGTGCTATTAAAATGAAGAACAGATGCTCTACCAACAAGAATAACAGATGTCTCAGTCGAACCTGGGAATTCTTCCCTAGAGTTACTAAACCAGGCTCATTTTTCTCTCTGTGCAATAGGCTAACTACTGAAGCAATGAATTTTTCAAAAGAGGGCTTCTTTATGGGGTACCAATCATGTGGAGGCAGTGGACAAGCCATCCATCTGCCTCCTAAGAGCAGGGATATTTACACCATAAAGAGCCGGTACCAGCAGGGGCACGGGGAAAGGTGATTAGAGGCAAAGAAAGGAGATGTAATCAGTGGTCTGTGTATATGTGATTAAATTTCATGGCTCTTCACAGGATACATGTTCAGAAGGTGACACTATGAACATGATGTATGAATAGAATTTTGAGCCTTCTGATGTCATAAGATTATTCAACAGATGTCTCTGTCAGCCCAAGTGAAGGGGTTGGTAGTTTCAGGGATTTGAGCTGGACAAGACCATCTAGTATATTACTGTTCAGCTAGGCTACTTCTAAAATTAGTGAGGAAGCAAGCACCTAAAAGCAAGTGAGGCTAGAGAGCTGATTCCAGTCCTCCCTGGGTTTCAAAAGACCGCATGGGTTCTGTTGAAGTGTTAAGCTTTCACTAGGGAGGAAGAATGGCTGAAATCCCTTACAAGAGAAAAAAAATATGAACTAATTTCATTACGGGGACCTGGTTACACATTTAGAGGCTCTTCTCTCAACAGAGGGCTTCGTGGAGGCCCTCTTGCTTCTCTTACTTCTGAGAGTAAGCTGTGAGCCCGGAGCTCAAAGAATCAAAGAGGATTTCACCAGAAGTACAGAGAAGATACATGCTGACTGGGGACAAGCTCCTCTGAGTTCTCAGACGCCCTACTAGCTTTTCTGTGGATAATGCTGTGAGATACGCTCACCTTGGTAACATTTTCTTTTAGGGATTTAGAGATGCCCAGCTCAAATCCCTGAAGCTATCAACCCCTTCCCTTGGGCTGACAGAGGCATCTGCTGGGTAACCTTTCGACATCAGAAGGCTCAAAACTCCATTCATATGTCATATGCACAGTGTCAACTTCTGAACATGTATCCTATGAAGAGCCGTGAAGTTTAATCACACAAGCTGGTTTTCATACCCAGCCTTCCCTAATGCTTAATGTCACTAGGTCTCCACTGTTACTCTGCAGAATGACAGGGACAGCAAAGTTAATTCAGCGGTTCTAGAGACCGAGGTATGCTGTGGTTTGAATGTTTATGACCTCTCCAAAATTCGTGTTGTAATTTCATTCCCGAGGCAAGAGCATTAGAGTTGGAGCCTTTGGAAGTAGTGAGGGCCTGATTAGCCCTGGGAAGAACTACTTATCTTCATTGCCCTTCCACCTCCACTGTGGCCCTGGAGGGAGCAGCATTTGGGGAACCATCTTAGGAGTGGAAAATTGGTCTTCATCATTACCTGAATTTGCTGACGTCTTGGATTTCCTATCCTCCATAATTTTCTATTCTTTATAAATTACTCAGCCTAGGGTATTTTGTTATCGCTATACAAGCAGACTAAAGCAAGGTACATATTATATTTTGAGGATGTTTCTATATAGAGTCTCCCTCTTCCCTGGTCCTCACTGTAGAGTTTTACGATGGGAGCCATCTACCCTTACATCATATTACTAAGAGAAAAGATGGAGATTGAGTGAGAGGACCTGCTAGATCAAGTGGCAAGGAAGAGGGCAAGTTGTGGAAAAGATGCACTGGGGTTGGACCCAGCTCAAGCAACAGCCAAGCAGCCAGCATCAGCAGATGATTTCATTAGGCAGAGGCTTAAGCAAGAGCTTCCATTCAAGCTGCATGGGTCCCAGGAAGAGCCTAAGATGTGAGTGAAAATGTCACAAGTAAACTAAGCAAGTCTTGACTAGATACCAAGAGAAAGCAAATAAAAGGCCTAAATCTAGTGCACAAAGCAACATGGGATCCTAGATCCACAGCCCAACTGTTTTAATATCTAGTTGTGTGAAACCCAGCGTTAGAAAAGGTGCTAGTCAAACTGTAGAGGTAATTCAAGCTCAAACCCAACAGGAATTGATGAGGAGAGAATGCATAATGGAAGCCGAGAATGTACACAATTGGTCCAAGTGGATTCATTTAGATAGTACATGGGACTTTGGAGCAGATTCTAGGTCTTGACATGGATATTGCTTCATAAATCTGAAAGATGTAGCCTTCCAAGTTCAACATCTGATATCAACCGATAATATGTTCAAAACCTTTCTAACGTCCTACTCTTTGGGGGTTAACTTTACAGCTTTGTGTCAAAATGGTGTTTTCCAATGCATTCTTTATTAAGTGTGTTTCTTGACTTAATGACTTGTCAACAACATAAGCTGCCATCTCCTAAAACATGGAACCAGTTTTTCTGAAGCCAACACTTTGACTAGGCATGGCTCTAGGGAAAGCTTCTCTACCTGTGAACATTTTTTTTTCTGAAATTGACTGTCTATTGTTTCAATCTGTGTCCTTGTGCCTGAAGCATTTACTCCTTACTTAAGGCTTTCATTATAATCAGCTGCCCTTAGCTTGCTATTCCCTGCAAGAGCATTGCCTCAATCACATATGCATTAGAGCAATTGCCCTTTTAGCTGTGGATCGAGTTATCTTTGGGGTGCCCTATGTAAATGAGAACACTTCAAAATGCTAATTTATAATGAGTCAAAAGTTGACTGACAGAGTAATAGCGACACTATTATAAGTGGACTATTGAGAAGGCCAAATGGGTCAAGAAAGAGATTGGCTAGGAAAGAGGTAAAGCGACCAAAAACATTGACAGAATAAAAAAGGAGGTAAAAAGGAGCGGGAAGGTGATGATTGCCAGTTGGAGTGGTACTGGCCTGGATTAGAACTGTCTTGACATCTGTGTAACAGAAAACAATGTAAGACTAGAATGGGGAGGGCACCGTTTCTGTTTAGACAGGGCTGAATGATGAAGCTCTTAAAAACAATTGTGTCCATGAGGAAGTCAAGCGATACAAATACAAGGAAAGTAAAGGCAGATGATCAGGCAATTAGAAACTCTGTGTTGAGGAAAGAAGTAAACTTTTTAAGGAAAGAAACACAATCATAGTGTACCTTTGGCTCACTTCTGTCACAGTAGTTGCTAGTGATATAAGCAGACATACTATTCTATTAGAAAAATAGGAGATAAGGATATAAATAGGTAATATCTGAAATGACACACCACAAGCACACTGCACCACCATGCACTATCTGTGTTTGTGGATGTTCAGGTCTGGCAAAGGAAGACAGTGGGTTCATAAAATATGAATAACCTCTGTTATAAATTTACAAACAGAGTAATGCAAGAGCATATGACCCCTGGGAAGGAGCAGGAGGGAGGATGCACTAAACTACTTTGAAGCAAAGAACAAAGTGAGATGAGAGCTAAAATATATTGTGTGTTTTCTTCTCTCTCTTTTTAAAGTTGTTTTATTTGAAAAATCAAGTGCTAGAAATGATGAATCAGGAATATTTGATACTATATTTTCTAAAAATGACCTTTCTTTTAGTAACTGTAGTTGTTATAAAAAACAAATATTGGGAGTTAGAGAGATGGCTTAGCAGTTAAGAGCACTGAGATATTGTATGTGGAATTTGTCATTGGGTTGTTATACTAATATGATTCCCTCTAGTGTTTTATACTAGCTAGGCTCTCTCTCGCTCTCTCTCTCGCTCTCTCTCTCTCTCCCCTCCCTCCCTCCCTCCCTCTCTTTCTCCCTCTCCTTCTCCCTGTCTAACCTTGTTCTATGCCTTCCCCCTTTTTAAGTGTCCCCATTGTCCCCATTTCTCCTTGATAACACCAGTCTCCTGCACTCCCACCTCTCTTGAACTTCTTCTTTCCCCTTATCTCCAAAATCCCCTGTGTAGCACCACCTCCACTTCCATTTAAATACCCCCATTTCTGCCTTGGTAATACCTCTCTCCTGTTCTTCTCTCTCAGATTCCTTCCTTCCCTTACCACCCTCGTTCCTTTCCATTATCCTGGTTCCTGCAGTTACATCAGGATACAAGTTCACAGTTACATCAGGATAAGGATTTGGTGCTAGGATCCACACAGGAAGGAGAACATACATCATTGTTTTTCTGAGTCTGTGTTACTTCACTTAGTATAACAGTTTCTAGTTCCATCCATTTACCTACAAATTTCATGATTTTATATTTCTTTACTGCTGAGTAGAATTCCATTATGTAAATGTGTCACAATTTCATTATCTACTCATCAGTTGAGGGACATTTAGGTTGCTTCCATCTCTTAGCTATTGTGAAAAGAGCAGCCACAAATATGGCTGTACAAGTATCTCTGCAAAAGGATGAGCCCTTTGAGTATATGCCCTAGACTGGTATAACTAGGTCAAATTGTAGGTACATTTTCAGTTTTTAAGAGTTCTCCACACTGCTATCCGTAGGGGTTGTTTGAGTTTGCAATTCCACCAGCAGTGAATGAGCATAAGACCCTATTGCTGAAGACAGAACATACTTCCAACACAGAATTTGAAGTAATGGAGCTGGACTGACCTAGAAGCTACTTCCCCTGAAGGCTAGCTTTCACAGCTTTGGAAAACACTATGCAAGCTGCTAAGGGAGAACACCAATCAATGGTCCAACAGCAGCTTCAAGACCAAATAACCACATCAATGACCAGCACAGCACACAACATTGGTGCAGTAACAACACTTTTATCTTGGGGGTAATCAACAACTACCTAATTGGACTAAAAGCCCACTCAGTTGGAGAAAACTCATGTGTGGTGCTGTAAACACAGCCAAATACACACAGCTGGAGAGGTCATAGATCTTAGAGAAAACCCCAAGACTGTCACATCTCTAGACTAATACAATTTCTTACTATGTGCAAAATACGCGTCTTTATATTTACAGTCTAGTTTCCCCGTCACCACTCATCAAAGAAGCTTCTTTTGCACCAGAGAGAGACTATTACAGAGTACCACAAATGATCACACACAGCCTAAGTGGCACATCTACAATGCAACCTCTACACCTAAGGCTTATGGAACACAGAACAAGGGATTAAGAGAGCACTAATGCATCTCTCAATCCTCATTAAGAAGCTCCCTCATTCCACAGAGGGCCAGGAACACAAAAGGTCACAAACAGCCAAATCATAGAGATTAAGAGTCTGCAGAATGCTGGTCCTTGCACAGGACTCCTATATTAAACTTCACCCACCTAGGGTTCAGGGACCATTGCAGAAGACTGAAAAGATTGTAAGAGCTGGGGAGGAGGTTTATGGTCATATGGAAATAGAGTCCTATAAACTCCTGGGATCCTGTTCATATGAACCTACAGCAATTGTATCAGCATGCACAAGACCCATGCAAACTCAAGCAAACAAACAAACAAAACAACCCAGCACATATAACTGGGAAAATGGGCAGCAGACTCCAATCTTAGATGAAGAAATATTGGCAACTGATTACTGCTGAGTGAAGAAGAGCTGATCTTCCTAAAGGGAGAGACCCTAGGTAGGCTGGCTAGACCTCAGTAGATGAACTTGTGTGGAGGAACTTCTGGGGACATTAAATTGACACAATAGGACTTAACACAAAAGACAGAATGTATGAATTCCAGTGGGGCCGGGGGGCTATGTAGGGAGCCAGTGGAGAAGTGGGTATAAAGATGAATGAGACTGATTGAAATGTTCTGTATGAAATACATAAAAATTCAATTTAAAAATTCTTAAAAAACAAATATTTCTCCCCTAAAACTAATCTTTTTGCTATTTGTATTTGTCATAGACTTTCTAGTGCACTGAAATATTTATTGATATTATGGTGATAATAGCTTAATTCACTATGAATATTTAGGATTAAAAAATGCTACATGTTCAATTTTCAATATTTGTCCATGTTGTAAAATTCTATCAGCTGCTTTCTTTATACCACATGCTTAAAAAGAAACAAATAAGGAAGATTATTGTGTGCTTTGTAAAAACCACCCAGAGAGTTAAAAACGGTTTCAACAGGAAAAGAACAGGAAAGGAAGGTGGTACAGAAGATTGGTGCTTTTTATTATAAGCTGTTTACTGCTGTTTAGTTTTTTTGATTGAGCCTGCGACTGTCAGATGAGGTTTTACTAAGCATCAGCAATGCTCTAAGTACATCTGATTTCACTTAAACATCACAACAACAAAAGCCCTTCTCTCCTACCAGGTACTGTGCTAACTCGTTCGATTTTTTTGACAATTTACAGGGTAATTCCTATTATTTTCACACTTAACAGGTGAGGAAACTGAGGCACAAGGAGTGAATACCTGGCTCCAGTGGTGCTGAGACCTGAGACCAGGGAGCCTGACTCTAAAGTCTGTGCTCCTACCTTCTGTGCTCTTTAGTGCCTGCGAACAAAACCAGGCACAGATATTATTATCTCGGGCTCAGGGAAGAAGAAACGTGCAGAGAAAAAATACAAAAGCCACTTTCGTAAGACGGCATAGACAGCGTGTTGTAGAGTCTGGTTTGACTGGAGGTTAGATTTACCCTGACACCCAGGTTTGATGTCTCCAGTACATCATGGAAATCTGTACTTTAAAGGATGTACTAATTGGAAACAAGAGAAAAAAATCCATCCATATAATGCCAATCAAGGTAATGTTGGAAGCAGTGACCATTGCAATAACAAAAAGAAATAAAAGTCACATTAACTGGAAAGGAAGAAGCAAAACAGCTCACTTTTAAGATGGCATGATGGTCTATAAGAAATCCCAAGAGGTCCCCAAAAACAAGTGTAAATAGTGAATGGGTTCAGTAAGTCCATAAGACAAATTGTAGGTCTCTATACACAAACATTAACTGTATATCTACCTGTTAACAATGAACACATGAAAATTGGCATTAATAGTTATAATTTCTCAAAAATGAATCCTTGAGGTATGATTCTAACTAAATATATAAAGAAAACACATGTAGAAAACTATTAAGCAAAAGAATCTAAATAAACAGAGACATAACATGTTCCCTGGAGAACTCATGATATTAAAGATCTTTATTCTCCTCAAATTTATACACAAGCTCAACATGATCCTTACTAAAGTCTCAGCAAGATTTTTATAAAGAAAATTTTTCTGAAATGTAAATGAGAAGGCAAAGGATCTAGAGTAACTAAAGTAACTGTGAAAACACATAAACTAAGGAGTCACTTTACCTATGATTTATTACATAGCCACAGTAATCAAGTATACAGATGCTAGCAGAGAGATGGACAAAAAAAAAATGGGAAACAGCAGCAGAGCCAAAACTGGGGCCACACAGGCACACCAACTGGTCATTTTTTCTTTTCTTTTTTAATGAAGTACTAGGAACAGAACCTGCTGCTTCACACAGGCTAGGCAAGTGTTGTTGTGGTGAGGCACCTCAAGACTGACCATAGATACGACATGTCTTGGCTAAACCCAGTAGTTAAGTAGTTAAAGTTGGAAGCAATAAGCTCAAAGTACGGGAGTGGGAAAGTTTGACCAAGGTATGGGTTTGAGAAAAGGCCGGCATGCACCTGTCACCATTGCTGCAGACACATCTGTGGCTTCTGTACTTTCTGCTTGGCTTGCTCTTGTACAATAGGAGTTGTTACAGGGGCTCACCAACTCTAAGGCTTGGGAACTTAAACTTTTCACCCCTAGGAATGTTTTCTTATTTTCCTTCTGTATATAAGACTGACTCTGAGAAAGACCTGTGCTATACTAGGGACAAATTTGCCCAGTCAGCTGACTATTAAAGACTCTTTTGGCAATATCTCATGTCTGAGTGATCTCCTCTGGTGAAGTACCTTGCAACACTGTACTTCTGAGATATATTCCCAGCCCAACCAATTTCTTTTTTGACAAAAATGCAAAATCAATTTAATGGAGGAAGTATTGTCTCACCAAATGTTGGGAGATAACAGACTCCCATGTAAACTACAAAGCTAAAATAGTTTAGAAAATGGCAAGGAAAAAAATCATTGAGACATAAGATATGGTTAGGAACTCTTAAACATGTTACCAAAAGCATGATTCATAAAAGAATAAATTGATAAGTTGGACTCCACAAATAAAAACTTTTACTCTGTAAGATATCTTGTTAGGAGGATAAAAAGCTAGAAGAAAACATTTAAAGCATATATCTAACAAAAGATTCTCATCCAAAATAAAGAAGTCTTAAACTCTTATTTTAAAAAAAAACATAATCTAATGAGAAAGCAGACAAAAAGCATAGTTACTGTGCCAAAAAGATATGTTAATGGCAAATACCAAATGCTGATGTGGATACGGAAAAGCCAGTTTGTTATGTTTTTGGAACGTCTAACCACTTTGTAAACTAGATGGGCATTTTCTGCACTCAAAACAAACATAGACACATATTTTTTTTAATCCTTAAAAATAAAATATAGAGGTCTGGGGAGATAGTCCAAACAGTAAACTGCTTGCTACACAAACCTAAGGACCCAAGTTCAATACCCAGAACCTAGACATAAAACTGGGTATGGTGGCACATGTTTGTAATTCCACTGTAGGAGAGACAGAGACAGGAGAATCCCTACAGCTCCTGGCCAGCCAGCTTAATTAACTGAATAAGTGAGCCCAGGTCCCAGTGAGAGACTCTGTCTCAAAAATTAATATGGATAATTCCTGAGGAACGATACCCAGGATTGATCTCCAGCCTCCACATGCACACACATACACACACATCTGTACACCCACATGCACCTACAAATATGCAAACATGGTCACATACACACACATCTGTATACCCACATGCACCTACAAATATGCAAACATGGTCACATACACATATACAATAATAAAGTAAAATAAATAAAATGTTAATGAAATATATAGCTGCTCCCATAACCCAACAATTGTATTCCTGAGAATTTTACCTCTAAAAAATTAAAATTTATGTCCACAAGAAAACCTATACACAATTATTCATAACAACTTTATTTACAATGATAGCTCCAAATCAGAAATCATTAGAATGTCCCCCAATAGGTAAATGCATTCTCGTGCCATGGAATACTACTCAGCAATTGAAATCTACCAACTATTGATTCAATTCAAATATATCTCAAGGACATTACACTCTCAAAAGGCTGCACATTTCATAATTCCACTTAAATAACATTCTAAAAACTATAAAAAGCTTAATTGAAGAATATATTGGTGACTTCTGTGGGCTGGGGGTCCTGGAGAGAGGAAGGGGTATGTATGACCGAAAAGGTGTAGAAGAAAAGGGTGGCAGAGTTCTTTCTTTAGTGCTGTTGCTTACTCTGAATGTATTTTATTCAACATTGGACTAATATTTATTAAATAAATTCCTAAATATCTGTTAGGCATTTTAATGGGTACTAGTGATAGAGTTGCCAGATAGAAAAGGATGGAGCGCTAAATTTGAACTTCACATGCACAGTGCCATACTTGAAGCATATCAAATTCCTATCTACTGTTTATCTGATATTCAAATTTAACCAAATGTCTTAGATTTTTGTTTGGATCCTTGTTGATTCTTGGCTTGGTGGTGTTTTGCTGCATTCTTCGTCTTTAGCTTCATGAAGTTCACGGTCTCATCAGGTGAAGAGGAAAATAAATTGATTTCAAGCAACCACAGTGAGTAGGAATAAAGTTCCTTAGTGAAAGCAACAGGGGAATGACTTCAGACAAGAAGTTAGAGAAGTCATGTACGTAAGACAGAAAAATGGACCGAGTGGCTTGAGAGACACAGTGGGAGCCTAAAGATCCTTGGACACAAAAGAAACACGATGGAGTATTCTGCACTTAGGAAACAGCTAAAGGGGAATGAAATCATCTCATTCTCATGTTTTAAAAGATCACTCACAAAATGCTTAGAACAAGAGAAGGAAAAGTTTCTCAGAAACCATTGCAGTAAATAATCCAGAAGAGATGATGAGGAGGAGGAGGAGGACGATGACGACGGCAACAGCTTCAGCTAAAGCAATGGTAGGAAAATGGGAAGGTGAAGATGAATCTGGAAGCAGAATCAACAAGACTAACTGGTAGACTGAGAGGACGGGGAAGCAAAAGTTCCAAGGTCTTAGACCAGAGCAGTTGGGAGAACAATGATGTTGTTGGGTAAGATGAAGACTGTAAGAGAAATAGATTGGCAAAGAAGAGCTGGAAAATCAAGGTCTCCGTGTTATACATGTTGAGATAGAAATTCCCAAGAAGCCAGCAAGTGAAAGTGCCAGCTATGCCCTCTGAAACCCACTGGAGAGTACAGGGAAGGTGTAGAGGCCAGTCTGATATTCTGGAACCAATGTTCTAAGGTGGAGACGAATAGTATCCCACGAGGTATCTCTGGCAGAAGCAACCGGAAGTGGTAATGAGGAGTTCTAAAGCTGTATGTGACTCCCAGAATCTTGGGCCAGCACTAGGTCTACCTAATAGACAGTGGGGCTCTCCTGCAGTTTCCAACGTGAGGTTTGAATTCCTGCATGAAGTTTGAGCCCCGGGGAGGCTCAGTGATTGAACATAAACAGAGACAACTTCACCCTGGTTCTTCAGTTCAGCTATTACTTACTCATAACTGCCAGTGCAGTTAAGCTTCTCATTGACTTTGAGAAACAGAGTGATTCTCCCCATTATCCAGATGGGGAAGGTGAAGCATAATAAGGTTAAGAAACTTGCCCAAATGCATACAGCCAGTTACCACAAAAGCCAGCGCAGGCTCTGGCTTCAACCACATCTGTCGACTTTTGTTAACTATGAATAAATCAGGCTATGTATAAACTAAAAGAATTCAGAATCAAAGACCATCTCTGAGATTCTCCAAGAACTCAGTGTTCTATTTAAAAAACACAAATAAAATAAAATTCAAGTCCGGCGTGGTGACACATGCCTTTAATCCCAATACTCAGGAGGCAGAGGCAGGCAGGTTTCTGTGAGATTGAGGACACTCTGGTCTACATAGAGAATTCAGACCAGCTAGGGTTAAAAGGAAACCTTGTCTCAAAAAATAAAATAAAATTCAAGGGAAAAAAATTACTAGAACATAGATTTGTTACAGTTTTCCGGTATATCACATCACAGGAATAGTTATTTCTTATAAAGAAAAATATAAACAAGGGAGAAAACATAACTCAATCTGTTCTGACCCTGTTTCCACTCACCCTGTGCCCTAGGAGGAAATGCCCTGCCTTGGGGAGCATAAAGACCTCCATCCTTTCGGGCCTCCGGGCCTCCCACTCAGCACTGCAAGCCTGCCCTGGGCAGCACAGCTGGCTTTTGTTTCTGCCATTCACGACTGTCTCCATCAGATGCCAGGGTCTGGCTGGGGCCAGCTTGCTGACAAGAATGAAGATTTTCTAGCCCAGCAAAGAGCAGAAGCCTCAGAGAGGGAAGTTACCAGAAATCAAGACTCATCACCAGTTCTGTAAAGGATGTCTCCCTACGGTGTCCAAGCGTATTGGAGTCTAGGCACTGCTACAGGGACTCCCCAAGGTCTAGGTGTGTAATATAGATTTGTGGAGCCCCCTAGATCCTTGGGGAGACCACAGATCCTCTGGGGAAACCAGTGAGATGAGAGTAATCAGGGCACACACCTAGAGCCAGTTAAAGGTCAGGCAGGCAGCGCTTCTGATTCTGGGCAATTTGCCCACATGCCTGGATGTCAGTCAGCGATCAGCTCCTCTGGACTGGCTTCTTCTGACCAGCCAAGCTGCTTCAGCTCTGTTCTAAATGTCTCTCCCTTAGAACACTGATGTGGACATATTCTCACAGCAGTGGCAGAAGTCCCTGAGAGAGCAAGCACTGGTCTCCAAGACTCTCGAGTCTCAGTTTTGCTTTGCACCCTCTAATAGAGCATCAGCCAAAGCAAGCTGCAGAACCAGCCCCAAGTCAAGGACAAAGGCTGAGATCTATTCACAGAGAGAGGGCATGGCAAGTCATGTGAGAGCCTGCTTTCAGGTCAACTTCTACACTTTACTAGTTATGCGACTTTAGGGATATCTTTTAATTTTTCTGAACAAATAAGGTACTGCTTTTCACTGTTTGATTGATGACTGATATTTTTAACTGTGATAACACACAGCTCATATTACAGTAAAGAAACAGCCATGCCTTATGACTTGGTTGTGGTCTGGGTGACTTCCAAGTGCCCATGTACTGAAAGTTTCATTCCCAGAGTAGAGGAATTAGAAAACTCAGTGGAATGTTTGAGTTGGGACTTAAGTCCAGGTAAGGTAGTGCACATACCTGTAATCTCAGGATTGGGAAGGCTCACACAGGAAAATTGGGAGTGCCAGGCTAGCTGGGCCTACATAGTGAGATCCTTTAAATAAAAAAGTCAATGTGGGGCTTACTGGGAGGCTCTTTGGTCATTAAGGGGCCTGCCCTCAAAAAGCCTTGAGATATTTCTTATGCAATCCTTGAGTTCTCATGAAAGGGATAATGGGTTGATACAGAAAGATCAAGATTGTCTTCTCTCTCTTTTTAAATTTAATTTTATTGAGAGTTTGATACATACATCATTTCCGTTCCTTCCTCTTCCCCCTCTTATAGCCCCCACTCCCTCTCAAATTTCTTCTCCTATAACTATTATTGGTGTGTGTGTCCGTGTATGCGTGTGTGTGTGTGTTGTGTGTTTACAACCTACTGAGTCCATTTAGTGTTGCTCTAATGTACATGTGTTTAGGGCTGGCCACTTGGAGTTGGAAGCTCATCCCTAAAGAAAACTGATTCTCCCTGTCCCAGCGGTCACTGATTTCTTGGAGCTCTTCATCTTGAGGTGGGACCTTGTGAGATTTCCCACATCTACCCTGTCATGTTGACTAATGCTCTCACTATGCAGGTCTTGTTTAGGCAGCTATGTTGCTGAGATTTCATGAGTGCAGCTTTCCTGTCATGTCTAGAAGACATTATATAGCAGCAGACATCCTGGTCCTCTGGCTCTTAAAATCTTTCTTCCCTCTCTTCTGCAGTGTTCCTTGAGCTTTATGTATAGGGGTTGTAGTGTACATGTACCAGCTGGAGTTGGGCATCCCACCGTCATTTGTTCCCTGAATTTTGACCAGTTGTGAATCCCTGCAGCAGCCTGTTGCAAAAAGAAGTTCCTTTGATGAGGGGTTAAAGCTAGAATTATTTATAGGTGTAAGGATAAGTTTTTAGAATATGGTTAGAAATCATATTAGCTTAGGAAAACAGAAGTACTAGGCTCTTCTCTAGGGTCTGTGAGCTCTCCAGCCCTGAGGGGTTGGCTAGGTTTATAACACCAAGCATAAAGGAGCTCCTATGAATGGACTTCAAGTCCAATTAGACAGATGTTGGTTACTCCTGAGATAAAAAATACCACTATTGCACCATTGGACGTATCCTGACAGGCCAGTCATTGCTGTGGTTCACAGTCTTTACAGTTGGGTAGGGTTATTGATTGCTTTTCTCCCTTGGTAGCTTACGTAGCACTTTCCAATATTATAAGAGCTAGTCCTCAGGGAGGATGCTTTTGGGTTTATTACAGACCAATTCCTCCAAGCCCTGTGTCTGAAGTATGTGGTGTCTTTAGCAACAGGGTCTTACTTTCAAGTTCTGGCAGGCAACCAAGGGCAATGGAAACAGTATATATTGTTTGGGGAGTTTCTTGAACCTCATGATCAACAACTCAAAGGGAGGTTTCCTATGATTGGCACTGGAGTTTTTGTTAGAGAGTCTATGGCTCTTGGGGAGTGCATCATCACCCCATGTGGTGTTACTCCATTTAAACATATATACTCACATATTATGCACACATTTTTAAACTTATAAAAGAATACATTTCCAAGCCGGATGTGGTGATACATGCATTTAATCCCAATATTTGGGAGTCAGAGACAAGCAGATCTCTGTAGGTTTGAGGATAGCCTGGTCTACATGGTGAGTTCCAGGCCAGCTAGGGGTACATAGTGAGACCTTGTCTCAAAAAATCTGCTAATAATAATAATAATAACAACACATTTCCCTATAAACCTGGTCCTCTCCTTGAGAGGCATATAATGTGATGCTTTCTCCCACATGTGTTTTGGTCATGGAGTGACACCATCCACAGCGGGGCTATCATCAGAGTCTGAGTCAATAGGGCCCTGCCCCACCTTAGACTCTAAACTATCAGAACTGCAAGCTAAATAAACTTTTTTCTTCCTATTTCCTTGAAGTAAAGCCAACCAGACGGATGCAGCACCTTAATATACTAACTGTGAAAGTGTGTCATATTCTTATAACGCAATTAGATCTTATTTATTGTGGTGTATTGAAAACAAAACAAGGCCTGAAATTCTCCTCTTATATGCACCCCACTTTGCATGTGCCTTAGTAGCTTCTCACCGCTCCCCCATGAATCCAGGTTACTTGTGGGACTGGCTTAGACCATAGGGATGGTAGCCAACATAGGTACAAGCCAGTGTCACAGCACTTGGAGCCTGAGATGGCCCTGATCTCTCTTGCTGTGTGTAGAAGCCAAAGGCTACTACGGGAGCAATTCCAAGCAGCCCATCAGAGGACAAGAGGCTGGGTGGAAAAAAATTAAGGTGTTGCAGCTGACCATAGAGTTGAAGTCAGTCAAGCCTGGCGCACCCTAGAATCGCTGCCCAGTGGAGGCCAGTCCACACAGCCAAATCTTAGAATCGTGAGCTAATTAAAGATGCCAGTCTCTTCCACCATATTCTTTCTCCTAGGATCTGTGTCTTTCACAAGGACATTGTGATGTGCCTTCCTTCAACAAGCGCTTATTAAAGTTCCCACTCTGCACCTGGGCGAGTAGCGGAGGGAGGCATTTTCCAAGCAGTGAAGCTCCGCTCCAAAGAGCAGCATGCCGCGAAACGGTGTCTCTTTACGAAGTTTCCACTCCAGGGTAGGCGGTTTCTCTTCTTTAATTACAAGCTGCAGTAGGTTGTCTGAGCGGGAATTGGTAACGGCTGTGGAGAGAAACAATAATAATGCGTAGCCCTGGGTCCCAGCTTCCTTTCAAATGAGGGTAGGGAGCGTCAGAGAGGTTAGGTTGATCCTTTAAAAAAATAAAATAAAACATGAGGTCAGACAGGCTTCTGTGACTAAAGATCTGAAGCAGGTAAAGGAATAGGCCTTGTGATATCTAAGGAAAACAGTCTCCCAAGGCGAGAAAACCTCAAAGCAAAGTTCCCAAGGGGCAGGAGCCGGCGGAGTACAGGATTTGTAGAGACAGAGGCAAAGGAAACCAGATTTTTTTTTGGGGGGGGGGGGGGGGACTAGGAGTCTTGTATAGACTCTTGTACAGTTCTAATTTTCTGACTCTGTTGAGTGTGCATTGTTTCAAGAAAGATCATTTTAAAGCCAGGCGTGGTGAGGCAAGTCTTTAATCCCAGCTCTCAGGAGACAGAGGCAGGCGGACCTCCTTGGCTGGGAGTCCAGCCTGGTCCTGCATGTGAGTTCCAGGCCAGTCAGTGCTACCTAGTGAGACCCTGTCTCAAAAGAACCAGAACAAAACAAAACAAAAAAAAAAAAATCAAAAGATGTTTTATGTGTACAAACCAAAACTGAACAGTAGCTCTCGGGATCCTGCGATCAACGGCTGCGCCTTGCACGCGTCCTCAGCGTCCTGGAGCTTCTTAGAGGGACCTGAAAACGGCCATTTCTGGGCGCAGGCTGCCCTCTGCTGTTCACTTTTGGGTTAGCGCCCAATGTCTCCGTCCCAGTCAATAGATGATCAGAACATCTTCATGTCTGAGGAAGCCCTAAGAAAACCGAATAATTAAGAGAAAGATGTTCCAAAGCCTCACACGTTCATTTCATCTGTTCTTCTGTTAATTTTTAAGACGTTTCTGTGATTCTGGAGATTGAACGTGGCCTTGGGCAAGGAAGCACCTTACAACTAAGCTACATCCCCAGTTCTAAGACTTTTCTTAATACCGGGTCTCCCTGTAGCCTCAGCTGGCCTGGAACTCACTATATAGACCAGGCTGGCCTTGATCTCACAGAGACCTTCCTGCCTCTGCCTCCCAAGTGCTGAGATTAAAGGCGTGCACCATCACTCCTGGCAAACTTTATATTTTTAAGAGCAGTTCTAGGTGCCCAGTATCTGAGAAGAAATTGCAGAGATTTCTCATGCACTCCCTGTGGGGGTTAATCTTCATTATCAACATGACTGGATTTAGAGTCACCTAAGACACACCGCTGGGCAAGGCTGTGAGGATGTTTCCAGAGGGAGTTAACTTGGAAGGAAGACCCACTCTGAACGTGAGTGGCACCATCCAATGAGCTGGGGTCACAGAGTGGAGAGAAAACAAAAATGAAGACAGCTAACAGAGCGTTCATCTCTCTGCTTCCCAACACTGGGTCCAATGGGACCCACCTCGTGCTTCTGCCTTAGTGTGTCCAGTTCATGATGGGCTGCACCCTCCAACTTCTTAAATTGCTTTGTCAGGTATTTTGTCATAGCAACTAGCTGTCCCCGTGCATTCGCAGCCTCCTGCATTTATCAACACCTCCCACCAAAACGGTGCGGTTGTTGCATCTGGTTAAGCCACGCTGACTCACTATTAGCACTCAGAGTCTCTAGTTTACATCAGGCTCACTCTTGGTGCTATAAGTTCTATAGGTTTAGACAAGTGTGGAGCATCATAGTCACTACTACAGTATCATGTGAAGTAGTCTCTCTCCCTTAAATATCACCTGTTTATTCCTACCCAGATACACTCTCCCTATCCTTGCCCAACATAATCTCCATCGAACTACAGAAATGACTCAGTCATCAAGCCTGAGGACCCCCGTACCGAAATAAAAAGCCAAACACAGCAGTGTGTGCCTGTAATTCCATCACTGGAGAGAGAGAGAGACAGGAGAATTTCTGGAGCTCACTGGTCAGCGAGACTTGTCAAATCAGTGAGCTGAGCTCCGAGTTCAATGAAAGACCCTGTCTCCCAAAAAGGCCGAGACAGGCACGGTGGGACATGCCTGGAAGCCCATGCACTTGGGAGGTAGAGGCAGGAGGATCAAGAGTGCAATTTCTTCTACATAAGGACTTTGGGGCCACCCTGGACTACATGAGTCCCTGCTTCAGAAAACAAAACAAAAGAAATGAAGAGGGCAACTGAGGAAGACACCCAATGTCACCCAGTGGCTCCTAAAGCATGCCAGCACACATAAGCTGCCTTATCTCTGTTAATACCGTTGTTAAATTAAGCTTGATTTTTATTTATCTAGATTTTTGTGGTTAATTAGACTAATACATGTGTGCTATATCTTTTTAGCCACCTAAAATGAAAGAGAGAGAGAGAGAATATGAATAGAGATCTTCATAGTCTTATAGCCTTGGCCTTGCCTGGAATCAGAAAAGGGATTGCACATGACATGAATGAGATTCCAGTTAGATGACACTCCAAAAAGAGCAAAATATATTATGCTATTTTTAGTCTGAGATATTAAGTACAAGGTGGTGCTGCGTTCCTGTAATCCTAGCACTTGGAAGGCTGAGGCAGGCAAGTTGTAAATTCAAAGGCAATCTGGGCAACAGTAAGACTCTGGTTCAAGAAAAAAGTCTCAAATACACATTCAGTAGCACATTCCATTCTATTCTCTATAAGCACCTGCAGGGATAGCTGTGCAGATGGAAAAACTGAGACCACAAGAAGATGAAGAATTTGCATGCCATTTGCACAGAGCATAGAGGACTTGCTCAGAGTCACACAAATTTAAAGCAGCAAATTCAGAGTTAAAAGCCATAACTTGATATCAACCCAACAAAGGATCCTCATGGTCCCTCCTACCTGATGAGTCTCCATCCCAGCCCATAAAGAATTCTTTGATTTGGATGCGATCATTCCACAGCCTTCGGCCATGGGGTAGAGCGTTCAGGAAGGATCCCAGTGGGCAGGCCTCACACTGAACATGTTGGGTAGCGGTCTTAATTTTGACTCCTGCGTCCCGCCTCGATATCTCCTTCTCCCCTGTCCATCCTCCCCATTTTTCAGACAGCAGAAACTCCGCCCACAGCCTCTGGTTAGAACTGTTAAAGCAGAAATGCATGAAAAAAGAACATTGATATTCTGCTCTTTAGCTAGAAATATGCTTCTGAAACTCACACAGGGAATCATTTTTGAGAGAAAAGGTTCTGAGTCAGCAAAGGCAAGGCATGGAATAGTAACAGCCCAGGCCTTGAGGACTTCAAGCACCTGGCTTAGGCCACAGACTATAAAAACTATATATCCATGTAACAGTAAAGTAGCATGTTTGCCTGCCCTTGGAGGCAGTAAAGCTCCTCCGAGCCAGGCGAAGGTGTGGACTCTGATTGCAAGCAAGGGTGAGCTGCCAAGTCCTACCTTGAGGATCCACCTGCCACAATGCCCGCCTGTGCCACTGGCCCCAGGCCAGCTTGAGGGAGGGCAACATGGAAGACATAACTCCCGGGTCAATTTGAGAAACTAAAGTGGATGAAATCTGTGCAGCCTTCATTACTAGTAATTAATGTATGAATAATTAAGCTAGCAGATTTTAGGGGGTAAACACTATGCTCTCTTTCCTATAGATTATAGATGTTTAGATGACCCAAGGCAGATCCCTTCACCTTGCAATTTCAGTTCCTTTGAGATAAACAAAGGTTTAGTGGCTTTAACCAAGGATCCATAAACCTGGGAGAGTAGTTTCTCTTGTAACTAGACACTGTTAAAGCCACCATAGGGACCAGAGGGACCCCCTCGTTATCTGCAGCCCCAACCCCACTCTGAAGAAGGTAGCAACTTCAGTTTTTTACATTATGCAGCACAGACTGGCCTTAAACTTGAGACAGCCTTCCTGCCTCAGCTGCTGACGTGCTCGGTCTCACAAGCCAATGTCATTAACCCCAGCAGTAAACTATCTTTATCTTTATAAGCTGGTCTCTGGCAAGTGAGAAGGCAGTATTAACAAATGTTCACAGTTTGCAACTGAGTATAAAAGTCAGAGGAAATCTGACAAAGGAAAAAAAAAGACATGATTAGGGAAGAAGAGGGGGAGGAAGTGGCTAGAACCCCGCACACAGAAAGTTGTGTTCAAGGAGCTACCTTGGGAAGACCTCCGAGGTTGTGTGCCACGTCGGAGTAGTATGAAAACTTTCCTTATTTCTGTCTGTCAGCTTTCCATCGCTATCACAAATTGCCTGACAAAGTCAGCTTAAAGGAGAAAAGATTTATTTGATCTTATGGTTTTAGAGGTTCATCCACTCTCACTTGGGGTAAGGCCTGTGATGAAAGGGATCATGGTGGCAGGAGCTCATTGCAGAGACTTGCTAACCTCATGATGGCCAAGAAACAAAGAGAGGAAAAGGAGAGAAGGGAATCCAAACAACACTTTAGGGGTACATGCACAGTGAACCCCCCCTTCCATTAAGCTCCACCTCCTAAAGCTTCCACTGCTTCCTGGCAGGGCCGCAGGCTGGGCACATCCTTTAAGCACAGCTCCTTGTGGGGCCCACATACAAAGCAAAAGATTTACTTTCCAGACCACTCTTGAGATCCACACTGCTCATAGTGCTTAGGAAATGAGGTTTTCTTTTCGAGGATATGTGAAGAAGAAGCACGTCCTGTTTTAATGGTATCACAGATGAAAAATGAAGTGATATAAACTAACATAAATACATGGAAAACTCCACGGAGACTCCTCAAAAAATGAATGTAGAAATAGCGTATGATACGGAAATCCTTCTACTATGTATTCACCCAGAGCAAATAAAACAAGCGTGACAGACAGATACACGCCCCATTTTATTACAGGAGCATTACTCATGGTTGCCAAGATTAGAAGTCAACCCAAGTGTCCATCAGCACATGCATGGATAAATAAAATGTGGTGTGCATACACAATGGAATATTATTCTGTCATTAAAAGGATATAATCCTGTCATTTGTGACATCATGGATGAGCCTAGAAGATGTCTGTAAAGTAAAATGAGCCCTGTACAGAAAGACAAATGCTGTGTGATCTCTCTCAACTGTGGGATCTAAAAGAGCTTGTATCACAGAAATACAGAGTGGTGTAGTAGTCATCAGAGACTGAAAAAACAGGGTATCAGGAAGAGATTGGTCAATTGGTTAAAAAAATACATCTAGATAGAAAACTAAGTTCTGGTGTCCTGTGGTACACTAAGGTGACTACAGTTAAAAACATTGTGTTATATACTTCAAAATAACCGCAGGAGTTTTTAATAGTCTCACCACAAAGAACTGATAAAAGAGGTGACAGATGAAAACTGATTGTAAATAATCAGAATCAATCATTTTTATGGTTGAGTAGTACTCCACTGTGTATATATGATCACTGCCCTGATTTGATCATTACACAATGTAAACATATATCAAGATGTCACATGGTACCCCATAAATATGTACATTTGTTTGCAAATTATCCTCAGCAAGAAGTCAATACACAGATTACCACAACATCCTCTACCTTTGCAAGTCCAATGTACAGAGATTGAAGGTAAAAATGCATTGGATAAATATGATTCTTCTAGAAATATTCACAGACAATGGGTGGAGACACTAACTCTACCTGAAAATTGAAGGAACATTCTACAAGGTGAAGTGAGTCATTTGAAAGATGGAGAAGAAAAGATAAAATCTTTCCATTGTGGCCAACAGAAACTATCCCAGACAGTTAGGAATAATGTAATCCACAGGACAGATGCGGGAACGGACGCCTTAGGGGAACATGTTGGCTAAAAGAATAAGCAGAGAATGAAAGAACTATAGATGCAGAATATATATATATACACATATATATGCCCCCCACAAAGAGCATAAACCATAATTATTATGATTGTAAAACAAGGTTAACTAAAAGAAAGAAATGGTCAAGGTGTAGCTTACTTGTAAAGGGCTTACCTAGCATGTGTGAGGATCTAGATTTGATTCCCAGCACTGGAAAAAAAAAAGTAGAGCAGAAATAGGAAGGAGGGGGAGGACGAGGAGGACGAGGAGGAGGAGAAGGGACAGAAGAAGAGAAGGAGGAGGAAGAAGAGCAGGAGGAAGAAGAGCAGGGAGGAGAGGAAGGGGAAAGAGAAGGAGGAAAAAAAGATGAAGGACACCAACAGCAAATCTTTAACATTCTGTGACAAAAGAAACTAGAAGAAACTTCAGACAGAAACACAAAGCCATTTCAGTTTCTCAGCCCATGAGAGGTCAGGTAGGCAAACAGAAGCAAAGATAGAACATATATAAATAATACAATTCATGAGGTTGAGATTGCTATACGAATATTCAGTCCAAAAATGTTTGTTGAGAACCTGCTCTGCACTTGACATCGTTCTAGGTGCTGAACTACTGGTTCGAGTTCCTGATCACAAGAGTGAACAAAACATCAATAAAACCCTGTGCTTACAGGACTCAGAGCACAGGAAGAGACGTGGTCACAGGCTAAAGTGATACCTACCAGTTTCCCACAGTAAAGCTGCTGTGTTTCCTCCAGTAAACAATAAACTTCCTCTTGGGAGATACTCTGAGATTATGTAAATGTCCTGGGTTTTATCATCTATTTACTTACTGACTGACTTTAGCATTCATTGAAGATTCTTGCCTGAAACAATTGTTACTATGGTGACCGCCAAGCGTTGATTTTCTGATTCCTTTGTGGACTGTGGATTGACTAATTAGGATTCTACCATTAGTAAAATGTTTCCTCTTCCCCATGTGTTTATTTCATCCATATATTTACTTGAAATTATATAAATGTAGGGGTTCGTATTTTACTCTGTAAATTATAAGCCAGTCCTGTCATGTGTTTGAAATACAGTCTCACTGTCCCAGGTTTGGCCAGGGGGTGTTAAAATGATTCCTGAATCACCCTTGCCTTGGAGTCTGCCATTTCTCCTGGAAGCTTTAGCTCCTTTTGTTGGAGAATGGTAGCTAGACAAGACATGGCACCAGGCTCCGAGTTGCGGAGTGCCTTAGCTACTTCTGTTGCTGCAACAAACTAACCAACAGAAACCACTAGAAGAGAGAAAGGTTGATTTTGGCTCACAGTTTCACAGGCAAGTCCATCACAACAGAGGGCATAGTAGGGTCGAGGAGTCCGGGTCATGGCAGCTCAGGAAGCCAAACAGGGAAATGCTAGCACTCGTGGACTTGCTCCTTTTCCTCCATCCCTTGGGTTGTGACATTTGGCTGTCTACATTCAGGGAGTCCCCCTCCTACATTAACCCTCTCTGACAACCTCTCTACAGACTCACTGACTTCTTTGGTGGTTCCTTTTCATACCAATGTATAAAATGCTTGTGAATGCCATTCCATGTTTGTTAGTACTATTAGTGTTGGGGATACAGCCTTGATCCTCATGCATTCTAGGCAAGTACTTCATCAGTGAGCTATATCCACAGCCCTCTCATGATTCTTAAAACATGAATTAGGCTTGTTGTAAAGAAGTTCTTTTACATTTCCTGCTTCCTTATGATTTTGGTACACTCTGTTATCTGCATCATTATAATGTCATTTCCCAAATATTTGGTGATACTTATGACAAAAAAAACTTAACAACAACAAAAAAAAAAAAAAACTAGGACTAAGGAGATAGGTCGGTGGGTTAAAGGTTAAGTGCTTACCTTGCAAACATAAGGTAATCTCCAACCAACATTTGAAAAGCCAGGTGTAGTGCCATACATGGACACACACCCACACACCTGAGCATATCAAAATAACTAGAAGATCTAAGAAATAAAAATTGAGCCAGGCATGGTGGTGCACGCTTTTAATCTCAGCATTCAGGAGGTAAAGGCAGGCATATCTCTGTGAGTTCAATGCCAGCCTGCTCTACATACCAAGTTCCAGGCCAGCTAGGACTATAGGGAGACCCTGTCTCAAAAAAAAAATCAGTCATCCATAGGGAAGAAATAACCACACATTGAGACTTCTTTTTATTATTATTTTATATATGTGTGAGAGTTTGCCTGTATGTATGTAAGTGTACTGTGTGAGTGCCTGCAGAGGTCAGAAGAGGGCATCAGCTCCTCTGGAACTGGAGTTGCAGATGACAGTGAGCAGCCATGTAGGTACTGGGACCTGAACCTGGTAGCTCTGCAAGAGCAACCAGAGGTCTTAACTGCGGAGCCATCTCTCCAGTCTCTCATGAGACTTCTTTTTTATCAGTTGCATTTTTATTGAATTTTTGTGCATTTCATACCATACATCGCAGTCATATTTAGAGCCCTTTCTCTATCTTCATGAGATTTCTTGTGTGTGTGCATGAATGTATTGCCTGCATGTATGTAAGTGCACTTGTGTCATACAGCACCCTCAGAGGTCAGAAGAGAGCGTCGGATCCCCTAGAACTAGAGTTACAGATGGTTGTAACTCTACAAGGTCCTCTACAAGGGCAGCCAGTGCTCTTAACCACTGAGCCATTTCTCTAGTCCCCTTTTGGTGAGACTTCTTAGCTGCACTGTTCATCCAAAGACAGAGAAGCAACGTCAACAAGGGTCTGCAGGAAAGCTGTGTGAGATCTACACTTCTAACGCTAATTTGCCCTATGAAGAAAAGGGCCAGCAAAGAAAAGCAGGAAGACTGGGCCTGTTAGCTGTTGAGTTCTTCACAGAAGGAGGGAATGGGAGGGTCATCAGAGCCTAACCTGAGACTGCCCTTCTATACCTCCCAGCCAGCTGGATGTGATTCTGTCCTAATTGCATGTGGCCTAAGGGCCTGGGAGGTTCTGAAGTATATAGAGGATGGAATGCTGATTGCAGGAGTGTGGAGACTACATCAACACCTCTGTGGAGAAGTCATCATCCATGCTGAGATGAAATGTATTAGGGATGGGGCTACTTTGGGGTTACCTATGCTCCTGCAAGTAACCCCTCACCCTTAATTAGGAAATAAGCCCAATAAACTCCTTGTTTCCCAAGGTAAACTTTGGTGGAACAATACTTTGGACTCTCACAGGCCCCCTGTCTTAAGTGAGTAGACACCTTTTTGTGTCACACAATACCCAGCAAGGAGAGAGCCCTGGATTCTATTCCCAGAGCCACAGAAAACTAAAAGCAAACCCAACAACAAAAAAATAAATGGAATGACTGAGACAAAATTCAGAAGAACAGAGGATAAACATAAGAGTTTAACCATATACCTCATAGGAACTCCACAAGAAGGAAACAGCTTACAGAAGGGACAAAGCAATGGAAATAGGAGAGGGGCTGGAGAGATGGCTCAGCAGTTAATAACACTGACTGCTCTTGCAGAGGACCCAGGTTCAATTCCCAGCACCCATATGGCAGCTAACAACTGTCTGTAACTCCAGTTCCAGGAAATCTGATGCCTTCTCTGACCTCCACGGGCATTGTACAACACAGGTGCGCTTACACAAATACAAGCAATACCCATACACATAAAATAAAAATAATACATTTTTTAAAAAAAACAGGCAAGAAAAATAATAGGAGAAACATTTCACCCAAGATCAACAAATATAAATCTATAAATACCAAACTATATATAAAACATAATTAGATTTTTTTCAGATACAAGGATTCAGAAAACAGTTGTCTCATGCCATCATTTTTTTAACATTAAGAAAGAGGAAAGGGTGCTGGAAAGATGGCTCAGTAGTTAAGAGCACTGATTGCTCTTCCAAAGGAACTAAGTTCATTTCCCAGCACCCTCATGGAGGCTAGCACATGTCTTAACTACAGTTCCAAGGGATTCAACATCCTCTTCTAGCTCCCATGGATAATTCACACATGGCACCCTTACATACATGCAGGGAAAACACTCATACACATATGATAAAAATAAATAAATAATTTTTTTAACTAGAAGGAAATACAAGATTTAAGAGGCAATGGAGGTAACCTGAGGTATAATGAAGGTAGACCCAGGGACATTTGCAGAGCATTTCCAGAAAGCAATTAGTTTATATCTGAGCAGGAAGTCAAAGGGTTTGGGGTCAGGCAACTTTAAATACAAAAATACCTCCAATTCAATAGCAAATAATTAGGAATTATAACACTTTCATGTTTATTGCAGCACTATTTATGATATCTAAGATCTGCAATCAACCTAGGTTGCCCACTAATAGATAATTAGACAAAGAAAATATGTATGTACAAATTAAATACTATTTAACCATTTAAAAAGTACATCTGTTGTGATGACTAAAGTGGCTCCATTTTGTGCAAAGTAACCATCCTGAAACACAGCTTATTCCCAGCTCAAGTTTGGAAAAATAGTTTCTAGGAGGTCTGACCCCTTCCCCTTTTCCAGAAGTCTACAGCTTCAGCCTTCTGTTTGCTCCAAAGCCTTGACACAGAGTTAAGTAAGGACTGTTATGATATGACTAATGCTCTTTTTTGGCTTCTGTGACCAGCTTGCTCGAGGGCACCCTGACATTTGTTCACAGTGCAGAGACTGTGGGTTTTGCCTTTAAAAAAGCTCACTCCGCCTTCCCTGACTGCTGCAGTTCTCAAATCTGACAGAGAGACTGTAGTCAGATGCAGCTAGATACATTTGGCTAATTACAATCTGAATTGAGTCTGGTGGGTCTTTTCCAGGTGGTCTTGAACTCCATAACACTATTGTTTTCAGTAAGATGAATGAAACTAGAGGACATTGTATAATATGAAATAAGCCACACAAAAAGACAAATACAACATGCTATCTATCATATGTGAAAGCTAAAAATATCAACCTGAATGTAGAATATTAATTACTGAATATTCAGAAGGAAAGAAAATAGTCCCCCCAAAATGGAAATTGGGTAATGGGTACCAAAACACAGTTGGAAGAAATGAGTCCTGGGATTCCACAGCACAAGGGAGTGACTGAACCTCACAATAATTTATTATGTGTCTTATAGAAGGGAGGTACTCATAAGTTCCAGACACAGAGAGCCCATGAGTGGGAGATGCTAATTATCAGTGCTTGCTATCAGTATATGCTAAAATGTCATTCCACAACCCACTGATATGTACTATCAATACATGTTAAAAATAAAAGAAAGAAAACAGAAATATAGCTTACCTTAAGTAAATCATAAAGACATGCTTTCTGGATTAAGAAGAAAAGAACAGCAATTTGAAATTCCAAGATCAAAAACAAAATGCACTACAAGAATATGTAACTGGACAAATTATGGATGATTTTGAGCAATTATTTCTGGAGGAAAAAATTCATTTTATTTTAATACCCTGAAATAGCTACCTTCAAGCACACACGTTTAGCAACTCAGATTATATTTAATTTTCTACAAATCCAAACATATTACTTAGCTATACAATGAAAGACATTTATATTATCATAATATTTTCTGTAGTGTATATTCATTTTAAATTTCTATTTTAAACCTATTAACAAAATGTAAATGGTATAAACCTTGCAATGTGTAGAAGTTTGAAGCCAGAAAACATGAAGAAAAAATGTAGGAGTGCTGATTTCCAAACTTCCACGTTTGAAAGTATAATATCAAAATACTGCCTAAAGACAACAGAAAAAGAAATGTTTAAAGTCCATATTTAATGTGCAGAGGTCATTGCATGAAGAACTACAAATGACAGAATAGCAGTCAAATTGGGGGCAGGATTTCAAGTAAGATCATTCCTTAACTTCAAAATAGAACATCCGCAAATATGGTCTCTATGTGAGAAATCAAAACTAAAAGGTTTTAAAATGTTATCTATTTAAGTTATGGAAGTAATAGCCAGAACCACTGGAAAGAAATGGTTAAAAAGTGGACCATTCTGGGAAAAGTAAGAGGAGGCAGAACTCTGCTTTTTGCATTGTACTTTCTGTATTGCTTAGTTTTTTTCATATTTGTGTTCTAATTTAGTAATGATTTTTTAATGTGTTAAAATATTAGAGAAGCCACTGAAGAATAGAATAGGATCTGTAACTTCCAAAACCCAATATAGAAAAAAAATGAACCAAAGAAACTCAATCAACGCAACAGTATGCAAGAGAGTGCGGAAGGGAAGAACTGAAACAAGGATTGTGGGAGGCGGAAGAGGCGTACAGCAACAGAAAGTGCGAAACTCTTAGAAGTCAAACTGATTGGGAAGGAAACCTAATATACTGAAGATGGGAAACATATTAAGAAACACATTTAGAAAGGATTTGGTGAAGGGTTTGGATACATTATGGATGTTCATATTAACAGCAATAAAACCAAGTTTTGAGCTTAAGAAGGACTTGGGAAGAAAAACGTATGAGAAAATAGGGCACAGGAGTGAACTGAGCCCAAACCGTAGCCAGATGCCACAGGGAGTCCAGCTGTGGCTGAACAGGCAAGTGCCATTTTCTATCCATGCCACTGGAGGACACTGCAAGTTTAACTGTGCCCCCCGCCCAAAATGGTACCTCAGAACGTGCCTGAATCTGGAGATAAGGCCTTTGACGAAGTAAGTTAAAATGGATCGTTAGGGCTGACCCTATCCAATATAACTGATCTCCTAAGACAAAATTTGGACAGAGACCTTTCTAGGAAGGAGACAATACATTTGTGAGCATTCTATCATTGTGACAGAATGCCTGGAATAATCATCTTAAAAGAAGTAAAAGTAAAATACTGACAGTTTCAGAAATTTTGGTCCATGGTCTCTTGGCAACTTTGTTGTGGGACCATGATGAGGCAGAAATCACGGAAGGGAGTCTGTGGGGAGAAGAAGAGCTGTTCACCTCATTGTGGTGAGAAAGCAGAGAGAAGGCTGGGCCAGGATCCCAACATCTTTTCAAGGACACATTACCAGTGACCTAACTTCCTCCCACTTGGCCACACTTCTTTAAGCGTCCACCTTCCCCTGATACT
Organism: Eospalax fontanierii; assembly: GCA_035773235.1. Lineage (NCBI taxonomy): Eukaryota > Metazoa > Chordata > Mammalia > Rodentia > Spalacidae > Eospalax > Eospalax fontanierii. The sequence goes on along the minus strand of CM069546.1, from coordinate 49,431,224 downwards.
GCCACAAGCTGCCAACAAATAGTGGGTGAGTCTTAGAACATACTGAAGACAGGCATATGGCCACCTACAACTCAATAAAAGAGGCCCCAGGGGAAGTCATCCTGTAAACATGCTGATCTCGCACGTCCAACCTCCAACGCCTTGATCTTGGACTTCATTCAGCCTTCCTCTGTTGTTGAGCCAGTCATCTTTGGTGCCAGCCCTAGCAAACTCATGCTGAATGTTTGATAACCACAAAAGCACATGAAGGGAGCAGAACAGGACGGACAAGAAGACCGGTGTGTGGACTCACCAGCTCTACCCTGGAAGGAACAGTGACAGAGCTTTAAAGGATGGACAGTGACTGCGCAATGGGGCTTGAGAATAAAGTTTTTGACCACTGAAGCCCTGTCTTACCTTTCACTGGCATGACATAACTTGAGGGGAATGGTGATTAAATCCATATTGCCTTGTTCTTTTACCTGATGACCACTGATAAGTGGAAGGAAAAAGCAGCTCAAGGAAGCAGAGCTGGTCCTTGCAGATTATCTTCCTAACTGTCAGACAGCACGCTGCCTTGTTTGCTTTCCTTGTCCCTTTCTGCTACTGAAAAAGATTGGTCCTGCTTAAGGAAATTAGGACATATAGAAAGAGTAAACACAGGATATCAATAATCTCCAGTTGAATGACAAAGTCTCCAAGGATGGGTAAATAGATCAAGGGAACCGAATGCAGATAGGATTCAGCCATGTACATGCATTCAGTTCACCTACTCTCAACAAAGCTGTTAAGTCAGTGCAGTAGAGAAAGAAAAGATGCACTAGCAAATGTTGCTGAAATTATTCAATATCCTATAGTAAACGTGACACATGACAACACTCGGGAAACTAAGGCAGGAAGATCATGAGTTTGAGGCCAGCCTGAGCGAGAGAGAGAGAGAGAGAGAGAGAGAGAGAGAGAGAGAGAGAAAGAGGGAGGAAGAAAGGGGAGGGAAAGGAGAGAAAAGATCCTCTACCTCACCCTATACACAAAAACTAATTTGAAATTGATCGTGTACCTCTTCTACTATTGTTAACCACTGGATAAATGGAAATGATAGATTTGTTCTTTGTATATTTTTATTTTTGTGTATGTGTGCATCTGTGTGTGGTATATGCATGTGTGTACCCACGCATGTGTGCACTTGCCCATGTGTGACATGTGGAGGACAGAGGTCAGCATCAGAGTATTCCTGTAGTTCTCTGCACTTTATTTGTAGGGGTGTTGGTCTTTTCTACACCTTTATTTGTTTAATATTTTATTAGTTCTTTGATGATTTCATAAATGTATGCAACATATTTCCATCATATTTGCCCTTGCTTCTTCCAGATCCACACCCCTCACTGAACCCCATGTCCTTTTTTTTATATATATAACTAACTGAGTTCAATTTACTCTTGAGTGTGGGGACATCCACTTGAGAATGGTCAACCTAACAAGGTCCACACCTAAAGAAGACTAGCTATCCCTTCCCCTGAAGTCATCAACTGTCAGTATTTCTTCAGCTAGGAGTTGGAAGGTTGTGCAGGTCTAGTACAGCCACAGCTGTTGTGAAGCGGTCCCGTTATGTCTAGAAGACACTGTCTTGGTGGATGAACTTGTGCTGAGGGACATCTGGGGACACTAACTTGACAAGATAGTCCTTAACACGAATGACGGAATGTATGAAATCCAGTGGTGGGGGGTGGCGCTATGGGCACTCGCCGCTGGGGAAGAGGGTATAAAGTTGATTAAGATGTCCTGTATGAAGTACGCATAAAAAATTCAGTAAGAACTTTTTAAAAGACACTGTTTTGCTCTGGCGTTCCCCTGCCTCTGGCTCTAGCAATCTTTCTGCTTCTACTCTCTGGATGACCCCTGAGCCTTGGGGGAAGGAAGTGGGATAGAGATGTCCCATTTATGACTGAGCCCTCCACAGTCACTTATTCTCTGCACTTTGACCAGTTGTGACTTTCTGGCTTAACCACTATCCACTGCACAAAGAAATTCCTTTGATGAGGTCTGAGAACTGCACTAATCTTCGGGGAGAGAGATACAAATTTAGAATGTAGTTTGATACTCCTTTCATTTAGCAAAATAATAATAGTTTGACCCCCAAAGCCTGTGAGCACCCCAACTCTGGGTTCTTGCCCAAATTTACAGTACCAAGTATATGTTCCTTCCTGTGGTACAGGCCATAAATCCAGTCAGAAAGAAGTTGGTTATCCCTATAACATTAATGCCACTATTTCGCCCACAGGCGTGTCTTGCCACTGTGGCCATCACCCTGATTGTTGTTGTGGCTCACAGGGCTCACAGCTGGGTGAGAGTTTTGATGACCTTTTTTCCTCAACAGTCTGCATAGCCCCTTCCTGTAGAATGACAATTAACCAACAGGGTAAAAGCTTCTGAGTCTATCAGCTTTGTTTCCCCATGTCCTGAGATCAAAGTGTATCTCCACCTCTTTTGAGACAGGGTTTCTCACTGAACCTGCACTTTGATTCGGCTAGACTGGTTAGGCAGGGAGCCTCCAGATCTGCCTGTCTCCACCCCTACCAGGGCTGGTAACAGACATGCCTAGCTTTCACATGGGTGAAATGGAGATGATAACTCGGCCATTTAACCATCTTTCCAATCCCTCATTTGCTTGTTTTTAAACCTGCTATTCAGCTATGGGCTGTAAATGGCATAAAAAAATGCCTCAGAAAATGTGGAAAATAAAAGGTTTAGAAAAGCAAGTTATTTCATTCATTATAAATATCAATGGGGCACAGATTGTTTGGAGAGCAATTAGTAAGAATTTATCATTTTACATACATGCAGTTACTTCTGATTCAGAGATAGCAATGTTAAGGATAACCTAAAGAAAAACTCACCCATGTCCAAAGGGATGCATACACCAAGTGTTCATTGCAGATTTGCTTGGAAGAGTGAAAACTTGGAAATTCTAAGTGCCCACTAATATGGAGAGTGGCTACATAAGGTCTGGTATGTCCATTGGTCATATAACAGATGCAGTTATGGTCACAAGGTAGACTTGTGCTTACTGACATGTAGAGCTCTCGATGATATACAGACCTACTGTTAGAAAAAAAGTGGGGAATCACAGAACAATGCAAATGATCCCATTTGATTATTAAAGCTTAAGTAGATATGTAACTGAAGACAGGTAATTTCACATAGCGTGGCTGTGTTTCCCTCTGTGCATAAGAGCAAAGTGTGCCTCTCACTGCTTTTTACTACATTTCTACGTAATTTGAATTGTTGATCACTTGGATGAATTTACTTGTTACCTCTGTAACTAAAGAGAAAGTAGACCTGAATTTAGAAGGTCATGTGCACCTTGTGTCCAAAAAGCCTGGTATGCATTATTTCAGTAGTCCTGTGAAATGGGCACCAATTTGTAATACACCAGAAGCGGAAGCTTAGAAAACAAGTTAGTGAATCTCAATGGCATGGTGATTACCTAGGGACCTACTGTAAAAAAAAATTCTGATGATTGGGCCAAATCTCTGGGGTCATAACCTCTAGGGTGTTCTCCAAGTTTATATACTTTGTAAAATATATCCTGTCTGTTTATAACATGTAGCCACCCCAAGTGGCAGCTCCAGTTGTGTTTCTCAGCAAATTTCCAAGATGCTAATTGCCACCTGCCGATTTCCTGCCAACAGTATACTTTACACATGTAATTAATAAGAGAGCTGTGGCCTCTTCTGAGGGTGTGTGTGTGTCTGTGTGATCACTGTGGCAGATTTAAATTACAGGCAATGTTTGCTCATAAAACTGCATTAGCAAAATGGCAAGGAAAACAAAATTACGAAATACCATAAACTGTAAGTTCACAAACTGTGTAAACAACTCAAGTCAGCCTGACGGTTCACTAAATTCTGACACCAAGCAGAAGGGAAATAACAACTCCACAAGAGACTTTGAATCATAGGGTCTATTCTTCTTGGAGAAAACAAACCTGCAAATATTTTTATACATTTTTTTAGTAAAGTACATTCATCTTTATCTTCTCAAATGAAAAGTTATGCCCAGTCCTAGCTCTTTCCTTGCCTGCCTGTGAGGAACCTATGAATTAACCTATGCTACCATTTCATCTGTAAAACATGGGGTTTCTTTCTTAATTTTTATTTTATTATTTTTATATTATTCTCTGTGTCTGAGTATATTACCTGTATGTGTATAAGTGCACCCAGGTCATGCAGTGCCCATGGAGGTCAGAAGAGGGCATTGGACACTCTGGAACTGGAGTTAAGGATGCTTATTAGTCACCATGTGGGTGCTTGGAATCCAACCTGGGTCCTCTGCAAGAACAACCAGTGCTCTTAACCTCTGAGCCATCTCTCCAGCCCCTTTCTGATAGGTCAGTACCTCATATGCAATATTTATGGGAAGGCCTGTAAAAGGTCTGAATTATTGTTTGCCCCTTTTAAAGCCTAATTCGGCTTTTTTGTGTTATAGTTATTATTTTCATCTTTGATTAAACTTCCCTACTGGTGTTCAAGCCCATGTAGGTAGCCAAAATTAACCATTATCTTTCTTATTGTCAATATAAGTTAAGAGGCTGGTCTTTCAGGATCACTTAGACTTGGGAGGAGCCCCTGGCTCCTTCAGCATTTCTTTTACCTGTTGTTCCATCTTTTGAGAATAAGTCAAAAGCATTGTTTGACCTTGGTTTCACTTGGAAACACTGAGGAAATTACCCTCTGTGTTGAGCCTATTATTTGTAGACTGGACAATGATTAGAGTCACCTGGCAGGATCTCCTTGGCCTCCCTATCAACAACAACAACAAAAGAACAGGTCATGTCAGGGGTCCCAGTGCTCAGGGCCAGCCAGAGGGGACCGAAGTGTCTCCACCGTGAGTGGAGGGGGATGAGTAGGCACAGAGTTAAGACACAAACTCTGGGAGCCAAGTGAGAAGCACACGGATGGCACTGCAATCTCCTTTATTCAAGGAAGTGTGAAAGGTCTTATAGGTCTGGAGAGCCAATGGCTTTATGGAGTAGGGTCCTGAATACAGCCAATAGTAAGTCTGTCCCCAGGTAGGCAGGTTCTTTCCAGATGCTAGGCAGAAGCTGGTCTCACAACTAGCCAGAGCAGAGCGCCATGCCCACAGGAGCCATTCCACTATACGTCATAGCAGGTGGCCTGGCTAGGCCCACCTTGCATTATGCCCTACAAGGTCCCTCATCAGAGCTATCAGGACATTTTGAAGTATAACCCAGTCCCCTGGACCTAGTTGAACTTAGAGTACAAGGGTGGGATGGCTTGGATGAGAATGCCTCCCATAGGCTCCAAGCCTTTGGATGCTCGTTCTCCAGTCTGCAGCATTGTTTGGAGAAGATCATGGAACCTTGAGGAGGTGCAGCCATGATGGAAGAAGCTTGACCCTGGGGATGGGTTTGAGAGTTCTTAAACCAAATTTCTAGTTGTTCTCTGATTCCTGTGTCTACTTGAAGATGTAATCACTCTGCTTTCTGCTCCAGTCGCTTCCTTCCTCTAGGCCTCCCAACCTAGAACTGTGGGGCAAACAAACTCTTCCTTTATAAGTGCCTTTGGTCATGGTGTTTTATCACAGCAACAGAAAAGTAATTCATACAAAGGGGTGAAATATTGTCCCTTTTAGTACCTCTAACCATATTAGTATAGACCTCCAAGTATGATTATTGAACAGTCAGAAAGTAAGTCACACCAGCGTTGAATAATGAGTCATACTTTGCATTTTAGCTGTCATATAATGCTAAGATAAAGTTTGAGAGGAATATATTTTCATTTTTAAATATATTTATTCATTTTTTAAGAATTTCACACAGTGCATTTTGATCGTATTCACCCCCTCCCCAACTCCTCCAAGGTCTACCTCCACCGCCTTACCCACCCAGCTTTGTGACCTCTTCATTTTAACCCTTGCATCCAATTTGTACTGCCCATTAATTTTGCTAAAAGTTTGTCAGTCTTTTTAATTTTCTCAAAGAACCAAATCTAATCTTGTTTCGTTTATTCTATTGTTTTTATCATTTCTATTTTATTAATTTCAAACCTGGTTTGGATTCTTTCTTCCTGTTTATTGTTTCTGAGTGTTGTTTGTTCTTGTTTTCTAAGACCTTCCAGTGCGTCAAGTTACTAATTTGAGATTGATCAAATTTTTGGATCTATACACTTAGTGCTATCAACTTTTCTCTTAAGACAGCCTTAATTGTGTCCCGTAAATTTTTGTTATGTCATGTTTTGATTTTCATTAAATTCTAGGAGTTTTTACATTTCCTTCTTGATTTCTCCTTTGACCAAAGTTTCATCTGTAGTATGCTTTTTGGTTTCCATGAGTTTCTGTACTTTCTGTGGTTTCCACTGATGTTTATATACAGTTTTATTCCATTGTGGCTAGATAGACTATAGGATATTATTTCAATTTTACTAAATTTGTTAAGATTTGCTTTGTATCCTAATATGTGATCAATTTTGGACAGAGTTCCAAGGACTGCTGAGTAGAAACTGTCTTATTGTTTGGGTGGAATGTTCAGTAGATGTCTGTTAGGTCCATTAGATTTATTGTGTCATTTAACTCCAGAGTTCCTCTGTTCCATTTTTGTTTTGTTTTGTTTTGTTTTGGGGTGATTTATCTATTGGTGAGAGTGGGTATTAGTCACTCACTATCCACTATGTGTTTTGGTTAATATGTACTTTTAGATATAATAGTATGTCTTTTATGACATTGGGTATGTATGTTTAGGATTGTCATACCCTCTCAGCGGATTTTTTCTTTAATGAATATGAAGTGCCTCTTCTTACCTCTTCCACGTAGTTTTGGTTTGAAATCTATTTTGTCAGAAGTTAGAATAGCTACACCTGCTTATTTTTTAGGTCCATTTGCTTGGAATATGGTTTTCCAACATTTTACCCTAAGGTGTTACCTATCATTGGTGATGAGGTACAGTTCTTGGAGGCAACAAAAAGATGAATCCTATTTTCTAATCCAATGTCTTAGTCTATGTCTCTTTAATGGGGAATTGAGACTGCTGATATTAAGAATTATAATTGGAGAGATGGCTCGGTGGTTAAATGTACTGACTGTTCTTACAGAGAACCCAGCACCCACATGGCAGCTAACAACCATCTGTAACTCTAATTCTAGGGAAATCTGATGCCCTCTTCATGGGCATGGCATGACACGGGTGCATTTACATGCATGTAGGCAATACACTCATACATATACAATAAAAATAAAAAACAAAATATTTTTGAATGAGTTAGTATTGAACAATATGTATTAATTCCTGTCATTTTGGTTTTGTGGTATTTTCTTAGTCCTCTTTTGATTAAATGTTCTGGAATTGTTCACTTTTTCCCTGAACCCTCTTGGGTACGTTTAACCTTTTCTTCAAACTGTGGTATTCCTTTTAATATCCTCTGTACAGCTAGTTTAGTGGACATAAATTTCTTAAATCTGTTTCTATCACTGAAAGTTTTTCTTTCTCCTTCACACATGACTGATAGTTTGGCTGGGTGCAGTATCCTGGGCTGGTGTCTGTGGTCTTTTAAAACTTCTAGAGGATTGGTCTAAGACCTTCTGGCTTTCAAAGTCTCCATTAAAAAATGAGTTGTTATTCCAATGGAATATAGCCTGCCTCTATATGTGACTTGGTCTTTCTCTCTTGTAGCTTTCAAATTCCTTTCTTGTTCAATACATTTAGTGTTTTGACTATTACATGATGTGGAAAATCTCTTTCTCTGACCCTATTTGGTGCTTCGTAAGCCTCTTCCACCCTGATAGGAATCTATTTCCTTAGATTAGGGGATTTTCTTCTATGCTTTTGTTAAAAATATTTTTTGCCTTTGACCTGGGTTTCCTCTCCTCCTTCTTTGCCTATTACTTGTAGACTTGGTCTTTTACAGTATCTCAGGGCTCCTGCATATTCTGTTTTTAGATTTAATGCTTTCTTTGACTGAATGATCCAATTCCTCTTCTTTGTCTTTAAAATCTGATATTCTCTTTTCCACTTATATTGGTGAGGCTTTCATCTGAGATTTTCATTTGACTTACTGAATTTTTTCAAAAATGAAAAAAAAAGCCAAAAGGCTTTTCTTCAGAGTCTGTTTATTAAATTCTATTTTCATTAAACAGAAATTTCATTATTTTATTCAACTATTTGTTTGTGTTCTTGTAGTCTTCATTCTAGAATCTACTCATAATTATTCTTTGTGTTCCTTGAATGTATTTCTTGCTGCTATTTTGAAGTCACTGCCTTGTACATCATCTAAGAGTAATGTTCTCAAGGAACATTACTATGAGCACTAATTTTGGAGGAGATATATTGTATTAGTCATTTATGTTGTTTGTGTTTGAGGGATGAAATCTAGGCATCTGGAGTTAGCTCATTGTTAGTACTTCTTGGTATGGATATCTGGTCATTCCTTTGTTGAGTGGGGGTTTAAATTTCTGACTGTTGTTACCTCAACTTATCAGATTGTAGACTGACTGAATGGGACTTAAGAGTCAGTCTTGGGGCAATTAAGTGTTGATATTTGAGTGGGTTAGCAGAGGTGGACCGGGCTAAGCTAGGGCTAAATGAGGTTTCTGAGTCCAGGAGCAGAACTTCTGTTGTCAAAAGATGCTTACAACCAATCCTCAGTAGTCTGGGAGGAAGTACACAAGACTTCCTCAGGTGGTAGAGGCAGATAGAGTTGGCAGTGGGAGTCTGGGGTTCTGACCTGGAGAGAAAGGACAGGCACAGGACATGCAATTTTCAGGCAGGCCATTTTCAGTGGATCATATCAGGGTTATCTTATGAGAGATCAGTATTAGCTGTTGATGTTTTATGGTCTTTCTCTAAAAAATGTGAGAATTCAGGAAAGATGGAACTAATAAGAAACTATAAAAGGACCAGGCATAGAAGACTGAGCCCCCTGTTAGAAAAGAGTGAGGGTTTGAGGTCAGTTTGGTCTACATAGTGAGTTCCAGGCCAGTGAGGGCTACAGAATAAGACGTCTCAAAAAAAACAAAAGAAAAACATCAGTCCTTGGGGTTGGAGAGATGGCTCAGCAGCTAAGAACACTGACTGATCTTCCAGAGGACCCAGGTCTAGTTCCAGCACCAACACGGTGGCTAACCACCCATAACTCCCGTTCCATGGTATCCAACACCCTCTTCTGGCCTCTGTGGGCATTGCATGCACAGGTGCACTTACATACATGCAGGCAAAACACTCATACACATAAAATAAAAATAAGTTAATTTTTAAAATGAAAGAAAAATGGGGGAGAGCTGGAAATCAAGATAAAAGTGACTTTCTAATGTCTCTGAAACTAGAACTAAGCCTAACTGAAAGGTAATCCCTGCCAAAAAGGGGGAATGTTAGCAGCACTCTCTAAATTCTGATTCTATTTCCATCTGGCTTAAGGGTACACCAGGTATCCTTCCTGATATGAACTAGGTTTGTCTGCCCTTTCAGTCATTGTAGGCTAAAGCAACAGGGGCAGAAATATCATAAAGTGGTGGTTAGGAAACAGACTCTCAAACCAGATTCTATATTTGAGTTCAGAAACCTCAACATCACAGGCTAGACTTCCTTGGGAAGATTACACCTCTTAGCATCACTGATTTGTTGGTAAATCAGGAAAATTATGGCTTCTGTCTCCCACTGCTAGCATGAGAAGGAAATCTGCTAGACGTCTAAAATGGTTAGAACTAAATTTGGCACATCATAAGCTTTTAAGGTTGCTAATGAGGAATTGGACATTATTCTGATACTCTGATGTGGTCATCTTTTAAGTGAGTTGACAATTATCCCTTATACCTTTTAATATTGTTCCTTTGCTTTGAGCTTTGACGTCTTTACTATAAATTGTGTGAAGAGTGTCTTTGCTAATCATGTCTATTTCTAGTTCTAAATGAATGTTGTATTTGAATGTATATTTCTTGCTATAGACTTGAGAATTTTCAGCAATAATTTAATCATATATATTTTCTATGCCTTTAGTGTTTATATCAGCACACACATACACACACACACACTTTTAAAAATCTTGTAGACCAGTTTCTTTGATAAACATAGACACAAAAATTCTCAATAAAATTCTTGCAAACCAAATTCAAGAACACCAAGATCAGAGAACATTGCAAAGATAGGTTTATTTCAGGGACATAAGCTTCAATTCAACATGTGTAAGTCAGTCAGTATAAAACAGCACATTAATAGACTTGAGGACAGAAATCATATGATTATCACAATTAATATAAAAAAGTATTTGATGAAGGTCAACTACTCTTCACGATAAATGCCCTGAAAAAACTCAGTAAAGTACAAACTTCAACCTAATAAAGGCTATATACAACAAATACATGGCTAACATTATACTAAATGAGAGAGAATTGAGAGCATTTCTTCTAAAATCTGAAACAAGGTATACATTCACTCTACTCTTCTTTTAATGTCTATGAGTGTTTTGCCTGCATGTGTGTAAATGCACCTGTGTCATGCAATGACCACTCAGGCCAGAAGAGGATACCTGATCCCCTGGGAACTGGAATTATGGGTGGCTGTTAGCCACCATATGGGTGCTAGGAACCAAACCCAGGTCCTCTGAAAGAGCAGCCAGTTCTCTTAACCACTGAGCCATCTCTCCAGCCCCTACTCACTCTACTCTTATTCAATATAGTGTTGGGTATCTTCAAGCAATAGGACAAGTGAAAGATATGAATGGGGTACAGACAGGAAAGAAGTCAAATTATCCCTATTTGCAGATAACATGATCCTATACTTATAAGCCCCTAAAGACTCCACCAGAAAACTCTTGGACCTGTTAAACATTTCAAGCAAGGAAACATTACACAAAATCAACATACAGAAATAGTAATTTTCCATATACCAATAAAACCCTACCAAGAAATAAATTAAGGGAAATGTTCTATTCATAATAGCATCAACAATGCAATATCAAGGAATAAATCTAACAAAAGAAGTGGAAAGTCTCTATAATGAAAACCTGAAGACACTAAAGAAGAAACTAGAAGATAGTAAGAGCTCTCATGTACATGGGTTGGTAGAATATTATGAAAACATTAATTTTAAATAATCTACACAATACCTATTAAAACCTCAATGACATTTTTCACAGAACCAGAAAAAAACAGTCCTAAAATTCAGTTGAAACACCCCAAATAGCCAAAACAGTCTTTAACAGAAAGAACAATTCTGAAAGTCATAATACCTGGTCTCAAATTACAGAGACAAAACAACATAGTATTGGCACAAAAACAGACACATAGAGCAATGAATAGAACAGAGGACCTACACGGCTATGGTCATCTGGCTTATGGCAAAGGGGCAGAAAACATACATTGGAGAAGAAACAGCCTCTTTGACAAACAGTGTTGGGAAAACTAGATATCCACCGGTATATTAAACTGGACCCATATTTCTCATCCTGCACAAAAATTCAAAACAGATCAAAGATATTAATGTAAAACCTGAAACTTTGAAACTTTAGCAGATAACATAGGTAAATTTTTCAAGATACAGCCTTGTCAAAGCTTCCTGAAAAGGACTCCAAAAGCACAGGAAATAATTCCAAGAATCAACCAGCGGGATTATAAGAAACTAAAAAGCTTCTGCACAACAAAAGAACCAGTCACCAGGTGAAGAGACAGGCCACAGAACGGGAAAACACTTGCCACTTACACATCAGAAAAGATATCCATATCTATTCTGTATAAAGAACTCCAAAATATCATCCAGTCGATATTTAGGCTAATAAGCTGAACAGACAGATCTCACAAAAGAGAAGTACAAATGGTCAATAAATGCTTGGAAATTTGTTCAACATCCTTGGCCATCAGGACAATGGAAATATACTTTGAGTTCTATCTCACTCCAGTCAGAAATGACTAGCATCAAGAAAACAAAGAACATCAAATACTGGTGAGAATATAGAGAAAGAGGATCACTTACTCACCGATGGTGAGACCGTAAACTGGTGCAGCCACCATGGGAATCAGTATGGGTGGTTCTCAAAAAACTAAGAGTAGAAGTACCATTTGACTCTAGTATATTACTCTTGAGTATATGTCCAAAGGACTCTAAGCAACATACCATATTGCTACACCACAATAGCAAGGAAATGGAAGAGTCTAGCTGTTCGTCAACAGATGGATAAAGAAAATGTGGTACACATACACGGTGGAATCTTGTGCAATTATAAAGATAAATGAAATCATGACATTTGCAGGAAAATGGCTGGAACTAAAATCATGTTAAGAGAAATAACCAGATTTAGAAACACAAATATTACATTGCCTCTCATATATGAAACCTATATTTTAAATTTTGTATATGCATGTGTGTGTGCACATATGTGTGTGATGGAACTAGAAAGGCAATCATAACACAGGAGGAAGCAATCTTAAGGGAGAAGAAAAGAGAAGGTAATAGAATGCTTGTAACATGAAAGCAGAAGGAAAAGCAAGCTGGGAAAGGGATGGGAACCCACCAGAGGGCTGGGGGGCTTTGCACTGAGGGGATGAATTAGGACAAGGTATAATTGTGGGTGTGTGTGAAAATACAAACTGAAACCCACTTTATAGGATCAATTATATACCGTCAGCATGGCCTGCAGGCTCTTTCCACATGGCCCAGCCACTACCTGCCTTAGAATTTATTGGAGTGCCACCTCTCTTCTTATTCGTGATGCTCCAGCCATAATGTTCTCCTTTCAGTTTGTAGAAGAGTCTGTACTATTTCCTATATCGAGGATTTTTATGTACATTTATTTTCCTTTCCAAGATTGTTCTTCCACAAACTTTACATACATATGGCTCCTTATCATCCTTCTGACTTGAGCTCAAATTTCAAACTTTAGAAAAACCTTTGCCTGATCAAATTATTTACCATCATCCCTGTCTAATTACTATGTGCCCCATCATCCTACTTGTTTTCTTCTTAGCATTTACAATTTGGAGTTCTCCTGTTTGTGTGTCTGCTTGACTATTGTTTCTTCTTTTGTCCAGTCTCCCCTCTCTAACATAAACTCTTTAAAGGCAAGAATACAATCACCCTTGCCACTGTGGCTCCAGTACCCAATATTTCACCTGATATGTAATTAGCTTCTATGTGTGCAATGAATGGATGGATACAAAAATCAATAGATGCTAGAAGTCATCTTGCTCAAATCCCTTGATGTCTCAAGCACACTCTCTCTCAGTGGATTATCTCCATAGCAACTCTCGCCTGGAAGTCTGTACAGTAAAGAACTCTTTCTTCTGGAAACAGAGATGGCCCTTACCTTCCTATATCAAAGAGCACACTTTCCACTGTCTTCATCATGGTCCAAACAGCCCAGCATAAAATCCAGATTCCTTCTAATGTGTAAGTACAATTTCACCTTCCACCTCTTCCCTCACCTCTGCTAGGTATACTCAGCCTCTTACCATTGCACTTAAATACCACTCATGTGACCTCTTTGGGACACCTCTCCCCTTCACCCTCCTCCAAATCACCCTTCAATATTCCGTCTAAGAAATGATTTCTGTGGCTGCTGAGATGGCCCCATCATTAAGGTGCTTGGCATGCAAGCATGAGAACCTAAACCCAATCCCCAGAACCCACATAAAAAGCTGGATGTGATGGCACAAGCTTGTCATCTCAGCTCGGAGGAAGCAGAGACAAGTAGATTCCTGGGGTGTACAGGCCAGCCAGCCTAGACTGATCAAGACCCAGGTTCCAGTGAGAGACTGTCTCAAGAAAAACAAGATGAAAACGCTCCTGAAGAATCACACCCATAAGCACACAGACATGAATACCCACATATTCACTTTCATGTGCACACATACACAGAGAAACTTTTCTGACAGCTCAGGGCTATTCTGTGCTATCACAGGCCTTCACACATATCTCAGACATATTCATCCTGATGAATGCTAACTCTAACTTTCTCCATTTTACGACTAATCCTATTAATAATTTGAGTAAAAGGATTAGGTCCTCTTATCCCTTTGTCACATTGGAGCCTAGCATCCCTCAAAAAAGGTATGCATCCAAAAAAAGTTTTGAAGGCTATGTAAGCATATCAAGAAATAGTTCAGAGTTGGGCATTGTGGTGCACACCTTTAGTCCCAGCACTCAGAAGGCAGAGAGGCAGGTGGATCTCTGTGAGATCAAGGCCAGCCTGGTCTTCATAGAGAGTTTCAGGGAGTTTCAGGGAGACCCTGTCTCAAAAAAATAAACCGGAAAAAAGATAAATAGTTCAGGAGGGCTGGAGAGATGGCTCAGTTGTTAAAGCACTGGCTACTCTTGCAAAGGACTCAGGTTCAATTCCCAGCACCCAAATAGTGGTTGACAACCATCTAGAACTCCATTTCCAGGGGATCCAACACACTCTCTGGCCTCTGTGGTCATTACACATATAGGTGCCCTTACATACATGCAGGCGCAACATTCAGACACATAAAACTATTTTTTAATTTTCATAAAAACATAATTCAGGGATGAGAGCATAACATAGTGGTAGAAAGGTTGACTGGCATGCACAAGGTCCTGAATTTAATCCAGTGTGCGTGTGTGTGTATGTGTGTGAGAGAGACAGACAGAGAGAGAGAGAGACAGAGACAGAAACAGAGAGAGAAAGAGAAAAGAAATAGTTGATCCCTTCCTAGTATTGTAAGGCTCAACAGTCTAAAGAACGGGATATTTCAGCCTGGCATGGTGGTTCATGCTTTTAATTCCAGCACTTGGGAGACAGAGGCAGGTGGATCTCTGTGAGTTCAAGGCCAGCCTGGTCTACATAGCAAGCCTCGTTAAATAGTGAGTTCCAGGCCATCTTGGGCTACAGAGAGACCCTGTCTAAAAAAAATGAGATATTTTGGGGTGAAGATGGCTCAGCAGTTAAGATCATTGACTGCTCTTGCAGAGGACCCAGGTTCAATTCCCAGCATCCACACGGTAGCTAACAACCATCCATAACTCCAGTTCCAAGGAATCTGACACCCTCTTCTGACCTCCATGGGCACATACCTACCTACAGACAATGCACCCACACAATTAAAATAAAAATAAATAAAGAATGGGATATTTTGAATCAGCTATTCTGATAATGATGGACTGTTATGAGAAAGCAATATTTTGGTGTTTTGGGAGACACAGTCTCCAGCTTGCCTAGAACTCACTGTGTAGATCAGGCTGGTCTTTAACTGGTCTCATAGAAATAAGCCTGCGTCTGCCTCTTGAGTGATGAGATTAAAAGCACACATGATTGGCAATATTTACTTTGTGAAATGAAAATTTCAACTATTCTTTGAGGAGGAATCATATACGAAAATACTATGCCTGAAATAGCCATATATATGTGTGTGTGTGTATGTGTGTGTGTGTGTGTGTGTGTGTGTGTGTGTGTGTATTTGGTATCTGTCTTTCTAGGTCTGGCTATTTCTCTTACAGAACAGGAAGGAAATGAAAGCTAACTGGTATGACCAGAATCTTTTCCAGCTTGGAATATGGGATTACTTTTTGATTTGGCACAGGTATATATAGCACTTCTTGAAACTATATAATGCATATTTAATGATCACTTTTACAATAACCCTTCACTGAATTTTACTAGCCAAGACCAAGTTACAGTTCTTCAGCACAGTGGTCAAAAGGTTGCTGTGTCAGCACCATGGACAGAGGATGGGTGCTTGGAAACAGCTCTAAGGCTGCTTGTAAAATGACAGCTGTGGTGACAGGTGTTCTACCAAGGAGGTTAAGTGTTCTTCTTAGGATCACAGAAAGAGAAGTCTCTGGACTTGAACCTACTCATAGGATGAAGGTCTTGAGAAAATTGTCACTCTTCCAAAGTGTCTCCAAGTTGCATTTACTGACATGTATATGGATTCACTTCTTTGTTGACAATTGCTCTTCTGATTTCGAAGCACAAAGACTCGCACTGAAGTAAACACAATACCTAATTAGCACATACAGGGACATTCGTTCTTTCACTTGCCAAATGTCTATGTCCCTTTCTCCTTTTCACGTCTTCAAAAGAACTGCTGATACACATGGAGTTGGTTTATGATGCTATTGGAGTTATGTTTAAAATCAGAGGCCCTGATTTTCAACAATACATTCTGATGTTTATACAGAATATAACATTATGTTCAGGAGTTGCTTCAAAATAGTCTGGAATCAGGAGAGAGGGTAAAGGTATACCCAGGAAAGCGGTAAGATGGACTGGCCACAAGTAGCTAATTGTTAAAGCTGGAGGATAGGAACATCGGTTAATTCTGTTTTTTAATATGTTCAAAATTTCCCATTAAAACATATCCATGGACATGAGTATGTACTACTGAGAGGCCGCCCAAGCACAGCAATATTTCTCAAATATCTTATGGTTCGCACCTAGGAGAGAATGAAGAGCATTTCTAAATGTCTTCTGCTCCAGGTAGAACTTTAAAGAGCTGGGACTTTCCCAGGCAGATCTGAATACTTTGTCTAGGTGACAAAGTAAGACGTTCAGATATCGAAGGATGATTGTTTCCTGATGGAGCAAGATGTCTCAAGAGAGCAATTTCCTTAACAAAAACAAATGAAAACTTTCCATGCACCTGTCCCAACAAGAAGCAGCAAGAAGCCTGGAGTTGAAGCAGTGGGGCTCAGTGCATAGAATGCCCAATAGCGGGTTCAAGGTCAAGCTGCTAACCAAAGTGTGCACACATACACGCACAAACAAAACACACACACACACACACACACACACACACACACACAAAACAGTGCTTAAATACAAAACAGGATTGCTAAGTGGAGGAAAACAAGACATGATTCCAAGAGCACTTAGATGAACAGGAACTAAAATATGAAGGGTAGAAATGTGCAAAAGAAAGAAACATCCAAGTGTTTCCCTAGGGATCTCATACAGCAGCCATATCAAAAGCAAGAAAGTAGCCGGTAGAGAGGCTGGCGGGACAGAAAACAAGATATGTGTAAACGTGCTTCCAAACTGTGAAAACTATGTAGGTTTGGAGAGAAAGGCTCGGACATCAGTACAAGACGTTGGCTGAGTGCCTACTATGTGTGAGGTAGTAAACTCAGTTCCCGGGACAAAGCAGGGGAAGGGAGCCAGACATACTGGTACATGCCTGTAATCTCAACATCTCAGAAGCAGAGGCAGAAAGATCACAAGTTCATAGCCAGTCTGAACTTTATAGCAAGATTCTGTCTCAATCATTTAAGTCCAGTTTCATATTCCATTAGGCTAACATTCTGGTGGAGGAAACAAAAGGATGTATTTTCCAGTTATGCAAAAATGTCATTATTTCACTTGAAGACTGTCAGCCAACTTCTTTCAAACAATCTGATCTGGCAAGGTTTGGTCCATTTTCCAGTCTGGCAACAAGAGGCTGAGTACACCCAATGGCTGCTTCCTAAAAGCAAGACATAGAATCTTAAGTTCAGTCTCTACCATTCCTTAATGCCCTGGTCCCCCAATTTTTGAGATAGGGTCTCTTGTAGCCCAGGCTGGCCCCAAACTTACTATGTAGCTAAGAATAACCTTGAACCATTGATTCTTCTGCCTCCACCATGTCCAAGCTCTGGGATTACAAGCATGTACCATCACACCCAGCTGCCTAATGTCTCTGCCTTCTCCGTTCACTTCTTCTCTCTCTGGACTCAACAAGCCTTCAAGTTTGTGGTCCTGCTCCTAATGACCTTGAGCTGTCACCAAAAATATGGCCTACAAACATTAAAGACCCTCTTTTTTATTTATTATTTTTACTGTTTGTGTATGAGTGTATTATCACCTACAGATGTAAATGCACAGGTCATGCAGTGCCCACAGAGGTCAGATGAGGGCATTGGAAACCGGAGTTACAGACAGTTGTTAGCCACCATGTGGGTGCTGGGAATCGAACCCAGGTCCTCTGCAAGAGTGGCCAGTAGTCTTAACCACTGAGCCATCTCTCCAGTCCCCAAAAGACCCTCTTCTTAGCTGAACCTGGGCTGCCATATAACTCACAGTCACCTTTAGCACTTCCCCATACTGACGTCTCAGTGTCCTGAACTCTAAATCCTCTTTACTGGGCTTTGCTTAGTTAGCACTTTGTCCTTGGCAGCTCATCTCCGGCAATGCCTCTCCAAGGGAATTTACCGAGACCTCTTGCCTGGATCAAATCTCTCCTGATGTCTCTCCTCGGAAGGACTCACCAGTTACCACAGAACATTACTTTGTGGTTTATTTCATTAATGTTTGTCCCCTCTCAGCAGGGTGAAAACTCAAAAATGATGGGGGATCCTGGTTTTGCTCACCACTTATGACCATGCCAGGCATGAAATCAGTACTCACTTTGAAATGAAAGTAACTAGAACACAAGCTGTACAGTAACTCTGATATATCTCCTGGCGTATACTAGGTACACTCATGGATTCCTGACCCGCCCTCGATTTCTGCCTTTTATGCATATGGTACTCTGAGCCTCTGGGATGCTAGAATCAAACTCTAGCTAAATTTCTGTGACATCAGTCCCTGATCAGTTTTCTAACAAGCTGTCTACCTCTGAGAACAAAATGTTTGCACACTGATGGATGCCAAAAGACGATAACACTGCCTGGCACACAGTAGGCACTCACTAAACACAGATGAGTAGAGAAGATGAGTGGGACACCCAGCTAGGAAATGTTGCAGCAAGGGGAGTGAACCTGGACCTGCTCGGACCAGGTCCCAAAGATCTTTTTTGATCAAGCTTGGCCACTCAGACCTCAGAGCCTTGGGCCGTGAGAGACTCGGAGCAAAGGAAAGGACCAGCGCTCCAGGCAGGTCCCACCCGCCGCACGCAGCCCCGGGATGAGCCGGAAGCCCCGATCCCTCCGCAGAACAAAGGAGTCCCGTATCGCATCACCTTCCCCTGCAGACGTGACTCCGGGCCTGCGGCAGGACGCTCGCTGCCTCCCCCGCCGTGTCCCTCCGCCTCACAGAACATCCCTCGCGTCCTCAGGACTAGAGTCCCTCAGCGGCTAGTCACGGCGCTACGCGCTCTCGCGAGAGCCCGCCACACAGCCCCCCTGGTCCGCGAGGAAGCCGGGCGCGGCCCCCGCGGCGAGCGGTCGCGGGCGGCGCATGCGTGGCCGCGACTCCCAGCGCCCCCCGCGCTCTCCACGGGCCGAGCTGACCAGGCCGCGCGCCAGCCGGTCGCCGCCCCCGCGAGGCCTGGCCTCAGCCCGCAGCTTGTTAATCCCCCCGGGGCCGAGCCTCTTAGCGGCCTTTTCTCGTCCTGAGGAGGATCCCGGGGGCCCACGGGCCCCTCCGCGAGCGCTGGCTGCGGACACTCGGGGTCTCATTGGACACCTGCCGCGGCTTGGTGACCCGGGCCCGGAACCCTGGGCCTCCGGGGCCTGCGCGTGGGCTGCACCGGCTCTCGTCGGCCGCCTCTGCCCAGCGGTCCACGCATCGGTCCATCCCATCCTCAGGCCATCCCGCCCTCCTCTGCCCATCTGGTCCCGAGTCCCGTGCAGCACTCCAGCCTGTCTCTCTCTCCTCCACTCCCCATCCCCAGTCCTGTGCTTCGCTTCTCTCTCTCTCTCTCTCTCTCTCTCTCTCTCTCTCTCTCTCTCTCTCTCTCTCGACATTGCACTTTAAGGGTTGCACCCTAGAAAACCTGTTTAAGGGGACACATCTTTATTGGTGAAGAGGCCGGGTTTGCAGACTTTGGGGTACACTTGCACCTTTCCAGGAGCCTGGTACAGATTTGATTCATCAGCCTGGGGTTCCTTGTTCCGGCTGATGTGTTTTATCCCCCTTCCTTCTCATACCTCCAAGGACGTTAAGCAAGGGACTCCTGGACGCTTCTCTGGGCTCTGACTTAGAGCTAGGCGTGTTGACCCCGGGCTGCATCATGGCTACAGCCCTGGACCCTGGGATTGACGTGGAAGTTGAGGAGTGCCTCATAATGAAAGTGGAAAAGGACTCCGAGTGGGCATCGGAGCCCACTCTGCGAGGATCGGGCAGCACTGAATGTGAGTCCTTCCGTAAATGCTTCAGGCAGTTCTGCTATGAAGATGTGCCAGGACCCCATGAGGCTTTCAGCAAACTCTGGGAACTTTGCTGCCGGTGGTTGAAGCCAGAAATGCGTTCCAAGGAACAGATCCTGGAGCAGCTGGTGATTGAACAGTTTCTCACCATTTTGCCCGAGAAGATTCAGGCTTGGGCACAGAAGCAGTGTCCAGAAAGTGGAGAGGAGGCAGTGGCCCTTGTGGCTCATTTGGAGAAAGAGACCAGACGACTAAGACAGCAGGTGAGAGGATTTTTTCTAGTCTTTTGTATTTTCGAATGAAGGGGATGGGAAAGGCAGGTGGGCAGGGCGCCACTGCTGGAAGAAGTGTTTATTGTGGAAAGATAAATGGTTCTAATAAAAGTCTTAAAGTGAATCCACCAAAAAGCACATTCGAATTTCATATTAAATGGAAAAATGTTTTGGTTGAACTATTGCCTTGCAAATGAAACTAAAATTACCCACCTAAATATTTTATATGTATTCTATTCTTGGTGTAATGTTTCTAGTAAGATTATGTAGAGCAATACTTTTGCATCACAGGGTTTGCCTTTTGGGGAGGGGAAGAGTTCATGAGCTACCCCAGGAAGCTGCTCTAACCCTTTAGTATTCCTCATTGTCTTATGAAGTGCCCTAGTGCCATTTAGCTGCCAGATCGTCATGGCTCAGTGTCCTTGCAAGCTGCTGTTGTTTTCAGTGCCCTTTCCTTAGCCTCCTGAAATCCATGCATTAGCCAGATTTGTGCTCTCACCTTACATGGGTTTTCTAAGTTTTCAGTTGACCAGTGGACCTATTTGAGTTCTGATTGCTTCTCTGTAAAGCTGCTAGACAGGAGATTTTGGTGTCTATACTAAGAACAGAGAAGCTCTGAGTTTCACTCTTGACAAATTTTTCCATCTCTGTGTAGCAGCAGAGAGCACTCTCCTGTTCCTTTATGCACAAACTACTGGACAGTGCTGTGAGACCATTTCAGTCTGTGCAAAAAAGGATGCAGTCTTTATTCCTTCTTGATTCTATCTTTTAATATCCTTGTTGGGAGGATTTGGCCCTGATTTGTATTTCTTTTCCTCCCTTTTCCATTATGATATTGACATTTCTTTTGCAGGTCAATAGTCCCATACACTCAGAGCAGCAAGCCCCTCCTGGAACTGTGTGGGAAGTAGCTGACTTTGAGCCAGAGCAGGTGGAGACCCAAGGCAGGGTTGTTTCTCGGGAGGATGCAGGAAGCCTCTATTCCAGGCACCAGGAGCAGCTGATTCGAAAAAGAGAGCATAGACCTTTACCCAAAAACGGTAAGAAGGACTCAAAGCACACCCAACACAGAGACCATGTAGATTTGCATTGTACCCCTCACACTTTGGTGAAAATAATCAAATATTTGGAAAGAAAAATTTTTTCCACTTCAAGACTTGGAAACATGTACAACCTCAGTAAAAAAGGATCATAAAGATGGAAACTAGAGAGACTTAGATTGTCCAGGGCAGCCTTGAATCTTGTTGAGTTATTTTAAAATCTCCATTCTATATTCAGCTTATGTTTTTCCTTATGCCATGTATGTGTGTACTGTTGGCCAACTGTAGACAACTTGGAAAAACTATTCAAAAAGGGAAACAAGATATTTTACATTCCATAATTGACTCATAAGTGATATATGACAGGGATAAGCAGTGAGACTTCCCAAATAAAGGACACCCACATCCAGAACTGCCTTAGATGTAAATGAAACAAGTCAGGTGCAAAGAAAAGAACCACCTTGTCCTTCCCAGTCCAGTTACTGTTCCATCTCCTGTGTGACTTCATCTCAGCCCAATAGAGCGGAGTGGGAGGATCACTGGGCCTACTGTTAAAAGACTTGATTTGTATCTTGTCTCTGCCTCCCACACTGTGATCTCAGGCAAGCGGAGCTTTAATACTTAGAGGTTAAGACCCTAGGCTACAAGCAGCAGACAGACATGGGCCTATAACCCAGCTCTCCCATTTTTTATTTGTGTGACCTTGGTCAGATTACTTCTCAAACTTTTATGTTTTCCTTGGTACAAGGGAAAATAGCAAGGCTGTTGGTGTAGATTTAAAGATGCAGTGTTAAATAGCCAACACCATATAGTGTTCAATTAATGTTAATTTTCTTTCTCTCATAATAGCACAATCACTTTTAAATTTCAGTTCTATTCACAAAACCTTTCACCAAGAAGAAATAATCACAATGGCCATACCCCACTGCTCTACCAAGCCCCAAATAATAGAATGTGTTGCAAATATTGGTGGAATTATTCTGAATTATTCAGTGTGTTCATTAGTATCAGTGCTCCCTGGATCACATGGGTTAGATAGCTCGAATGATTTTAGCTGAGGAGTGGAGGACAGAAATTAGCGGGATAGATAACTCAGAAAGATGACTGACTCTAAAGGAATATCTGTGATTTTAACCATGTGCTTTTCAGAGAATGTTTCCATTTTGCTTCTGTAGAAAGTAGTAGCTCTAGATTTTTTATTATTTTTATTTTTTGTGTATGAGTGTTTTGCCTACATGTGTGTTGGTGTACCCATGTTGTGCAATGCCTGCAGAGGCCAGAAGATGGTATTGGATCCCCTGGAAATGAAATTACAGAAGGTTGTTAGCCTTCCCATGTAGATGCTGAGAATAAAACCTTGTCCTCTGTAAGAGCAGCCAGTGTCCTTAACTGCTGAGCCATCTCTCCAGCCCCTACCTTTTTACTTCTTATCACAAATAGTAGTTGCTCTTGACGTTTTCCCTAGTGAGTTCTCAGGAAGAGGCTAGACCATTGACATTGCTATATAAGAGTTTATTTCTCTCCCTCCTACCCTGAAGTGATTAGTATTTGCCTATTTTGTCTATTACTGTATCTATTTGCTAAGTTCTCAGGACAATATCTTAAGCTAGTGATGACAAACTGGTAACGTATGCACCAAATCAGACTTCTTTTGTTTTATCAACAGCAACTTTTTTGTTCAGGATTTTTTAAGTTCTCAGGGTTTAAGATTTGAGATGTCACAAAAGTTTTATTATTTCTCGCTTTTCTTGGAAAGAGTTAGAAGCTGTGGCTCTTGCAGTACCACAGTCTCATACTGAAGCATCATCTAGAGCTGAGCATTGACTGTGCCCTTCAGTGGGGCATGTGTTCTCTCCAGTCCCCCATCCCAGCCTCACCCCTCTAATCATGTACTTTACCTGCTTATTCCATGAAAGTGTTTGAGTTGATGAGCCCAGCATTAGAATCGGGTAGATTTAGGCATTGTTCTGAACTCATTGAAAAACCTCCTCAATTTCTCTCTGTAGGTTATTTATTTATTTATTTAATGTATATAAGTGTTTTGCCTGTATGTAACTAGACCACCTGCATGCAGTGCCTGCAGAAGCCAGAAGAAGGCATAGGATCCCTTGGAACTGGAGTTACAGTAGTTGTTAACCATGATGTAGGTACTGGAAATCAGTCTCAGATTCTCTACAAAGTATCCAGTGCTCTTAACTGCTGAGTCATCTCTCCAGTCCCTATCTGTATGTTTGGGAGCAGGGAAGAGGGCGTCTTTTTGAGGCAGGCTCTACCTGTAGCCCCAACTGGCCTGGAATTCATTGTGTAGACCAAACTGGCCTGGAACTCAAAAAGATCCATCTGCCTCTGCCTCCCAACTGCTGGGATTAAAGGCACCCCATGCCGAGCTTCAAGGTTTTAATACACATTCATTTATTAAAAAGAGAAACAATGAATTCAAAACCAAGACCTTGAATTCAGTGCTGTATATCATAATTCTTTCTTCTCTTTTTATAGCTCGCTCTTCTGTCTGGGCTCCTGTCCCTGCTGATGAGTGGAACACTGTGGATCAGGAGGTGACAATTCAGGTAACTTACTCGCAGATGAATTTTAATTGTCCTTCCTAGGGTGTTCAGCCACTGTTGTTTCCTGTGCTTTCATTACCCTTAGTGTTTTATACTTCTTCCAGGAGAATTTTCCCATTTCTTTTCCAGAAAATATTGAATTCCATCTTGTGACTCTATGAACTCCCTGTTGATCGGCTCTCTGTGTCATCTGATCCTGTTCTTCAGTGTATCTTCTGCTTCATTTAGCACAAATACACACTTGCCTCCTTAACCTCATTCTTCTTTAAGGCCCTTTCAGCTTCCTCCATAGCTGCTCATCCTCTGAAGATCCTCAAAATTGTCTTGATAGTCACTGTTACTATTGTTACAGGATCCAGTAAAAGATGGCCACACGATGAGAAGTTTTTCATACAAAAAGAGTGTGCATCAAATTCCTGCTCACAAAGACCTCTACCAAGAAATCAGAAGGGAAAGTTCTGGGAGGATGGTCTCCCTAGGTAAGTATTCTTTCCCTTTGCAAATAACAGACTTGAAGATTTCTTATATATTCCTTCCTCCTGGTGTTAAAATAGTTTCAGATGTTACTGCTTAAAGGATTCCTGATGGTTGTCTAGTATAGCCATTTAGCTGTACTCTCTTACCTCACCCATCCACTCCTTCCAGTAAGAACAAAACTATTAAACTATTATGATAATTTAGTAATCAAAGCATTAGAGAAAGGGACTGGAGAGATAGTTTAGCGGTTAAGAGCACTTGCTGCTCTTGCAGAGGACTTGGGTTCAATTCCCAGCACCCACGTGGTGGCTAACAACCATTCGAAACTCTAGTTCCAGGGTTCCTGTGCCTTCCTCCAGCTGCTGCAGGCATTGCACAGTAAATGCACTCAAAACACTCATACACATAAAATAAAAATAAATATGTTTTAAACATCAGCAGGAGTTGGAGAGATGGCTCGGAGATAAAAGCACTGACTGCACTTGCAGAAGACATAGGTTTGGTTCCCAGCACCCAACATGGCAGCTAACAACCATCAGTAACTCCATTTCCAGGGGATCCAACACTTTCTTCTGTCTTCCACAGGCATTGCATGACACAGGCACATTTACAAACACGTGGGCAAAACACTTATACACATAAAATAAATAAAAATAAAGCACTGGCAAGAGAGACATTATATATTTATTGTAGAAAATATAAACTTCCATCCAGTAGACTAAAAGTCTATGAAGTTACCAGTTTGTACAGATTTTTTCTATTTAATAATAATGACCTCAACACCTAACACAGAATTGCCTAAAATGTGGGTAAGCATCTGTTAAATATTTGTTGGATTAATAGAAATCTTAAAATTTTAAGAAAAAATAATTTACATACAATATCCATAGTAACATATGGTAAATCATTTAAATAACACAAATACACAGGCACATGACCACTAAAATGTTATTCTACAAGTAGGTTTTCAGAGGATTATCTCCATCTGCTTCAACAGGAGGGATGAATATTATTCATTCACGTGTAGGTTTTTATTTATAAATCAAAAACTAATGAATAAAATTATATGCCAGGGCTAGGGAGATAGTTCAGTCAATTAAATACTTGCAAACATGAAGATATGAGTTTGGTCCCCAAATATTAAAAATAAATAAATAAAATCAGGTAGCCTGGCATGGTAGTACACACTTTTAATCCCAGTACTCAGGAGGCAGAGGCAGGCAGATCTCTCACAATGAGGCCAATCTGGTCTACAGAGCAGAGCAAGTTCCGGGCCAGCTGGAGCAAAAGGGCTACCCTTTCTCCAAAACAAAACCAAACAAAAAAGCCAGGAGTGGTGGCATGTGCTTGTAATCTCACTATGGGAAAAAAAGCAGGGACAGACAGATCCAGGTGCTCACTGGCCAGCCAGCATAGCCTAGTTAATGACTTCCAGATCACTTAGGTACCCTGTCTTAAAAAAAGACAGTGCAGAGCTAGAGAGATTGCTCAGCGGTTTAGAGCACTGACTGCCCTTGCAGAGGACCAGAGTTTAATTCCCAGCACCCACGTGGTAGCTAACAACTGTCTGTAACTCCAGTTCTAGGGGATCTGATGCCTTCTGACCTCTGCAGACATTTCATGACACAGCACCATGAAATGGACAATGCTGAATATAGACATTAAAGTACAGAAATTAGGGCTAGTGAAATGGCTCAGTGGGTCAAGCTACTTGCTGCCAAGCCTAACAACCTGAGTTCAGTCCAGAGACCAATATAATGGAGGGAGAGAACCAAAGTCCTCAAGTTGTCCTCTGACTTCCACACACCCACCATGACACATGCATGTACACACATAAATACAAGTTTTTCAATATGTAGATTATAAAATGAGTCAAATCAGAAATGAATAAATCAACAGTTGTGTATTTTTAGGAAGCAATTAAAGCAATGGGAAAAATGACAGTTAAAATGTCAAGCCAGTAACAAAGCACTCTCAAAAAGTAACAGGTATCTCACCCATCTGCATAGTTGTGCACACAGTACATGGTTCCTACATTTCCCTGGATCACATAGTGTGCAGACCTAATAAAATTCTGAATTACAGTCCTTAGTGAAGTCTTCTACTTTGAGATTTCAGATTCATCCTAACTCCTTTATATGTAATTTCATATGGGAAGATCTAGGCCCAGAGATACCTGCTCCTCTTTTATTATAGATTATAGACTGATGGATTATCAATCTCTAATACTTTGGTCTGCAGAGTGTTTTAATTTAAAATCAGTGTAGAAATATGAATTTCCAGCATGTCTTGGAAAATGAAGCTTCGGACACTGTCAGCCTACTTCCCTGTGTAGAATATTGGCTAGAACTAAATAAAGGGCTCAACTTGTGTACTTCCTACTCTAGCCATCTCACTCACTGCCTATCCTGGATAGATCTGTGGACCTGTGCTTGCACGTCTCTTCACCTTCTCTCCTGTAAGAAATAAAGAGCAGTTCTCTTCCAGAAGGGTTTGCTTTGATATTGCTTCTTTAGGAGAATTCTGTAAACTTTCTATGTGTGCTATGTGGAAAAGAAAACTAAATTTCATTGTATGTGTATTAGGTACTGAAGTAGAGGACTATGCATTAGATTTTCCTAGCACCTCTTTTATTTTGGAGTTTGGGTTTAGGTTTGGTTTGGTTTGTTTGGTTTGGTTTTGGTTTTGGTTTGGTGTTATGTTTGTGTTTTGTTTTGTTGTGTTTTGTTTGAGAAAGGGTCTCACTATAGCCCCAGCTGACCTGGAACTTAACTATGTAGACCAGGCTGACCTCCGTCTCAAACAGATCTGCCAGCCTCTGCCTCATGAGTGCTAGGATTAAAGATGTGTGTCACTACACCCACCCTATCCCCAGCACCTCTTTGAATAGATGCTGTTAATTTCTCAGGATACACTGAGATTAAAAACACTTTCCCTGGCCAAAAAATAAGGTAAGTGATATGAATGAGACTCAGAATCAGGACATGTTGATCTCTTTAGTATTGTAGGGTAGCAAACACAAAATTTGTTTCATGTTCTTACAGTTCTTTTCTGTTAATGTTAGTAGGGTTTGTTGAGAGTTTCTTAGTTAAATGCTTTACTTTTCAATAAATATTTATGAAACATAGATCTGCACCTACTAAAGTGTGAACTCACCAATTATTTTTCCCCTTCGTGTAATTAAAGGTAGAAACTGGACAGATGGCTCAGCAGTTAAGAGCACTGACTGCCCTTGCAGAGGACCAGAGTCCTATTTCCAGCACCCACATGGCAGCTAACAACCATCCATAACTCCAGTTCCAGGGGAATCCAACACCCTCTTCTGACCTCCTCAGGCATTGCACAACATGGTTGTTCTTACACATATACAGACAGTACTCTCATACACATGAAATAATAAATACAATATTTCTTAAATAAATAAATAAATAAAATAGAAAATATATTTTAGTCTCTATGGAAGAAAAAGTATTTGATGTTTCTCAGCCCATGAAGCTGAATTACAAGGCTTTTTCCCCCTACTCTTAATGTCTTTAAGCAGAACAACTTGATTGTATTTATTTGATATGTCTAAGTACAATTTTTGTATGAAAATTAGTTTCTTCTGCCAAAATTTTTCCAGCCTTATTATTCTATAATTGGCAAATAAAATTTTGTGCAATTAATATGTAGAACTTGATTATTTTATATTCATTATTCAATAATGACCACAATGAAAACATCCATTCATCACCTTTCATAATTAACTGGAAAGACACTTAAAATCTACTCTCTCAGAAAATCTGAAGTGTGTTATATGGTATTCTAAGCTATCGAGGATCATTAGGTCCCTGGAATATATTCTGCGCACAGCTGAATATAATTTTTTAACCAGTATCTCTCCATCTTCCCCATTTTAAAGCCTCTGGCAACCACTGTTCTTTCCTTATTTCTTTAAGTTGAGGATTTTTAAGATTCCACATAAAAGATGTTTGTCTTTCTTTGTCTGGCTTACTTCACTTGGTATAACACCCTCTAGGTCCATGTAGGATATCCCAAATGGCAGAATTTCTTTCTTTTCTACAGTTTTCTTGTCTATTCTGCATTTTACAATAGATTTTTTCCATATTGTCACATATTCTTTAATCATCCATTAGCAGATAATTGAATTCTTTTCCAACATCTCAGATACTGTAAATGCCACTGCAATGAGTAATGCTACAATGAGCATAAGAGCGCTGATACTTCAGGGTACTGATTTGCTTCCCTTCACGTAGATATCCAGATGTGGGAGAGCTGGGTAGTGTGGCAGTTGTATTTTTAATTTCTGAGGGACCACTGTACTACTTTCCATAGTGGATGTACCAGATTGTGTTTGAGCCAACAGTGAGTCTTTTCTCTACATCTTCACCAGCACCTGTTGTCTTTTATCTTGATTCTATTTTAACAGATGTAGGGTACTCTCTCATTGTGGTTTTGATTTGGTTTTCCCTGTTAATTAATAATTAATTAACCTTTTCATGAGCTTCTTTGTCATTTACACCCCTTACCTAATCATATTGTTTGCCCATTTTTTTATTATTTTTACTGAATTTTGGCAATTTACATATAACTTGGTGGTGTTTAGAACCCCTCCCCATCCACACTGCCCCCTATTGCCACCTGCCCAACTTAATGCAGCCTATTATGTATATAATAAGGCCTTTAGAGTCTTAATTAGTGTTCCCAAATGTCCTTGAGTTTAAGTCCATCCACTGGAGCCTGGTTAACCTACCAAGAGTCCCATCCTTGCAAGAGACTGTCTCTTCTCCCACCAGCCATCTATTACCATGTTTTTCTCAGGTTGTCTTAGGGTTGGTTTCTTACCTACTTCTCCATGTCTATGCTGTGATTTTATCTGGTTTGAGCTTCCATAGGACTTGTGCATGCTGTCACCATTGCTGTGTGTTCATATGAGTAACTGATCAACTGCCTGGAAACCTGTTTCCTTGTGACTGGTCATCCACCTCTCCCAGCCCATACAGTCTTTCCACTCCTCTTCCACAGTGATCCCTGAGCCTTGGGAGGCAGAAGTTTGCTATAGGTGTCCTATTCAGGGATAAGCAGTCTGCAGTCTCTTGCTCTCTGTACATTGTCTTTGTCCTTTTTTTTAACCAAATTTATTTTGCTATGAGTTATATGATTCCTTGTATATTTTATGTTTTAACGTCTTATCATATACATGGTTCATAAATATATTCTCTTTTACTGTAGGGTATCACTTCACTTTGCTTATTTTCTTTGCCGTGTAGAAGCCTTTATTGCTTGTACTTTGGTGTTATATCTCAAAACATATTTCCAAGACCAGAGTCAAGTGGCTTCTCCCCCTGTGCTTTCCTGTTGGGATTCTGTGATTTCAGGCCTTATGCTCAGGCTTCTGTGTGTGTGTGTGTGTGTGTGTGTGTGTGTGTGTGTGTTGTGTGTGTGTGTATACAGATGTATATGTGCATGTGGGAAGGCTAGAGGTCAGTGTTAGATGTCTTCCTCAATTGTCTTCCACCTTATTTTTTGAGATATGGTCTCTCACTGATTCTGGAGCTTGCCAGTTTAGCTAGAGTGGCTGTCCAACAAGCTCCAGAGATCCTTCTGCCAGGATTACAAACATGTGGATCCATTTTCTGTAACTGCTAAGGAGCAGACTCCCGTCCTCATGCTCAGATAGCAAGCAATTTACCACTGAACACTCTCGCCAACCATGTTCAGGACTTTAATACACTCCAAGTTAATTTTTTGTGAATAGTATAAGATAGTGGTCCAGTTTCGCTCTTGCATGGAGATACTCAGTTTTCCCAGCATTGTCCATTGAACAGATTCTCCTCTCCCTTGTCAAACATTAGTTGACCATATACAAGTGGGTTTATTTCTAGACTTTCTGGTCTGTTTCAGTTTCTTGGGGTTTTTTTTCCTATATTTTATTTTTATGTGTATGAATGTTTGGCCTGCATGTGCATCCGCTTCGTGCATTGTCCATGGAGGCCAGAAGAGTGTTGGATCCCCTGGAACTGGAATTGCAGTGGTTGCTCTTAACTGCTGAGCCATCTCTCCAGCCCCTCACTTTTTCTGGTTTTATAGTAATACCATACTGTGTAATTAACACAGTTTTATAAAATTCTTCTCTAGTAGCCCCAGTTGGATATATTTGTGTATATATGTTGGGACAGAAGAAATATTGAGGCACATACATAAAGAAAAAATACTAAGCCAGGTATGGTGACTCTGGACTGTAGTCCCAGCATCTGGAAGACTGAGGCAGGAGGATTGTTACAAGGTTAAAGCCAGCCTAGGCTACATAGTGAGTCCCAGGCCATCCTGGTATACAGAGTGATACAGTGTCACCAAAAAAAAGAAAAAATATACTGAGCATACTCTGAAACTTAAAAATATGAGCTCCTGAGAAGTAATTAGAGATAATATATTTCTTACCCTTAAGGTAAATAAAGAACCAACTAGAAAGAAGTGGTACATACATGAGAGTAAAATGATATCACTGGTGGATAATTGTGCCAAAAGAGTCCCGTAGGTAGCTATAGCATGTATCAAAGTGGCTGAGGAAAGTGCTGATGTAAACAAGTGGTTCAGGAGAGTATGTTTCAGCAAGACTGAGGCATGCAGTAAATACCTGTGTGCCTTCTGTGAAATATGTTTCTCTTACTATAGGAGGCACAGCATCTACAGCTAACAAGATAGCCCAGTTGGAACCAAGAAAGGAGCCATGGACTGTAGGTCTGCATTCCTCAAATAAGAGGAACAGTGTCCTGCGAAGCAACTGCATCAAGGAGAAGTCGGTGCATGCTGTTCAGATCCCTGCGAGGAATGCAGGGAAAGCATGGAGAGAGCAGCAGCAGTGGGGTTTAGAAGATGAAAAAATCGCAGGTGTGCACTGGAGCTATGAAGAGACCAAGACTTTTCTTGCAATTCTCAAGGAGTCCCGCTTCTATGAAACACTCCAGGCTTGTCCCCGAAACAGCCAGGTGTATGGGGCCGTGGCTGAATGGTTGCGAGAATGTGGCTTCCTCCGAACACCAGAGCAGTGCCGAACCAAGTTCAAAAGTCTTCAAAAAAGTTATCGAAAAGTGAGAAATGGTCACATGCTAGAACCCTGTGCCTTCTTTGAGGACATGGATGCCTTGTTGAACCCTACAGCCCATGCTTCATCTACTGATACCCCAAAGGCTGTCATCTCTCTCCCCAGACTAAAGAGAATTGGTATCAATACTAAAGAACAGGTCAGTTTGGTGGAGGAGGAGGAGGGAGCCGATGAATCTGACAGCGATGAAGTGAGCATTGAGTTTATCCGGAAGTCTGAAATTCGAGCTGCCCCTGTCTTATTTCAAAACCTGAGTGGTAAGAACTGTACCTTTTTTCCTGGTATGAAAACAACTATAGTCTGTGGAAAAGGCAGTAGATCAGACTAAATTCTGGGGAGGCTGTCACACTTCCTGCTGCTTTCACTGTGATGTGACCCTACAACTGAAAGGTGTTTGTTGCTGTCCCCAGTGCGGCCTGAGTAACAGCTCTGAGGAGTCCAGAGGGCTCTTTTTCTGTTTAGGGCAAGCCTAGAATTTAAACATTTGTGACCTTGAGAAAGAAGGTAAATGGAACTAAAGAATTCTGAGTGTCTAGTATTGTTTGAGAATTAGTGTAAAGTGATCAGTTGTATCCGATTGTTAATAAGTGAAGGTTGCATTATTAGTCCATCCAGTGTAGTATAGTCTATCCAGTAACTCACAAAGAAAATGAAATAAAAACTTCTGTCCCGTGTAAAATACAAGAAAGAACACAAAAAGATGAGAAAATAAAAAGCAATAGTAAGAGCTGGGCATGGTGTCACACACCTGGAATCCCCATACTTGGGAAGCAGAAATACTAAGAGTACACAGCCAACCTCAGGTAGTAGTAACTTCTACACCAGACTGTGCTACATACATAGCAAAACCCTGTCCATTAGTAAATAAGTAGAAAAGCAGTAAGGTGGCAGAGACAGGTTCAGATATATCACTAATTACAAACTTATGGAACTAATATTGACATATTTAAAAAGTCATTTACACCTCACTTATTACAGAAGATGTATCTTAAATAGAACACAGTGGCATTAAAATCAAAGGAGACTAGGCCTGATGGAGCATACCTATAATCCTAGCACTCAAAACCTGACAGAGGAGGATTGTGAGTTAGAGACCAGCCTGAGCTATATAGTGAGATACTGTCAAAAAAAAGTGAAAAGATGAGCTGGAGAGATGACTCAGCAGTTAAGAGCACTGGCTGCTCTTGCAGAGGACCTGGGTTCAGTTCCCAGCACCCACATAGTGACTAACAACCATCTGTAATTGCAGTTCCAGGGGAATCCGATGCCCTCCTCTGACCTCCGTGGACATTGCTTGACATGATTGGACTTACATACATGCAGGCAATACATTCATACACATAATAAAATATAAATAAATATGAAAATACACACCATGAAAAATAATTTAGTGTTGAATATTTGGGGCCCAAGACACACAGAACTAAATTACCTATTATTAAGTGTGTGACAATGGATGCATCATGTAACTGTACTGGGCTTCAACTAACCCTCACCCCCCCTCCCCCCGCATAACTAAGAATACCTCACAGGGTTATTTCTGGTATTCAATAGGGTATACAGGAGAAGGTGTTCTGAAGAGGCTAAATGCAGTCTTGTTTGGCATCACTGTTACTAGTAATCTCTTTCCTACTCCACTGTATTAAAGATAATAAATTCCTCAATATAATGAAAAAATAAGTCAGCTGGGAGTTTATTCATGATGACATGTGTTTAAAATAAACAGATCTGCTAAAAAAAAGTAGGATTGTCACATAAACAGTTATTCACCAATCTGAAAATCTATAAGGCTATTAGGAGGAGGTCTCAAGTGTGGGAATTCACTGATCATACTGAAAGAGCCCATCCAGTAAAGACTGAGGATAGAAATCACTTTTTCCAAAACACACAGAAAGCATGTTTAGCAAACTAGGAGGGGAAGGAGTATTCTGCTCTCAGTGTCACACGATCACCATCTCTCAAACTTGAGGCTTCGGTGAGTTCTGTGGACTCAGATCTACTTAGACATAGTTCTGTTCTTCAAGGAAGACTAGGTAAAGAAGTTGTAAGAACTTTCAGGGTGTTTTCTTGAGTAACTACTAAGTAAAGACTTCTAGGCAGCTAACTCTTGTAGTTAGCCTCCAGAACAGTGACAGGCTTGGGAGACTACATTTATCCTTCCAAGTAAACTCTGAGATCAGTTTTCAATTTCAGTGGAAAAAATCCTGCGGGATATTTGGTTATTCATTTGAAAATTGATGTCTGTACCGCTTGAGTCTTCCCACCCAAAAACATAGCATCTCATTTTTCTAGTTCTTTTAATGCCTTTCAATAAAGGATTACAAAATATCTAATGTATACTTTTGCAAAGCTTATTCCTTGGTGTATCACATTTCTTGATACTGTTTGAATAGGACTTTTAATTATTTTTAATTGATCTTGTACAAGTAACCACAGCTGCTGTGAGTTCATGAGCACCATAGACATGTCACGTCCAGAAGACAGCATTTCACTGCACTCCTCCCCAAGTAGGGCTTTTATACCATTACATTTTGTTTGGGTTTTGTGTGTGTGTGTGTGTGTGTGTGTGTGTGTGTGTGTGTGTGTGTGTGTATGAGTGTTTTGCCTGCATTTATGTAAGAGCATGTGTGCAATGCCCATAGAGGCCAGAAAATGGTATCAGATTCTTAGAACTAGAGTTAAGGTCAGTTGTTAGCCACCATGTGAGTGCTGGGTTTTCTGCAAGAGCAACCAGTTCTCTGAATCACTGAGCTGTCTCTCCAGCCCCCTTTTAAAAACTCATCTATATTTTATATGTATAAGTGTTTAGTTTGCTTGCATGTATGTGTACCACATGCATGTGGAACCATCAGAGGCCAGAAAAGGGCATCGGATCCCCTGAAGGGGAGTTACAGGTGATTGTGATCTGCCTGTGGGTCCTGGGAGCTGAACCCAGTCCTCTGCAGGAGCAGCAAGTGCTCTTAACCACTGAGCCATCACTCCAGCCCCATTACTTTTGGTAATATATGACTCCTTTCTTATGTCTTTAAACTTTTTCCTTAAATGGCAGGTGTACATTGGGGCTATGAAGAAACCAAGACTTTTCTTGATATTCTTCGAGAGACTCGGTTTTACGAAGCACTTCAAGCCTGTCATAGGAAGAGTAAGTTGTATGGGGCTGTGGCTGAACAACTTCGAGAGTGTGGCTTTCTCCGGACACCAGAACAGTGCCGAACCAAGTTCAAAAGCCTGCAGAAGAGTTACCGCAAAGTGAAGAACGGCCATGTGCTGGAGTCATGCGCATTTTACAAGGAGATGGATGCCCTCGTTAACTCTCGGATGTCTGCCCTTTCCACCAGCACCCTAGAAGAAATCTCATCACCTTCAAGGCAAGAAAGAGGACATATTGAGGTTGAACCCCAAGAACCTATAATCTGGGAACCTGAGGAGACCTCACAGGATTCTGGCAGTGAGAGAATGAGTGAAGAGGAAATTATAGAAGAGCCAGACTTCCAGGGACCTGCAGGTCTGCTGCAAAGCCCAACCGGTAAGAATCACTGGGGCTTTTGGTTTAAGTGAGCAAAAAGTACTCAAAATCAGTACATCTGACACATGGCTCATGCATGGTTATTCAGTCAGCAGATACTTGAATGCTTTGTGCTGTTTGAGACAGAGAAGCAGCACTGGATAAAGCTGGTCCTGTTCTCATGGTGCTTTCATTGCAAGGAGGAGCTCAGCTTCTCACATCCAGTTGACTAGGTCTTTGGATGTAAATGCTGAATGAGGAGGCACTAAAATAATCGTTAAATGACAACTGTAGAGTTTTAGTTTACTGTTTTAAGCTTGAGCTACCAGCGAGATGCTAATGAGGATATCCAGTAATGGGTGGGAAATATGCTGATGGAGCTTAGGACCAGAAAGCTTCTCTGGTCTTGCCTATCCTTTTTATCAGGCATATCACATGTAACAGTGAGATGTTTTTGATTTCAGCTTACTGACCCCCCCACCTCCAAGTTGTTTTCTTAAGCAGAATCTCACATCCAGTGACTTGCCAAGTGAACTATCACTTCTGCCTGTCTGTGCCCTAATTGCCATAGCCATTACATTATCCTCCTTCAGTCTTCTCTCTTTCTTATCTAGAGCAAAAGTCTCAAAATCAAATTTCCTCATCTATGCTTTATAAAAGAGAGAGCGATCCCACTATGTAGCCACAGGCTGACCTGGAACTCATGATTCTCCTGTCTCCATCTGTTGAGTTCTGGGATTGCAGGGGTGTCCCCCACCCCCGCCCAGCTTCTTATCTATGTTTTGAGTGAGGCCTTGTAGCTGTCCTTAATCTGAGCTCTTCCTGTTGTTCAAGGTGTATGTGTATTTTCTTTCTCTATGCGTATTTGAAACAAAACTACTTGCTATGTCCTACATGTTCCTTAAGCTCTCTCATATCTAAATCATGGGCTTACTCTCCACCTTCAACAAACTTAGCTATACATATCTTCATGCCAAATTCTTCAGTTCTCATGCTTTGTTTCATGATACCAAAACTTGAATGTCCTAAAACCAACCTCCATCCCAGTTGACAATGAGCTCCTGAATGATGGGAGCTCTGTCTTTCTATAGCCACAGAATGCATCAGAATATGAAGTAGTACACACTGACTTCTTGAAGCCAGTGTTTCTAGTTTGTCTGAATTGATTGTGGAACTGAGGCCTAGTCAAAATTAATGTCTAGATACAGCTGAACAGGGATATATATGCTCTCTGGCAATATTTATCTGAGAAATTATAAAGATTAGGTCTCGTAGGACTTCCATGTTAATAACCATGAAAACAAAGTCCTTGTGAAGCTCATTCTTAAGATGACCTCCAGAACTATAATCAAATTACTAGTTTCTGTAAGAAACTGTGACATCCTCTAAATCCCAGAACAATATTGAATGTAATAAGAAAGCCTCAAAATGAGTGCTAAATGAAGAATAGCATTGTCAGAGTTTCTTGTATAAGGTACTGAACTGACTGATGGCTGCCCTTCCCAACCCATGCCACAACTACCCCACGTATCAGCAGTTTCACCTGAATGTGTGGAAGGGAAGTAATATTGAAACCTATAAGTAAAAAGAAGATAGTACAGCATATGCTTTAAGAACAAGGGTTTGGGAATTGAACAGACCTGGACTGGGCCTAAAATATTCAGCTTGTGAAGTATTTATGGATGGCAGTAGTTACTGTGTCTTCAAGAATTTGCATCAAAGTAGTCTGGGTAAAGAGCAGGGGTTGTGTAGGAATAGAGATGAAACTGGATTAGTCATGAATATATCATTGTTAAAGGTAAGTACGTGGTTTGTGGGAGTTTTTTATGCATATTACACTGTTTATTCTATGTATGTGAATTTACTATAATTAAAAATTGATAGCAAAAACAGTTAAGAAGTGACCAAAGGTAGGCACATGCCTTTAATCCCAGCACTTGGGAGGTAGAAGCAGGCAGATCTGTGTGAGATCCAAGCTAGCCTGCTCTACACAGCAAATTCCAGGCCAACTGGGGAAGATTATGAGTTACATCTTCAAGGGGTTAAATCAAGTTGTTTTGTATTAATTAGGATGTGAATAGAGAATGATAGCTTGGATTATGTTTCAGTGTTAAAAGTATTCTGAAGGTCTACCATGTACCAGTGTTATTGCCCTGTTTATGGAACTGAAAGTATACAGTATGATGAATCAGTCAAGTCACTGGATGTATAGCCCGTAAACTTAAAGAAATCATAAGATTCCAAACCTTGCAGACCTGATTATTTATGTTAATATTGGAGTTTTGTGAAATTTTATTGTCATTTCCTATTTCCAGATTTTGAAACTGAAAGTACTATTAAGGAAGACCTATCACAAGTAATGTATAAGGACACAGAGCCCCAGAGGGCATTAATAGAAAAGTCTAAACGATCTATTTCCCAGAACACTGACCCTAGCAAATACTGTAAAAAGGAATGCATCTCAGGAAGACAATGGGAAAATCTTCAAGGAATTAGACAGGGCAGGCTGCTCTCACAGCCTAGAGATACAGGGAAAGCTGTGGTGCATCAGAGGCCTTTCATGGGGAAGAGGCCATCCAGACTTCTGAAGTATGGAGAAAGCTATGGAAGGAGTGCCCGTTTTATGTGCCAGATGACCCACCAGAAGGAGAATCCGTATAAGTGTTGTGTCTGTGGGAAGTGCTTTGGTAGAAGCAGGAGCCTAATCAGACACCAAAGAATCCATACTGGAGAAAAGCCTTTCAAATGTCTTGACTGTGGAAAAAGCTTTAATGACTCCTCAAATTTTGGAGCCCACCAGAGAATTCACACTGGAGAGAAGCCGTATAGATGCGGGGAATGTGGGAAATGCTTCAGCCAGAGCTCAAGTCTTATCATCCATCAGAGAACCCACACCGGTGAGAAGCCTTATCAATGTGGAGAATGTGGGAAAAGCTTCACCAACAGTTCCCATTTCAGTGCCCATCGTAGAGTTCATACTGGAGAGAATCCCTACAAATGTGGGGATTGTGAGAAGAGCTTCAATAACTGCACAAGATTTCGAGAACACCGGCGAATCCACACAGGAGAGAAACCCTACACGTGTGCTCAGTGTGGCAAACGTTTCAGTAAGAGCTCTGTCCTCACCAAACATCAGGAAGTTCATGTGAGGGAGAAGCTGCTGCCTTACCCTCCCTCTGCGTACTCCCCAGAGAACATGCTGAAGGGCAAGAGTGATGAGTTCAGGAAAGCTTTTTGACAATGAGCTTATCTCTTTCCACATGTCCCTTTAGCCTTTTTATCCTAGTCTCACTCTTGGAAGCAATCAGTTCTTAGCTAGAAATGCAGTTCCCATGACAAGCTTGAGAACATAAATAAGGTAGACTTTCACCCTGTTTTCAGCTCTGTCGCTGGCACACTCAGTCTGCCTCTCTTCTATATGCGTTGACTTCTTTAATAAAGTGGAGCTGATAGAGGGGGGTTTTTGAGTTCAGAATACAATTCTCTACAGAATGTTGAGGCCAATGCTATCAGGTTGCTGAGTTCAGCAACTTTCAAAATTCTTCCGTGTAGATAAGAATTCTTTCCAGAGATATGAATGCTGAAAGGTTTTTAATGGGTGTTATCACCTATATGAGATCCTGAAAACAAGTTGATAGTGGATTTTCATGTCCAAGTAAAACTTTTCGGAGTGTGATCAGAACTATATCAGATCCATCTTGGTTTTGAAGATACAAAAAGAGATTGAAGATTAAATCTTCCTTCAGAAGTCTCTGTTTCAAGACATTGATCCAAATAGCTAGGATAGAATTCCCTGTGTTGTCACTGGTCACATTGCTAACACCTAGTCCTCCACTGAAAGAAACACTTGTTTACCATTCTTTCCTGTTCCTGAAGACTTAACTCCCATGGTTGCTGCTGCTCCAGCTGCAGCAATCCCAGATCCTTTTACTGTTCTCACAAATCTTATATTTACCTCGTAATTGTTCTAGGTGCTCTTGTCTGACTCTTCTGAACTACCTTGCCCTACTCAGCTAGGATAGGATGCATGCTCCACCTAGTCCTCCACTGAAAGAAACACTTGTTTACCATTCTTTCCTGTTCCTGAAGACTTAACTCCCATGGTTGCTGCTGCTCCAGCTGCAGCAATCCCAGATCCTTTTACTGTTCTCACAAATCTTATATTTACCTCGTAATTGTTCTAGGTGCTCTTGTCTGACTCTTCTGAACTACCTTGCCCTACTCAGCTAGGATAGGATGCATGCTCATGATATCTCATTAAAGTGAAGTAAGACTTCAACGTCTAGTTCTACCCCATCACTTCTCTGATTCTAGAACAAGACTGGTATGTTGGCATATTTCATACCTTCTAGCTCCACTTTTCAATATAGCAGTGTTTAAAAGATTTAAGATTGTAAGGAAGAATGAGATAGAGACCTGAAATATTTAATGGACTCCTTGGGCCTACTTTAGATCAAAGAGCTACCTCAGTCCAGACCAACATTTTCCAGAGTTGGCTGTTAGATAGTCCCTGCTTCTGAAGCATCTACTTCCTTTCTTGGATCATAAACCTAACTGTAGAGCCCTAAATAATTACACAGCTCTATAGCTTACTCAGTGAAAGTAGAAATATTTATATAGATTTCCAATACCATTTACCTGTTCATCTGAAAAAGTCTCATAGATAATCCCCTGGTAGTAACCAACTAAATACTGACAGAAATTTTCAGATGGGAGGATAGTTAACTCATTTGTAAATACAGATGAAGCCCAGGAATTTGATCTTCCAGAGCCAGTCAGTTGATGGTGAGGCCAGTGGCATTTATACCTTTAATACATAAGTAACCCAGTGTAGCTTTTCTTTAGGGAGGGAGAAGTCCCAAGTTTGGTGGAACAAGAACCAGAGTCAGGATTGTGTCTAGTTTATTTTTTCCTCCCTCAGTCAAATGCCCTCTTGTTTAAAGACATCTAGAGATATTTTTTTATTTGAATATATTTGAAACCTGTTCAGCAAAGTATCAAGGAGGGTAGGCACTGTAGAAAGAAGCCCGGTTTATGGTGCCAGCATAGTATGTAGCCTGTTAGAAGGCAAGTGACTCAGGTAAACACAAATAAATGTTTGTGATGTGCATTTCTTGGGAATGTTATGATTGTTCACATCTCGGTAGTTTATTTCCTGCGTGTTATCTGAATTATAGACTTCTAATGATACATGTTGGTACTGTGCCTAGACCAGTAAATTGTGTGGTGCCAGTGGCCTTGTGCTTATCATTGTGTAGATGTTCTGGAATTCCAGCTCTAGAGAAGATGCACATTAATATAAATTATTATCTAGTAATATATATACAGAATTGATAATTATATGGAAGCATGATTCGGGAAAGTAGATGACTTACTCCTAAATACTGTTATGTGTAAGACCATATTTGTAGCCACAGTGAAGGATAGAAAAATGATAAGGTGGGGGCACTGTGCCTATACTTGAGCAACTTATGATACAAAGGAGGTATTAATATAGCAAACGATAATGTTAGTTACATCCATTTTGGTGACAAAAACGTTCACTTCATCTGGAAGAAATCTTCACTTCCTGAAGAATTTTTGCGAATTGTAAATCTAAAACCATTTTTGGTACCATTCTTCACATACTTTCCC
Source organism: Eospalax fontanierii (assembly GCA_035773235.1). Taxonomy (NCBI): domain Eukaryota; kingdom Metazoa; phylum Chordata; class Mammalia; order Rodentia; family Spalacidae; genus Eospalax; species Eospalax fontanierii. The sequence continues at coordinate 49,390,628 of CM069546.1, read as the reverse complement.
AGTGGTAGGTAAGATTTAGGGCCTGTTCTGTCTCTAGCAGACAGTGATTCTTTCCTGTGTCTAAGACAAAGCTGAGGCAGGATTTGGGCTCCCCTACCTATAATCCTAGTTATAAACGAGCTGTTTGAGTGTGTATTCACGTAATGGACCTTATCTCAATTATTAAGAAATAGATTTACCCACCATTTTAGACCGAGCTGCTTGTTTACATGTGTTTCTTTTTTTTCTGCTGCTGCATGAACGTTCAAACAAATAATTATGTTTTGAGTAGTGCATCTTTTTGTCATGTAGCATTGTCTTTATGATGATCCATAGGAGATTTTTTTCTAGATCTCAGAACCAGGGTTCTCTGATCCTAAGGATAAAAAAAAAAATGTTTATATTTTACAGACACTGTGATTTTTATGACTTAATGATTTTCCTCATTGTTCTGGCTGCTGGAAAGCTCAACAGAACAGTCCACCTCAACCAGCTACCTAAGCCTATGTTTATTTTACTGTGTCATATTTCTTTGGAGATTGTCTCAAATCCCTTTGAATAATAGTGTAAACAGCCGCTTTCTGACGTCTTACCCAAGACATTCTAGAAACGGGGCTCATACTTCCTGCCTAGCCTTTCATTGACTCCCATGAATACCTCGCTAATTCTTACTGATGTTTTTATTATACATTCAACCTAATTTATTCATCTGGAAAGGAACTTAAATTTTTATAAAGAAGAAAACTCACACATACACAGCTCAGGACAGCCTGTCCTTAGGGAATAATTATTAGACCAGAAGCCAAGAAAAATGTTTTAGTATTGTCGATACCAGTTGCTGAGAATTATTTGGCAAATCACAGCTCCCCTTTTTCTGAGTGGTTAACTTACTTGGCCAGGATTGCTCATGAAGGCATGGAGCATGGTAGAAAGGAAGAAGAAACTATAAGGCCAGACTCTTGGCCTGGCTGCCCACTGCATACTACATCTGGGTCATACTGAATCCACCGCACACTTAGAGAAGGGGACAGCAGAACCAGTCCAGTTTGCCCAGTAAGGAGGAAGAACGAGCCACTTGTGCTCAGCAGCAGAAAGGCCTTCCCCCTCCCTGTCTCCCTGATAGCCAAAGCAGGTTGCTGAAGGGAGAGAAGTACTTTGTAAGTTCTGATGCCCAATGACAGACAAAACTCATCGATTATGAAGCTGGGGAAACACCACCGGAAGGAACAAGAGCAACTGAGTGATTTGTATGTTCGAAAGCCTCTGCCTCTGCCTGAATGCATTCCAAGACCAAGTGTAAACGGGTGTCTGTCCATTTTGTATTAATATTCACTTAGCTGTCTTCTTGAAAACTTGTATGTGAAATAATGTCCACAATAAATGGCTCCGTTTGGTTTGCCATAATTTGAAGGATGGCTTTATTAAAAGAAATGAAAATTTCAGGGGTCAAAGACTAATCCTAGTCGCTAGTGAAAAAAGAACGTCAGTCTTGTACACAGCTGTCCTCCGTAGCCAGCAGATAGAGTTCACAGCTGTTCTGAATAGCAGTCCTCTGTCATAATAATAATACTTGTACCAAGTAATGGTCTACCTTACTTCCAGGGTAAAATCAATGTTAGGCATATTGCATGTGCTCCACACCAGCCGAACTATGGAAGACATCTTGGCAGTTTCCCCAAAGAAACAGTTGTAAGAGATGAAGACCTCATTCACTTAGGGTCTCCTGCTGCATCTGATGAATAAATTAGCATAAATCAGATTATAGGAAGCAAGCATACAAATCTTTTTGTGGACATGGGAGTCTCTTCAAGAAATAAAGGCCTAAGGGAGTAGCAAAACTTAAATGCCTTTCTACCAAGTAGATTAAACAGAGAAGCAGTTATGCAAAATAAAGAGGACTAAAGAAGGAAGAGTAATTTTACCAAGGTCTGTACAGAATTCTCTCAGCCCCAGTTCCCCATCTCTGGTCATAAGAATCTTCTCACTGGCATAGAGAGAAACTCTCTCACATGGGAATTTTCTGCTTTGGAAAAAAGGGTCAGAACACCTCTCTTGCGCTGGCTTCATTCAGGTGCCTTTAGCTCAAAATAACATACACCAAAAGGGATGCCCTTTGAGGAGGACAAATTCTATCATCTGTCATAGTGTTGCACTTTTTTCCAGTTTGGGAAGGATAAAGTCTACCCAGTCCAGGCTGACTTTGAACTCTTCATCTTCCCACCTCAGCCTGACTGCTGGATCTGCAAGTTTGTACTGCAGTAATTGGCACAGCACTGCTTTTGAGCCGCAGATTTAGTAAAAAGGAAGTTTCAGTGGCTTCCATGTGGCTCTTCTTACCATAACAGTGGCACATCCATGGGTGATAGAGCCGGTGTACAGATTTTGCCACTTACTGATCAAGTATTTCCAGTTACACATGTAGGAACTGTGCGAAGAATGCTAGGGTGGCTCAGTCATAACATTAGCTAGATTCCAGTGGGTTTCTATTGGGTGAGCTTTACAAACCTCTATTTTCTGCAACAGACTGTCGATATCTAGCTAAGTCTCTATGGTAAACTGCCACAAACCTTTTTAGAGAGAAAAGGCAGAATAAAGGCTCATATTCGAGTGTAGCATTATGGCAAAGTTCTTCCACTAGTTACATGAGCCTTTTCTTCACAGGAGTTAGGTCTTTGAGTGACTAGGGCCTGCCTAGTAAAAGTGATACTTTGAATAGTTAAGGGTGCAAAAGTCTAAGGGCTATAAAATTTCAATTCCTAGAAATCAGTTGAGACAATTAGACTTTAGGGAAGAATAGCTACTTTGTGTTTTAAGCACTAACAGGAACATAATGACAAACTCCTAGATTTCTTGATAGGGGGGCCATGGCTTAGGGTACTAAGACCAGCAAATTGTTAAATTCACTCTGAGGCCATAGGACTGGAGGAAAGTGATGGTATATATAGAGGTCTTGGGGTCCAAGAGGAGAGAAGAGCCCTAGAAGTCCTTATGGGTTGCCTGAGCATAGAGCTCACAAAGGTATGCTGGACATGCAGAGTAGAATTACTAATAAAGAAGCCCAATTCTAAGAAATGGCTCTGACAGAAGCAAATGTGACTTCACTCACTAGAGGGAATACCGTTTCCAAGACCCATACTTCCAGTAGCAGCATCTGCAAGCAAAGGTGCACGTTAATAAACTTCTAGCCAAAAGATGTGCATACTTCCATTTTGGGTTGCTTATACTCACAGAATTCCTGGACAGCAGAGTGAGGGAGAGATGGTATATGGTATAATGCTAGGCTATCCAACAGCACAGTTTATTGGGATTCAAGACAGTTCTGGCTTAAGAAACTGAATCAGTACTTTTACCCAAGGCTTGTAAAGGAACCCTGGACTGTGACCCCCAAACCACCTATTCTAACTGATCTCTCACCAGATAATAGATTGTTTAACCTGACTGAATTTGAAGGCTGGAAAAGATGAATGGTTGCCAATCTTCTCACCATTGAAAACCATAAAGATCCTTGTCTCATAAAAGTTTACTGAGACAACATCAAGTTCATTTAGAAACTTGTCGCCAAAAGTCTCCTCCCTTGCCATGAGTCTGATGCCTGAAACTGCAGAACCTTTGAATATTTGGTAATAATAAGCACAAATGCTAACACTGTCCTTTCTATGTACTAGGCATTATGCTAATCCTTCATAAACATACTGATCATAAACATTCTCAGATGATACATTAGTTCTTTTTCCTCAACACTGTGACAAAATACTTGGCAGGAATAAGGAGAAAAGGTATGTGGGCTCACAGATTTGAGAGGGATTTCACTTTGTCATGGCAGAAAAGGAATGGCAGCAGAAGCAGCTTCCTCTGAGGGAGTGCGCAGCATCAGGGCTTCACCTGGCGGCAGGCAGGAAGCAGTACAAATTGAAATTGGAAGTGGACATAATTTTCAAGGCCCTTCTCTAACGACCTACTTCTGCCAGCCAGGTCCCATCTCCTAAAGACTCGACAAATTCCCAGAACAGCAGCACCAGTGTGATTCAAACACGTGGTCCTGAGGGGGCCATTTCACATCAAATCATAGCATTCCGCTCTTGGCCCTAGAGGCTCATGGCCAGCTCATAATGCAATGTGTATTCAGTCCATCATCAAGAATCCAGATAGTTTTAGAAGTCCCAACACTTTTCAAAAGTCCCAAGGTTCTTCTGAAACTCAAGGAAAACCCAAAGAGTAGTTTATATATTTGTGACAGTGACAGAGAGTAAGCATTACCATTCCAAAAGAAAAAAATGGGATGATAGCAAGGAAAGACCAGAACAAAGCAAGTCCAAACACAACAGGGCAAACATTAAATCTTGCTGCTCCATGGCCAGCATCTAGAGTATGCAGAGGCATCATCTGAGCTCCAACAGACTTGGGCAGTCTCACTTCTGTGGCCCTGCCATTTGCAGCACATGTGACCTGTATCTCAGTCAGGTTCCACTCAGTACCTGCAGCTTTCCTCAATGAATGTCCCATGTCATGTTTCTGGTATCTCCAACTTATGGTCTCTACTGACAATTAGGCTTCACACAGCCTGCTAAGGACCTCCTTACAGAGACTGACTCATTACAGGCTTTTCTCTGGAACTTTGGTATAATTCTCCATGACTCCGTAACAATTGCCTATAAAGCCAGTACCCTGTAGGCAATGCCAAGTTCTGCTACCAGCTCTAGATCTAACCAGGCCCCCTTGAACCTTGTTTGCAGTGGCTTCTGTGCATCTGCATGGCCAAACCTGGGAAACATCTCATAGATGGTAATCTTCAAGCATCATACTCTTCTAGCTCCACTGTGGAGTGGGGTGGCTTTTCTTATTTTAAAGAAAGATCTTCCAACTGTGTTTACATGTTTACATCCTGAAACCTTCACTGCATGGGCTTTTGCTCCCAAGGCACCTTTCCTACTGTCCCAATGCAAAGTGTGCGTATGCGTGTGTGTGTGTGTGTGTTTCTCTAATGGTACTAGTCTAGCAATTACAGCCATTTTAGCTGCACTTCCTTGATCTGCAACTTATACTCCTTGCCAAACTTCACATTTCACATCTTTCTGTTCTTTTACCTCTGAGATCTCACCATACACCTGGCTAAAGTGTCTAGCAACAACCATACTACAGTCCTCGGTGCTATAGTGTCTCGAGATTTCCTCCACCAAGTAAGTCATTGTTGTTACATGCTACTTCGCTCAAATTTTTAGGACACAGGCAAAAATGTGGCCACATTCTTTACCAGAATGTAATATGGTAACCTCTAGCCTAATCCCCAATAATGATAAGGTCCAGAAACCTCATGAGCACAATCCACAGTCTGCATTTCTATCAGAATTCTGGCAATTTGTACTTCTGTCAAAATGGCCCATTAAACAAAACCTGACAGGACTTGTGTAGCCTGAATATTGAAACTGTTCCCCATTCCTTCTGTAAGCAGTTCCAAAGGCCTAAGAACCACATGGTTTGATGTAGTCACAGTGATAATCCAACTTCTTAGTACCAATTTTCTGTAGTTGTTACTTTTCCATCTCTGTGACCAAATATGTGGCAGAAACGGTTTAAGGGAACTAAGACTTATTTGGGTTCACTGTCAGAGAAATTTCAATCTATCAGCAGGAGAGATGTAGTGGGGCAGTGAGGACATGATGGACTGGTCCTGCGGCAGTGGGAGCATGTGGCAGTCTCCTAACATTTTGGCAAACACGAAGCCAAGAACTTTGGCCAAAACCAGAAGCAGTTGTATCCTTCAGGGCCCACCTCTGGTGATCTACTTCTGCCAGCTGGACCCCATATCTCAAAGTCCCACAATCCCCCCAAAACATGCTTCTAATTGTGGACCAAGTACTCAGACATATACCTGTGAGAATATTTTACATTCAAACCACAACAGATAATATTCCCATTTTGTAGATGAAAAGTTAAGTTGCTTCTTCAATCACAGATAGTAAAAAAGTGAAATGTGGGGGTCTGGGTATTGAGCAAGGCAAGCAACTGGGATACCCTGAAGGGAAGGCAGGTGTCTCGCCTTCTCTGCCTGATGTGATAACCTGGCCCCAGGGAGCCACTGTAGATATGAATCTTCCTTTTCTCCATCCCAGACCAGAATCAGGTATTTTGATTTCATTTCCTCATTCCTAAACTTCCACAGCCTTTCCACCCTTTATCCCAAAACCTCACCTTTAACTTTCCCCACCTTCTGTAACAGTCAGAAAGACCTCCCTATATAAACCCCTGCCTTGGCTTTAATAACCAAACTCCCCACCTACGTAGTATCCCAGGAGCTCCTCCTCCCCAACGCACTCTGAGCCACCTGAGGACCTATTTGATCGTCCTCCATTCTCTGGCATGGCCTGCTGCCACAGTGTCTGGGCTAGGCCAGCTGGCAGTGACCACCGCCACACATGCTGGCCTAGGCCAGCTCGCACAGCCCACCACCACAGGGGCTGGACCTGTCCAGCCCGCAGGGCCCACCGCCACGCTGGCTAGGCTAGGCCAGCTCGCAGTGCTCACCGGCTCTGGGGGAGAGGCACCACTGCTGCCGAAGCAGGCAGATGTGACATCACAATAAATGAGTTGCCTGGCGCCCAGCAGCTGGCCTCCTCGCAGAAGGATGGATTTGGCTGGTTAAAGAGATCCGGACACTTGTGTTGCGGATCTATTAATGTCAGCCACGGGTTAATTCTGAGCAGTTTCCAGGTGATCCAATAATTCATTAAACCGCCGAAAACAAATCTTTGGGAAATCGAGCCAGTGACAGATAGAAAGTCGATGATTTATTGTCTGGTGGAGAAAAATTGTCTCCCACTCCCTCCTTCAGCCTGTTGAGTGAATTGTTCTGTGCAGAAGAGTGAGGTGATGCGAGCCTGGCTGAACGGCTCAGCTTATGCCCAGCGTGGCGCCGTTCCTCTGCCTTCCTTCCTCAAGTGTGTGGTGGAAGAAACCCGGAGAAGGAGAATCCCTAAGACCTCGGAGTCAGGAGAGACTGAGGCCAACACCAGCCCTGCCCTTTGTCAACCAGTGTATTCTTGGGCAAACTGCTTCCTCTTCCTGAGTTTCTGTTGGTTTTCGATACCTTCAAGCTCCTAACATACATTCTCGTGTGTGTGTGTGTGTGTGTGTGATGTGCACAGGTATGCATGTCTGTACTCCTGTATGCTGAGGCCAGAGGAGGACATGGATTATCCTGCTCTATTGTTCTCTGTCTTACTCCTCTAAGACAAGGTCACTCACTGAACCTGGAGCTAAGCTGATGTTCAGAAAACCCCAGTCATTCTGTCTCCCCACAGCTATGGGACAACAGACTGTGCATGGCCACACCCAGTTATTTTATGGGTGCTGGGAGCAGAACATAGATCCTCATGTGCACACAACAAGCACTCTCATCCACCAAGCCATCTTTTCAGTTCCTAATATACATTTTCCTGTACTCAAGACAAGAAAATGACTCATGACTAGAGAAAAGAAAATGACAGACTGTAGTACCTGGAACACTACATGGTCCTCAACAAATAAACAGCATAATTGTTATTGGAGCTTAAAAGAAAAGAATGCACATGAGCTTTTCCTTCGTTGTACATATACAAAGTGAGCAAAAGGTAGATGTCACAGTTGCTGCTGCTGCTGCTGCAAGATGTTCCTGCAAGGAACATCCAGGAAGGGGAGACATCCAGACTAGCAAGTCTTTCCAACACAAAGCCACTGGGAGATAGTGAGTGATCGGAGGAGTGAGGAAGAGGAAGAGAGACAAGAGCCCTCAGCTAAAGCAGTGAATTGGGAGCTTAGTTCCAAGCGGCCATGGAGAGACTGAGTGTGCAAAGGATGGTGGTTAGAAAATGATTCCACAATTGGTTTAAAGCTGGGATAGAGCAGTTTCTAAACTTAGATCTAGCTATAGCTGCAGGCGAGAAGTGGAAGGGCTGATTTCCTCTAAACCCTTGTAGCGTTCACTGTCCCCATCCTTCTCCTCATCTGTTAATGGCTTTTCTATATTCCTTAACGGCCCACCCTCCAGGATGTCACATTTTCTATACCGGTTCAGGTTTTATGGAAGGATGCTCTGTAGAAACAGTAGACTGAGAAAGGAACTATGACTTCTTCCAGCTGGAAATATCAATAAGGCCACAAAGATTCCAGAAAGGGCTGCTTTGCCACTGATAGCTGCTCTCAGAAATGGATCCTTGCTCTCATCAAATGCATTTGGGGTGTATCTGGTGGACAAACCTGAGCTGGAGTCTACAGACACTTCTGTGGGGATCTTTGAGCCTCAGGGCTCCCATGTGTGAGTAAGAAGGCTTAAACTGGATCTCCGTCTTTGAAAATTTTTCAATGAGTTTGAAATGATAGGAGGCTGGGTGTTCATACAGCACAGTCTACTCCCACTGGAGGGAGGCTCCCCAAATGAAGGAGCTCTGCCTACAGGAGAATCTTAGAGGGTCGTAAGCTCCTTCCTGAGGGGGAGTACACTTCTTTGGTAGATTCACGCTATGTGGCTTGTTCTAACCAATGCCATAGGACAGGACACAGTGCAACAGATGCTCAAGCAGAAGTTGCAGATCTTGTGCCTCTGCCACCTCAGTTGTGTGCTCTTCCTCCTTGTCCCACCAATGGCATATCTTTGATGGGGGATCTTGAACTGAGAAGATGAAATGCAGAGCAGACTGCAGGTGACTGATGACCGGTAGCATAATGAGATCAAGAAATAAGGCTGAGTTTTTGAAAGCCACACAATTTTGGGGATGCTTGTTATACAGCATGAGATCATGAAAGCTAACTGACACAGAAAGTAAGAGGGGTCATTGAGTAAAGGGCTGATCATTAAACGTGTAGAATATGACTCTATTTATAGTAAGAGATTTGTTTTGAAAGTTAAACTCCTTCAAGATTATTTTCATAGAATAATGTCCCTGCTCTTTCTGCTGATTCTGGAGAGTATCTGTTTTCCATTTATATGTTTTATTGTTTGGGGTGTGGAGGATCAGACTTAAGATCTTTTGTATGCCTCATAGGCATTCTACCACTGAGCTCCACACTGAGCCCTTGATTTAGGAGTCCGATGGCTCAGTGGACCTCATTTTTGCAGCTTATGTGTCACATGAAGTGTGTGTGTGTGTGTGTGTGTGTGTGTGTGTGTGGTGTTGAAGTTTCTGAGCTCATTTATGAAGGACATACGTTGCTAAGGCCTGCATCAACTCAGCCTCGAAGAACTGTGCTTCTCAATGCAATTACTTGCAGTCCAAATATCATCATGCGGAAGCTGATGCTTCTGCATCTTTTCTTGCCTCCTCACAGTTTTAAATAGTTCATGGACATTAGCCTCACTCTTTAACAGTGACAGCTAAAACTCAGGGAAGATCCTGAAGCCTCATGTAAGTCCACTGACTCATGACTTTGGCAGAAGAGCAATGCCTGCCCTCCAGGTGCTGTCCAGATCCTGAAAGTGCATGACCTGATTTAATCATATAAATCTATAAGTTCCATTTTCCCATTTTACAGATGATGAAACCGAGGCTCAAAGACATTGAGCCACTTGCCTAAGACCACACAACTGGTAGACAGAGTAGGAAAGAAGAACAGACATTGGTCTATATTTCCTGATCCCAGCCAGATTCAAAAACATGAATTAAGTGGAAGATAATGTCAAATAAGATGAAAATGGTGGGCTGTGGCTATAACTCAGTGGGGGAAGTACATGTCCATGATGCAGGAGGACCTGGGCTTGATCTCAGCATTGCATAAAGTCCAGCATGTTGATGGATGCTTGTAATCATAGGACTTAAGTTGGGGAAGGCAGGAGGATCAGAAGTTCAAAGTAAGCCTTGGCTGCATAGCGACTTCCAGGATAGTCTGGGCTAGGTGAGACCTTGTCTTGAAAGAAACAAAACCAGAGGGAAAGGACCTATATTTCGCACCTATAACTCACACACATATTGGCTTGGGGAACTCAACGGTGATGATATGGTGAAAAATGGAAACCGAGAGAGAAACACAGAACCTAATTTCACAGACAGAGGGGACAGGAAAAGCCAACGTGGAGGACTGGTCCTCTGTGTGTCAACCAGATCCCGGGAGGATGCTTCGGAAAGCAATGGGACTTGGGGGCAAGAAGTCTGTTTCTATTTTGGTAGGTTTCATCTTCCCTCCACAGTGAAAAACAGTGACAGCTTTTGTTTAAACCCCTGAGCAAAGTGTTTGCTCTTCCTTTTCATGCGAGGTGAAGCTGAGAAGGCCATGGCAGTGCTCTTTGAATGGCGGCGTTGTCCCCAGCCCGCGCTATTAGCGATGCAGCAGAGGTATTTAATTAATTACCACTAACATATGTTGGCGCTAATTCATAAGACCAGCTAGCTCACACTCTGCATCTGAACTCTCCTTTGCCTGGAGAGTGTGCTGAATGTAAAACAAGGAAAAGATGAAAAAAAAATCCAAAAGTTTTCACATTGGACCAGACCCCAAGGTTGTTCAGAAAGGATCCGTCGTTTACTCGAAGTCACACAGCAAGTGTGAGGGAGGACGCAGTCCCTGCAGATCTGCACTCATGAGGACTGTGGGCTGAGGTGACTGGTGAGATGGAGGTTCTCTGCATCACAGATATCATTTAGAAAGTAGGGATGGGGTTGGTTTCCACCAACAGACCTTTACTGATGATCCCATAGGTTAAAAAGGGTAAAATCTTTAGCAAAGAGCGTCATGTGGTTTATTTTCCATTACTTTTTTAGGCTATATCTTCAGCTCTCGGGTAAACTAAGGTGTACCATTAGTTACAGTGATTTTTAATTCCAGGCAAGACACCTCCATCTGAACAGCAAAGGATCAGCCGCAGTGCCGAGCAGGGTGCAGTTCTGAGGAGCAGACGTGAGCATCACCGCGGGGCAGGAAGTGCAGGTAAGTGGGAGGGAAATGAGGCACCCCTCCTGCTACAAACGTCTACTGTGATGATGCTCAAAACATAGACCCCCGCCCAAGAAGCTGGGGAGACGACTCCATCTGCGAAGTACCTGCTGTGCAAGCTGGAGGACCTGACTGTGATGTGGAGATAGGTGGATCCTGGGGATCATTGTCCAGGTGGTCCAGCCCAATGGTGAGCTCTAGGTTCCGTGAGACACCTTGCCCTTAAACAATAGGTAGAAAGCAATCAAGGAGGACACTTGTTGACATCTGGCCTCCCCAAACACATACGCAGACAAGTGTACTTGTACACATTTATACACATAGATAAGTCTACCACACACATCCTCTTATATATAAACACAAGATATTTTAATAGTTTTAACATGTACTAGATTTCCCAGAAACTTGAATACTATGAAGTCAAAAATTTACATTTCAGAACGATAATAGAAGTCATTTACCTCTTTGGAAAATCACATGACCTAAGACAGCATAGATTGTGACATTTGAATCACCCCACAGAATACCCTGCACCTGTGTTTATCGTTGTCACAGTTGATAATTCTATATATAGGTTCATGATGTCATTATTTCATTAATTCTGCTATCCATAACATGCCTGAAATTGAGGTATTTAGTTATATATTAAAATAGCTTTGCTTTTTATACAGTATCAGGTGTTTTAATAGTTACGATTATAGGCAGTTCTTATTAACTGGGGTTTTTCACTTCAGGACAGGAATATGTCAATTATTGATTAATAAAGAGGCCCTTGGGTCAGGTGAGACGGACAGTGCCTGACCTGGAGTCTCTAAGAGCTGCCCTCACCATTGCAGACGAGTGAACAGATCCCAGCCAGCTGGGGGCAAGCAGCAAGGAGCTGCTGGTCTGCTGTCTGCCTGAAGCCTTCAGAAAAGGGAAGGGAAAGGTCGCCTGTGATAAAGTCAGCTCTGAGTCACCGGAGAGTCTCCCAGAATGGAGGGGTTACAGGGTGAGAAATGAGCACAGACTCTGTAGAACAAATCTGAGAAATCATGTCAGGCAAGGTGTGGGGAGAAAAGAAAAGAGCAGAGAGAAGGGACGGAAGGAGAGAGAAGAGAGAGGGGTTAGGAGAGGAGGAAGGAAGAAGGGAGGAGAGAAAAGGGACAAGGGAGGAGGGAAGGGACGAGGGAGGAGAGAGAACGGAGAGGGAGTTAGGAGAGGGAGGAAGTGATGAGGGAGGAGAGAGGGAGAGAGAAAGAAAGGAGAGGGAGCAGTGTCAAGGAGAGAAGAAGATGACACAAAGACAGGACCCGTGAGGCTGTCTGGCATTCCGAAGAGGCAGGGAAGCACAGTCCAACCTCACGGGAACTTGTGGCCTGCCCCGAAGCCCTCCAACAAAGAACAGTTTCAAAGGCTCAGAGGAAAGGCGCAGAAATCAGTGATTCGTGAGCGGCAGCCCTGAGGAACTGAACGCGGCTCTGGTCATAAATTCAGCTTCCAGCAAGAGAGTGGGAAGCTTGATGCTCTAAACCTCTTCTTTATCCAAAAGGCAAGTGTGAGAACTACATCGATAAAGATTTGAAAAATACAATTTTCAGCTAGGTGTGACTTCTTCTATCCCCAGCTCGTACTCAGCAGTGGTTGGGACCGTTTTAGATACCACTGTGAGAGGGGATGGAGGATGGAAAGCAGAGAACCTAGATTTTGATGGACATCTTGCAGTGCTTGGAGAGATCCCCAGAGTAAAAAGAGATTTGGTTCCCAAATTCTTAAGCATGGACGAAGCGTATGGGATAATGTTGAAGAAGAGCTGATGGGGCTCTGGCACAGGGAAGGGCCTCAGGACACACTTCACCCTGGTGTTTCACCATCCGTCCGTCCATCCTGCTATTTCCGGGGAGAGAGGCAAAGCCTCACTACCACCAGCACTCACTGTGGAGATCATGTCTATCATCCAGTGATGACTGCAGTGCTTGGTATTAATTTAGGACTTGCCCTGTGAGGTCCTGTGCTCAGTGCTCCCCTCCCAGTGAGGAATGAAAGCATCATCTTGCATGGAAAGAAAGTAAGTTTGTATGTGAATGACTGACCAAAGAAGATGTCATGTACCCACCACGGACACAGTTGTCCTTAGGACAGGTCTGCAATCCCAGCTACCTGGGAGTCTGAGGCAGAAGGATTACAAGCCCAGCCTGGGCTAGAGTGAGCTGAAGGCCAGCCCAGCACTCTGTACCATCCAGAGAATGATCTACAGTAACCATGCTTTAGGTTTTGAATGAGTGAATTATTAAGTATATAGCAAGCCAAAGTAGGAGAACAAAGCTCAAGAGGTAGATAGCATGATAGAATGACAGATAGACACACATCAGACAGACAGATAGATATAATGGTAGATAGACTGTGGATGGATGGATGGATAGATAGATAGATAGATAGATAACAACAAAACAACATCAAGCCAGGCACTCACCCAATCCAGCAGAGACTGGAGTAGTCCAATTGAGAGAGCAAACGAAAGCTAGCATCATCAGGTCAGAGTCTGCAACATCCAGCAGAAACCAGTGGGGGGAGTTGAGACCATCAGCTAGGGCTCCCGATTGAGCTTTTTGTCCACGCTGAGCCTCCCATGGCGACCTTCCAGCTCTGTTCGGCTGCAGGTGTTTTCATCTCAAGGCATAAACAACAGCAACCTCTGTTGAAAATGGTTTACTCTTTGGCTGTTTCCAAAGACGTGAAGTTTTCACTCATAACCGTTTTGCTGTTCTCTTCTTGTCACAAGGGGAAGAAAGTCAGAACACACCAGGCAACGGGCCTCGGAGGGCACTTTGAGACAGACATGTTTGGATCTGAAGTGGGAACCAACTCTGCTTCCAGAGCCAGCTTCCCAGTGAGCTCCAACAGCACTTGGCAGTTTACCAATATAACGTATATCCCACCTGGACAACTTAAGAATAATCTGTCTCAAAATTTTAAAAAGTGAAAAGAGGGCTAGGGATATGGCTCGGCGGTGGAGCACTTGCCTAGCATGCACAGGGCCCCAGTTTGAATAAAAATTGAGCGGATTAACTTTTCAGCTCTATGGAGGCCTGACTGACAAATGTAATAATATAGATCCGGAGTGTACAATGTGAAGGTTTAATATAGGTACGCATTATGAGATGATGATTGAAACCAAGTTCATGCTTATTAATAAGCATCTTAACCCGATGTACTTATTACTTCCTCATTTGTTACTTATTATTAACCCTTAAGATCTCCTCTCTCAGCAAACTGCAAGTTCACAAAGTGCAGTATTATTAATGACGGTGACCACATGAACATTGGGGCTCTGGAACTTATTCACCTTACGACTGAAACTTTTCAACCTTAGAACAACAGATCCCCACCCTAACCTCCAAACTCCAGCCCATTCTACTTTTGGATTTTGTCTGATTTTTTTAAGATTCTCTCTATAAGTATAATCACACAGTACCTTTCATTCTGTCTAATATATCTCTGCAGCTTAAGGCTTTCAAATCTTATCCAATGTTCTTTCAAATGGGATAACTTACTTTTCATGGCCTAATAATAGTCCTCTCTGTGTGTACATTTTTTAATCCATTCTTCTGTCAAAAGACATTGTTTCTTCCCCTTACTTTAATGACTAGTGCTGCTATGCACACAGGGGTGGAGATATCTTTGTGAGCAACTGATTTTGTTTCTGTACCATAGTTAGCTGGATCAACTTGACACAAGCTAGAGGTACCAGAGACGAGGGAAACTCAGTTGAAGGATCTCCTTCATCAGACTGGCCTGTGAGTATGTTTGTGGGCGTTTTCTGGATTGCTAATTGATGGAGAAGGACAAGTCCACTGTGGGCGGTTCACCCTAGGCAGGTGGGCCTGAGCTATGTAAATTGAGCCAGCCAGAGGAAGACAGCCAGTAAGCATTGCGACACTGTGATACTGTCATTTCCATTTCTGTCGAGTCTCACCACTCGGGGCCAGCCCGAATGGACTTTGGGGGGCCAGTCCGAGGGGTTGGGGGTGAGTAGACGCAGAGTCAAGCCACAGACTCCGGGAGTTGGACAGGAAGCAGCCCAAGCGTATGGCACTGCAAATTCGTTTATTGAATAGGTACACAAGCTCTTATAGGTCTGGAGAGCCAATGACCTTATGGGGTGGGGTCTCAAATACAGCCAATAGTAAGTTTGTCCCCAGGTAGGCAGGTTCTTTCCAGGTGCTGGTCTCACAACTAGCAGCTTGGCGGTGGGCCCTGCAGGCTGGCCAAGCCCAGCCTGGCCACATGTCATAGTTCAAAATGGCCACACCCAGGAATTTACTGGTTCTATAGAACTCCAGGAGATCATGATAATCTGGGAATTCCCTGGACCACAGGCATTTAATCACATGTCTTAATCCTATTGCAATCTATGTTTTTGTTTTGGTTTTCATTTTAGATTTGTGATGGAATCATAGAAAAGCAAGAGATTTTCACACAGGCTCTTGTGACAAGGTTAATACATTTCTATGTCAATTTTTAAAAAAGACAATATCAACATTTTAATATCATTTTGGCCTATTTCTAATGAAAAGTTTTTAAAATTTTAACTTTTAGTATGGTATTTACTGGTTTTTAAAATGGCTGTTTTTACATTGTCTTATGCATTTACTGGTTTTTACAAGGAACTATTTTAAATTCTGATATTTGTTTATATAACATCTTTATCTGTTTTTAAAGGAAATTATTTTGGATTTTAACATCTTTATATGGTATATTTGCTGATTTCTAAATGTAAATATTTAAAATCTTACATTGTTTTGCATAATGTATTTGTCAGTTCCTAAAGGGAACTTAAAACAGTTTTTCTAGCCATAGGCCTCCAATACTAGCTAGGTACAAAGTGAGCTGATGTTTTGTGATGACTAACCCTAGGACTAAAAGAGAAAAACATTTTTTTTATCAACCCTTTCCAGGTTCCTTTAGGTATCATTATTTTCTATGTTCCTTATTACGGGTATTTAGTTCAAATTTTGTATGGTAAATTATAATATGGTTTTTCTGATCCAGACACACTGAAAGCTCTCTTTAAAAGAAAGTACCCTGTGAGCTAATAGTCTTGCCTCCTTTTTAGTTAAGAAAAATGTTTGTACAAATAAGTCATAACTTTAAAAAGCGTGTTAAAAATATTTAAAGAGTATTTATTAAATCTTTCAGGTGGTGGTTAACATGAATAGACAAACTAATTATGGGTATAATTTTTCATATAATTTTTCATGCCTCCGGTCACATCAAGTATAGCCAGAGAGGATCTCAGGTCTGACAATGGTAAGGCAAAAACTTCTGTCAGCCTAGTAATGCTTGATCTTGGGTGCTTACCAAACACCCATGGCTTTATAAAGTTAAAAATATTAAGTAAAGTAATATCTTAATAGTAAATCTTCTGTTTTAATTAATCAAACCGTGTTCTAGATAAAGGACCCAGCAGATGAAATGACTCAGCTGTCTAGATAAATGTATACAAGTTATAAGAAGGACAGGTGTTTTTCATTTATGCTAGTAGTGATTAAACTTAACAGTTCTCTTGTGCAATGACTTTTGTCCAGTTTCAGGCTGGCCCCCTGACTCTGTGATAAGAGAAAAGGAGAACAGTACAGCCTCCGAATAAAGCCATTGTGCTATTGAGATTAACTAAGGGACAAACTAATTTCAATAAGGTTGTTATTATTCATCTTATGATTTAAAATGTCTATAGCAAAAGTAACTCATGAAATTCTCTATTTTCTCACAATAACAAAAGGTCACTAACACAGACTAATGCAAATGTATAGTAAAGGGGACAATTCACAGTCCTTGGAAAATATTCCTCAGCCAGTGATTATGCTGGAGATTCTGAATTTCAATTTGATAATTTATTACTATGTACCAATTGCTTCTCTCTATCTGGTATCTACACTCTCAAGACCTAAAGCAAGGTTTTGGTAGACCAACTCTCTAAAATAGATCAAGTAAAAAGGATTTTAACGGTTCTTATGTTTTCTATAAGGTTTTCCTAGGAACTTATAAAGTAAAATGTACATTATTTTATGTGTGTAATTTACATCCCATGTTCTTTATTAAGATGATGCTGCACAGCACTCCTGAGTCGAGTAATTGCCATGCTCGTGACTTCAGCTATGCCTACTTAACAGAAGTTCATCACAGTTGGATTTGTTAACGGCTGTATTCTTCTACTGAAGGAGGAGTAAGCTGGACCCCCACCTAAGTATCCAGCCACTCTTCCTAGCAAGCTGTATGTAATTTTGCTCTAATCACAAATGGTCTCCTGCATTTGGGGAGGAAATTTGGGGAAGGCTAAAAGAAAGGACTTGACCCATAAGATTATAAAAAAGTCAACATCCATGCTAAAGACTTTACAGTGCATCTGCTCTCAGGTCACCTATATACCTGTTAGTGATACCTCACCCATCTGTATGAGTAAAGTCATTCATTCCCCAGGGTTAACTTTAATATGATCCAACATTGGTTTGATACTAGAGCCTTAGAAAGGGAATAAACATTGCTTAATGAACCCAGGAAGAGAATTTTCTTAATGTTATTATGTCTAATGATCTTAAGAAAAGAAAATGAAGATGAAAAATATATATTTTTTTATTAAAAGAGTTTTTTGTATAAGAAAGCCTATACAAGTGATTAAAGATCTGAGTTTATATGTTATAATATAGGAAACATTAGATAAATAATGTATAAATAGTGTTAAAGTTTCTAAAGTAATAGTTCAGTCAAATACTTTAAGGAACCAAGTATATGTCTAGTCAAGGTTTATTCAAGAATGTTTGGCTTTTGCCCAAGCTTTAGCTACATAGAATACAGTAATTAATAGTTCAGTATTGGTGGAACTAACCTTCTTGGGTGTCTAACCACCATATTAAAAGGCCTCTAATCTGGTCAGAGGGACTTAAAGGGACAATTTTTTTGTCTCTTGCCCTCCAAGGTCAACTAAGTTCCAGGGGACTGTGGCGCACCTCTCGAAATGTCCTATAACTGTGATGTGTCGCCTGTCTTCCTGTTCAGGGAGGTCGTGGAGACCCCACTAGAAGGACTTAAACCAGTGTCCAGTCTGCAAAGAGGAGAGTCACCCCAGGAAACTGTTTCCTTGATGCTTCTGAGTGAAGCTATGGTCTAGCAAGACCTTCTGACTTATCTTCACATAGATGGAACTGGTAAAACAAGCCCATGTGATCCCCCTGAGGAACAGATACTCAACTGACCTTAAGAGTAAAATTAAGTTGGTTTATTTGAGCCAAATTATATGATCTTAGACACCCAAAAGGAAAGTATAACCCAAAAATTAAAGTGATTAGTATACTTCTTTAAGACTATAAGGAATTACACTTCCCAGACATTAGTTTAAGTTTATATAAGATGTTATTTACACAGTTTCTCACTAATGATTTTGTTCTTAATAAGAAAATGCCACTCAGATGTAAGACTTCAATTCTTGGCCTACCTCAACACTACAGTGCATATCTGTGGCCAAGAAAGGCAAGCCCACCATTGTTCTAACCCCCAAATTAAATGATTTCTATTCTCTCCCTGTCTAGAAGCTATTTGGGAGGGAACTCACCCTGATTCTAGCCACTCCAGCTATCAAGGTGCCTGAAAACACATCCTGACTTCAAGACTCTCAGGTTCAGCCTTGGCAGTCAAAAAGAAAAACAAAGAGGAACCCAAAAGATGGAAGCCTCTGAAAGTCCTTAAGCAAGAAATTCTAATGGGCTTTGAACTGGACATTTGAGCTATTCCCTATTCTATTTTACTTCTTATTCCAGGCACCAGTCAAGGACTTTGTTTTCTCCCTACAACTGACAGTTATGCAATTCAGGGATCTTTCAGATAGACTCACTGAAGGTGTACCCCTATTGCCACAACCTACGTCCCTATTCAGCCTGAAGCAGCCAAGAGCGGTCAGCGTCTCAATTCCCTATTGGCAATTAGGGTGACCTCTTCAGAGGGTGGTGTGATGAGAATAGGAGGTAGATTTTGGCTAGGCAGTCTAGAGTAAAAAAACCCCAAAGACCAAAAACTGTCCTTGTATCCTTCAGCAGCCTACTCTATATCAAAGGCCAAATATGTCCAAAGTATTTGGGAGCTTTTATCTAATTCCTAAAAGATTTTAGGGTTACCTCTTCAAAAGGGGAATGTTAGAGAACAAATATCTAACTGAGAGACTATAGATTCTCTCACTTATACCTTTCATAAACTCAAGAATGAACTTAAAACCCATTATCCCCCCTGGTTTGTCAATCCCCTCATGGCCTGGCTCCTCCTTTTACTGGGCCCTTATATACCTCCCCATTATAAAAAAAACAAAGGGGGAGATGTGGGGGTCTGAGTATTGACCAAGGCAAGCAACCCCAGATACCCTGAAGGGACGGCAGATGTCTGGCCTGCTCTGCCTGATGTGATAACCTGGCCCCAGGAGCTCCTCCTCCCCATGCACTCTGAGCCACCTGTGGACCTGTTTGATCGTCCTCCATTCTCTGGCATGGCTGGAGCACAATAGCCATGCTGAAGATGGAGACACGCCCACAGTGAAAGTTCTGGTATTTAAAATTACAGCTTTCTCAGATTTCAAGATCATAGCAGTATATTTTGCTATTATAATAGTGTTTCTTTTTAAATTTTTTAAATTACATTTCATTGTGTGTGCATACATGCATACCTGTGTGCATACAGAAGTCAAAGGACAATTGGAAGAGGTAGGTGTTCTCCTTCCACCATATGGGTCCTGGGTATCAAACTCATGCCATTCAGTTTGGTGCCAAGCACCTTTACCACTGAGCCACCTTGCTGGCCCTATAATAGTTTTTCTATGCTATTCTAAAATTCTCTAACCTTCTGTTCCTGATAAAATGGAAGATGAACTAGGAGTGAATGAATGTATATGCTCTTATTCAGCTTCAGACTGCACTCTGTAGGATCAGAATGAATTTGGGAATCACTGAAATAACCCCTCTCCCACAAACTTCATGTCACCTAGAACTTCAAAGCATGACCTTATTTGGAAATAGGGTCTTTAAATGCAATGAAGGCAGACATCAAGATGAAACCATACTGGAGGCTGACCGTAGAAGAAACTGAAAATGACTCTCAAAGATCTTGAGACTGCCACAAGAAGATGGAGGCAGAGGCTGACGCACTGCCACAAACCAGCAGCAGAAGAGCCAGGAACAAAAAAAGACAAGGAATAGTTTTCCTCAGCTGCCTTTCCTCAGGGCAGCAAGATGGCTCAGCAGGCAAGGACTCCTGCCACTAACTGACAACCTGAGTCCCAGCCCCAGAGCCCACATGGTAGAAGGAGAAAACCAGTTTCCACAAGTTGTCCTCTGACTTCCTCATGCACGCTGTGGCATATGCACACATACGCACACACACGTGGACACACACACGTACACATACAGACATACATGTAATAAAAATATTTAAAGTTTGTAAAGGAGACATGCCCATGCTAAAATCTTAATTTCATACTTCTGGCCTCCTGAACTGTGAAAGAATGCATTTCTGTAGCCAGTGAGTTTGTGGCTTAAAACACCATTCTTTCAGTCAGTGGGTCTGACTGAGTCCCTTTTATACAACAAACACAATCTCGTAATGTGGAGTTGCAAAGCTTAATTCATATCCAAGTTTCTCCTGAGGGCAGTTACAGTCAGGAAATTGGAAACTAGACTGTGAAACCAAATTGGAAGCTTAGAAGTGAGAAGTTATGATACATGTCCTGCCCTCTTTTAATAGGGGACAAACAGGCAAATGAGAGGGAAGACAGAGACAAAATGTTGTTCCTTACTCAGAAACAGACAGCTGTTAGGGCAAAGGTGGTGGACCTGTAGCTGACCACACCTCATACCAAGATGCCGACCTGTCAGCACACTGTCACCTCAGGTAGCTCCAAAGTCCCTTAGCTCCACCAGAAAGTGAGGGTAAGAGTCCCTACCTGCATTGTTCTTGGGGCTGCATTCTGAATTGCCACAAACTTTATGGCTTAAAATGCCTACTTTATTCTCTCACAGTTTTAGAGGCCGACAAGTCCAGAGTTTAGGTGTCCACAAGGAAGTGTCCCCTCCAAAGACTCTAAAGGAAAGTACTTCCTTGCCTCCTCCCACTGCTGATGGTTCCTGTTGTCCTGACTGTTGTCTTGTGACACAGTCTCAGCCTCTATTTCCCTGTAGCACCCTCAAGAGCTCTGTGTTCCATGGGTGTCATTTTCTGACTCTGAATTTAGACTGCTCCAATAGGGTCTCATCTCGATGTTTACCTTAATTAAATCTACAAAGACCCTGCACTAGTTGCTTTTCTGTTGCTGTGATAAAACATTGACCAAAGCAACTTATAGAAGGAAGAGTTTGAGCATACAGTTCCAGAGGGTGAGAGTCTGTAACAGCAGGGAAGGCACAGCGGCAGGAAGGAAAGTGGAGCGATCACATCTTCAAGCCAGCACAGGAGACAGCAACTGGAGATCTGGCAGGTCCTAAGAACTTTCAAAATCCATCCCAAGTGACATGCTTCCTCCAGCATGGCCACACCTTCTAAGACCTCCCAAAACAGCACTACCAACTGGGGACAAAATGTCCAAATATTTAGAGCCTATAGAAGACACTCTCATTCAAACCACCACAGACCCCCATATCCAAATAAGGTCGCATTCTAAAGTTGTATATAGACAGGAACCCTGCTAGCTTCTATGGCCCCCTCAGGCAGTGGGAGACCAGTGTCCACTGTGCTTTCCAGCCTTTTTCTTGAAGGTGCTTTTGGTGGCCATTTGCTACCATGGCCTCAGGAATTTAGGGAGACACTATTCAAACCTCTCCACTACCTCACAGGATTATTAAGAAGCATGAATGAGAAACACAAAGTATTTAGCACATGGGGCTGGAGAGTGGCTCAGTGGTTAAGAGAACTGGCTGCTCTTGCAGAGGACTCGGGTTTGATTCCCAGCACCTACACGGTGGCTAAGAAGCATCTGTAACTCCAGTTCCAGGGGAATCCAGCTCTCTCTTCTGACTTCATGGGCACTGCATGACACTGGTGCACTTACATACATGCAGACAATACACTCATACATGAAAAAATAAAATATTTTTTAAAAAGCATTTAGCTTTTAAAACACATAATAAACACATCATGAATGTTAGCTGGGTGCTTTATATGTATGGATATGCATGCATGCATGTACAACAGTTGGGTTCATTAGATTTGTCAAAGGTCCATTTCATTATTCCACCTTAAGCTCTTTCCCAGAGAATTTTGGGTGTTTGGGAAATATATACAGAGATACATGTGTGTGAACATACGCACACATGTATTAGGTGTTTGTATTCGCATTCTCTGTAGGCTGTCTTGCCGTTGTATTGGGAAGTTTTGTTTTCCAGGAAAACAAAGGAACATTTCTTCATTGTTTCTCAGGGTATTTTGTCATCTTAAAATGTGAGTTTTTATTGTATTTGAAAATTATCTTTCCCTGGCACTGCTTTATGATATCACAGTGATTTTCTTTCATAAATGACACAGCTCTTCCCCGAAAAGATGTTACTGCAAGCTCCACTTAGAAGGTGTGGGCTTCCAAATGTGTCTTCTCATTCCTTCCTGTTCGTTCTGTGTTCGTATCCCCACCCAGATGCCACTGGCTCTTCACACCTAGTCTGCCGCTTCCTCCCATAGGAAATTCTTTGCCCCGCCCTCACCTCATCCCCAGCTCAAGTGCAATAAAGGGGTTGGTCCATACGCAGAGGGTACCGGGAATTCAGCAAGGCCCTGGATTCTACATTCAGCATTTGGCAGGGTCCTCTGATTGAAGTCCAAGTGAGCACTGTGCTCCAGACTAAGCTCCATGTGGGTCTAGCTGGATGGAGATGGGCTCTGGGTTGGATCGTATTCCAAGTACCTACATTGACCCTAGAAACCAGGCTCCATTAAGTTTAACTAGACTCTGAGCAGATAACACCATATCACGCTGGACTTTCATTTCCTCCCCAGCAGTGCCCCAAGCCTTAAGTAAAAGACAAGTCAACAGACACACAAAACGAAACACTAAACCATTTATTGCAAAGTCATTGGCAGCCTGGGAAGCAAGGAAGCCGTTGGGCTCCAGAAGGCCCTTCTGTAACAGGAATGAAGGAACAGTAAAAAGAAAAAGATGGGAAGGGCTAGGGCTAGGGCTCTGGTAAAGTGCTCAGCTAGCATTCATGAGTGCTTGGGTTCTAACCCCAACATAGAAAAAAGAAAGAAAAATAGAGGGTTGGGGAAACGTGCTGATGTGCAAATAACTACTTTCTCCATCTGCTCTTCTCTCAAGAGAAGCTCTTTTTCTACATGATCTCCACCTCTTTAGGCATTGCTGGCCACCCATTGGCCAGGCCCAGGCCTCAGGGGACACAAAGGAATTCCAGATACGGGGAACGTTCTCAGGACAGCAACAGCCTGTCTGTCTGAGAAGCCAGGCCCAGGTCAGTTGCAGCCATAGTGGCTCTTCTGGGCTCAGCCCTGCAGTAAATGCTGAAATTGTCCTGTCCTTGGCCAAGGACAGGACGCTGAGGGCACCTGAGCGTGGGGGACTCCACCAGCACTGATCACCTTGCCTTCAGGATTAGACGGGTTTTCCCATCTCCAATGAAGAGCCTAGAAAAAAAGAAAAAATGCCCTGTGAGGTCTCCATTACCCTGGAAGAAAGACTCAGCTTTCCATGACAGGCCTCTTGGCCCAGAGTTCTCTGGACAGGTGGCCTTCTGTGCCCTTCTGGCCCCAATAGCCACCTCGAGCAGTGGGAGACAATTTCCTCTCTGATTCCCAGCCCTTTCCCTGAAGGCAGCCACTTGGAAATCATCAACAGAGTACTGAGCCATGCTTTACGCTGAGCCGCAGGCACACCCAGAGGCCCCTGGACTGCAGTAGATAATGGTGCAAGCAGTCCAGATGTGTCCTCCCCAGGGTCCGCCCTCCCCTACGGAGACTCCTGTACTGCACCGCCTGGAGCAGAAGGAACATGATGAGTAGAGCGCCCCAGGAGAAAGGATCAATGACTTTCCTTTCTGATTACATCAACCTTGTCCATCACACCATTCTGGGGAGCACTGTCCATGCTGCGTCATATGTCTCCTGACATGCATGGCCCTGGAGGCACCATTTATGTGCTCACTCTATGTGAATGGGCTTCTGCGTTGGAACCACAGCCCTGTAGGGACTGCCCCTCCCCTGTTCTCAGTCCTCTAGTGACTTCCACTCCAGGACTCAGCTTGTGTTCTAGACATAACCAGAGTTCAACTCACAGTCCATTCAACTCAACTCTTGGCTACAATGATGAATTCAAAGATGGACTTGTGACCCAGGCTGGGCCATCCCAACCCCATGAACAGACACAGCACTTTTGTCAGAGCTAGTACTCTAGTTTCTCTGAGGTTGTTAGGCTGTGAGCATATGAGTGCAGAAAGGTCTCTTTTAGAAAGTCAATCTAAGCATGAAACCCAATCAGAGGAAAGTAAATATGAGATACCCAGGGCCCAGGAATGTGTTTGAGCATGTGTCACCTATGAACTTTCCAATCAAAAGAGCTGATGAATCTCCCTTATAAGGTGGATTTCTGTCAAAGATGGTTTGCCTCTGAAGAGGTTCCCTCTATCTTCCAAACCCAAGTGAGAGCCCAACCCGCTAGCCCAAGGCTTTCTGGAAGCTGTTCCCAAGGGCCCTCCACCCTCCTACCTAATGAGCAGTCCTACAAGGAGGCCAGCCAGGAGGGGGCCCAGCCAGTAAATCCAGTGGAAGTCCCAGTAGCCAGCCATCACAGCAGGTCCAAAGGCTCGAGCAGGATTCATGCAGGCTCCAGAGACTGCACCCCTGAGGACACATAGACATAGTTCATCAGCATCCAGGGAAGGTTCCGAACCAGGTCTAGAGCCCACTTCACCCATATACTTGGTCTAAAATCCCATACCAAGGACTCCTGGGATCCCAGAAAATGTAAGGAAACCGTAGCACTAGGCAAACAAAGGATGGTTCCTACATGAACATCCAGTCAGCAATTCCCTACACACTCTTCTAGAGCAGTAGTCAAAAAAACCCTGCTCAGTCATGACAAGAAATAAAAACAGCATCAGGTTGCTCTCCAAAGCCTGTAAAGCAAAGTCCAAGCAGCATCATCCACTCTGGAGTCCAGCTGACCTACATTCAAAGCCCAGCCCCGGCAGTTCTAACTCTGTGACCTTTAACCTCTCTGTGTTTCCACTGAGGTGAAAGTACCCATTCCATAGGTTGTTGTCGGGAGCAAGTGACAAAATATCCACTGAGCCTACCTCTTAGTGAATGTACAACAAGCAGTCGTTATAATCCTGCTGACCCACTGAAGCCCTTGTGCCACAAACGTGGGGCCCAGACTCCTCTATCAGGGATCTGTTCCCAGTTTCATCTCTCTAGCTCTGGTTTCTGGCTCCATACCCCATGCCTTCAGGCTGGGGTCTTCAGGCTTCAGTGGATCCTGTGTCTAGAAGCTGGTCCAAAGGGCTGATTCAGCAAATTTTAAGTAAAGTAGGTGCCACTAGGGGGCAACAAAGCACCATCATTGATCTTCAGCAGCCCCAAACCACCCTAAATACCACCTAGGTGACAGATGCCTGAGCCCAGACAAAGACCAGAGTTGGTTCTGCGTTCAAAAGAACAGAAATGACTCCTGACACTCTTCAGAAAATATGGATGCATGCCTTAGATTAGTCACTTATTCCCACTCTCAATGACCTTCAGTTGGTCTTAATGAGTTTCCATTTGTCCATCTGTATAAGAGGCTCACAATGAATGAGACAATGAATGAGAGGTGCCCTTTGTAAGCCTGAGGCAACAGTCTGCAGAGATGTTTTCTTTCTACTACGAAAATTGGAAATTTGCATAAAAATCTAGATTTCTGACTTAACATGAAGTCGAAAGGACACCCCAGACCCACTTCCTCACGCTGCCAAAATCACCTAGCACAACTAATACCACAGTCCCCCTGCCTGCTGCCTGCCCAGAGCCAGTCTGCTTTTCCCCTCTGCCACACCTTCCTGGCCCCTGGTGGCAACCAGGACCGTGACCCTCAGGGCCTGACATGTCATCGGATCCAGGCATTCATCCCGCTACTGAGGGACACTCACCCTGCCAGGATATCCACAGTGACAGAGAAGCCAATGGAGAATGGGGCCAGAGGGCCCTGCGTCTTCTCATTGATGGCGCCCATGCACACAGTCAGTGTCAGCAGTGTCGTCAGAATGATCTCTGCCCCCAGGGCCCCCGCCACCTGCCCCTGCTCCTGGACTGTTGCAAAAGCTGCCCCAGAGGCGTTCCAGAACCTCTCCTCCGGACTCACTGCCTGTAGGGAGAAATCACTCAGCCTCATGGCAGAGCTGCATGAAAAGGACTAAGGCCGGGACTCCCAGACCTTTCTGAGCCTTGCTTTGCTTATCTGAGAAGTGGAGATAACCAGACATTGTGTCCTGTAGTTTATGTAACTAGAAGACTCTCTTTGAGAAAACTTTATCAAAAGAAGATGAAATTGGCCTCAGATGGTCGAAGCATTGACAGAAGGAAGAAGGGAAGAAAGAGAAGGAGAAGGAGGAGAAAGGTGCATCGAGGAAGAGGGGACAGGACCGTGGAGTAATGTTAGCTAGAAAACTGTTGTGGCTCCCTCTGGGGATGAAGCTCTACATGGGGCATTTGCTTGGCTCTGGAGACCCTCGATTCTCACTCCAGTGCTCGTGGGTGAAGAGCTTGCAGCTAAGAGGAAGAACTAGCTTGTTTGATTGGGTGGAAAGCTTTCAAACGAACTGAGTACCAACTTGCACAGGAAGCACCTCAGAAAGCAGACTGAAGAGCAGAGCTGACCTGGCAACTTCTCAAAATGACCACATTTAGTCCAGGAACCTCAGTCAGTGCTTTGTGAGAAAGTAGTGGGAAAACCGTCAAAACCATCCAAGTCCAAGAGGCAGTACTCCAGGGCCCGGGCAGGATGGCCACAACCTCAGTGCAAACCCAGCTGGACACTTATTAAGACAAGAAAGACAGGGAGGGAGGGAGGGAGGGAAGGAAGGAAGGAAGGAGGAAGGAGGGAAAAAGGGAGGGAGGGAGGGAAAGAAAAGAAAGTGCATGGAACGAAAAGGAAAGGACAGGAAGGAAGAGGAGGAGCGGGGAGAACAGGAAAATGGTCTTCCAAATCCACTCCTAACCCGGAAATGGACTCAGGAAGAGAAATGTCCAGCCCTGGTTTAGTTTCTTGGCCTATCCAAGGAAGCCTGTGCATAGAATAGGGTAGGCTTGGAAGAAGCCAAAGGCCCTTTGAGTGTCTTCCACCTGAGCAGAAAAGAGCCACCAAGTCCCACTGACAAGACAAGCAATTCCCCACCCTCCACAATTCTAGGTGCCCCATCAGGGCCAAGCAGCAGCCCAGTTCCCGGGGGATCACGCACCTTGGCCAAGGCAGCCCCGATCAGACCCCCGCACACTTGGGAGATCCAGTAGGGCAAAAGCATCATCACGTTAAGGCCTCCGATCAGCGTGGCTGCCAGTGACACAGCAGGGTTAAAGTGTCCTCCGCTGCAATCAAGAGAAAAGGAAGCCATAAGGCCAAGGTCCAGGCCTGACCGAGGCCTGTTCCTTGACAGTGGGTGTCCTAGCCAGTCTCCCAGACTGGCTTTGCAGGGCGGGAGTCAGCCAGGCCCTGACACAAGTAGAAATGCACGAAATCGCGCCCATTTTCCCTGAGGTGCCATGTGGTAGACGGAGTGTCAGAGAGGAACCAGGGGAGGGAGAAGAGCCCTCAGCCCTTGACCTAAGAAGCCCCGGGGGACAGAAGTTCAGGGAGAGCACTCCTGAATGCCCCCAGCCTCCTCAGCTCACTCCAGCTCTCCAGAGATGTGTCCATGCATTAGACTAAGACACTGGCATCCTCCACCCACAGGGGGTTGCAAAGACAGGCGTCAGTGTGTGTTCAGCACGCAGCCCTGCCTGCATGGTGAGTGCTCAGTACACCCAGACACTGCTACCATCTACACCGAACCTCTGTGCAGACAGGCTCAGCAGCTCACCTGCTCACCACCCAGCTAGGAAGCCACCAAACCCACCTGGTAGAGGTTGTGTTCTTTTCATCCCACCCACGGCCTCCTTTGGATGTCTAGGGACATATTAAAGTGTCTGTGCTGACTTCCTGAGACTAATATTTCAACTTCCTCGCTCAGATCTATTTTTGAGAGATATTAAATACAAAACAACGCTGTCTAAGTTCACCATGTCAAATGCCACGAGTGGATAACCATCTTTACTGTTGACTCTTCTAGAAAACAACCCACCTCCCCACAGCCTGTGCTACTGAGCTCCCATCTGGATAAGAGGCAAGTTAGAGAAGGTTCACCCTTCCTTACCCCCCAGCCTTATCTGGCTGGACTCCCTGCAGCCTCCTGTGTACCACAGTGGAGAAACAAGCCTTGGGCCAGGTTTTCTGCACAGCATTTCCTTCCCTAGCCAACCTCCTTAGGGTGACAGTAACAGCAGTCAGCGCTGATAGAGCACTTGATGTGCAGTGCTCTTCTCACCTCAAGGCCCTCAGCTTTGGACAGAGTCAAACAGCTTGAACTTGACTCCCGTCACCACCACCTTGGATGGGTGATGTGGACTTTCTTTTTTGCAGACGTAGAGCAGGGGGAAATAACAGAATCTATTCTATAGGTTTGTCACAAGAAAACAAAGATCTCTAAAGAGTGCTCAGCGTAGATCCCAGGACATAGTTAGAAACACATAAAAGTTGACTTGAAAAAGTAATTTTTAAATACATTATTTAAAATATATAGGCCACAAAACTTATAGAGCTAGATGAGCCCACCCCAATTCTTATCCACACGTCTCCTCAAGACCCCAAGTGGATAAGCGTCTGCCAACTGCTTCGCTTCCCACCCCAGTGCCCCAAATTGGCACCAGACTGACTGCTGGCAGCTGGTCTCACCTGATGTTCCCCAAAGTAGCAATGATGAGCCCCAAGGCCAGCCCGTGAGCCAGGGCCGGCTGCAGCCGCCCAGTGTCTGGACTGTTCTCAATGACAGACAGACACCCGATGAAGATGAAGAGGGCAGAGCCCAGCAGCTCTACCACGCAGGGCTGTGCATACCGCTCGAACCAGGACACACGGCACCTTCCGCCCAGGCTGGGCTCCTTCGCCTTGCCACCGCCCAGCTCCATGTCACACATCGGTGCCTGCCGTAGGGAAGAGGAGAGGAGACATGGGTGGCAACGGTCCCCAGAAAGAAGCTCCCATCCCCAGCCTTAAACACGCGCTTAGCTCCCCCTCGCCCTGCCAAGCGGCAGTGGGAGATGCAGCAGCCAGCTCACCTCCCCAGCCATCAGTGTGAAGAAGGACAAGCCGGAGCTGCTGCAAGCTTCACCTCCTCGCTGGCCCGCACACCCGTATCTGGAGGACAGGGACCGGTCCGCTACAGACACTGCCCTTTTAAAGGACTGGAGTTGCTCACCAAAGGTGTTGAAAAAGCAATAAAGCCAGGGTGGGAGGTGGCCCAGAAGAATAAACTTGTAATCTTAACAGGGCAAGGGGTGGGGACTAGGATTGCTGGGCTTTGTGCCAGCAACAGGAAAGCTTCAGCCTGCTTACATAATTGCAGAGACACTCCAGGCCCTGTTCCTTAGAAAGGAAAGACCCAGTGCCCCAGCGCCCCAGCTCTCTATGGTCCAAAGGTGGCGAGCATGTGTACACAGGCAAGAGGACGGCCCTATTGTTAAGTCCCAGCAAGCTCACCTTCCATTATTTTACCACAGTTCCCAGGGGCAGCTCCTCCTTTCTAGTTAAGGCCTTTCCCCACACTACCCTGATCACCTGACCCATGACCAAGTGTGTAGACAACGATTTCCCAGTGATCTAGGCATCAGAGACAACATGGCATTGCTGTGTGTGGTAAAGCCCATGGACTTTGGAAACAAGGTTCTGGGATGGGACCCACCGCTTCATGCATGCAAGGCAGGCACTCTACCAGTAAGCCACATCTACTGCCCAGGTGCCTAGATTGAAGTCCCAGCTCAGCCATGAACTAGCCATGTAACTTTGAGAACAACTGAGCTCTCTCATCCTTCACTGTCTCAGTGAATGACAGTGAACAGATGTCACTACGGTGTCCTTAAGAGGGTTAGATGAGTTAATATAGTGTTCTTAAGAGATTTAACTGAGTTAATATCTGGTGTGCTTAAGAGGTGTAAAAGAGTTAATATAAAAGTCTCAAGATAGTGCTGGGTACATTACAGAATACCAGTGTCCATTAATTTAGGATATACCCATATAAAATAATGCACAAATATTAATATCCATCCATTTATAATACATAGTTAGGTGTTACTAACATTTATTAAACACTTATGTGCCAGGCAGTAGCTAAGGGCAATGTATGTATTGTCCCATTTTAGCCTGGCAAATACATCATGTGGTTCATACTATAGCATTTTGCAGGTGGTTTCTAGGAGTTTGATGTCAAGACCACATAGTTTATATGATTGTAACCCTAGTGGGCTATCAAGAGGACATTGTGATTATGCTTATATAAGGTACCTAGTTCAATGTCATCTTCGGCTATATGACAAGTTTGAGGTCAGCCTGGTGTACATGAGACCTTGTCTCAAAAAAAGCATGGGTGAGGTGGGGCTGGAGGTAAGGTGCTGGAGGGTGAACAGCAAGACGACTTATTGGATAAAAGCACTTTGCCTCCAAGTCTGGTGACTGAATTCAACCCCCAGGACCCACATGGTGGAAAGAGAGAACCAACTCCTATATGTTGTCCTCTGATCTCCGTACACATGCCAAGTTGCATGTACAAACACACAGAGAAAGAGAGAATTAATTAATGTTTTTTAAATGGTGATTTTCAGAACCTGGGGTGGGGCTGAATTAGTATCTAATGGGACCTAAGTTTCTGTTGGGAGGGAGGTAACGTTCTAGAGGTGGATGAAAGACATGGACGTAAAAGAATTGAGTATACTTAATGCCACCAAATTTTCCATTTAAATTGGTTAAAGTGGTAAATTTTATGTCATGCACATTTTACTACTATTGGAAGAAACAACTCCTGTAAGCTTAGCTATACTCTATTACCTTTCTAAGACATGTGGGTGAGTGGGTAGATTGACAGGAGGATAGCTAGGAAGAGGGAGGAAGAGATAGATAGAGGGAAGGGAATAGGTGCGGGAAGAAGATGGAATGTGTTTCCTTACTTGCTTGTTCAGGCTTTTTAATAGTTGCCGTGAGCCCATCACTCTTCTACCACTGGCTGAAGATGAAGCAGTCAACGGCAAAGATCCGGAATCTGCTGTCTCTGAGCATGATCTGAGTGTCTTTCTGTTCAGAGATGGACAACTAGCATCTCAGACACAGGAGTTTAGCAATCATTTCTTCCACTCGCCAACAACTTAGCACATGTTCATCCCCCAGAAGACATGGGAGCTCCTCACAGTCCTCTGAGATAAGTCCTGTTATTCATTGTCCCTACTTGCAGATGATAAAGTGAGGCACAAAGAAATGAAAGACCTTGCAGGCAGTGGTGTAGATTAAAAGTATCAGGTCCAAGACAGAAGTGAATACCTCTAGACAAAGGCTGGACAGTGTGCTGATGGCCTTGTCAGCAAGGGCCCAGGAACACAGCCCTCCCCGGGGCATCTGTGCTTACCCAAAGGCTTAGCCCCTGCTTTTATCTTCAGTCTTGTTTCCTGCCTCCTCCTACCCCACAGCACACTGTTCAAAGTGTTTCTTCTGCCTTCTTTCTGTGTCCCTGTGACCAGCAAAATAAGAGCTGTTCTCCATCCTGCTCTCTTTGCCCCAGCTCTCCCAGTGGCATTCCCAGACAGTCCTCTCCTGTTTGTTCCCAGGCCTGCATTACTTCTTCCTTAAAAAAAAAAAAATCAAACCAGGGGTGGGGAGATGGCTCAGTGGGTAAAGCACTTGTTGTGTAGCATGAAGACCTGATTTTGCATAGACTCTATGAAAGGAAGTCTGTAATCCCAGAGTTCCTACAGTGAGATGGGAGGTGGAGACGGGAGAAGCCCGAAGCTCTTGGGCCTGCTGGTCCAGGGTGCAGCACCAAGCAAAAGACCCTGGCTCAAAAGAAACAAGACAGAAGCAGGGGACCAACCTCCAAGGCTGCCCTCTGCCCGCCACACATGTGCTGTGACACCCGGGCACCTACTCACACACATGAACACAAACACACGCAGTCAGTCAATCCAGCATTCATTATACACCTGCCATTAGACTCCTCAATCAGTATTTGCAATAATTTCACTCAATCGGTATTTACAATAACCTGTTATTTTCCCTGGTTCACAGGCAGACACTCCTAACTGCTAGCACTGCAATGACTTCTCATCTAGTCCCTTTGCCTGCCCACTTTCCAACCATTCCTTGCATGCTGGGAGCCAGTATGGCACAGGTTTACTGCTCCAGTCCAGGCTTAGGGATTGGCATACTCTATCCTTCACCTGCTACCAGTGTGGCCAGTTTCCTCTTCTGTATATAAATGGGTTCACTCCCACAGGCTTGTTGTATGAATGAACTAAGACAGGGCCCAATTCTAAGCAAGAACCCAATAAATAGTAGCCATTGCAGTGGCTTGTGTGAGAGTAGGTAAACTGCTGTAACAAATATGTTATCAGTATTTCACAATAAAGATCAATTCATCGCTCACAGAATAGTCCACAGAACCTTCTCCAAGGATGACTTGGGGAACCGGGATATTTCCATCTTGGAGCGCCGTGTCTCAGCCCTGTGATGTCCTCCAGTAAATGTGGGAAGGGAATGCGGAGGCCCCGCAGGAAGCTGCTGTGGGCCTGACCTAGAAAAATGTCGAGTGTCCCTTCTACCGACACTTTGTGGGCTAGAACTTGGTTACACTGTTTCACCGCAGAAGAGTCTAAGAAACATAGTCCAACTATGGGCACGGGAGGAAAGAAGCACCAGACGACGCGCACCAGACAGTCTCCACCGCGGTGTGGCTGCTCCCAGGACTAGAAGCCTAAGCGAGTGTATTCGTTACTTTTTTCATTGCCATGACCAAATATCCAGCAAAGAAGCAACGTAAGGGAGGAAGGGTTTATTTCGGCTCACTGGTTAAAACGGATGTGGCCCATCGAGGCGGAAGGCACAGATGCCGGAATGTTGATGGCTGGTCCCTGTGCATCAGCAATCATGAAGCAGAGAGAACACAGGAAACGGGGTCAGACTGTCAAACCTTATGGCCCACCTGCAGCGCCCCACATCCTCCTGCAAGGCTCCACCACCTAAGGCTCTACAACTTCCAGAGCAGCACCATTACCTGGGAAGCAAGTGTTTGAGCACATGAGCCTATCAGAGGAATTTCACATTCACACTGCAACCCTCAGCCAGCCACACAAGCCTTAAGTCCTGTTGCCTGAATCACCTCTTGCCACAAGGTCCTTAGAATTGAGCAGAGCCACACATGCCCTCCCCTGCCTATCCCTGCCATTCTACTGGGACTCCTCTTTGACCCATTTCAAATTCCAGATATCTTCCCTGACTCCCGGGCCAACTAGATGTTAGCCCTCTAGACATGACCATCCCCCACTGGCCCCAAGCGTGGACTCCACAGCTCCAAAACCAGCAGCTCCAGAGAAAACCTGAACGTCCCCCAAGCTTAACAGCACATTTCCACTCTGAAAACTTTCACACAGTCTGATGTCCTCATGCATAATGCCCTGGCCTCTCAAACTGCTAAAACCCAGGAGCCTAGAGTGGTAGTGCTTCCCCCAGGACGCAGACTGGCAGACTTTCCAGCTTTCCAATCCCTCATTGGTCATAATCAAGGCCTCTAATCTTTAGCTCCGTTTGGATGTCTCTGCCTCTCACCACCAAGTCCAGGCAGGTTGGATTTTACCATAGCACACTGTCCTCTCCTTTTCTTCACTGGCAGCTATTCTGTTCGTGCAAGAACGTAGTGCTGCTGCGTGGCAGCCATCTTGAGGGTGTAAGCTGCAGCTTGTAAGAGACTAATCTGTGATACCATCACTGAGCTAACAGACTAAGTCCCAGACTATCAACTCTAGGCTTATTAAATTAACTTGCAGCTGCCAACCTGTGTGCCAGGGCACCTCAGGGAGCTCTAGCAAATTCACAGAGAAGCTATGAATATTTTAAAGTTTCAAAGAAAACACAAACAGTGATGTTCAATGTTTATCAGATGCCATCAGAACAACTAGTTCAAGACACTTTACCATTTCAGTGTCTGATGGTCCTCTGTTCCTTTTGAATGACATTGGTTTTACAACAGTCACCTTGATAAAATCCAAATTTCCCATAAAAAGCAATGTAGAAGAAAAGAGGATGGTAATACCAAATTTGATTCCACAGTCTGAGGAACCAGCCGAGCTGGTGAAGCCTTTAATCTCAGCACCCAAGGGACAGAGGCAGGAAGACCTATGTGAGTTCAAGGCCAGCCTGGACTACCTAGTGATTCCAGGCCAGCTGTGTTACACAGAAGGACTTTGTCCCACTTTGTCTCCAAAAAGAAATCACATTTTTAAAAAGGTCTAAGAAACTGTGCAGTGCTCCAAAGGCACATATACACACCCTATAGCAAGCAATTGGAGCACTTAAGAAGGAATGCTATTGATTGGGGAGATGGCTCAGTGAATAAACAATTTGTCACCCAAGTGTGAGGACTGGAGTTCAGATGGTGGCCTGCTTATAATCTCAGAGCTTGGGAGGCAGAGACAAGAGACCCCCCAGAGCAAGCTTACTAGCTACTCTAGCCCTACAGGTGAGCTCTGAGTTCAGCAAGAAATCTACCCCACCTTAGTGAATAAAGTGGAGATGTACACAGGTGAGCACACATACATGCATGCCACACACACACACACACACACACACACACACATACATGCAAAAAATTATTTTAGAACTCAAATTAATTACTTTCTTAATTTCACTGAATAGCTTCAGCTGTCATCTTGACATACCTGGAAAGAAGGAACCTCAGCTGAGGCATTTGCTTCCATCCAAATGGCCTGTGGAAACAGAAGTGTGTATTTTCCCAATCATATGATTCTCAATATAATTATATTTTATACATATTAATTTTTCAATGTATGTGTAGTTTGAAAATATACATGCACTTTTTCCAAATGGCTAGTAAGTTCTCAGCACATAAATACTTCCTCAGATTTTTGAACTATTTAACGAACAGAGCTATTACTTAATCCTCTGGCCTATGCACAGAGTGAGTCATGAGTTTGGGAGCCTCTTTAATAAGCCGTGCATGCCTTCTATTTGAGGGACCTCTGGGAGAGAACATGTCCTCTTCGACTTACCATCCCCCACATTGGAGAGGTAATGCTTCCCACTTGATAACATGTTGAGGTCAGCCTCCATTTACCACGCAGACACGTGATAACTAGGGCTCATGTTGACATCTATGCTCTCTGAACAGCCAGAATGAACATCTCTAACTCCAAAACTCATACTGGATTTCTGTGGAAACAGTTCTGCAGTTGTTTTCCCTGCATGGTGACTCAGAGCTCAGGGTAACTCGACTGCTGAAAAGAATCTATTTTCACTATTCTGTCTGCTCAAATTGCAGGATTTGTTTGAACCTGAGCAACTTCCTTTTTCATAGAAGCTGCCAAGGCCTTCTTTGAAAGTTCAAAGTGTCCATCGATTATCTGCTGCGTTGGCTATTTCAGAATTCTTTCCAGTCAGGAAGCTGCTGAACAGAGAAAGCAGTTCACCAAGACTCACTGACGGGACCTTCTCATCCACATCTTTTGAGCAACAGCAAAATGGTAGTAAAAACAGCGCCCGTTTGCTGAGGGCCTACTCAGAGCTCACCCGCAACCTTACAGGAGTATAAGCAGAAAGCTTCCTTTTTCTCTCTCTTCAATCCTTTTCCCTGCTACGAAAGAGAGAATCCAGGGCTTACAGTGCAGCTCAGTGGCCAAGAGCCTGGTCAAGGCTTCAGATTCGATCTTCAACACATAAATAAAAAGAAAGAAAAGGAAAACCAAAATGTCAATAAAGGTAAAACCACAATATTTTCAGAGCTGGGAAGAAAAGCAAATAAAGCAATAGAAATAACCGTTTCATTGGTTAATTTTTAATTTTTTTCATTGGTAAAATTTTTTATATTTTATTTATTATTTTATTTTTATGTGTATGAGTGTTTTGTCTGCATGTGTGTATGTGCAAATGTGTTGTGTATTATCCTTAGAGGTCAGAAATGTATGTCAAATTCCCCTGGAACTGGATGGTTGTTAGCTGCCATGTGGGTGCTAGGACTCAAACTGGAATCCTCTGCCAGCTCAGTCAGTACTCTTAACTGCTGAGTCATCGCTCCAGCCCCTAGATGGTAGAATTTTTTAAAGCAATTATAGTCCAGTGCTGGTAAAATAAGGGAAATAGGCAGACATTGCTGATAGACCAGGAATGGCCACAAAACTTTGCAAAACAAAATTTTATACAACAATTATGCAATATTTATTAACCATGTAGATACACATATCAATAGGTCTTGAATGCTTTATATTTGGAAAGCTATAGAAATAAAACCTCCAGGGACTGGGCAATGACTCAACAGTTAAGCACTTCCGCTCAAGTATGAGGGCCACAGTTCAGATCCCCAGAACCCACATAAATGCTGGGTGGGCATGGCAGCCTGCCGGTGATCCCAGTATACAAAGGCAGACACGGGATTCCTGGAGTAATCTTGCTGGCTAGCTTAGTGCCACTGGCCAGCTCGGGGTTGAACTGAGAGACCCTGACCCAATAACTAAGATGAAGAGTGATCAAGGAAGACTCTGAATATCAATCCAGGGTCTCCACACACGTTTGAACACACGTACACAAGACACACAACATACATATGCATAAATACAAAAAAAAGGTAGGAAATCACATTGACTCACATGGACAGTGACATGATTACAGCTGTATTCTTATGCTCATAGAAAACCATAGGGAACACTTGGGTGGTGATAATTCTGAAAACAATGGGCGGAACAGGGAATGTCTACCCCAGAAACCCATCTACCATCCATCGGCATCTTCAACATCCCAGAGCTTCACATGCCCTTTGAGTCTGTGGACGGACAGTTTCTTCCTCCTCTGCTGTTCCCCAATTCCAGAAAAATCCCATTCATCCTTCAAGTCTCAGCTGAAACACAATAAGCTTTAACAGCTTTACTGAGGCCTATTTGATATATTGCACCTAAGATATGACAGTGTTTATGAGGAAAGCGTGATGGGAGATGTGAATCCTGTGTACTGGTCAGCGAGCAGATGAGTCTCGTGAAAAGCAGAACCCAGACACAAACACATCCTGCAGAGTGCAGTGTTCAAAACCGAGCAGGCTGATGGGCCTGGTAGCCTCGGGAGGTTACCGGTCAGGACACATGGAGACTGTGGCACCGTGTAGACGCTGCTACATGGGTGTGCTCACTGTGACGTAACTCACGAAGCTGTGGCAACAGTTTTTCTGTGTATGTTTTACTCCAATAAAAAGCTAAAAATAAACCCAATCTTTTTTGAGAACATACTGTGTTAGACATAAAGAGGGGAACTAAAGAGGAATTTATAGTCCCTGAGAATACGAAATCCAGTCCCAGAGCTGCTCAGGGGCAACATTTATCACCCTAAAAATTAAAAAAAAATAAATAAATAAGCACAGTGAGAAACTGCCTTTAAAAATCAGAACTCTTCAGCCAGGCATGGTGCCTCTTGTCTGTAATTCCAGCACTCAGGAGGCTGAAGCAGGAGAATCACCAGCCTGGGCTACATAGTGAGAACCTCTCTCTCAGAACAAAAGGTGGGGGAAGGGGTTCAGAAGCCTTTGTGCTGTCCTTTGACATTGCAATCACTGAAACTGTTATCAGTAGGAATACAGGTTGGTTAATAATCAGTAGGTCCTGCTCCAGGCCTTCACTGGCAGGTAGCTAGCGTTGTCCCATTGGCTCTTTATGCTGATTCTATGAGATGGGCAAACAGGGAACCAAGGTTCAAACATCTGCTGCTCACTAAAGGTCACACACACTATCAGGGCTGCTGATTCCAGATGCCTGTTTTCTTCAAAGAGTGTAACTCTGCAGCCCCTTAAACTCATGATCCTCCTGCCTCAGTCTTCTGAGTATCGGGATTACAGGCATGTACTACTATACCCACCTTTCAAATTTATTTCATTCTCTTCCTTCTCCAAAATTTCTAACTTCTGCAGAGAACAATCTAGCTGAATGAGGAAAACATGTTTTTCCTCAAAAGCAGAGAATAATATTTTATCCCAATAATAGGAAAATGCTTGTTGATGAGCTAAAGGATAATAGAAAAGTTGATAAATAGAACAAATTAAATGTTAAGCCTTAAGACTTTATATTTAAGGAAATAATGGAGTAAGAATGCCGGAATTTCATGAATAACCCAGAGAAAACCTCCCAGGTGGTCTAATTTGTGTTCTGCAGGCCTCACACTCCCCGGGACAGCTATGAATGTGACTCAACGTAACACTGAAAACTTGATTAGAACATTATGAGAATTTTCTTCTGAAATTTTTTTGTAACTCCGTTGTGTACTTCTGAGTGTGGATTTTGTAGATGGCAACCTAGGTTCACAACGTCAAAAGGCTGGACACGTAAGATTAATTTGGGGGTTTTGTTGTTGCTGTTGGATTTTTGTTTTATTTTGTTGGTACAAGGTCTTATGTAGCCCAGGCTAGCCTCAAACTCATTTTGTAGCAAAATTGAATTCCTGATCCTTCTGCCTCTACCTCACAAGTATGTGGATTACAGGCATATATTACCAAGCCCTGCACTCTCGCACTCTCTCTGTCTCTCTGTGTAGGCCCCAAAGTTGACATCAGATGTCTTCCTCCCTCTCTCTTCACTTTATCTATTGAGGCAAAGTCTCTGGGGTAAACCTAAAGATGGTCCTTTGACTAGTCTGGCCAGCCAGCTTGCTCCGGGGGTCCTTATGTCTTCCTCTCCAGTACTGAGATTACAGGTGGCTACCACACTGCCTGACTTTTTATATGGGTTCTGGGGATCCAGACTCTGGCAAGCATCTTACTCACTGAACTTACTCACTGCTTTATTTTTATTTTGTGTATATGTGTGTATTATGTGCATGTATACAAGTTCACTCATGTCCTTCGATGCCTGCAGAGGACAAGAGAGGGTGTCAGATCACCTGGAACTGGAATTATAGACAGTTGTTAGCCACTGTGTTGGTGGTGGGACTCGATCCTCCGGGTCTTCTGCAAGAACAGTAGTGCTTTTAACAGCTGAGCCATCTCCCCAGACCCATAGATTGAATTTTAAACTGAAAGGTAAAGAAAAGCTTCTTAAACTATTTGATGAGTTTAAAAACAGTTGCCGAATTAAAATCTGGGTGTGGTGGTAAAGGCCTTTAATCTCAACATTTGGGAGGTAGGTGGAGGAAGGACCAGGAGCCAGGAGTTCAAAACCAGCCTTGGCTAACTTGGGCTTTATGAGAACTTGTCTCTAAAAAAAAAATAAAATAAAAAAAAAGACACTCATTGCCAAGTCTGATGACCTGAGTTCAGTCTTGGAGAGAAGTGACTTCCATTAGCTGTTCTCTCAGCTCCACATGCACACCGTGGCACATGAACGTGCACACGCACCATACACACATTCACACCACATATACGCACGTACATACACACTTTTAAAAAGTGATTTTTTTAAAATGCTTTAAACTAACACAAAAAGAGCTAAATTGCAGAGCCTAACTCACCCACACTGAAGCTGGTTAGTGAAAAACATTTAAAACTAGCAGGGGACGCTGGATGGGGAGGTGTGCACACACCTGTCATCCCATCACTCTAGAGACTGAGGCAGGAGGATCATGAATTTGAAGTCGTCTGAGCTATATAGTGAGATCATGTTTCAGAAAGAAAGAGAGAGAGAGAAAGAAAGGGGGAGGAGAGAAGGAAGGAGGGAGGGAAAGAAGGAGGGAGGGAGGGAGGGAGAGAGAGCCGGGTAGAATAAATCAATTCTTTGTTTTTATTTCTATTTTTCTGATTTGACTGTTACAGAGAACTTAATTAAATGAAAATTTTAACTTCTTATCAAATGTGTCCAGTTGTACCATCCTCCAGTGGTTGTACATTTCAACAAAAATGACAACTATTTGTTTAGTTGTTTCTAAGCCAAACTGACACTGGGTAGGGTGGCACATGCCTGCAGAGGCAGGTGGATCTCTGTGAGACAGAGACCAACCTGGTCTACATAGCACTTTCGAGGCCAGCTGGGGCTTCAAGAAGACCCTGACTCAAAAACCAAACCAAACCAAACAAACAAAAACTCAAACTGTGTATCATATTAAGCTTTTTTTAATGATAATACCTTCCCTTCCTTACCCCAACTGCTCACTATGACCTCCTTACAATCTTGATTGAACTGTGTTAATGTGGGCATGGCTCACAGGTACCCACGGTCCTTGTGTGTGATGCAGCTGCCTCCTAATGTCCCTCCTTTCTTTCACCTCTCTGTGCCCTGTGCAGAACCCTAGGCCCAGAATCAAATCCATGGCTCATTTATTGTCTTAGCCCTTTGTTTTAAAGGCTATTGAGCAACAGGCTAATTTTAGAAATGTGGTTTTAGGCTATAAACTCCTTGTGATTCACTGAAAATTAACAAGGACCAGGAAGGCCCCTAGCAGGACATAGGTAAGGGTGTGAAGGGGTGTGGGTGTGTGGGCACGATCACTGCCAACATCTAGGACTAAAGAGTTCTTCACTGTGGGAGACTGTCCCGTGTACCATAGGATGCTTAGCTGTCTCTCTGGAGTCTATTGACAAGACGCCAACAGCATCCCCCCAGTTACGGAGCTAAAACATATGTCTCCTAAAAGACCGGGGATATAGCTCACTGGTAGGGCATTTGTCTAGTATGCAAGAAGACCTGGGTTCCCACCACTAAACACACACACACACACACACACACACACACACACACACACACGCACACACACACGCACACCCCACAATACTGCCTGTAGCAGAAGACTTTCCTGAGAATACAAAGAGAGCTGACCTTTAGAGAAGCTCGTCTTTCTGAAGTGTACACAC
Organism: Eospalax fontanierii; assembly: GCA_035773235.1. Taxonomy (NCBI): domain Eukaryota; kingdom Metazoa; phylum Chordata; class Mammalia; order Rodentia; family Spalacidae; genus Eospalax; species Eospalax fontanierii. The sequence continues at coordinate 49,349,646 of CM069546.1, read as the reverse complement.
CAATGATCGAATCTCCTGAGAGAATACCAAAGTTCCACACAGCATTCTGGGCATGACCTTGTGTTGTCGAGATGATGATCTTACTGTTTGTTCAGAAATTATTTCTTTCATGATAACAGGACCAGAAGATCTCAGTCATGCTACTGAGCATCCGTCAAGCTCTCATTGACCTCTTGGTTTGTAGAGTGGCACATGAGGTAAGTCTGAGATAAGCATATTATCAAGGGGCACGGGGCAAAAGTCTCCATCCTTCCCAGACCCCCCAAGACTGACTTTTCTATTTTATCATCGTATAATATAAAGTTCAGCATTTTAAATTCTTTGCCTAAGACAAGGTCTCACTCTGTAGCCTAGACTGGACTAGAACTCACTATGTGGCCCAGGCTGGACTAGAACTCACTATGTGACCCAGGCTGGACTAGAACTCACTATGTGGCCCAGGCTGGACTGGAACTCAGTATGTGGCCGAGGCTGGACTAGAACTCAGTATGTGGCCCAGGCTGGACTAGAACTCAGTATGTGGCCCAGGCTGGCCTGGAACTCACTATGTGGCCCAGGCTGGACTGGAACTCACTTTGTGGCCCAGGCTGGACTGGAACTCACTATGTGGCCGAGGCTGGACTAGAACTCACTATGTGGCCCAGGCTGGCCTGGAACTCACAGTGATCTTCCTGCCTTAGCTCTCCTCATGCCAGGGTTATAGATATGAGCCAGTGTCTGATGACGAGTCCTCCTTTCTCTCTTAGTGTGCATGTCTAATTTTTATAACTGTATTTGTGTGTGTGTGTGTGTGTGTGTGTGTGTGTGTGTGTGTGCCTATGCGTGTGCCACCGCAGGCATGTGGAGGTCAGATGACAATCTGTGGGAATTCGTTCTCTCCTTCCACAATGTGGATCCCAGAGATTGAACTCAGGTTGTCAGGCTTGGTAGAAGGTGCCTTAATGCATCTCACCAGTCCTTTGGTACGTATTTTTGAAACAGTGTCTCATTTAGCCCAAGCTAACCTTTAACTCTCTGTAGCTGAGGCTTGCCTTGGACTCCTGATCCTCCTGCCTCCACCTCTCAAGTGCTGGGCCCACCATGACCAGTGGACATCTTTAAGTGCACTGTCCAATGGCAGTAAGTACATTCATATTGTTGTGTGACCATCACCATCATGCATTTCCAAAATTTTTCTGTGCTATAAAGCTGAAGTTCCTTAAGCAAATTTAACGAGACCAATTAAACAATTCCCCATCCTCTCTTTCGAAGCCTTTGGAAACCACAATTCTACTTTTTGTCTGTATGAATCTGAGTACCTCGTATAAGTGGAATCATCCAGTATTTGTCCTTTTTTGTTTGACTAATTACACTCAACATGACGTCATCGTTAGGACTCATCCATGTAACAGGTGTCGAAATTTTACTCCTTTTGTTTTTACAACTGAATAATAACCCATTGCATTATACTTACCACATCTTACCCATTCAGCTGTCCATGGACTTTGGTTATTATGAACAACGCTGTTGCAAACACTGGTGTGATATTTAGTCAGTTAGTTAGTTAGCTAATTAGTTAGCTGATTAAATCAGTCAGTCAGTCAGTCAGCTTGGGCTTTTCAGACAGGACCCTCCTGCCTTGGTCTCCCTGGTGCTGGGATTGCAGGTGTGCGTCAGTGCGGCTCCTGATGGCTTTTTAAATCGTTTTTCTTCCCAGTGTCAGGGGTCGGGCTCCTTAGCCATCAGCTTTCTCATCCTCCCTCACATTCTCTCTCCTGCCCACCTGTCATGACTACCTGCTCGAGTAGTCTAATTCCTCCTTCCCTAAATAATGCTAGGGGAGACTTCCCTCCCTGCACCCTCAGTGCACGTAGGATGAGCACTGCTAACCGTACCTGCCAGTGTCCAGCTCTCTCTAACCATGTCTTCCCAGCCAGTCAAGGCAGGGCCCTGCCCAGCAGACGTTCCATTTGCCGGGCCGTACTCACTGGCTCGGGAATGTTGCTGAGATCCATGCAACCACACAACTCTGAGACTTTTTGAACAGAGTCTCCCTGTAAGCCTGCTTTCCTAGAACTCACTGTGTAGACCAGGCTGGACTAGAACTCACCGTGTAGACCAGGCTGGACTAGAACTCACTGTGTCGACCAGGCTGGCCTCAGACTCACAGAGATTCACCTGCCTCTGCCTCCCAAGTGCTGGGACTTTTTCTGGGACGTCTCCAAGCGAGAGGGACCCTTCTGCGGGTTGCTAGGGGAGGACGGAGACAGGAACTGCCAGAGGATCGTGTGCACTGTGAGCACTTTCCTCCCACGGCCACCATCTGCTTTTCAGAGTTCAGTACTTCTAGGAGACATTGAAGCAGATATACCAGGGCAGAGAGGCACGGCCCCAGTACACAGCAGGGCAAGGATGCATGTTCCTGATAGACACCAGGGCAGGGAGGCATTGGTCCTCCTGGACCACAGGCGTTGCTCATAGGTGGAGGGCAGGGCTACAGTTTAGTCATCCTTTGGCACACCTATCTATTCAGAAGAGAGATGAGTAACAGATAACTGCTCATGAGTTTACAGTCAACACCGTCAACATAAATAACCACACGTGTCAGAAGGTGAGGGCAAAAGCCACAGAGAAACTGCCTGGAGTTCACGGTGCCACAGATGACCTGATCCTGGGTCAGTACAGGCCATACATCCCTATTTGATACATCTCAGGAATGCTGACAGGCTGAGGAGTCCTGCATGTTCTCTAACGCCCTTTCAGAAGCATAAATGTCACAGTGGGAACTAAGGGACAGTAGTGATCCACATGCCTCCGTCCCCGCAGGACCTCGGCATTACAGGCCAAAAAGGAAAAGGTGGCATTACCAAGTAGGACCAGCAGATGCCCAATGGAGGGCATTCGAGGGATATAGCAGCCTCTGGCTGCAGCTACAAGTTTCCATCCATGGGTGGTCCAAGACTCTTCCAACTCCAGCAGGAATGGAAGCCAAGGGACACTGGTCTACAATGGGAGCAGGACCCCAGGCAGCGATGAGGAAGAAGCGATGGGCAGGTTGACAGCTACGGGGCAAAAGTCAAGGATTTTACTGAGTACTGCACTCAGGTGGCTTGTCAAGACCAGAAACAAGGACACAAAGGAGGTGGAGTGCCAGTGTGGACGGCGGGGCTAAAGTAAGACAAGTCGGGGACCGGGTCAATGACGCACACAGTAGAGTGCTGAGGCTCATACTCACCTTAAAAAAAAAGCTAGACAGAACCTGTGATGGGAACGCAGGGGAGGTGGAGACAGGAGGGCGCTGGAGCTTACTGACCAGCCAGGCTAGTAGTCAAGTCAGCGTGCCCTGGGGAAAGAGATCCTGTGCCAAAGAATGAGGCAGAAAGAGACTGAGGAAGACATTCAACAGCAATGTCCTCTCTCTCTCGCTTTCTCTCTCTCTCTCTCTACACACACACACACACACACACACACACACACACACACACAGGACAATGGAATGCTAATGAGTGATCCCAGACACAATGGATTATGGCTTCATTTACTTCACCCAGTCTCTTCAGGAGGTGGGTTTTATAATTATCAGTTTCATTTCACATGGGACAGAGCCAAGGCCCAGAGAGGTAAAGGACTGACTGGGTGCCAAGACCACATACCTTCCAACAGTAGAGCTGTTGGAATTGACCAGATGGGCCTCTAAGGCCTTCGCCTTAGTATGTGATTCTTCAGACTTAGTGAAATGTCAACTTACGATCTGTTTTCTTTTGAGCTCTTCACTCTGCGAACCATTTCATTTCTTTCTAACACCACGGTAACACACAGGTGTGGGTAGAGGAAAGAAACGGTGCCAACATAGGCAGAGCTCTCCATTCTGTGGGAGGAAGTCCGAATAACAATGACAAAAACAGATCTTTGATACACAATGGTATCAGGTTTGGTAAGGACAAGGCATCTTGTATCTAAATTCTTGATTTAAAGCAAGAATTCTTTATTTAAAGCAAGACATGAATAATTTGCAAGAATCTGAATACTCTGTTTCTTGAGAGCTGGTAGATTTTTTTAATGAGTCATTTTAGATTCAAGAATATGCATGGAAATTACTGGATTTACAGTCAGTAGTTAAAGTTATCTAAATAGTATTAGGAGAGAGGAGTTGCTGCGTTAAAATATAAAGCTATACCTCGTTCTTTATTTCAAAGTAAATATAAATACTAATGTAAAATTTATTTATTTTTATGTGTATGAGTGTATTGCCTGAATGTGTATAAGTGCACCCATGTCATGCAGTGCCCACAGAAGAGGGCATTGGATTCCCTAGAACTGGAGTTACAGACAGTTGTTAGCTGCCATGTGGGTGTTGGGAACTGAACTCACGTCTTCTTTGAGAGCAGCCAGTGCTCTTAACTGCTGAGCTATCTCTCCAGCCCCTATTATTATTTTTTATGTGTATGAGTATTTTTTCTGCGCATGTGCAACACTGTATGCCATTCCCACAGAGGCTAAAGAGGGTGTCGGGTCCACCGGAACTGGGGTTACAGGCAGTTGTTAGCCACTATGGGATCAAACCTGGGTCCTCTGGATGAACAGCAAGTATTCTTAACCAACGAGCTATCTCTCCTGCCCTCAACATGAATTTTAAATGAAGCAAAGGTCAAAATGTAAGGAGGCTATAAAGGCACTAAAATAAGCCATGGGTGAGCATCTTTGTGACAGTGACAGGGAGAGGCCTTGAGACAAATGCTAGATACTTCTCATAAAAGCAAAGAGTCACCCTCATCGGACACCAAACAGAGCCAGATCAGAGCAGTATGAGCAGAAACAAGATAAAAGACACACAGAAAACTGGGGTAAATACTTTACATAAAGGTACAGTGTCATGGAGAAATTGCTTTAAAGAGCATAATCTGTGAATTGACCAAACATTTGTCAGTTAATTAGCATCACAGTAAACTCAGTACATAAAGGAATTTTAGTGGGAATAAGTTTGTGAAATAAAGGTCACTTGGGAGCATTTAAGCTATACTTTAAAAAAAAAGTGATCCTGTCTCTACTGTATAAAAAGCTCTTTTAAGGGTTGAGGAGGTGGCTCAGTTGGTAAAGTGCTTGTCCCACTGAGATCTCAGAGAGGAACTGGCTTTTACAACTTCTTGAATAGATAAGATTCCCAGCCCAGGATTCACAAACAGCTGCAAAAAGGTACTGCTTCCTGGCCAGAAGTTTACCTTAAACATCAATCACATGTCATGGGAACCCTAAAACCCCCTCCCATAAAAGTTAGGAGGGGGCTGGGGGTTACGGGGCTGGAGGCTTTTGGCTGATCTAGCTCTCCCAGGGAGTTAGCCTCTCGCACTCTCCCTGAGGGAGCTTCTCCATCCTGATCTGGAGCCAGGCACACCAGCCAGTTTCCCAGAGCCTGGGCCCCAAGATGAGGCAAGTGTGCCAAGTCGAACCTGAGATCGGTTTACCAAGTGTTGGCTGGTTGTAGTGCGGTGGTTTGATTCAGGACCTTTTCCGTCGCGACGTTGATGAGCTGCCAGGTCAGGTTCACGGGCTATGGGGGTTCTGTAGGTGGGCACAATACACATAATTATCGAAGTCCACATCAGGGTGATGCGCACTGCACTTGAAGCTTGAGTGGGTTGGTCGGGTGTTTGGAGACTCTCCATCCTTCGCCTTGGTGGTCCTCCTTGAGTGTGAAGGGGTCAGCTGGTCTGGCTTGGGAGTAATGGATCCAAGTCACAATCTCGTCTACCTTTAAGGCAGTGGGGGTGGTGAGTAGAATGACAAAGGGTCCTTTCCACTGGGGCTCTAGCGACCCCTGGCAGTGTCATCTGATGTACACCCAGTTGCCGGGCTGGAACTTATGAGGTTCAGGAGGAGATCCGGCTTCATAAAGAGCCTGAAGTTTTGGCCAAACATCTTTGTGGGCTTGTCTCAGCCCCCGGATCGCTTCTAGCAGGTCATGGTCGTCAAGTTCCGCGAGCAGGTCTGCCTGGAGGTTAGGAATGTTGAGGGGAGCATATACCAAACATTATTTCAAAAGGGGTCAATCCCATCTGGTAGGGGGAATTCCGTACTCGGTACAGGGCAAAGGGGAGGAGGGCCACCCAGTCTGCACCAGTGTCTAAGGTCAATTTAGTTAGGGTCTCTTTTAGAGTCCTGTTCATTCTTTCTGCTTGTCCTGAACTCTGGGGTCTGTAAGCACAATGTAATTTCCAGTCACTCTCCAGAAAGGTGGCTCGATTCTGGCTTACCTGAGACACAAAGGCTGCCCCATTATCTGACCCTTTCATAGTAGGAAAACCATACCTACTAGCAGTTTCTTGACCACCACGTGGGCTGTCTCATGCTTGGTAGGGAAAGCTTCAGTCCATCCTGAAAAGGTGTCTACAAAAACTAATAGGTACTTATGACCATACTTGCCAGGCTTTACCTCAGTGAAATCCACTTCCCAGTATGCTCCAGGTTTTTTCCCTCTAAGTCTATGGCCAGGGTTTTTAGCGTTTGCAACCACATTGGTGAGTTGGCAGGCCTTACATGAAGATACAATTTCAGTTATTTTTTTTCAACTGTCTTTGATTCTAATTTGGGCATGTTGTACCAGGTCCTGCATCCGGCGGGTTCCCATGTGTGAGGACCGGTGAATCTTGCTCAACCATTTGTTTCCCAGTTTTTCAGGTACGATAACTTTGCATTCAGCATCTCGCCACCAGTTGTCTAGGAACTGAGTCATAGGCAAGGTCCTAATCCATGTTAAATCTTCCTTTGAATAGTTTGGCTGTTGGGGTAGTCGTGGGCTTCCAGGATCAGGGAGAACACATACAAGGATTGGATCTGCTTCCAGGGCCAATTGTCGAGCCGTCTGGTCTGCCAGATTGTTCCACTGAGAGAATGGCCCCATTCCTTTCTGGTGACTGGGGCAATGCATGATGTCAACTTTAGTGGGCAGCCAAATTGCCTGAAGTAAGGCCAATATTTCATCTTTATTTTTGATAGTTTTTCCTTCAGCTGTCAGTAGCCTCCACTCCTTGTAAATGGCCCCATGGATGTAGGCTGTTGCAAAGGCATTCCGGCTGTCAGTGTAAATGTTTACTTTTTGTCCTTGGCCTAGTTCCAAGGTTTTAGCAAGGGCCACAAGCTCCGCCGCTCGGCTGAAATACCTGCTGGCAGGGGTTCTGCCCAGATGGCTTCTGTCTCCGTGGTCACTGTTGCTCCTACATATCGCTTTCCGTCATGGACAAAGCTACTGCCATTGGTGTACCAGGTCACCTCAGCCTCCGACAGGGGGGCGTCCTTGAGGTCTGGGCAGATATTATGGACCTGAGCCAGAATTTCTGTGCAGTCATGCATCGGAGCATCCAAGTCAAGGTCCATTAGCAAGGTAGCAGGGTTCAGGGCCACAGGAACCTGAAAAGTTATTCTGGCTTGGTTCAATAATATGGTTTGGTAATGAGTCATGCAGGCGTTGCTCAGCCATCGGCCAGGAGGTTGTTTCAGCACTCCCTCCAGGGCGAAGGGAGCGGCAACAGTCAAATTTTGCCCTAAGGTTAGCTTAGCAGCATCCTTTATCAGAAAGGCCACTGCAGCAACGATTCTTAGACATGGGGGCCATCCCGATGCTACCGGGTCTAATTTTATAGACAGGTAGGCAACTGGGTGGTGCCAAGGTCCCAAGGTCTGAGTTAGGACGCCTTTGGCAATGCCCTTATTTTCATCCACATACAAGTGGAAGGGTTTGGTAACATCTGGCAAACCCAGGGCAGGTGCAGTTAGAAAGCTCTGCTTTAGGCTCTCAAAGGCTTCCTGTTGAGCCTGTGTCCATTGGAATTTCCGACTTCCTTTGATGGCTTCATATAGAGGCCTGGCCACCTCCACAAACCTAGGAATCCATAGCCTGCAGAATCCAGCAGACCCTAGGAATTCCCTTATCTGTCTTATGTTGGTGGGAGTGGGAATTTTGAGTACTCTCTCTTTTTGGGCTTCTGACAACCAGCGTTTCCCATCCTTAAGGACATACCCCAGGTAGGTTACCTGTTCCCTGCATAGTTGAGCTTTCTTAGCTGAGGTTCGGTAACCCAAGTCTCCAAGGGTTTTTAAAAGTTCCTCTGTTCCCATCATACACGCCTCTCGAGTATCTGCAGCAATCAAGAGGTCATCAACATATTGCAACAGGGTAACATCTGGATTCTGAGCTCGATACTCACCGAGATCTTCGCGGAGGGCTTCATCAAAGATCGTTGGTGAGTTCTTAAATCCTTGAGGGAGCCTAGTCCAGGTCAGTTGTCTGGTGATCCCAGCCTCCGGCTCATGCCATTCAAAGGCAAAGTAGTTTTGACTCTGGGGGGCCAGCGGCAAGCAGAAAAAGGCATCTTTCAGGTCCAGAACTGTATATCAACGGTGTTCTGGAGGGAGGACGCTTAAGAGGGTATAAGGATTAGGCACAGTAGGATGTATATCTATGACCCGCTTGTTCACCTCCCTCAGGTCCTGTACTGGCCAGAAATCATTGGTATTGGGTTTCTTCACTGGTAGGAGGGAGGTGTTCCAGGCTGACTGGGTGTTCCACCCAACCCTGGGTGGGCCTCAGGATTCCCATTGATAAGAGTCTCTTAATGTGAGGCATAATTCCTCCTTTGGCCTCCCAGGACACTGGATATTGGTGGACTCTGGCGGGGTCTGCCCCTGGCTTTAGCTCTATGTAAATAGGGGGTCGGTGTCTGGCTGGCCCCATGGCCCCTGTCTCTGCCCATGCCGTTGGATAATCTTGGAGCCATTTTTCCAAGTTAAGATCGGGACTTGGAGGTTCTTGGTGGAGTCTATATTCCTCTGAGAGGTTGCTGGTCATCAATATTTAGAGGGGCTCCTCTCCAATATTTAATACCTTTGTCCCATTTCCTGAAAAATGGATCTGAGCCTTCATTTTCATTAGTAGATCTCGCCCTAATAAGGGGTAGGGGCATTCCGGGACACTAGGAACGAATGAGTGACTTGACATTTTCCTAGATCTACAGTCCTCTTGGTAGTCCATCAATAAGGTTTGACTCCAGTCACCCCTTGCACCTAGGTTCTTCGATTAGATGTAGGCCCTCTGGGCTCAAGAAGGATTGAATATTGAGCCCCTGTGTCAACCATGAAATCAATGGGCTTCCCCTCCACTGTTAAAGTTACCCTGGGTTCGGGGAGGGGAACCGAGCCCCATCTCCCCTAGTCACTGTCTAGTGTCAGGACTTTAGCCCTGGTTGCCTTTCGGGGGCACTGTCTGGCCCAATGTCCTTCCTTGCAGTGTGCACACTGATTCTTTCCCAGACGTGGCCGCCCTCTCCTACCTTCAGCCTTCTTCTTTCCCGTCTGCCAGGCGCTGCAACCGGCTGCGGCTTTCATCCGGCTCTGTGGTAGCGGCTAGCAAAACACTCACAAGGTGCTGCCATTTCTTTGTTCAACTTTCTCCTGCCTCTCCTCTGCACTGTCCCTCCCAGTGTAAACCCTCTCTGCCACCTCGGTTAGGTCCCTGATACTCTTTTCACCTAACCGCTCTAGCTTTTGTAGTTTCTTTTTTATACCTGGAGCTGACTGGTTTATAAAAGCTAGAGTAACTGCTGCTGCACTGCTAGGCGGTTCCGGGTCATAATGCGTATATCTCCAGAACGTATCTTGTAGCCACTCTAAGAAAGCTGCAGGGCTTTCCTCTTTTCCCTGCCTAACATCATAGACCTTAGCCAGATTCGTGGGCTGCCTAGCCGCAGCTTTAAGCCCAGCCAGTAGAGTCTGGCGATAGACTAGGAGCTCCTCCTACCTGCTCCTGTGTTGTAGTCCCATTCTGACCGAGTGAGTGGAAAAGCAACATCTATAAAGGCTGGGTTGGTGGTGGGTTCTCCTGTGGGGCCAGGAACCAATTTCCTGGCCCCTAGGAGGATTCTTTCTCTTTCTTCTTTAGTGAAGAGAACCTGTAAGAGCTGCTGGCAATCATGCCATGTGGGTTGGTGGGTGAACAGGACAGTTTCAAAGAGGTTAATAAGCTCTCGGGGGTTATCAGAAAAGGGGGCATTTTGTGCCCTCCAATTATATAGATCACTGGTGGCAAAGGGCCAATAATGGTGGGGCTGACTGCCATCGGGATCGACTGGCCCGATGGCTCTGACGGGGGAGGATAATAGTCTCCAGTTCGGGGGTGCCCCCCCCACGACTCCGGGTCCCCTGTGCTGGCCCCCCCATGGTTGGGCGCTGGGGCCGCAGTCTGCATGGATGCGCCGGAGCAGATGGCTGCGACTCCTGGATAGGCAGCTGTGTTGGGTGTGGAGGGGTCGAAGCATAGAGGGGTGGAGGAAATATCTCCTCCTCCACATTTCCTCCTTGGTGAATGGTCTTTGCCTGGGGCTTCTGGGAGGATCTTTCTCCAGCTGCAGCTGCTGCCAAGATCTTGACCTGCTTAGGGAGAAAGACCTTCACCCGAGGAGGGGGGTTTTCAACTAAATCTTTCCAAACCATTATGTAGAGAACTTGATCCAAGTGGCTTCCACAGGGCTGAAAGATGACCCTTTCAACCTCACGGATGATTTCTAGATCAAAGGTTCCCTCTTCTGGCCAATCCACGTTATAGGTGGGCCATTTGTTCCTGTAGAGAACAGAGAACTTGCCTTTTTTGGCTAACACTGAAAGGTTATGAGCTCGTGATTTGACATGCTTGAAGTAAGAAAGAACTAGGCCTAATGGAGTGGAAGCAGTCTGTCCCATATCACAGTCTCAGTCGTAATCACAGACACAAATATCAACAAAACAGACACAGACAAGCAGTGTCCCCAGAGGGGTTTAAGAAGAAAATGAAAGTGAGACAACTCTCCGTCCCCAAAATCATGTGTGAAGGTTTCCACGTCCCCACTTCCCGGATCTGGAATGTTTTCCAGTCCCTTGTGGTCATGGTTGTCCAGCACGTCCGCTCAAACCGCTGTCGACCACAGACCCAAAAACAAATCCGAGCACGCCCAGAGTGAGAGTAGGAAAGGACAGAACAAGTAAGAATGAGTAACACAGAAGACAGAACTTATCCGCTGGTAGAGACCCTTCAGATCTGGCGTCTGTGGGGTCTATTTTGGGGAGGATCCCGGACGAGCCCCCAAATGCTGTGTCCAGGTTCTAGAATCCTCTCAAAAGACCACCAGAGAGGTCAAATCCGATGCAAGCACAAAGGGTCTTTATTATAAACTCGAGCTCGGTCCACAACTCAACACACCAACGCAGTGGGCGGAGGGAGAGTGGCCACAAGGAGAGGTAGGAGGGGCTTCTTATAGGTTTTAGACAAAGGGAGGAGGGGGATTTGCCATGCTCCCCCCAGGTTGGTCACAAAAGCCCATGTGCGCCAAACCTGTCTTTAAATTGATTGGTTATGAACACCAGAAATGGGTTGAAGGAAGCATGGGGGTCTCTCATTGGTGAGAGTCACCTTTAGGGCAGAGGAATGTGCTGGCCATTACCTAAGTACATTGCAGGCCTTTGTTTGGTCCTATTGTTTCCAGGGTTGCCTAACATGCCTGGGCCTGTCTCTCTTTGTCCCCAGAGCCTGAGACCTGTAATAGTCCAGTTGGAACCAGGGATATTTTGTGGTTTTTTTTTCTTAGGTCTCGTCCTCACATGTGTTCTCGACACCTTTGTCAAATATCAAGTGGCCAAAATTGTGTGACTCATATTTCACTGATCTCTATGTCTGCTTTTGTGCCGAGATAGCACTGTTCTTATGATAGCTCTGTAATAGAGTTTGAGGTCTGGTAATCCTCTGGCATTGTTCTTTGTGTTCAGGATAGCTTTTGTTATCTGGGGTCTTTTGTGTTTCTATACGAATTTTAGGATGAATAATTTTTTCTATTTTTATGAAGAATATCATGAGGATTTTTATTGGTATTGCATTGAATATATGAGTTACTTTGGGATGGGGGATGCTCATTTTCACAATATTAATTATATCAATCCATTAGCAGGAAAGGTCTCTTCATCTCCTTATATTTTCCTCAATCTCTGCCTTCAAAAATTTTAAATTTTCATTATAGAGGTCTTGAATGTCTTTGGTTAGGTTCATTCTTAGATATTTTAATGGGGCTATTGTGACTGGGAGTGTTTTCATGAACTCTTTCTCTGATTATTGCTATTGGTATAGAGAAAGGCTACTTTTTTGTAGATTTGACTTGATATTTGTAGATTGATTTTGTACTTGCCACTCTGCTGAAAGTATTGATCATTTCTATAGGCTTTCTACTGAGACTTTTGGGGTGTCATATGTATAATATATCGTCTGCAAATAGGAATAATTTACCCTCTTCTTTTCTAGTTAGTGCCCCTGTAATTTCCTTTTCTTGCCTTATTGCTCTAGCAAGATTTTTCAAGCACTGTATTGAAAAGGCATGGAAATAATGGACAGTCTTAAGACTGCTTTCAGTGGGTTCCAGAGGTTTTGTTGCATTGTATCAACATTTTCATTTAGTTCCAGGAATACTTTTATTTCTTTCTTTCTTGATTTCATATTTGATTCATTTATCATTAGGTTTTTGTTGTTTAAATTGTTTAATCTCCATGAATCCACATAGTTACTAGACCTTCTTTTGCTGTTGATTTTAAGTTTTATTTCGTTGTGTTCTGGGTATATGGAAGTATTTCAATATTTTGTATTCTTTTAAAGTTTGTTTTGTGCCCCTGTATGTGATCAATTTTAGGAAAACTTCCCTGGGCTGCTGCATTGAATGTGTATTCTTTGGTGCTTGGGTAGAATATTCGGTAGATGTCTGTTAGGACCTTCGGATGGATGATATCATTTAATTCAGATGTTTCTCTGTTTATTTTTTCCTTTGACCAGATGACCTGTTTATGGAGAAAGAGAGGTATTGAAGTCACCTAAAATTACTGGAATGGGGTTACTTTGTGTCTTGAAACCCCCAGCGGTACTGTTCATGATCATTATGTCTTTTTGGTCAATTACTCTCTTGATCATAATGTAGTGACCTTCTTTATCTCTTCTGAATCATTTTATCTTAAAGTCTATTTTGTGAGATGTTAGAAGAGCAACCCCTGCTTGTTTCTTAGTGCCATTTGCTTAGAATACTTAAAAAAAATTCTTTCATCTATTTGTGGTTAAAGGATAAAATCCCAGTTGGTTCTTATCCTTGGAGGTAAATGAGTTTCTCGCAGAAAACAAATAGAACAATTTTATTTCTTACTCTAGTCAACTAGTCTGTGTCCTTGTCTAGGGAGTTGAGGTCATTGCTGTTTAGTTATTACTAAAAGGTGTGTACTTGTCACTCTCGTTTTGTTTATTTATTTGTTTTGGGTGTGTGTGTGTTCCTGGCCTTATTTTGTGTTTCTCTACTTTATTCTTTCATTTGTTTTCCTTCTGTAACCTCTTGAGTGTTGGCATTTCTTCCTTCAGTCCTTTGTATTGCTTTGAGTATTCTCTGTAGGGCTGGTTTACTGGACATGAATTCTTTCAGCCTATTTGTGTCATGGAAGATTTTTCTTTCCCCTTTGACTATAATAGACAGTCTTTCTGGGTAAAGTATTCTGGGCTGGCATCTATGGTTATTTAGAATTTGGAATACTTTGCTTCAGGCTCTTCTGGCTTTTATAGTTTGTCCCAAAAAGTCAGCTGTAATTCTGATGGTTTTTTTCTTTATGTGTTGTTGTTTTTCACTTGCAACTCTTTGTTTTCTATAGTTAGTGTTTTTATTATGATATGCCATGGGGAGTTTCTGTTCTGGTCCTGTGTAGTTGGTGTTCTATGTACTTCTTCTATCTGAAGTAGGTATGTCTTTCCTTAATTTAGCAAAGGTTTCCTGCTATAATCCTATTGAAGATCTGCTCGGTGCCATTGACCTGTAATTCTTCTCCTTTCTCTATGCCTATGATACATAGATGTGGTCTTTTCATTGTGGCCTATGTTTTCTGCATATTCCATTCCTGTCTTTTTAAAAAATGCATATTCTTTGCCTGAATCGTCCAGTTCTTCAACTCTGTCATCCAGTCTTGATGTCCTGCTGGTGTTTCATGTGCTGATGAGACTTTCTCCTGTCATGTCAAATTGGCTTTTTGAGTTTTTCAAGTCCATCTTCATTTTGGCTGGAGTTTTCTTCAATAGTTCTCTGTTTTGTGAATTCACTATTCAAGTCTTGAATTGTCTTTGTCATTTCACTCGGCTGTTTATCCAGATTTTCTTGACCTTCAGTCAGGAATTTATTCCCATCTTCTTTGAGTTCTTTGAGTTGTTTTTGTGTTATTTAAAGTTGTTGAATTATTTGATCATGTTTATGGTTGTTCTTTTAAATTGTGCATCCTGTTCCTGTGGATGTTTCTCGTTGTTGTGTGGGGTTTGTACACATGAGTACAGGTGCTCAAGGAGCCCAGAGAGGTCAGCTCTCCTGTAGCTGGAGTTGCAGATGGTTGTGAGCTGCCTGAAATGGATACTGGGAATTGAACTTGAGTTCCTCTGCAAAAGCAGTACACACTCCTAACAACTGAGCCATCCTTCCAGCCTTGCTGCTATTTCCTTTATGTTGTACTAGCAATCGTCTTGCCAACCCTTGGAATTTCAGCACTCATTTGTGAGAGAATGAATTAAACATGTAAATATTGTCTCTGTATTCGTACAGAAACAGTGTCAACATCATAGATCTCTAAAATGGTCTTGACAACATCCCTGGTCTGTTATGTGCACTGTAGCAGATGAACACAGGCTAGGTCATTTATCATGAGAAGAGATTTGCCAGTTTAGAATTTTGTAGGCTAAGGAGTCCACTATGAAAATACTGTCCCGTAAGGAAAGCCTACCCCAGTGCTGGGGTTCCAGGCACACATATTCCCACCCAGCTTTTTACATGGGCACTGGGTTATTGGAACTCAGATCCTCATACACAGCCTATTGCCTTTCTGAAGGAGTGAAGCAAGACAGGGAAGGCACAGAAGGGAGCCAAACTCTTGCTTCTGAGCAAATTCACTCCAGACATGAAGAACTGATTCTCGAATGAGGGAACTTATCTACTTGTGAAGGCAGAGCTTTGACAGCCCAGCCAACTCTCTAAGGGTCCACTTTCTTGTACTTCACCGTGGCAACCCAACTCATTCCAATGGTAATTTAGGAGAGGTCAAATGGCATTCGGTCCACAATAAGGCTCCCCCAGGAGTCCCCAGGGAACACTGGGGGGACTGCTGCTCTGCCCTGTTATTTGTTACACAGCTTTCATTGCCAATCATATACATTCGGTCTCAGACTTCCTGGGATCCCTGTATCCTATGTTTTCATTATTTCCTAGATGCAAGATTAAAGCCGGGGAAATACCTTCCCAGAGTGGCATTCTCATTTTGTAATCAATCTTATTAGCAGAAGACATTTTGTCACCTAAGCAGCACCTAAGTTAAAAACAACTTGGTATAATAAGAACTTGATTCACCTTGAGGAAGCCCCTAAGGAAAAAGCGTCCTTCCACATTGCTTGGCTTAATTCCTCATCAGCTCCTGAGGTAATATTCCGTATTATCTGATATGCCTGCTTTGCACAGTCTCCATAAAATATGTGGAAACAAGGAACTATAAAAGAAGATAATATCAAGTACCATTTGATGTTCAGTGTGTTATTAATTATTAAATATCTTACAGTCTTCTGGTCTTTTCAGCTCACCATGAACATTATCACTATGTCATTGTCACTGCTAGAAAAGAGGAAAATCTCCCTTGTTCTTTAACTTTTTGCTTACTGCATTTATGTTTGTTCTCTGCAGGGCTCTGCAGTTGCAGACTTCTCTGCCTTCAAACCCTATCTTTATGTGTGTATATGTGTGTGTGTGCATGCGTGTGCATGTGTTATGCACGTGTGGTTTGGTGGATGCCTATACACCCACAGGGAAGCCAGAGAGAGACACTGGGTGTCCTGTTTTCTCACACCCAGCCATACTTCTCAAGACGGGGTCTCTTGCTGAATCTGGAGCTAGACTGACAACAGCATGCCTCAGAAATCTTTGTGTCTCTGCCCCACCACTAGCGCTCGGGTCACACACACAGCTTCTGAAATGGGTGCTAGAGATTTGAACTCAGGTCCTTCACCCACCACAAATGCTCTTACCCACTGAGCCGTCTTCCCAGACTCTCCTGTGTTGTTTCTTAACTATTCTTCCTTTTCTTACATATCATCTGTTTCAAGACATCTTCGGTATCTGCACGTGAGTCCTGTACATCCTTAGCTCCACCATTTACTCCCTTCACAGCTTGAAGCCTTCATCCTGTCCAGAAACATGGAGAAGAAAAATAAACAAAAAGCTTGCCTCAAGAGCATTTCTTCTCACCAGTCTTTGTGTTCATTGTTCTTCTTTCCCAGGTAAAACTTATTTGATCCAAAATACTTTGCATGCCTTAAAGAAAGTTCTGCTGAGAAAAAAAGAGGTCAGCGTACATTGCTCCCCTGCTGTGATCTCTGACTGATAATTGTAGGCTCACAGCTAGGAGAGCATCTTCTGCACTCTGTGGGATCTTACTGAGCATTTGTTGAACGCCTGAGTGAATGAATCAAGGTTTCCCAGCACCCAGATCAATCTAACCTTCAATTAAAATACATAGCTCTCTGCCTCTTCTCTGCCTCCCCCAACATTAGTCACATATGTTCTTCCCCTTAGCGGCTACTAAAATCAATCTAACCGTGATTAATGTAGAACACAGAACCCTGTGGAGGAAAGTAACTGTAGTCATAGAGTGTCGCAGAGACGATTCCTACTCTCCACAAAACCCAAGTGTGAAGGGAAGGTTAGCACCTATCCCGCTTTCTCAAGGTGCTTCTTCTCCTTACACCCATGGTTCCTCACATAACTCTCCGTCCTCCCTCCCCAGTTAAATGCCCCACTCTCCCCATTTCCCACTTGAAAATACTTGTCTCATCCTAGGCCCCTCCCTTGGGCTCCTCCCCCAGGCACCTGATGCTTCCTTTCCATTTTCTTGGCTCCTCCTGTTACATCAGGATATACACTCACATAGAGGGATTTGGCATTTGCTAAGATCCACAAATGAGAGAACATATATTGCTTGTTTTTCTGAGCCTGGGTTACCATCTTTAGTATAAGTTTGTAGTTCCCAACCATTTACCTGCAAATCTCAAGATTTCATTTTTACCTGAGTAGAACTTCACTGTGTAAATGTACTGCATTTTCATTCCAGTTGAGGGACATTTAGTTTGTTTCCGTTTCTTAGCTATTGTGAAAAGACCAGCTACAAACATGGCTGCCCGAGTATCCCTGTAGTAGGATATTCCCAGGAGCGGTATGACAGGACATACTTATTTTTAGTTTTTTAAGAGTTTCCGTACAGATTTTCACAGCAATTGAACCAGTTTGTAATCTCACAAGTAGTGGACAAGGGTTCCCCGTTCCCTACATGCTCAGTCACATGTGGTGTTCTTTGTTCCCTTAATCTTAGCCATTCTGACTGGGATCAGATGAAATCTTAAAATACTTTTGGTTCGCATGCCCTAATTGCTAAGACTGTTGGACACTTTTTTAATGTGTTTCTTATTCGTTTTTATTTCTTCTTTTGAGAACTCTCTGTTCAGATTCATAGTCCATTTTTAATTAGGTCCATTTTCTGAGTTCTATGTATATTCTGCGTATTAATCCTCTATCAAATGTATAGCTGGTGAAGATTTTCTCCCATGCTGTGGGCTTCCTCCTCACTCGATTCGCTGTTTCCTTTGCTGTACAGAAGCTAAAAAGCAGGGCAGAGCATGGTGTCAGTGTCGTTTCAGTTTTCTGACCAGGGCATTCGGCAATTCACTAAGCGGGCCTTTAGGTAATCCATGGACTCTCAGTATATTTGAGTGTGTGACTACGTGTCTGGGATACTGCTTCCACAACAAAGTGGGCACCTATAAGTTGACTGAAGACAGCAGACATGGGGCCTCTAGAGCTGTTGCAGTACAGAAGAGCACTTTCTACTCTTGCAGCAGTCCAGGTACAGTTCTCAGTTCGCACATGGTGACGCATGGCCAACTGTCAAAGAAGAATAAATACTAGGAAGCATGAAAACAGAAAGGATGGATCCTGCCTGGTGATAGAAGTGAGAGGCAAAATTGAAGAGATGTAGATAACCTTTGTTCGAGGAGACACGTCAATTCTCCGCACAACCTAACCAGGCATGATGGATTTCTACCTCTAATCGTGAAGAGAAAACAAGGCCATTTTCCAGGCAACCATTAGAAAGATCATGTGAGCACTTGACCCGTGTGTACTTACAAGCATTAGATACAAGTGTGTGTGTGCGCAGGTGTGCTTGTTTGTGTCTTCACCTCAAGTGCCACAGGCCTTGGGTGTGCCCGGGTAGCACAGGAAGGTATGGTCATGACCCCTGCTGACAGAGTAGCAAATCCGTGCTAGAATGGACTCTGGGAAGCTGGTAGGGAGAGGAGGAGGAGCCCGATTGTGTATGACGACCAATCTTTGGTAACTGCAGGACATTTGGCAAGGTTGAACCTTCCTTGGTTGGTCCTTCCTCTGGAGGAATGGGCTGCGGCCTGAATGCTTCGCCAGCTCTGCAGGTCGAGGCCCCAGAATGCAAGCAAAGTGAAGAAGTTGGTAAACTACCTGTCACAGGTAGCACAGAAGGCGGATTATGTGTTCGTGTCTGAGTTCCTGAGAAGGTACGGAAGGCATGCCACGACCTGGCAGGTGCTGCACTGGGTCATGAATGGGTGAGTGATCAGGTCCGAGCTCAGGGAACCTCAGGCCTCCATGTTAGGTCATAGGGCGGCTCTGCTCTTCCCTGAGGCGCTTTGCTCTCATAGGGTGTCGCCAGCATCACATGGGACTTCACCCTGGCAGCCTTGGCCCTGGGTCCGGGCCTTACACAGAGGTCTGGCCTGGAGCAGGGAAAGCTAGGACACAACATTCCTCTTCCCTGAAAAGCACTGAGTCGAGCCCCTCGTTTTCCAGCTCTTTGGGTAGTTCCCTCCCAATTTTAAAGAGGGTTTCATACCCAATCTGGTGCCCAGGGGATAATCGTAAGAACCCCCAGGCGATCACCAAGAAGCCCTGCGCCCACTGAGAAACCTGCAAGGGGGCAATGTGGGTTCAGTCCTGACACGAAGTTCCTGAATCGTCTGTGACAGGAGGGCCCTTCGCGGCCCCTCAGCTTCCATCTCAGACAGCAGCCCAGCCTAAATCCTCCCACTCCAGCCACGGCTTCTGTTCCTCAGGCCAGCCCTCCAGATCTAGATCTCCTGACAGGTGGGGCACACAGTGCCTTTGGGGTGACGTTTTTGTGGATTGATACAGGTACCTGCAGAGCGAACAGGGCAAGCAGAAAAAGATGTGAGTGGGCTTTGGCGCAACAGTGAGATCAGCTGCTCCCGTCTGCAAGTTGGAAAAACGTGGGTCCTGGGGCCGGAGGGTTAAGCAATGGCAGGCACCTCCTATGGGCTTTTCCACTAGAAAAGTGAAGCCTGGAACGTCAACAGCAGGGGACAAGTCACCAAGATCTTGGGCGGCCTCCTGGTTTCTGGGGAGTGGGGCCGAGGAGGGCAGCTGAAAACTGGCCTCTGGGAGAATCCGTCCCCACCGTAGCTCTGGACTTTGATCAGTGTGTCCATAAGGGGACCGGGAGGAACGTTTCTGGACTCCTGTCCACTTGACCCTCCACTGCTTGGCTCCTCCACCATGCCCAAGCTGACATGGACTGCACAGCCTTTGGCTGGTCTACCCGGGACCCTTGCAGCACAGGCAAAGAGCAGGCAGGCTTCTAACTGTATTCTTTGTTCATCTGCCTTAGCGCCATTATGTACGCACTGGCGTTGTGGATCGCAAAATATCCCGAGGATGTTTACCAGAACCTGGACCTGGCCCAAATGAACCAACTGATGCAGTATGTCAGTGTCCACATGCCCGGTTCATATGTAGTCGTCAGCATCAGAAGCTGCGGTCCAATATGGAGTTGAAGGAATCCAGGAAGACAGCCAAAGACGAGGAGGCCCCTGGTAGGTGCCTGAGAAGGTGGGAAGGAGGGCTCAGTGCTGAGTTCCACCAGGGAGGTACCATAAGCTGGCCTTTGGCCTGGCGCAGCCGTAGGATCCGGTCAGGTGGGAAGTCCAGTTGTGTGGACACAAGTGGAGTTCTCGGGCAGGAAGTGGGGGCTCGTGTGCATTTTGGAAGTCTAAGACAAAGACACTCATCTTGAGGGAGCTCAGCCCAGCGTAAATCTCCCGCTTCCACTTCAAATCTGCCTCCGCTGACCGTGCATTGCTTTCTGCCGTCAGTTGCGGGACCTTCCTGGGCATCCGAGCCTGAGCACCGGGGATGTCAGAGACACTGGACCCAGGCCAGCCCCTGAAGAAGGGCCTCGAGGGGGATACGAAGCCCAGGAGGAGACTGTGTCGCTGGAAGCCAGACCAGCTCTCCAGCGTCGCTTCCGGGGAAGCTTGAAGCCGGAGAAGAGCCTGTGGTCCATGAGACCCTGGAACTCAGTGTGTCAGCACTCGAGTCAACTCCACAGACATCCGTAGTGGAGGAAGATCTTCCCTCAGTGCTGATAGATCGCCATCTCCAGATGTGGCTGCAGATGTTCCATGTCGTCGCCAGGCATTTCTACCTGTGGCTCTCAAATCAGAAGAACCAGAAAATCAGTCTTCGCTTCCTGCGATTGATTGACTTGTCAGAAAGTTTGAGTTTCACCTCTCATTTTAAGGAACACCAGGTGCACATGGCAGGTGGAGTTCCCATTGCTTTATGGGTTTTTGTTCCTTTTTTTCTGTGTTTTGCTTTTCAAACTGTTTTTCACCTTAAATTACTAAAGGTTACCCTCTGGTCCTTTAATTGCATGCTTTGGGTACAAGTTCTTCTCTCCAGGAAAGATAAGTCTAGTATGTGATTGTACAGACTGCAGTGCAAAGACAAGCCCTGGCTGGGGGAGCTTATCTTTCTTCTCTGGCTCTAGCAACCTCTCCATGATGGCCTCTAATCCCTCCAGAGCCTGCAACCATAAGCTCAAAGAGTTCCCTAGGTCCTGGTTTATTATCACAGCAAGATAAAGAACTCATCCAGGTGTGTCCATTACAGAGGTCAAAGGAGATGACAAGTGGCTTGCTTTCTCCTCTCCACTTCTCCCCTAAGACAGGGTCTCTCAGCTTCAGCAATCTTCGTGTTTCTGTCCCCAATAATGTAGAGGGTTGCGGGCATGCTTGGCCTCACCTGCCTCTTCACCTTGCGTGCTTGCGGTTCACCTCGCGTGCCGTCCATAGAGACACACATATCCATACCATTGAAAATAGTCAAAATGGACCTTATAAATAGGATGCTAGCTGAGCAAGCCAGGGGAAGCACACTGGTACATCCGAGGCAGATAGTGAGAGGGGAGGGCTTAGAAGACTAGGAAAGCCCACTTTCATGGAGCTCCACACACATCCCCCTCTGACTAGTCACTCTGCCCTAATTTCATTGAAAGTCCCCTTTTGTGGTTGGTTCATGGTCAGATCCTGGAACAGTCCCTGAAAGTAGAGGCAGTGAGCCATTCCCGCCTGCACTGGTCGTAGGTGCACGCATAGCCAAGCTGTCTGTCCTCAAAATGAACGTGAGGGGGACAGTCCCCTCTTTACTATCCTGTGCCTGTGCATGATTGTTCAGTCACATGTTAAGATCAAATGAAACATGAGATAGGACGTGCACAGTGAACACAGGTTCCCATCAGGCAAGCCTAGCAATCGAAAGAGAAAATTACCCACAGCCTACCCCTAACCCACTCCTCCTCCTGGACTCACAAAAGGAGGCAGAAAAGTGACCTGGGGCTCTTGACTACATTCTGCTTGAGCCTGTTCCCTTGAGGTCTGTTTATTCTGTACTTGGCTTTGCTGTTGCAGAAGATGTCTTCTGCTTGGCTCTGTGTGTGCTTCTACCATTTCAGTACACTAGGAACCTAGAAATAGCCTCTGCTGGATAGATTTAATCATCAATTTGGCACACCCAAGTTTATGAAGCCTCAATTGGGGAATTGCTTCCATTGGACTGACCTTTGGACGTGTCTGTGGAGGGTATTTTCCTATCTGTTGATTGATGTGGGAGGGCACAGCCCATTGTGGGTGGTGCCGCCCCTGGGCAAGGTGCTCTGCATTGTGTAAGAAAGCACGCTGGGCATGAGTCAGGGGAGCAAGCCAGGAAGCAGCTTTCCACCTTGGCCTCTTCTCCTGCCACCAGGTTCCTACCCTGGGCTCCCTCAGTGAGAAACTGGGGCCAGGACATGGAAGCCAAAGAACCAAGTCCTCCCCAAGTTGGTACTAGTCAGAGTGTTTTGTCACCCCAGTGGAACAGTCAACGAGAACACACCCCATTAAGACAGTGACCAAAGGTAATACATTCATGCAGATCTCTTTATGGATTCTGTTTATACAGTGATTCTTTGGTCTTTCCTATAGAAATATCATCAGTTTACAATATACGTTTGTGTTGAATATTGAAAGTTCCTCCTGTCATTCCTTTACCTTAGAATTTTCTTGGCTGATTTCATAGATGGATATATGTGAGTCTACTTATATATATCACTTTAGATGCATCTGACAACATCTTATGGCCTTTAAGCGCACCCAAGTGGCACACAGACACACACCTGCCCGCACACAAACCTGTACACATATACACCTGCACACACACACCTGGACAGACACTTGAACACACATACACATGAAAACACACACCCCTGCATACAAACACACGTGAACACACACATACCTGAACACATAGCTGCACACACACAGCTAAACAAACACATACCCAACACACCCACCAGCACACCCACGCATGTGCACACACACCTGGACACACATACACAGGCAAACACACATACCTGCACATACCTACACCTGAAAACATACCTGCACACGCACACCAGCACACACACACCTGCACAGAAATGCATGCACACACACACCCTCAGCTCTACACACACCTGCACACAAAGACCTGCACACACACACATACAGCTCTACACACATACACACACACAGACACACACACACACACACACACACACACATACCCCTGCATGCACTTATCGAGTTACTGAAGAGAGCAGAAAGGCTTGGAAGACTCTGGTGGGCAGAAGAATGGGGACTGCAGCTCAAATCTGCCCAAGGGACATACACAGGGTCTCCTGGTTCTGAGTCTAGGCCTTCATTCCTTGCCCTCCCATTTCATTTGTGTTTTTCAGACAGAGTATTATTTATAGTCAAAACTGATATTTACCTGGAACTCACAATATAGGCCAGAGGGGCCTAAAATTTACAGAAATTCTGCCTCAGCCTTCCAAGGACTGGGATTATAGGCCTGCATTCCAAACTTTAGCTCCCTGCACCCTGATTTTTAAAATTCTTCCCAGCTCCCCGTGTATGGGAACGGACTGTGGCCAGCTGGGACCCAACACAGGTAGACAGTTAACTAGGATGCAGGATTCAGAAACGACCGTGCCCAGAGCCTTACACCTCACACCTTCAAACCTCCTTCTAGCCCTCTCTGGATGGTGCCCCTTGGTGCTCTGTTATGGTGTCTAGAACTGGATTCCCCTCCAAGCCCAGTGTGATGATGTGGACCCGTAAGTGTAGCTACTGAGGACCGAAAAGTAAAAGGGAGCGTGGAGTGTTTCAGGTCGATCTGGATGAACAGAATGAATTCATGGCCAGCCTGGGGAACCTAGTGAGACCAGGTCTCGACCACAACAGAGAAAGCAGGTAGAATTCAGTAGTTGCTTGCCAGGACCACGGCCCTGGGTTCCCCTCCCAATCACCTCCCTGTGGATCCCAGTGAAGAAAGTTGCTCTCTTGAGACTCAGTCATTTTTCTGTGGAAATGGGCAATGTCACCTGCTCCCTGACAAGGTAGCAGGGACACAGCAAGCAAGGTTAGCAGTCAGGAATCACCCTGGGAAGGCTGGGGACTGCTTTAGCAAGGTTAGCAGTCAGGAATCACCCTGGGAAGGCTGGGGACTGCTTTAGCACCCATCATCTCACTCCCGGGTCTCTGAAACCTAGAAGAGCAGTGGACGTAGAGCTCTGCCTGGCCCGCTGTATAGACAGGGAAGTTGAGGTCAAGTGGCAGACCTAGAGGGGTGATACTGAGGGTTCAAGTAAGGTATTCATAAATATTATCCAGGCTCACTTCCACTGAGCCATGGCCACAGTCTGTTTTGAGTTTCATTTTTCACAGGGTTTGTAGCCCAGGCTAGCTTTGAGATGCAAATCTTCCTGCTTCCCAAGTAACTGGGTTTGCAGCCTTCACATTGGGTCCAGCTCCCTGTCTGTCTTTGTGGAAGTGAGGTAAAGAGCCTAAGACAGTGTATCAGTCACCTTTCTGCCGCTATGACCTAGGCAGCTTAGAGAAGGAGGAGTTTATGTGAGCCTCCAGTTCCACAGGGGTCAGAGTCCATCATGGAAGGGAGGCATGGTAGGCAGGAGGTGGCTGCAGCAGAAAGCTGACTACTCCTATCTCCGAGCAGACACAGGAAACAGAGAGTGATGGGAAACCTGGCAAGGCTTAAGAACTCCCCAAACCTGCCACAGTGACAAGCTCCCTCCAGCAGGGCTGAACCTCCAAAATCCTCCCAAAGTGCTGCCAACTGGGGTCAAAATATCCAGATACTTGGAGCCTCTGCAGGACTTCTCATTCAAATCAACATAGGCAAGGACGGGCTGGATGTCCAAGAACAGCTGCTCTTCTGACTCCCCTGCTCTAACTCAGTCTCCTGGACACAACTTCCGGGGGCAGGTCTCGGTAGGAAAGATGTTTGCAGAAGAGTTGAACATGTCTCTTTTGCGGGAATGAGGTCCTGTACTCAACCACCAAGTTTCTTGTCCAAGATGGAGTCTTGGGAATCCAATTTACACAGAGTAAGAGACTTGTAGATAGAAGCACAGAGATCAAGAGAGACACAGAAAGCAAAACACTTAGAAAGCAGGACACAGGCTAGAGCCTCAGGCTCCCAAGTATCTGGGATTATTGGTCTGTGCCATCAGGGTTGTTACCAACTCCTATGTGGAAGTCTCCTGAACTTGCTGTCCTTCTGTCTCTTCTACTGTACCTGGGCCTCTTGCATGTGTGTCCTGGGTCCAGCGGTGTGACGGTGGAGTTATACAAAAGCACTGAATGTTGTCTCTTCTTTTAGAGATTGTCTGTGTCCCTAGCCAGAGTCCTCAGGGCATAAGGTGCCCAGGGAATCCCAGATGCACAGAGTGAAAGAGGATTACAGATACAGGTGCAAAGCTTGAGAGAGAGAGAGAGAGAGAGAGAGAGAGAGAGAGAGAGATCCACCAATGCTTTAGACCTTGAGGGAATATGTGAGTAATGATAACAATAATCTGTCTGAATTAGGAAAACTCTATGGGGTGCCCAGGGCGTGAAGGGACAAGGAAATGCTCTAGCTCAGAGAAAACAGCTTAGATCATAAAGAAAGGCAGTAATTGAGACCAGTGAAGGCTGCATTTCAAAGCCTGACCCAAGGGGTGAGGGCTGTCAGGGGTATCTTAGAGAATGCAGGGAAGAGGTAGAGTAGCCCTGGGAGTGTGTGCCGGGGGGGCCACTGACTCCCACCATGGAGAGCTGCTAAGTGTGTCTTACCCGAGTAGGAAGAGGACGGACCATGTGACCCAGGCCATTTGTCCACTGTGGCTGCGGCTCTGGGTTCCTCCATCGCTGTGGTGCACACGGTCAATCCTCAGTGGCCAGGCGGATGAGTTCTGTCAGTGAAGAAGATCTGGAGGCGGGTTGGGGGGATCTGGGGGCCACATAACTGGCCTACCTCGATTTTGCAAAGAAGGGCAGTCATCCTCCAGGCGTCCCCATTTCCCCACTGTGGGCATGGCCCTGGCAGTGGCCGCTGAGTTGGGCGGGCTTTGTGCCCGTGTCCTTCGTCGTCACCGTGGGCCTGGCAGCTGTCATGGCATTGATGCTGAGTTGCTTGGAGGTCTTCTTGGGAGGAACTCCGAGTGCCACCGTTAGTAGTGGAGCTTTTTGTATCTGGGGTGGCACACCCAGTTTGCCTTCTCCTGTTCCTCTGGGTTATGGAGTATTTTAAAGGCCGTTTTTCAGCAGGGCTCCCTGGCGGGGAGAGGGGAGGGTTCTGGGGCCTTTGTTAGTGGACAGATTGGGTTATGAGATGGATGGTTTTATGTGGGTGTGCTGGACCAGAGTGAGGCCTGTGGACTAGGCATATGAGATAAAGAGACATTACAAGGACATCACATGTGTATAAGAAGGAGAGAGGACACTTGTGCACTGGCAGCAGGGGAGAGCGACAATATAAAAGAAGGCGAGACGGGTAAATAGAGGCAGGAACAAAGAAGGGTCGGCTACAGGAGTTCCGGAGCTTGCTTGGGGTGGTACTGCAGACGGTTTTCACCTGTGATATCCCAGAGGAGATCTGTATCTGACACCTGCCAGAATAGAGGTGGGTTGGAACTTAGGACCCAGAGGGACCCGGGGCCCTGGAACCTGGCAGCCAGAGACAGAAAGAGTGCAGGCTGGACCACAAGGGTGCTGGGGTGCACAGTGTCGAGGGAAGGGGGGAGGCAAGAGGTGAGAGGCTGGGGCATGAGCCCCCCCCCCCACCAGGAGGTGCACGCAGACTCCTTGCAGGGATTAGCAGGCGCAAAGTCCGTGGCACAGGCTGAGAGCTGAAAAGGTGGTGGTGAGGCCTGGGCTGAGAGCAAAGCAGGAGGTCGGCCTCGGGAGCAGAAACGCCAAGACAACAGGAGACCTCTAACTGGGGGAGCCTCCCAGGGTTAGAGTTACGAAAATGTGGGACCCCTGGCCTTCTGGCTACAGGGTCCGAGCAAGGAGCGTGGCGGCTGACACCCAGAAATGTGTGGGGAAGACAGAGAATGGGGTGTGGGAGACAGGTGCAGAGTTCACGCATACAGGCCCCAGGTGGGGCTGCGGCCAGAGATGGGAGGGTGAGAAAGAGTGAGAGAGGGGGTGACTGAGAGGAGCCCATGCGGGAGGGAGAGGTGCAGAGAGGAGACATAGAAGGCCGGTGGCTCCTGGGGCGGTCTTGGGTCTGAGGTCTCAGGATGCCAAGCCCGGATGGAAGTGGCGCAGACGGAAGGGAAGGGAAGGGAAAGGGTAGGCGGAGCAGCTCCCGGTGCAGGCCAGCGGAGGTTCGAGCTCAGACGTATGGGTCTCAGGGCCCCTGAGGATGCCAAGCCCCGAGGACGAGTTGTCCCCACGGGTCATGAAAGAGCAAATGAGGAGAGGCAGAGCCTGGGCCAGAAGTGGACAGGGGTCCCGAGTGTGCGAGTGAGTGAGCCAGTGACCACTCAGAAATGGGAGAATGAGAGGGAGAAAGCTGAGAGAACAATAGAGGAGAACTGGAACCGGAACCTCAATGTCTTGTGATGTGCTGGGTTGTGGGTGAGGAGCCCACAGCCAATTAAGCTGGATCTTATTGTGTCAGGTCCTGCTTGAAAGCTGGTCCCACGTGGGCTTCTGGTCTCTGTATCCTAGTAACAGCACCATATGTAAGGTCTGGGTTTGAGAGACAGAGCAGACAATGGGACCAGAGACTGCTGGGAGCTAACAGGACCAGTTTATTAAGAGAAGACCAGATGGGACTAGCATCTCGCACGGGGAGTGGAGAAATCCTCCCCAAAGAGATGGGGGAGACTAGCCCCCTCATCTTGGGGCCCGGGCTTGGGGAACCAGGCTGGCCTGGCTGGCTCCAGATTGGGATGGAGGAGCTCCCTCAGGGAGAGGCTAACTCCCCGGGACAGCAAGATCAGCCAAAAGCCTCTAGCCTGCTAGTCTCCAGCCCACTCCTAGCTTTTATGGGAGGGTTTTGGGGTTCCCATGACATCTGATTGATGTTTAAGGTAAACTTCTGGCCAGGAAGCAGTCCCTTTTCACAGCTGTCTGTGAATCCTGGGCTGAGAATCTTATCTATTCAAGTAGTTGTAAAAGTCAGTTCCTCTCTCAGATCTCAGTGGGCTCTGAGAGTATGCTGGAGTCACCAAGGTGTCTGTCCTAGGACTGCTGGTGGGGGACGGAATTCCAGTCACATCTTACAATTACATCTGCTTTCTCTGCCTTCAACATTGAATTCACTCACTACCTTCCTTGCCAAACTACATTCTTCATTCTCTCTCTGTCTCTCTCTCTCTCTCTTCACATACACACACACACACACACACACACACACACACACACACACACACACACAGTAGACCTATATAAGAGCAAGAAGCAATAGCTTATTATTATGAATGCTATCCTACCTTGAAATTCCCTCTACCAAATAAATCAATCCATTTCTTCTGCATTCGAGTTCTTAGGACCTGGGCAGAATGCAGCCAGCAGATTTCTGCCAGAATGTAACATGGTCTCTAGCCCAGTTTCTGAGAGAATCCCTCCACTCTTCGGAAGCTTCGTGATCTGGGGCCCACTGTCTACCTTTCTCTTGGTTTCCGGTCTTCCAAACTCCCACCGGAACAGCCTTTCTGCAGCACTCTGGCTCCAGTTCTCTGCACTGGCTACTTTTCTCATTGCTGTCATCAAATACCTGACAAAAGCAACTTCAGGAAGGAATGGCTTATTTTGGCTCTCAGCTTAAGAAACGATACAGCCCATCACGGCAGTAAGAAAATGAGACAGCTAGTCCTGGTGCATCTGCAGTCAGGAGGCAGAGATGAATGTGGTGCTCTGCTTGTTTTCTCTTTTTTTTTTCAGTATAGGTCCCCAGCCCAGCATGGTTATCTCACATTCAGTTAAACTTCTCTAGAGATGTCTTCATAGATGTCCCAAGAGATTTGTTTCCAAGGTAACTCTAAATCCCACCAGGTTGACAGTGAAGACTGACCACCACAATTACATACTATCTTCTTTAACAATTTTTTTATTTCTTATTTTTATGTTTATGTGTATGAGAGTATTGCTTGTACATATGTAGGTACACCCATGTCATGCAATGCCCATGGAGGTCAGAAGAGGCTGTCAGATTCCCTGGAACTGGAGTTACAGACAGTTGTTAGCTGCCATGTGGGTGCTGGGAATTGAATCCTGGTCCTTTGCAGGAGCAGCCAGTGGTAGTTCCACTGAGCCATTTCTCCAGCTCCACGTGATGTACTATTTAAAAAAAAAAATAATGAAGCTGACAGCTCTATCATATTCTCCTTCTGTTTTGTTGAAAGTAAAGAATATTCATTGGGACTGTGTATATAGCCCAGTGGCAAGTACTTGCTTAGAATGCTACAGACCCTGGTTCTAGCCCAAGCACTGCATTAAAAAAAGTGGGATTGATACTTAGTCTTTGCTGTTCTTTGCAGTGCCCACGTATGTTTACAATAGTCCCTTGCCCCAGGTTTATCCCAGAGCAAAAGACTGCAGTGAAGATGAGGGCCAAGTAAGAAGAGATCAAGGATAAAGGAGCCACAGGATAGGAACATGGGTCTGAAACCAGAGACCCTTAAAGCAGCGTTTCTCAGCCTCCTTTCAAAGGAAATCTCCCCTCTAAGAAGTTTTTAGACTCTGTTCTCTAGTCACTGGAACAACAAAGATATATGTGTTTATGTTCTCAGGGGAGGGGTGTGATAACCATCCTCCAAGACTAGGTTTACCCCTTTGGGTGCAAAACAGTCCTCTTGGGAAGGCCTTCATAGGGCCTTTGTGACCCCAGTGGGAAGCCTTTGCAGCTCCCCCAGGGAAATGTGCCCTTTGGAAGCACCCCTCTGTGCCATGTAGGACTAGCCTGGCGACCCAGACAGTAAAACTCTAAGAAACTCTGTAGGTTTGCCACCCCAGGTCCCCACCTGGCCCATCCTCCCAGCTAATTGCCGTAACACCCTTGGACTTCAGCACCTTAAACACACTCCCGGGCTTGCTTCACAGTACTGGCAAGGCCGACTCCCGCTATTCAGGCATGCTGTCCAGGACCGCTGCTGGACGGGGCTCTGGGAGCGGGACAGCCACGCCCCCTGTGTGCTTGCTGCACATTTACACTCAGCACGCAGCTTGGCACAAACAGGCTTTAATGAAAAAACCAGTCAATCGTTTCTCTTAATCCTACTCTCTCCTCTCTCCCTCCCCCTCCTCTTTCCTCCCCCCCCCCCCATAGATCGGTTAGCTACTTTAGGATAATAAACTCTCCACAAATATTGTGGCTAATAGCAGTTACTGTTCAATTGGCTGATGATTTCGAGAGAAAGCCTCGGTGGATCTTCCTGATAGCTGGTTCCGCTGGTCTCTGTGGCATGCTCACCTATCTGCACTCAGCTATTGTGTTGCCTGGGGCCTGGATGTATGGAGAGCCTCCCCTCGGACAGCTCAGCTCTGCCCCTTGTGTTCTGCTGTTCTGGAGATGAGCCGGTCTTAGGCACAGTGGTCACCCAGGCCATAAGAGCAGCAAGAGAAGGTGTATCCTATTGTCCCATTAGCTCATGCACATCTCACAGCCACTCACATTCCTCTATGTGAGAAAGTCCACCTCTCTGGAAGAGGGAAGAACATCACCAGTGGTGAG
The DNA here is from genome assembly GCA_035773235.1 of Eospalax fontanierii. Classification (NCBI taxonomy): domain Eukaryota; kingdom Metazoa; phylum Chordata; class Mammalia; order Rodentia; family Spalacidae; genus Eospalax; species Eospalax fontanierii. The sequence goes on along the minus strand of CM069546.1, from coordinate 49,319,185 downwards.
ACAGAAGCTGCCCTTTGTGACTCCTCCTGTGCAAAGTTGGATGTCCCTCCTAACACCATTCACCAGGCTGGCTCTAGGGTCCTCAGGGGCCACCCTGTGCTGTTACCGGCTTTGCAAGTCTCCCATCTCCATGGGTTCCTCATCTTCCACCTCTTTCCTCTCTGTCCTCTGAAACCACGAACCGCTCTCAGGTTTCAGATCTCCAGGTCCAAACTCATCCATAGTTGGGAAACAACGGGCGGCTGGACATCAGAGAATGATGGGCCTTGGCTGAGTTCCCCCAGCTCCCTCTGCAACTTCATCACACTATTAGCAAGTTTCATCAGATGCCATAGATGATCTCTGCCACTGAGCTGAGCAAGATCTTGTTCACAGACCAGACAATGCAGTCTCCCTGTCTGCCTTTCCCACCGGGAGTCCGGCAGCTCCGGTCAGTGTGCCTCGCGGGAAGCCCTGAATGCATCTTTGTTGTTTCTTGTACTCGAGTTCACTACTGTTAAGAGGGAATCAGAGACAAACCACCCTTCCCAGAACCTACTGCAGTGTCTACCCATCGCTCGTGGTACCTCGTCCCCCGTATCTAAGTTCCGAGCACATTTTCTAGGAATACCATAATCAAATATTCAGCTACAGAAAAAAACTGCATCGCCTTTCACACTGAGACTATCTTGTCATCAGAACAGTTAGCATTGGTGCTGTTTCTTTATTGGTTTACTGTCTCTACCAGCTGATGGGATACACCCAGTACAGGAGCTTATCAGCTTCATAGACTGTCGTGACACTTAGAACATGACCCAAAACGTGATAGTGCTTGAGGACTACTTATGAAATGCATGAAAAATGGTGACAGAGGGGCTGGAGAGATGGCTTAGCAGTGAAGAGCCCTGGCTGCCCCTCAGACTTGGGCTCGGTTCCCATCACCCATATGGCAGTTAACAACAATCCATAACTACAGTTCCAAAGGACCCAACACCCTCTCCATGCATTGCACACATGGGTACACTTGTGTATACATAAACTAAACTAAATAAATAAATATATGTTTAAATGGTGACCCATTCAGGCAAAGGACACGAAGATGACAGGCCAGATGCTGGGTTATAACCAGAGGGGAAGTTTACACAGGGTGAAGAGGAGGGGACATTTAAACTACACTTTGTGAGATAAAGCTGATCGGGAACGGGACCAGCAGACGTCACATCCATTCAGAGATAGTCTGATAGGTTGGGGGTAAGCAGGCAGGGTAAATGTCTCCTATAGGGGAGGATGGCATGGAGATGAGGGAGGGACCAGATTTGGTGTCTAGGCTTCAAGGCATGAGGAAGAATTCAAGCTTGCACCAAGAAGAATGGGGGTGGAGGGCTTAAGGTGGGGTGTGGAATGGTTCATTACATTTGGAGCACTTTGCTCAGGATGAAGCTCTGCCCCAAAGGCAGGGTTTTGTTTTTTCCTTGCTTTCCTTCTACCAGGCTGGCTCTTAAAGCATTTGGATCTGGGCCACTCCATCAATTTGACCTTCATAGTTCTACCAAGGAGTCTGACCTCAAGTTCACTGCTGTGGAATCTTGTATGAAATACCCAGCTTTCAGGAACAATATTTGGGCACATCTGTCCTATAGCTCTCATTCCAGCACATTTTCTAAATTCTGCTTTTGCAGACTCCAGCTTCCCGTGGCTGTGTAACTGGACTGCTTTGTTCTGGCCTCCCCGAACTCCCAGGATTTCATTTCTGTATTGTCATTGGTTTGCATAAAGGGACCCCGGGCCAGCAGGTAGACACAGGTCTGGAAACATGCGAACTGGATGGATCTCACTGGGGACCAGCTGCTCAGGTTTTCTGCAGTTCTGGCAGAGGACAGGAAGGGCTGTACCTCTAGCCTGTGTCTAGCTGTGATTTTTATGGAACCTGGATCACATTGCAATGCTTATGAGGACTTGGGGGAGTCAAATTTGTGGCCTACTTTCCAAACCCACAGAAGATAATAAAAATGCATGTTGGTGGGCCAATAATACTCGTAGACTTTTTTAAAATATACATTCCGAGTTCTCTGAGTGTATGATTTGCCTTTTATGGTGCTTTAATTTTATTTACTGTCTCAATTTGTTTTGAAGAACAGGTAAGATTATCAAGAAGTACACAAAAATATAAATATATGTCCTGACCATAATGCACATATTACTGATGACTGCTCACCCCCCTCCCAGACCCAAGAGGTAAAATAAAACATAGCTTTGACTCTGCTCAGAACTTCATAAATTCTGGGATGCCATGCCAACATACTGATGCCAGCTACAGTAGACACACCAACACGAATACACACTGGGTGCTGGTGACCTCAATTCTCAAGGTCTCCTGACTTGCCCATCTTCTATCACCAAAGCTGGAATGCTAGACTCATCTCCAAGCCTGTCTCAGGAGTCCATCCCGTTCTATACATGCAGGTGAAGAAATTCAGTTAACTGAATATTGTGGGTAAACATATTTTTTAATATAAGCACACTCCATGTTTTAGGCAAACAATTATTTCTTTAGTGTATGTAAGTCCCAAATGTTAAATAGAGCATACTTATAATTTTTTAAAGCATTTGTTTGTCTGAAATTAAGTTAAACTGGGCACTCTGTATCTTGTCTGAGAGCCCTACCTAGTTAGTACATACAGGGGCATGTGTCAGGCACATTTTATTCTGAATAAAGGACAGAGGCTACTAAGGGAACACCCCACCCTCTCCCCTGCTGCACTGTCTGACACTCTGGCTGCTACTTTGTGGTCACAGAGTAATAAGCTAAAGATGAAAAGTCAACACGCTGAGGAAGACGATCAGAGAACCAGAGAACCAGCCTGCACGGACAGTGGTTATTATTCTGGCCATTATATTATATATTCTACTAGTCAAGCTACAAGCATTCAGGTGCTGTTTTAAAGTCATCTCCCTAAGTATTCAGAAGCCTCCTCAAGAACAGTGAGACTTTGAACAAAAGCATCAATCTTCACCAACAGCATCCAGGGCAGACAAAGAGAGATGATAAAACAATCTGGTGTCAAGAGGACCGGACAGCAAGGCGACCACAGCCTCGTGCAGTAGTGATGGGAAGATTTCCGTATGTTGTTGCGACTAGGGGAAAGGAAGGCAGTCAAGAGCACAAGCTTGTCAGGTGTGCTGGTGCATGCCTGCAACCCCAGCCTTGGGAGGCTAAGGTGAGAGGACCCCCACGTTTGAGACTGTCTTGGACCACACGGTGAGACCCTTTCTCAAAAAAAGAACAAAAACAAACAAAGGCTTTAGGGACGGGGGTGTCACAGTGGTAGAGCTTTCCTGGCATGCAGGAGGATCTGGGTTCAGCCTCAGCACTGTAACAAGTAAAACCAGAGGCTCTAGGGTCAACCGGCCTCATTCCCAATCCGCCATTTGTTGGCTGAGTGCAGTTGCAACATTCCCACATACTCTCATTTTCTCATCACTCAAATAAGGATTTACACAGAACCTGATTCGGAGCTGATCCAAGGACAGACTAAACTAACTAACTAATGAACGAATGAACTAACTAACAAACGAACACAAGCAACTAGAAATCTAGAGCCAGTTAGTGAGCACAACCAGCTAGTGAGCGCGGCGCACTGGTGTGGGGTGGCTTCCCGCACCTCTCTGTGACATCTCTCAGGAAAATGAGCTGTTCAACACAGGGAAGTCTGACAGTCTTTGATCATGGGCCTGAAGGGCTCTCAGGGCTGGGAACAGTGTTGGTATGCACATAGATGGAGGAAGCTGAGGATACAGACCAAGGACACTAGGTGTGAGAAAGCAGGAGAAGGAAGGGGGAGGGAATCGAGTTTGATGAAGATGCTGATAGGTCAGAATCAACAGAACATGGCAGTCAGTGAGGAGGAGGGGAAGAAGCCGTGTCCAAACCCCTGTGGACTGAGTGGGGGGGCACTGGAAAGAAGGCTCAGTGATGAAGACGTTCTGTGGAGCAGGGAAAGGATGCACTGGGCCTTAACAGGGCTGAGGGAGTCACCCAGGAAGAGACAGAAGACGTGCACCTGGAAAAGCATCATGGAGATATCAGATGATGTCAGCTGTGGAGCCCAAGTCCTGTGGTGAGTGTATCGATTACAGCTCTCATCACTGGGACAAATACCTGACAGAAACGACTTGAGAGAGAAAAGATTTATTTCAGCTCACATTTTCAGAAGCATCAGTCCATTGCAGTGGAGAAGGCAGGGCAGAGAGGCTCTGTCTGTGGCAGGGGAGGACGTCTGTTCACATCGTGGTGGACCAAGAAGCGAACAGAGCGCCACAATCAGGAGCCGTAGAGAACCTTCAAAGGCCCACCCCTACTGACTTACCTCCCGCAACTAGGCCCCACCTCCTCGTGGTTCCACAGCCTCCCAGACAGCACCACCAGCTGAGGAACAAGTGTTCAAAACAGTTCTGATTCTGAATGAGACATTTCAGATTCAAACAGTCACAGTGGGAACAAGCGATGGGAAAATCAATACGGAAACCGGTGACCCGAGCATTGTCACAGACTAACAGGACCAGACAGACTCACAAGGAATACTCCACCCACTGCTGCCGAGTACTTGTGTCCTCCCACATTTCTTCAAGCACACAGGGGACATTCTCTGCAGAACACATGTTAGGATACAAAACTACTTTAATGGAATTATTAGGGTGAAATCATACCAAGTACATTTTTGGTGCATGTACTGCCTCCTGTGACAGATGGGGCTTTGTCAATGTGATTAGGAGTCTCAGAATGAGATTGTGGAGGATCATCTGGAGGCCTGATGCAATCACAGGATCCCTAGAAGCCTTATGGAAAAGGCACAGCCAGACTACTTAGAAGTGTAACCTTCACATACATCACCAAGTGACTTTTGACAAGGGTGCCAAAACCAGTTAACGGGAAAGGACAGTGCTGTCAAGTCGTGCTAGGAAAAGTGAGAACCCATGCACAAAAAGAATGATGGTGGACTCTACCTAAACCACATACAAAACCTAACTCGGGCTGGGAATGGTGATGCAATCCACCTGCAATCCCAGCACTCAGGAGGATGAGGTAGGAGGATCTCAATACCAAAGACATCCTGGGCTACATAGTGAAACCCTGCTTCAAATACACAAAGAAAACCAAACACGAACAAAAGCTAACTGACAACCTACGAAAGATCTGAACATAAGAGCTATTTGAAAGAGGTACAAGTGGCCAGACAAGCTCTGTGTCACTAATCAGGAGGGAACCGAGCTGCAGACCGGGCTCATGTGTCACTTCAGCCCCATCCGGACACTCACTACTTAAAAAAACGTGAGCTGGAGAGACGGCTCAGAATCAAGAACACCCGCTGCTCTGACAGAAGTCCAGGGTTTGATTCCAGCACCCACATGGTGGCTAGAAGTCTGTAACTCCAGTTCCAGGGGATCTGATGCCCTCTTCTGACCTCCACTGGCATTGTACACGGGTACACTTAGATGCATACACATAAAACTTTTTTAAAAATTAATGCAATGTGGAAAAAAATAGAATCTTTATACATTTACTTAATAGAAATTAGTACAGCAGTTGTGAAAAATAATAGGAAATTCTTTTTAAAAATTAAGGATAGAATTGGGCTGCAGACGGGCTGGAGAGATGGCTCAGTGGTGAAGAACATGTACTGGTACCAGGCATGGGGGTGGCACACGTCTTTAACCCCAGTACTTGGGAGGCAGAGACAGGCAGATCTTTGTGAGACTGAGGAGCAAGTTGGGGCTACAGGGAGATCCTGTCTCAAAAAACCAACAGGACATATGCTGCCCTTGCAAAGGATCCAAGTTCGATTCCCAGCACCCATGTCAAGCAGTTTACAATATCTTTAACCTCAGTTGCAGAGGGATCTGAGTTGTCTCTATGAGCACCTGCACTCATGTGTATATACCCATATATATATATATACATAATTTAAAAGAAACCTGGGAGGGGGGCAAGAGAGAGAGGAGAGAGAGAGAGAGAGAGAGAGAGAGAGAGAGAGAGAGAGAGAGACACACTGGGCCAGTGAGATCACTCAGCAGGTAAAAGTACTTATCAAACCTGACAACCTAAGTTCAATCCCACATGCAGATCCCCATGGTTGAGAGAAACGACTCCCATATGCATGCCATGGCATGTGCACACCCACCCCACCCCCACAAAAATAAATGTACATGTAAAAAAATTTAAAGATATAATTACCCTAGAATACAGTTCTATTTTTTAATGTATACTGAAAACAGATTCAAGTTGTTACTTATGCACATGTTCATGACATCCAAACGTCCACCAGTGAATGAACAGATAACCATATGTGGTCTGTACATGATGGAACTGCATTCAGCCTTAAAAGAAATCCTAACAAATGGTCCATGAATGAACCTCAGAGATATGGTGCTAGGTACAATAAGCCTGATACACAGAATACTGTATGATTCCACCCACACAAGGGTGCCTGGTTTTGTCAAATTCATAAGGATATGAAATTCGAGAAGTGTGGATAGTTTCATTGTCAACTTGACACAAGTGGGAATTGCTTCTGTCAGATTAGCCTGTGGCCCTGTCTGTGGTGAAGCATTTCCTTGATTGTTGAGTTATGTGGTAGGGTCCAGACCACTGTGAGTGGTGCCTCCCCTAGGCAGATGGTACTGGGTTGTACAAGAAGGCAGGGTGAGGCTAGGCATAGTAGTGCACACCTTTACTCAAAAAGACAGGAAGGAAGGAGGAAGGAAGGAAGGAAGGAAGGAAGGAAGGAAGGAAGGAAGGAAGGAGGGAGGGAGGGAGGGAGGGAGGGAGGGAGGGAGGGAGGGAGGGAGGGAGGGAGGGAGGGAGGGAGGGAGGAATTAGGCTGAGTATACCAACTCCCACTAAGAAGCATACTTCGAGCAGGACACAGCACAGTCTCCAGTGCATACAGACCACAGGGCTCCCAATGGTGGAGGAAGGACTGTGACCTCCTTAGCTGAGGACAATGCCAAGGCTCCCCCACTGCCATTCCTGCAAATGTGGCTCCAGGTTCACAGCCAAACAGTCTCTAAAAGTGGCTGACCTGATTTTTGAGTTGAAGATTTTACTCTGGAACCCTATGAATCTGTAGCATGATGTCTGTAATCGTCTATTGTTGCTGCGACCAATCACCTTAACCCCAGTGAAAACACCAGAGATTTATTCTTACTTCTAGAGGTCAGAAAGAAATCAGTAACATTAAGCTAAGGTCAAGCTGTGAGCAGGGTGGGTGTTTCTGGAGGTTCTGAGAACAGAATCTGTTTTCTTGGCCTTTTTAAGATTTTTAATTATATGTGTGTGTGTACACCTGTGTGTGAGTAAGTGCACACGAATGCAGGTGCCAGCAGAGGTCGGGTGTCAGATCCCCTGGTGCTGGAGTTACAGGTGGTTTTGAGTTGCCTGGTGTGGATGCTGGGATCCAAACTCAGGTTCTCTACAAGAGCAGAGCACATCCTTCACCTCTTCTGAACATTCTTAAGCTATTCTCCCCAGTCCCTTAGCCTTTTTAGCTTCCAGAAGTTGCTTATATTCCTTATCTTCTGGCTTTCCTTCATCTTCAAAACCTATCCTCCCACACACTCGGCTTCTGCCATAGCCCCTTGTCTGGTGGTGCCTTCTCATCTGGGTATAGGGATCCTGTGATTGCATCAGGCCCCCAGATGATCCCAGATAATCTCATTCTGAGACCCTTATCTTAATCCCATTCGCAGAGCTCCCTCTGCCACAGAAGGCAACCTGTGCATAGGTTCCCAGGACTGGACAAGAGCAGTCAGCCTGCCATAACTGAGACGAAGGGCACACATAAGCAGGCTAGCCTGGTCAAGGCAGAGGTGGAGAAGAGCTCCAGCATCTTTGGCAGGCCAAGGGTCAAGGGCAGGGACAGGGCCCACTAGTGCTGCAATAAAGAGTACACAGAGTAAACCCCTCACAGACGCCAGGAGATGAGCCGAGTCTGACTCATGGGGTAACCAAGGTCCGAGTGAAACGCAGGATCCTGGGGTTAGGCTGCCTCAGCAGTGAACCCTGGTCCACCCCACAGAGCTCAGAACAGCATTCAACACTAACACGAAGACAACTGGCAAGTGAGATTTATTGAAACAATGATAGGTAAAAGGAATAGGATCTGATATGACCACCAAGGTCAAGGTATGGCATGAGACCAAGGCTGGAGATGAGGACTACCATCCCTCAGGAGGCCCAGGGCATCACTTTGGCTAAAGACCTCAGCTTCCATCTGGCCACGAGTCTTCAACAGATTAATAGGTTATCTCCTTCAAACCTACATGGAGGAAACACAGACGCTGTTCAGACCCTACAGAGAGCAACCCTGGGAGGATGGACGCTGCTGGACGCCCACACACTGGCCCCGGGTGCGGTGTCTCACTGCTGCACTCTGAGCTCTTGCTGTGAAACAAGATTTCACAAGGAAGCAGGGGGTCAGGCCAGCTTCTTTCTGTTTACGAATCGTTTAAAATAGATTAAGAAAGCATTGCAACAATTTATGGGCTCTCTACAGTAAACGTCCAAAATCTACCTGTTAACTGCTGAACTTGGAGCGAATGCAAAGATGGTTTCTCACCATGCGCTGACGCGCCACAGCCCATGCAGCTGGGCAAGAAGGTGGGGACCAGAGAAGCCGCTGGCATTAAAAATGTTCACTCTACCGAGCTGGGCGTGGTGGTGCACACCTGTAAACCCAGTACTTCAGAGGCTGAGGCAGGAGGATCACAGGTTCAAACCCAGCCTGGACTAAAGCATAAGACCATCCTATTCCCAAAACACACATACAGAAAGGAAAACTTCAAAAAAAGCAATTCAACACATCCTGACCCTGTTTCTTTATAAGAACCAGAGTTAACTTAAAAGCATAGTAACAAAGTCTCATACCCAGCTCCTGGCCTCCTCGGGTCGCCCAGGACAGGCAGTAATGCTTCATGAGCTGTTCCAGAAGCTCTAATTCATCCAGGAACTCGAGGGATTCTATTCTGTGCAGAAATCAAAACAGGAAAGATGTACATTTATACAATTAAAAATGAAGGTGATAGCCTATAGGTATTACATGCCCATGACATATTACATGGAAAGAAGCCAGCCACAAAATAGTATGTGTGGTGTGATGAAGAAGAAGAAGGGGGCTGGAGAGACGGCTCAGTGGCTGACGGCACTGGCTGCTTCTCCAGAGGGTTCCGTTTCCAGCACCCACACGGCAGCTAACCATCCACAACTCCAGTTCCAGGGGATGTGACGCCTACTTCTGGCCTCCATGGGCATTGCATGCACAGGTATACTCACATACATGCAGGCAAAACATTCATACACATAAAATTAAATAATTTTAAAAGAACGAATATGAAAATGACCTATTTAAGCATGACTCTAAAGCAAATATGTGAGTATGAATCTACTGCTTCAGAAACCAGAAGTCTACGTCTCAATATTTATCTGTGTAGAGGCACAGGAAGAGAATATACCCCAACTTGTTAACAAGAGCTACCTACAGTGTGCCTGCAGAGCAGAAAACCGGTCTTCACGCCCTTGGCATAGCTGGAAGTAGTTTTAGAACAATGGATAAATCTTTCTTTTACAATGAAGGAAAAGTGTATTTAAAAATCTGCCCTCAGGGGTCTTTTCCCTCAGAGATCTTGGGCAGAATCATTTTCCTCTCTCTAACATAGGGATTATACAAAATTTCCACTGCGGAGGTGGCCCTGTGAATTTTCCAGCTGTAACTGCTTGTTTCAGCTCAAATCATCTGCTTTGGCAAAGGTGCTATCGCAGCTTAAAGCTAATGAGTTACTTTCTCAAGCAGTCACACTGTTTACCTTATTTCAAAATAAGTCTAGTTAAGGTTCTACTTTGTGCTTCTTGTTAAAGAACAGAGGTAACTGTTGCTCCCCAGTTAGGAGGGAGGGAGCCGGTTTGCCAGTCACATACCTATTCACCTCCGCTCGGGGTAGCGTGCTGTACAGCTCCATCATGTTCACTGCAGATGCCGTCTCCCACCCGTTTGACAGTAGCCGTTCTTTCTGAAAGAGTGGCAGAGAGATGGAGAACTACAGGGCCCCAGCACACACACCTAAGGCCCTACAACAAGGATCCTTCTGAGATTAGTCCGGTTTCAAAAGTCCATGTCCGGTCCTGTTTCTCATTCTTCTTTCCACTCTCCCTTTCTAGATGGAACATGCATTGTTTTCATGGGGGAAAACTTGACTAGAGAATATTTAAAGAGACACAAAGGAAAAATCTTTATTACAAACAACAGTCTTTTGTTTGGGTGGCTGGCTGGCTAGTTTGAGACATTCTTGCCATGTAGTCCCAGCTGATCTGGAGCTTGCTAGCTCAGACTGGCCTCAAGCTTGTGATCCTCCTGTCTCAGTCTGCCAAGTGCTGGCATTACAGGCAGGACCTACTGCATTCAGCTTGCACAACATGCTAGTTAGTGGTCTCGGGAGGTATCTCCAGCAAATAAATGACCTTTTTTTTTATTAAAGCAAAGGGACTACACAACAGACTGAAAAAGCTGCAGAGCTGTATCAATCACCTGTAAAGTGTGGATCATGGATGGGTGCCAATTCAAACAACTATACAATATGATTTTAAACAACTTGGGAAAACTGAACCTGGTCTAGGTATAAGATGCTAGGAAGGAACAACTGTTGATCTGTGGGGAGTGACAACGGGAACACCATCCTGAGAAGATGTCCCGAGGAGGGTCACACCGAAGTATTTAGGGTGAAACCACATGCTGTCTGGTACCTGCCTGAAAATATTCTGATAACACCAACAAAACATCTGAAGAGGAATCATGAGACATTATTAAGGGAACAGTAACAACACTGAAGCTGGCGGATGGGTGTTTACTGCACTATTCTATATTTATGCTTCTGTGAAATTCTGCATACACAAAGTAAACTACGTCAAAATAAAATCTGCATAATGAAAATAATAGGCTATAGAGAATGCTAGTTGTGTTTTCCACACCAAGAGGACAGGCAGGACTGGGGTTCTCCCAGTGTCAAGGAGACACCACCCCCTTGTCACATTCAGCAAGGGGAGTGCCCCGTCCTTGCTGGCTAAGGGTACAGGGTGGATGCTCAGTGTCTCCAGTCTCTGCTCGGACCTGCGACTCTAAGGACTTGCAGACTTCCACTCCTGCCAGGTCACACTGTCGTCTTCGGAGGTTTTCAATCATGATCTTCCCAAATCGGTCATCCATGTTCACCTTGGAGGAGAAAAGGCTGGTTAGAGATGTGTGTCCTATAGAAGCAGAATAAAATGTTATCTTTAATCAGTCAAGGCTGATACTTGGTAATATACAAAGAGCAGGTAAAGGAGGTTTGAACAGCAGCTTAGTTTGACAAGAAACACCTGGGCGTACACACCCATTTACAAGTTGTGATACAATTTCACTAATGGCAGTTGATCCTACAGATAGGTCTGCATGCGTCTACAAAAAGCAAGACTCTCCCACAGCATTATGTGTAACTGGAAGAATATGGAAATAAATACCTAGTCTTTAGGTTCAATCAATTCTATTACCTCCCTATAATAACTAGGTGGCAGGAAAGAAAACTGCAGATACATGCACGGAATGAATGACTTTAAGGTAAACTCATAAGCAGTTAGGTACAAGGCTGCCAAACTGACTCAACAGTTAAAGGCACTTGAGGCCAAGTCTGTCACCTGAGTTCAATCCCTGGGATCTACATGGTAGGAAGAGTACTGACTCCAAAAGCATGTTCTCTGTCTGACCTCTACACACACACACACACACACACACACACACACACACACACACCCCACATTACGGCACACGTGCAGGTATACACACACACTAAATAAATGTTTAAAAAAAATCTTAAATAAGCAATTCTTAGAACAGAATGTTCCAAATCTGCCTTCAGGGAGGGGGAAAACCTTTTCTATTTACATAAAATAAGTACACAATACTGCAAGCAGCACTGTTTCCCAGGCCAAAGGACTGAGATCTAGAGTAGGAGAGAGATTTACTCTTCTTGTATAACCTTTTATAGTTGCCTGGTTTTCATTCTATTTTTGAGACAAGCTCTCACTACGCAGGCTAGGCGGGCCTCGAACTCACATTCCTCCTGCCTCATTATAGGCACACACTACACTCAGATTTGTTTTCTATTCTGCATGTAGCAGTAGTGTTAAAAAAAAAAGTTCTAAAAACAATTAACATACATACATACACAAATGGCAGGAAACACGGTGTCACTCTACTGTGTCAGGGCATGGGAGTCATCACCGCGTCACACACAAGGTGACATAAAGACATCAGCCTAGCAGGATGGAAGGTTAGCCCCAGAGGGCACATAACAACACAGGGCAGACCAGCAGCAATGCTACTACTCCCTTTTGGTGGAAAATGGGCTCACGAGGCACTAATGACCACACTCTGCCCACATGGCTACAACAGAAGGGTCTGAGAGCACATCCTTTGTGGTCTTATTGGCTGGGTTTGAATCCTGGCTGGACAACAGTTTTGAGATCCTGGCCAAAATGGCTGATTTAACTTTCTGTGACTGACCCAATGGACTGCTTCAATGGCAAAGCAAGTTAATGCACAGAAAACTCTCACAATACCTGGTACAGAGTGTGTGAAAGCTAAGCAGTTTTCTGTCACTACCTAATTACCAACACGGCTTTGTCATTTTAAACAAAGAATTAAGAAAAGCATGTAAGGACTGGAGAGATGGCTCAGTGGTTAAGAACATGCACTCACTGCTCTTGCAGACAACATAAGTTTGATTCCCAGCACCCATGTCGGGTGGATCAAAACTGCCTACAACTTCATCTCTAAGGGGTTCCAAAGCCTCTGGCCTCTTTTGGGGCACCTGTACTCACATGAAATGTACCCATAGTCAAAAAGCACATAAGCAACTAACACACACTGTGAGGCTGCTGGTGCTAGAGAGCTATTGATTTAAGTTTCTGTTGACAAAGTGAGAGTGCTGGAAGCTGAACCAGGTGAGAGGCAGCTGTGGGCAGCACACTGAAAGCTGGCAGTCCCAGCTGTGCTCCAGAGTGAAAGACCTTGAGTCAGAATCCACTTATGCTATCATCTCCCATAGGATGCTGGGTAATGCTTTCTGGACAGCACACACAGAGAAGCAAAGGAACAAAGCACACCACAGACACGTCAGACTTATTCTCCGTAGGTGTGCACCCTGAAAGTACACAGGAGTTCAAGAAGCATTCACATAAAGAAAAAAGTCAGAGGCAGCTGGCTTCCATGGCCCCGCTCTGCAGGAGAGAGGACAGGCCGAGGAACATTCCCAGGTAAAGAGTGGAAAGGCGGGAGCCCGGCCAAGCAGAAACCAACTCATCCAGAGCCTGGACCTAGACTGGAGTTAGGAAAGAGGGAGTGGGAGCCGGGTCTAGCCTGGACCCATCCACAATTACATGACATGGACAAATCTCACTGCTCTTATCTCCAACAAAATATTTTTAAATGATGGGGCAGCTGAGGCAGAGGGACTGTTGCAAGTTCAAGGCCAGAATGAGCTACTAGTCAGATCCTAGTTTTAAAGAGCGAATTTAAAATAAAATAACAGTCTGGGCATTAGGGTACACATCTGTAATCTCAGCACTCCAGAGGCAGAGACAGGATGATCACCACAAGTGTGAGCCCAGCTTAGATTATACAGCAAGTCCCAGGCCAGTCAAGGATACACAGTTAGAATCGGTCTCAAAAAAAAACTAAGTAAATCAAATAATCACATAACAAAAATAGCTGACATGCAATCACTGCTTATAATGTGCCCAATGCTGTGTAACATCTCATGAATTCTCATAATAATCCCTAAAGACAAGTGTTAAAAAACAAAGAACTGGGGCTGAGGAGATAGCTCAGAGTTTGCGACACAAATACGAGGACCCAAGTTCAGACGCCCAGCAGACAGCACAGGGAGTAGGAGACCGGAACACCACTGGGGCTCACTGCCCAAACCTCGAGTTCCCAGTCCAGAGAGAGGCCATGTCTCAAGGGAACAAGGCAAAGAGCAATAGAGGACACCCACATGTATGCACACACACACACACGCACACACACACACCCCAAAGAACTGCAGTTCAGAGAAACCTGAAAAGCCCGTGCTCACTGAGCAGATGGCGATGCAGTGGATGTTCTACACACACAGTCCTGTGCTCCTCACAATACTCTAGGAAAGGGATAGTACTATACTTAGGTGAAGAACAGGCACAGAGAGGGTATACAACTTGTCCTCATCACACAGGATTCAGACTCAAGTTGGATCATTTCAAAACTCCATCATAACCATTTTATGCAGCCAGTGGACCAATGTAGTTGACGGTAGAAATAAAGGCATTTTACACTAAAATTCTATTTAACGTTTCTTCAATAACTAGGAGTTCTTGCAACTAACTCTAGGCTCAAATGCCCATATTATAACTACTGGCTGGACCTAAGCAGTAGCTGCTCCAGGCCCCTTGACCCCACCCTGCACCTCTCACCAGTGCCCCGACCCCACCCTGCACCTCTCACCAGTGCCCTGACCCCACCCTCCACACCTCTCACAGGTGGCCGCCCCGGGCCCCTCATCCCCATCCTCCAAACCTCTCACACTTGACCAATGTCCTTCCTCCATTTGTACCTCTGCCTGCCACTGAAGGTCTCTGAGTTTGCTACTCCTGACAAAGGCAGCCCAAATCCCCTTAGCATGTTCTTCTGAATACAGAGATAAAATAAGAACTTGGAAACTTTATAAAGACTACAACTCAAGCTCCCCAAACTCTGGCTAATAGCTGGTGGATTCAAGATATCAAGAGAGGACTGCTGGAACAGACTGAGAGGCAGAAACTGAGTGGCTGGAGGCAGAAGAAACAATAGGGAAGGCTCAGCTGAGGGTGCGGGGAGGCAAGGCCACCTCTCAGGGAGGCTCCTCTTACCTGTTCGTAATTTATGAACATGGCTGTCTCAAAACTGCTGGCCGCCCACTTTAGGAGGTTTGCCGACTGCTCTGGAGTCATATATACCAGCACACATTCAGTTATCAGGAGTGTTGGCAACCTTAAGGAAAAAGAAAGGCAGGTAAATGTGTTTTTGTCCAGTCAAGACATCAACTTATGCAAACTGTAACACTGGCAGGACATGTTCCGGACATCCAGACGCAACGAGCACAGCATAGCAAGGTGGAGTACAGGTGTCAGAAGTCACAACTCTAAAAAGCTGAGCTCCGAGCAGAGGTCTGTCTAGAGAGTAGCACTTAGCAGGGGCTTGTCTGCCTCAGGAAATCCTTTTCTGTGTGTGGTGGACTGGAGGAAAGGTGACAGACTGCTGCTGCACCTGCTGTCCTGGGGCAATGGAACCCTGTGGACTCTCCCATCCTACGGTTTGTTCTCTTGCCCTGGAACTGGGGCTACTTGGGCCCTTGCTCTAGTCAAAGGTCCAGCAGCAAATACAACACAAACGGTGGAAATCACTCACACGGATGCATGTTCTCATGCATACTAGGAAACCTGGCACATAAGAAGAATGAACCCCAGGTAGCCAGGTTATGGAAGAGAAAGAGGCATCCCAGCTAACAGTTGCCAGACAGCCTGTCCACTGTCCACAGGAGTAGGGCCCTTGAAGCTATCAGCTATACCTGGCCCCAGGGAAGAACTGTCCAGTAAAGACCTGGCTGCCAACTCCCAGGATCCTAAGTAAGTACTGCGGGTAGTTTCACAAAAGGATGTAGAAATAAGATACTCATTTAATAGATCTCATCTTTCTTTTTTGAGGGGGGCGGGTATTCTTCTTGAGAGAGGATCTCCCTGTAGCCCCAACTTGTCTGGAACTCACTTGTAGACCAGGCTGGCCTTGAACTCACAGAGACCCACCCGCCCTTGCATCCCGAGTGCTGGGATTAAAGGCCTGTGCCATCATGTCCAGTAGATCTCCTCTTTTTTAAATAAGTTTTTGCTATGAAGAACTGAAAACCAAGGGCTGGGAATGTAGTTCGGTGCTATGGCACTTACCTAACACGCACCAGGCCTGGGTACCATCTCCAACCCCCAAAACAAAAAATATTAATTATAAAAACTGAAAACATGAATATTATGTTCAAGAAATTCCATTACTACGCACAATCTGCCAGACACAAGGTAATCAATACATTATGGAACAGGAAAAGCAACATTCCCACAGAAGCATCCAAAAGTCTTAATTCTTTTACAATTAAAAAAAAATTTCATGTGTGCATGCCTTGCATGCTGACCAGTCAGTTCCCTGTCACCCCCTTTCACAAATCTTTCTCACGTTCTGTGACCCACCAAGATTAACCAGGGCTGTCTATGTGACCATAGGTTTGGAGCTGTCCACTGGAGCCTGGTGGGCTCAGCACAGGATGCAATCTACAGATAGTGACTCCCCTTCCCCTAGACTCTAGCCCTAGTCAAGAGTCCAGACACGAAGGATGCATCCATGAGCCCTTGCCCCTTCCCGATGTTGATAAGGCTGGTCTGTCTGTATTTGTTATAATTACAGGGTCTCTTACACTCTACACTGGCACAGTATTAGGTGCCAGTATTTTACAGGTATTCTGGTGTGAAAGCAGACTTGAAAACAGACTTGAGAAAGAGCACTGCTTGGAAAAGCTACTTCACACAGCAATGGCACAACATGTAAAGATGGAAGATAGGTCTCAGGCTGTACCGGATGATAACTAGTGTGACATCACAAATGTGTTAAGAGGTTGAAAGAAATCTCACTGTGTGTTCATGTTACATTTCTTTAGTTTCTCCTCCAGTTCAGACAGGTCTCGGAGATCTGCTCCAATGACGGCGTATCTCTTTGAATCCAGTGTGTGTCCATCTGCAAATGCCAGAAGAGATTCTTGTTTCAACACAAGTCAATGATATCACACTTCCGGTTTTCAAAATTAAAGGAACTTTGTTTTATAGCATTAAAAAAATACATACTCATGGGCTGAAAAGATGGCTCTGTGTGTAAGAGCCCTTGCTGTGCAAGCGTGAGGACCTAAGATTGGATTCTCAGCACTCACATAGAAAGCTAGACACAGCTGGGTACTGGGGCGTGGAGACAGGCAGAGACAGGAGCCTGCAGGCCAGCCGGACCAGGCAAAACAGCTAGCTCCAGGTTCAGTGAGAATCCTGTTCTCAAGGGAATAAGGCAGAAACAGAACAGAAGCCCACTTCTGGCTTCAAGGGAACATACATCCATCTGCAAACACATGCACATATGTGAAAGTGCATCACATGTTTACACACACAAGTGCATCACACATATACACACACATACACACACAAATACATAATCACTGTTACAAAAAAGAAAATCGTATAGAAGGAGAGTGAAAATGAACCCAAATCTCATCTTCTAAAGGCATTAGGCTATAACACTGCAGCTTTTTTTCTTCTATGCTTAAGCTCACACAGACATACACACAGGTATCTGAGAAAGGAAAATGAGGCCACTCAATACCTGTTCTAGAAACCACTTTTCCTACCTAATAGCAGCATCGAAGACATCATTCTTTGTTTTACTTTCTAAGATAAAGGTCTTACTATGTTCAGCACGGTTCCTCCCACCTCAGTTTACCAAGCAGCTGGGACCACAGACCTGCAGCACATGCCCAGCCAAATGACATCATTTTCCACAATGCTTTCATAGCATTTCACTGAAAGGAAAAACTGTAACTTATTCAGCTCATCCCTTACTATTGGACATGTGGTATTTCCAAATTTTCTCCATCTTAGGTACTGGCACACATGCTGATAAAGTACCTGCCAGTCACTGCTTTAAAGCACACTACTGTGAGTGGAATTAAGAAATCAGAGTCAGCCTATTTCAATACTGGTCCCCGTTGGCAGGCATGTCTCTAAACACTACACCCATGAGTGATATGCTTAAAAGACTTGACATGCTAATATATTTTCAAACAAATGAGAACGTTAGCCTTCAGATATCACACAGAGGTGGGAGAGGGTGGGACACAGTCATTCTCAAGCTTCCAGATCATCAGAGTCACCCTGAGGGCTCCAACCTGAGTCTGGTACTTATAGAACCACTGGTACAAATGAAACTGATGCTGGCAACGAAGACAGAGGACAGGTCCACAGAGGAGACTCGATCTAGTCAGGGTACACTTGTGTGTCCCTAGAAATTCTTTCAATTACTTGATTGGAAACAGGACAAACCAGGAACCCACCATCTGCCCCGGTGGAAACACACAGCCAAGTAGCTCAGGAGAGAAGGATCTTACTAGTACGAATATCTAAACAGCATGAAGCAAACCCTGCAAACCATGATAACTCCTCCAAGAAAGCACGAAGACAGATGTGCATGCAGACAGCAGCATGAGACCTGGCAGTGCCCCTGCCAAGGAGGCGCTCCACACAACAACATGACCTTGAGGCCCCCTGACATGACAGAATCTGAAGACTAGAAGGCACACAGCAGCATCGCGTTCGGTTCTTCCTTCTAAGTCAGCTGCTTAATGACTTCTTCCTTTCCTTCTGGATTGTTTGATAAGGGAAAACGGAAGAAGGTTCAGAAGGTCTGTGTGCTACTTAAAGAGAACTTCCTGAAAGAATGGACACACTCAGCTCTGGAGAGCCAGTGGACATTAATTTGAAACTTACGTGTTGGGTAAGATGGTGCAAGCCTGAAAACCTAGCACTTGGAGGGGCAGCAGGAAGATGAGACGCTGAAGGCCAGTATCAGCTACACAGCGAGTCAGGGCTACACTCTGTCTCAAGAACCAAAAATAAGTAAATGATGAAAGATAAAACCTATGGGGGATAGAGAGATGTCTCAGCGATTAAGAGCGCTGGCTGCTCTTGCAGAGGACCTGGGTTCTCGTCCCAGCACCCACATGGTGGCTGACAACCATCCGTAACTCCTGTTCCGGTGGAATCGGATGGCCTCTCCTGACCTCCATAGGCATTGCGTGAGGGTGCACTTACACACGAGGGCAATATACTCACACACACAAGAGAATAAAATAAAGTATTTTAAGAAATACTACTAATGAGTAAAATACAAAAAAATAAATAAAACTATGTGGAGCTGGAGCGGTGGCTCAGAGGTTGAGTGTATACAGCTCTTATAGGGGAACCAAGTTCCGTTTCCAGCACCGATGTCAAGCAGCTCTCAATTGCCTGTAACTCTAGCACCAGGGAATTGGATGCTTCTGACCTCTGCAGGCATGTGCACATACCCAAATACAAACCCATACACATAAACATAACTGAAATCTAAAAATTAAAAAACAAAAAACAAAACCTATGCATTGCCTCTAGTAATTCTATAACCAACATTCCTTTAGAGAATTAACTTCTAAAAGGATTTAGGAGGGAGAATCCTTGAAAATACAACCAATAATTCAGTTTAAAAATTAAGAACCAACTTATACATGGCCAGAGTGAAAGACAGTTTTGAAAATCCTAATTACACAGTCTTAGATAGTCTTCAATTTAAGTAGTGGTTCTCAACCAGGGCAACTTCACCACTAGGGAGCATGTGGCAATGTCTTATGACACGTTTAGTTGTCATGACAGGGTGTGTTTGTCGGCAACATTTTATGTACAAGGTCCCCCTACTGACCCCTAAATGCCAATAATGTGGATGGACACTGACAAAAACTGCAAGACAAAGACGCATAGAAACTCAAGATCCATTAGAATTAAAACTGCTCTAAGTCCTCAAATAGCCTATAGTCCCAGCCGTAGAAGGCTGAAGGAAAGGATTGCTTGAGCCCAGGAGTTTGAGACCAGCCTGACAACATGGCCAGACCCCATCTCAAACAAGCAAAAAGATTAAAAAACAATACTCAAGTGGTTCTAATTTACTCTGTGATGGAGAAATTAAAATACCCTGTGGGTTTTGCACAGATCACAAACAAAAACAAAAACCCTCCGAGGCGAATTTACAGCAGCATGGGCTCTGGTTTCAAACAGACTTGATGTCACATTTTGACTTGGCTACATGTGGCTCTGAGCAAGTTCTATAACTGCTTGACTGCCATTCTTTCAATCATAGAATGTAGACAATGCTGACCGCAAATGACTATTTACTATTGAAGGCAGTGTTAAAGTGACAGCTCTGGGGCCTGTGCTACACTGTACTAGGGGACTCTGGGGTAGCATGGCAAGTTCACAGGGATGAAGCAGAGTATTCTCAATTTCTGCAGGAAACACAGAGATACTTCACATCAGGTAGATGCAAGCAAACTACTAGGTCAAAATACAGTTTCCACGTCATCTTTCTTTGAGTTCCTTTCAATGCCATCGACTCTTCAAGAAGCTAAGCTCTCAGGTGCTGCTGTGAATAAAAAGCAAATGATGAGTGTTGATGTGAACAAGGTGGTGTCCAACGTAACTGCAAGGTGACACTGTGAGGAGCCCCACACAGGCACAAGTCTGATTACTAATTACGGTGATTGAAGAATGAAATAGCCAGCAGGGTGTGGTGGTCCAGGCCATTAGTCCCAGCACTCAGGAGGCAGAGGCAGGTGGATCTCTCTGAGTTCACGGTTAGCCTGCTCTACATAGCTGAATTCCAGGGCTTCGGGTCTCAAAAAGACAAAAAAAAAAAAAAAAAAAAAAAAAAAGGAATGAATGAAATAGCCATGACATGTGATAGACACCTGCATGCAATCCTAACATTTAAGAGGTGAGGCAGGAGGATCACAGCTTTCAGGCAGCCTGGGCTACAAAGCAAAACCTGCCTAAACAAATAAGTGAGAGATAAAAATAGTATTTGTTTTCCAATTTATGACTATTCCTTCTTCAAATAAATAAACTGTTATGAAATACATATGTAAGATACTGAACCCAACTGACTAATAAACACAAGGTTCCCTGGCCTGGGTACCATGAAGTAAAATTACTGAGACATTCGAGGCACTGTTATCCCAGACAGATGAGCTCATGTCTGGGACACACTGAAAGTCTCTGGCAAAGACAAGCCCAGCTGAGGAGTTCTATCAAAATGAACTCAACTCAAAATGTCAAGCCACAGACTCAGGAGCTTAACAGATAGCAGTGGCTCTGGGCCACATGATTTGTAGTGGTTTGTTACAGAGCAAAAGTTATCGGGTGCAAGCTTTGACTATCTGAAGCTCACCAGGCTCAGGAAAAGGCATGAGAAAAGTAAAGATCTGAACAATGTTACAAGAGCTATAAATTCACATACACGTGTATGAATAGTAACTCCATAGTACTGGTATTTCAAGAAAGGTATTTCAAGTATTTTTCAAAAGTGTTTTAATACTCACTGAATTCTACCAACCCAACTCATTATATGAAAGACTAATTTATTATTTTAAAGACTGCAACATGTTCTTTTCAGATTGAAGGTTTTCCCAGGACACTTTACTTTAAAAAAAAAAAAAAAAAAGATAAAAGGAAATCAAATCAGTTTCAGGTGGATGTCTGGACCATTTTATCTATTATTTTTGCTTTATGTGTTATGACTGTATCACCTACATGTGTGTAAATTGAAGATCAGAAGGAGGTGATGACTTATCATGCGGGTGCTGGGAACTGAACCCGGGTTCTCTGCCGGTGCTCTTAACCACTGAGTCCCTCATAACAGTTGATAATTATCACTGTGTCAGCGCATTTTCTTTATTATTCATAAACAGAATATCATGGTGGCATCACAGGCTTGATAAAGGAAGGTCATTTCTTTTTCTTTAATGTGGTGATGGGGATTGAACCCAGAGCCTTATACATACTAAAACAACTTCACTTTCAAGAAGGGTCTTGCTGTATCTTGCAGGCTGGCCTCAAACGCATACTAATCCTCCTGCCTCAGACTCCTAAATGCTGAGACTATAAGCTTCATGTGCCACCATACCATTCACATTTTTGCTTCATTTTAATGAAAATTCCCTTTTCTCAGTATGTCAAGATCAAAAAGTATACAGAAATGGATGGAAAGTTTTGCTTCATGAGACACAAAGTTAAAACATAAACACTAAAAAATATTCAATAAGGAGTTCACAAGGAACAAACAACACTTCTATACATTAAAGAATTACAAAATTAAAAAGAAATGGTGACAATGTCATGGACACGCATATATACGTAAACAAATGCATGTGTGAATATATCAGAACTCTGAGAAAGTAAAACAAGGAAGGGCAACTTTAAAGGGCATACTAGTGAATTCATATACACAGCACACTAAGTCTCCAGAACGCTCTCTCAAGATTTAACACGTTTTTCAGTACAAAATAAGTCCTTAAACAGACAATGTCCAAATGTTCACATGTGATTCCACAAGGGACTGTTCATTTACTGGGAAATCTGATTTCTAAGTAACACTGTTCACCAGTCCTAGTAGCACAGCCTTTAATTCCAACACTCAGAAGGCAGAGGCAGGCAGATCTCTGTGAGATCGAGGCCAGCCTGATCTACAAAGCAAGTTCCAGCCCAGCTGTCTCAAACAAAGAAAACAAACAAACAAAAAAAAAAAAAAAAAAAAAATCTGTATGCTATAGTTTTTTATGTTTTTACATAGTTTTTTAGTTTATTTTATGCCCCCCAAAAAGAAAAGAAAAATGAACAAAGAAATTCATAGCACTTGACTTAGATAGCTTTTTAAATCATTCAGCAACATTCTGGTCTATCAGCTTGGCGGAAACTTTTTAATGACTACACCCAGTATGGATGTAGGAGGAGAAAATCCTCTCCAACTCTACTAAAAATATAAATTTAAAGAGACTTGGAAAGCAGTTTGGTCATAGCTATTAAAATTCATAAAGAAAACTTCCTCAAGATATACACATACATATCGGCTATATTATTTAATACAAAAGCATAAAAAATACAGCAATCTAAACGCCCCTCAGTAAGAAATAGACAGAATAGAAGAATGAAATGTCCATGAAGAGAAGGACGTTAGGAATATTAAAACAAGGCAACTCCACAGACTGACGTGAACAGATTGCTGTGATTTACTAGATATGAAAAGATCAAGCTGCACAACAGGGTGTAAATTACTTGCGGTTTACTTAGTGTTTATTAAGGTATGATTATATACAGAAGAAGAGGCTCATTCTTCATCAAGTATGTATGAAACTGGAGCATGTTTATTCAATGCATGTACACATCCATTCAACAACAAATTTTTTAAAGCTTTCATGTGCCAAGCACAGGGTACTGGATCTGGTATTGATTACCTTCCACTGGGTCTAATACAGTTATTCTTAACTGTCTTGAGAATGGGGTCCTGGAGGGTCTTCAACCTCTACTTCATATATTACTGCACTGTTGATCAAAGGGAATGCAAAGTACAAGGTCACTCATGACAGATCCTAATGCACGAGGACTGTCAACCAGTCAACAGAGAAAGCAAAGGGGCAGCAGCAAGCACTGCGGACCATCTGTGCAGGGAAGCCACTGGGGCAGCGTTTTCTTTGCAAACTTGATTGGGATTCCAATTACAAGATGGCACTGCGGTTATGCACAAAAGAAGGCTTACCGTGCTGAGCACGCAAGAAGGCCACTCGGTCAAGGCATGTTTTCTGACTTAAATGACTATCAAACCCCTTGACCTTCCTTCTCTGTCTGCCACAAACTGAACACAAGAGAAAATTCTGGTAGAGATTTTTTTTTAAACCTCAATTTAGAAGACTCAAAACTTATAAAAATATGTTAGAAACATTCCTAATTACATGCTGGGGTGCGGTGGGGGGTCCTGGAAATATCGTTCAGTTGTTGTAGAGAGCTGACCAGCACTGTCAAAAACAAAAAGGTGGGCAGAAATACTGACTACAGGAGCTGGGCAGATAATATAAATGAACAGACTACAGAGTGAGATCCCGACTCAAAGAAAACATCTGTGTTGTATAACACAAAACACACCAACTTTTAAAAAGAGGGATTTAAACAGAATCAAAACTATTCATATGCGCGTGACACCATGCTCTGTAAGATATTTACCCATCTGAAGCGTGTCCTCCGAATGTAATTCTACGATGGGTTTGAACAGGAGAGGCTTGTTTCTGTGGGAAGATGGGAAAGGAGGAAAGTGAGCTCACTGACTGCCAAAATGCAGGTGCCCTCTAAAAACTGCCAAGCACAGACTGAATATCCCTTATCCAAAAGGCTCGGGACCAGAAATGTAACAGAATCAGGATGTTTCCACAATGTGTAGTATTTGCATAGACTTTTAACAGTTTTACCTCCCTGCTCTGATATGATGCTGAAAAGTTTCCAATTCCAGAGCATTACGGGTTTCAAATTTTTGGACTGGGAAGTTTGACACATCTGTTTTGCTAATGTGAAAAGCAAGGGCTCCTCTGGAAGCCTCTGTTTACTTTATGTGACCCTATGCACACAGGAGATGTCCACACACAGGCTCCAGGTGATGAGCTCAGCATTCTCCTCAGTGTTCGGCATTGAAATCATACTCTGGTCACGAATGACCAAGTTACAACAGCTAAACGGAGGCTTGGGACCTGGGCAAACACCCCACACTCTTTGTCTATCTCTGGTTTCCTGCTTATTCTCAAACAAAATTTTTTTTGTTTTGTTTCATTGGGTTTTGAGAGTCTCTCTGTAGCCCCAGCTGGCCTAGAATGTACTATGCAGCCCAAGCTGGCCTCAATCTCAGAGATCCTCCTGCCTCTGCCTCCTGAGTGCTAGGATCAAAGACATGTGCCACCAGCCCACTTTAAACAAAATTTTATCTCACAATCCGACTTCCTGTTGCCATAAGAAGCAACAAGAACTAACTCTTAAACTAAAAATTTAGTAACATTTATGTGGTAACTCCTATAATCCAGCAAATGAAAAAAATCAGAAATCAAAGACCCAAATCCAAGACTCCAACCACTATGTACAGGTATAATCTGATTGGTTTCCCAGGAAAATATCTATGACCTTCATTTAGGGTCCATTCTCTCTCCCACTCACCCAGAGTTCTAACTAGCTTAGCAGAACTTTTCAGTTCCACAAGTTGACATTAATCATTTAAAAAACAGCTTTAATAGAAAATGCAATATATTAGGAAACAGTAGAAAATATTTTTAATTTTTAAATATTCTATTTATTATTTTTATCTTATATGTATGAGTCTATTGCCTACATGGTATGTAAGTCCACCCATGATAGCAATGCCCCTTGATGTCAGAAGAGGGTGTTGGATACTTTGGAACTGGAGTTAGAGATGGTTGCTGGCCACCATGTGGGTGGTGGTAATCGAACCAGGTCCTCTGCAAGAGCAGCCAGTGTTCTTAACCACTGAGTCAACTTTCCAGCTCCCAGAAAATATATTTTTATAGTATATAGACTACAGAAAACAAAGCTTGAAGAACACTATCAATTTGTAGGGAAATAGCAACAATAAAGAGTAAGTTGAAGTTTTCATGTCTATGGAATTTTTAAAATATAACAATTAATATTTTATTTAAATGACTAATTTAAGTGGAAAAGGAGTATTAAGAAAGCTGGCAAGATGGCTTAGCTGGTAAAGATCCATGCCTGACCACCTGAGTTCCAACCCTGGGACCCACATGGTAAAAGGAGAGAACTGATTCCTACAAGCTGTCCTCCGATCTGTAAACATGCACCAAGGCATTCTCTCACCCACACATCTGCAGAAAAATGAATGTATATATACATACACGCACACATACATACATACATACATACATACATATACTATATAATAAATATGTATCAATCAAGAACGGAATCATCACACATCAGTTCTGGGCCAGGTCACTCTCTAAGCCCTCGGAATAAATAAGTAACCAAAATACACAAAAAAACTTTCAGAGTATTCAACTATGCTATATATAGGCCAGTCTTTAAATCTTCACAGAAATTACAAACGGGTAAGGAGAGTCACAGAGAAAATACATAGTATGTTACAGGAAGGTCCCAAGGCAAGAAAGGAAGTGAGAAGGAGAATTGAGGAAGGGCAGGCACCCTGAGATGAGGTCCCTCACATTCAAACCCACCACATCAAGAGCTGGGTCTTGCCCAGCTGGCATTCTGGCCCAGCAAAGGCACACTTACTTGATGACGTGCAGCTTTCTTGTGACTATCATTGGAAAGTCGACTTCAAAG
This sequence comes from Eospalax fontanierii, assembly GCA_035773235.1. NCBI lineage: Eukaryota > Metazoa > Chordata > Mammalia > Rodentia > Spalacidae > Eospalax > Eospalax fontanierii. The sequence continues at coordinate 49,293,099 of CM069546.1, read as the reverse complement.
TATTTATCTGGGAGAAGACCTTCATCCTGGGAAAAGACACACAGAATTAATTAACTCACAGTCACTGCACTTACCAAGCACGGAGCACCTGACAGCAATGGGATTCTAAGCTTGGGGACTTGTATGGTCAGAAGTGCATTTTGCAAATTACTTCAGTCTCAGCAAGAAGAATTCACTCAAGGAGAGCAAGAATGCACGGAGGCCCTGCGTGCAATCCCGCAGATCCATGTAAAAATGCCGGGCATGATGGTGTGAGCTTGTAATTCCAGTCCTGGGGACACAGAAACAGGAAGATTCCTGGGGCTCTTGGGCCAGTCTAGTCTAGCCTAATCGATGAGCTCCAAGCCAATGAGAGGCTCTGCCTCAAAGGAGGTGGATGACGCTCCAAAGGATGATCCCAAGGTTGTTGTCTGGCCTTCACATGCATGTGTGCACCAGAATCCATAGAGACACCTGTACAAACACACACACACATGCACATACACACAGAGACACTCATACAAAAAAGGAGTGTATATAGCAAAAGTTAACACATTTCTACAGTTGTCCAGCTAAGGCCTAATGGAGCCTGGAGTAGAGGGGAACATCTGGGATAAAGGGATCTGTGGGTACTTAAGAAGTAAGACAGACACAGTATTCTTCCAAAAGCAGCTTGAGGCAAACTAGAGACAGTGAGGACATCAATGCAGAGCTTGTATTGGCCAGCATTTTAGGGATGAAACAGAAAAGAACAGCTACTGTGAGAGAGCATCACACATAGTGTGGTCGGGATTATTTCAGTGCTAACTGTCTCCTGTTATGGTACGGCCTGGCGGAGTGCTGAAGAGCAGACACCCCGGAGCCACGGAAGGGCGTGGATCCTGGCTCCACACTTAAAAAGCAAAGACAGTGCAAGCGCCTCACATGGTTGTGAGGATTAATGAGGTAATCCGCAGAGGACTCTCTGAGGAGGGCCTGACCTCAGTAAATGCTATATAGGTACAGGTACATAGATGTGGGTAACACCTCAGAATAAATTAATTTCTCTCCACAGGCTACGGTCAAAGTATGAAACACACACACACATAGAAATACATACACATGCACACACCCACACAGCCCCCGGTCTTTCCTTCTGCTTATCCTAGCATGGTTGGTGGCTACATCCCTTTCCAATCATCCTGGCCTTCTCTCCACACTCTCAATGCTTTACCTACCCATTCACTCACTCAGTCCTAAGGACTTGAATCTCTCCGTTCCTCCTCAGCTCTGCCCCCTCTCACCTAGACTATAACACCACCACTGTTATACAACTATGTTACCACCAGCAGCTTTGCATGACTCTAACACTTAGCAAGACACGAGTCCCAGGGCTCAGCAGTTAAGAGCACTGGCTACACTTGCAAAGGACTCAGGTTTGGTTCCCAGGACCCACATAGCAACTAACAATGGTCCTTAACTCCAGTTCCAGGATATCCGAAGCCCTCTTCAGGCCTCCTCACGCACTGTACTATACAGGTGCACTTACATACATGCAGTCAAAACACTTTAGACTAAAAAAGAAAATTTATTTTAATATGATTATCAATTAAAATGTAAAACTTCCACAAAGGACTTTCAGACACTCTGCAATTCTCCTGTCTTACTATTGACAGGCAACTTTTTTTCTTAGAAGGGTTGTGGGTTGTGCTCTGCTCAGAAATATTTCAGATATTAATTATTAATCCATCTCCAAGACAGAGTAAAGAAAATAACTTTTGTGATGAGATCTCGGGTCCAAAGGAGGGATCTCTCCAGAGGTCAACACACACCCTTAGACAGTATCTGCTCTAGGTTCTTATACTACATCATGTAACAATCTGCTACAAAGACAAAACAGGCCTACAAAATAGGGAATGTAACCAAAAGACCTCCCTGAACCACCACAGGCACTGTGTGTAAAGAAGGGCTTGATTAGCTGCCTAGAAGTGTGCTCCCCACTTTAGACTAGCCTCTGGTTGGAAGGTCCCGGAAGACAAAGTCTGTCCCAATCCCTTCTCCTCTACCTGTGGAAACTCCTCACAGAGCTCTCACATTAATGCTTAGGTCCCTTATGTAATACCATCTCATAAATGTTAGTTATCTTATCTGAGAGAACACAGAGGCAAATGAAGAGAGACTACACTGAAGCCACTGGCTTCTCACGTACAAGAAAAGCTGGGAACCTTGATGACCAAAGCCCTTATCAGGGGAACTGATTAGAGACCAAAGAGCTGAGCAGGTCAGGTTATGTACATACACTCTTATTTACCTTGTTCTACACTTACCAGGGGATTGCACGTACCCATTACTGCATGTGACTGACCTTACAGACAACCAAGAAATATGAATAAACCTACAAAAAGAAGATGTAACCAACAAGGACACTCACAGTGAAAACCAACTTGGGGGTCAAAGCAGGTCAGTCCTGGTCTTGCCATGACCTGGCTCATGTTTCCTTTCTTGTATGTACAATCAGACCTGCCCTCACATGTTAACAGGAAAGGAAGGAGATCCAATCAGAATAACCACCACGGGCCTTTGCATCATATTCTGCCCAACCTTGCAAGTCTCTGAATTTTACCCAAAATGACAGGACACAGGCAACAGATCTTCCTGTCAAAATTATATATGCATATGTTTGGACTCAGAAATTTGAGTGGCAGAATTTTTCTTCCTGATACATATCTACACCTATAGAAGGAAATGTGTGAATTTTATTACAATCCTATTTGAAATAAAATAACAATTAGAAACAACAATCTTTAAATTTAAATATTTTACTTTTATTTTTAATTATGTCTGTGTTTCTGTGTGGGTTTATGCATCTGACTGCAATACCCAGGGAAACCAACAAGAGTGTGTTGGATCCCCCAGAACTGGAGTTATAGCTGTTCGGAGCTGCCCGAAATGGGTACTAGAAATTGAACACAGTTTTTTTTTCAAAAAGCTTTTTTTTGGGGGGGTGGGTTTATTGAGACAGGGTCTCCTTGTAGCTCCAGCTGGCCTGGAACTCAACCCTGCCTCTGCCTCCAGTGCTGGGATTCAAGGTGGGCAGCACAATGCCCAGGTAGCATATGTGTCTTTTTTTTTTTTAACATTTTATTTATTATTACTTTTATGTGTATGAGTGTATTGTCTGCATGTATGTAAGCATACCAGTGTCTACACAGGTCTACAGAGGTCAGAGGAAGGTGTCAGATTCCCTAGACCTGGAGTTAAGGACAGCTGTTAGCCGCCACGTGGGTACCGGGAATTGAACCTGAGTCCTCTGCAAGACCAGCCAGGGCTCCTACCCACTGGGCAATCTCTCCACCCCTAGAAACAAACATATCTTACTGGGCTGTGCTGAGCTAAAACAGGGCTTGACAGTGACTGGAAGGGAATAAAGGCAGGTGGGGATGGGGTGAAGTCTATCCCTGAATTCTTTTCAGTATTATTTTTTTTAATAATTTGCATGTGTGTGCACATCTATGTGCATTTGCTTGTGTGTGTGTGCGTGTGCGTGTGTTCATAGGTCAGTGTGTGCATGCACTGAGGCACAGTCCATCTTTTGAGACAGAACTTCTCACAGCCCCCAAACCTCCAGGTATCTCCCTGTACTCTGCCTCCCAGCTCATCATCACGGGAGTATAAGCACACACCACTATGCTCAGTTTTTACATGGGTTCTGAGGACTGAACCAGGTCTTTCTACTTTGCTAACTGAGCCATTTCCCCAGCCCCTCTTTTTAGTATATTTCTAAGACTTTGAACTAGGTAACAGTCCTCAAAAAATTAAATTGAAACGACTGGAGAAAAGGAGAGGAATTTCACGTCACCTTTAATTTCCAGAAGGCAGTGTCCATCCCAGCCCCAAGGTTGAGAATCTGACAGTGACAGTCTGTCTTCCGGAGAAAAGCCTTTATAAGCTGACTGACACCGTGGACTCGGGCAAAATATCCTGAGAGAGACCCAGAGAAACAACACAGGTTATCCCTCAAAACCATCATGGAACCAGGTGCCATGCAGGTCCCTGGCTCTGCAACATTCATAGGAAATCCACCTCAGGACCACAAGAGAGAAAGCAAAGTAAACTAGCACGGCCTCAGCTTGGATCACTGCTTTTACATGTCTGTCATTTCTCACAGCACCCATCAGCAGGCTCCTCCTCCCGCAGCCCGGAGTTCCTGCACACCTTCATGCAGAAGAACTGTGATCATCCGGTCAATTTTCACTGGAGCTGGAGGTAAATTGTATACCTGCCTCAAATCCGTGAACTTCATTGATGAAAACTATTTACAAAGCCTAACAGTGTTACTAACACCACAAAATGGCAACAAAAGGTTACAAACCCCTTCCATAAACACAGTTCATAGCAAAAGATACACAATATTTTTTGTTCTGTTTGGAACTTTTGTTTTGTTGTTTTGTTATGTTGCCTTAGACCAACTTCAAACTCAATCTTCCTTCCTCAGCCTGCAGAGAGCGAGGACTACAGGCATGCCCCACAATACTCAGCTTATAAATGTGCTCTGTTCTATATTTTATGTATCACCCATGCATATACTTTGCAGTGGTTTGGGACTGAACCCCTGGGCTTGTGTATGGTTAGGCAAACACTCTATGAGTAAGCCACATCCGCATCCATAAATGGGTTTTAAATACAGAGAAATGTAGCCTCACCTATAAATAAAAGAATTATATAATAAAATTTCAGTCACATCATTTTTCATGATCAGAGATTAAAAGGTTTCATAGCATGCCACCGAGAACTGAGACCTTCCAGCTCTGTATACTCTTTTAAGAGTGAGTCTTGGCTGAGCATGGTAGAGAATGCCTTTAATCCCAGCTCTCCCGAGACAGAGGCTGGTGGATTTCTGTGAGGCCAGCCTGGTCTACATAGTGAGTTCCAGGCCAGCTAGGGCTACAAAGACACCCTGTCTCAAAAAACAAAACAAAAGAATGAGTCTGTTGAAACTCCGAGTTCACTGGTGTTGGGGGGCAGGGGAGATGACCACTTGCCTCTGTTAATTTCGGGAGCCTTCCTCTCTTTAGACTGCCTCACGAGGTGCTCAATGTATGGGTCATGCCAGTAGCCAATGCTTACCGCAAACCTGTAGGATGAAAAAGCAGGGAGGATGCGTGTGGATTTAGTTTCAGGCCCAAGTACCACTGGCAAGTTCCCAGGAGCAGGTGGAGGGTCCAGAGGAAAATCATCTACGTCAAAAGACCAATAAATGCATGCAGACTGCCTCGAAAGCCCGTTCTCACACTGGCACCACACAGTCCTGTGGTTCCCAGTCATCGCTTCCCACTGCTCTCCCCATATTGCTAATTCCTCTCCCAGGATGCCAAGCACCAAATAACCTCACACTACCTTCACTGAGAAGATCCATCACTATCTATCACTCTGCAAACTCTAGTCAGAGCTAGTCAGACAGTTCTACTCAAACATCCTGTGCCCGGAGGGAAACTCCAAACTACCAGCCGCGTTAGTAATTCTCATGTCAGTGTTCTCCAGCTCTGTGCAGTAGACGCAGCTGTTACATTTCCTTTGAGGTCATAGTAGGGAAACTGGGAACAAACAGAGTAACTACAACTCAGAAAATACTATGACAGCCTAAATTCTCCTTACCTGGGTATGTACTAATAAGCTTTGGCATCTGAGCCTGGGAGCTGGTGTCCTGGTTACCACTGGATGCCTTCTGATAAGCATGAAGAGGAAGCTCGGGACATTGAGAAGTCAGGACAGGAACTGGTATCCCCAAGACAACCACAGCTACAACAGGCCTGGTCCTCATTCTGCCTCTCAGTATTCAGTGTATGAGCTGGTTAGGGTCTTTACAATGTGGGCCAGTTACGTCGGGACAGAAAGCTAACTGATGCCCTCAGTCTTCATACCTCCACTTCCATGTTCCTTAATAACTAAGTCAAGGCTTAAGGATCTCTGTGTGTGTGTGTGTGAGAGAGAGAGAGAGAGAGAGAGAGAGAGAGAGAGAGAGAGAGAATGAGAAAATCTCCCAGCTGCATTCCAAGCTCCTAGAAAAATACACTACAACTTTTCTTTTATCTACAATAAAGCTTACTTCTTTTCTTTTTTCTTTGGTTTTGAGTTGTTGTCTCACTGTACTGCTGCTGGCCTTGGAACTTGCATTCCCCCTGCCTCAGCTTCCCAAGCACTGAGATTACAGACATATGCCCTCATACTGGGTAACAAGGCTGATTTAATCCCATATTCTGTACAAACTTGTCTCCTGCAGTGTCTCCCATCGATGTTCACACGTGTACAAACATCCATGAGGAAGGTACTGAATACTTGAAGGTATTCAATCCAACAGTTCAGCACAGAAATATGCAAAACACTCACTAATGGACAAGACTTGCTGGATGGCCCACACAGTGCAAAGGAAACAGCACACTCAAGAGTTTTCCCACAGTAAATTCACTCAGTTATCTGAAGCAGAGAGGGTATAAAGCTAATAGAGTTCCTGCCTAAGGCACTAGGTTCAATCCCCAGCACAAAATAAATTTAAAAAATAATAAAATGGTGTGGTTTTTAATGCCTCATTCATATCATAAAAACAATAGTGTGGAGACCTGCATTTTTTTAATATAAAGAAAATGAAAATACCAGAGCTAGGTATGATCTTTAAGAAAAAAATATCATCAGGTGTTATACATAGGAAGGGTTAAGGCTGTTTTGCAGAAATCTTTTGGGTTTTTTGTTTGGCTTTTCGTTTTGTTTTGGGTCTTCTGGAGACAGCGTCTCCCTGTAGCCACAGCTGACATGGAATTTGCCATGGACTTCTAGAGTGCTGGGAATAAAGGAGAACACCACCATGCCTTTGAACTATGTGTTGAACAGCTAGTTACAATGAGCTGTGGCTGACTGGGTTACAGCCTTCAGAGGAATCCTGGACTGGAGTGCCATCTAGTGGCAAAAGCCACATCTGCAGTTGCAAGAAGGGTTCCTTCTGATCCTTACCACTGTGGGGAGGATGTTCTCAAGTGGGCAGTTAGAAACAGGACCACACCATGTGGCCAGGCATAGCAGCAACACACAAGGATTTACTAGAACAGGCTGCGGGATGAGTGTGAGAGAGGGCTGCCTGGCATTACTGAGATGAGTGCTGAAAGAAGACGAGTCTCAAACTTCTGGATTTACAGGTCGCCAACCAGAGGTTAACTCAACAGATTAGTAGAAACTCATCCATAGAAACGCTCACCAATCACAACCTGAACTAGGAGACACAGGCATGGCAAGACATCAAGACAATACTGTTAAGAGAAAACAAGACCAAGAATACATGAAGCACATGTGTCCACAAAAGCATCTGTGTCTAGGTGATGACCAGAAGACATCAACAAAAACATTACCAGGGATGAGTTCATATCTCTGGGTGAGATTTTTATTATCATTATTTATCTATGTTTCCTGAATATTCTACACTAATCACAGGGTGAATTGCATCAACTCTAAGATGTCACTCAATGTGTACCCCCAAGAAAATAAAAATATTGCCAACTGAATTTACTACTTATCACCCAGAATTTTAATTCTGTGATCATTTAAAAGTTCTTTTTAAGCTGTGCATAGTGGCACAGGCCTGTAATCCCAGTCCTCAGGAGGCCAAGGCAGGAGAATTGTGACTTGGGGACCAGCCTAGGCTACACAGGATGACTGTGCCTCAAAACCAAAAGTTCTTTTATATTTCTTTTGTGTGTGAGCATGCATACACACATACATGCCCAAGCTTGCATGCATACTTGCACCTGTTTATGTGCTTGTAGAGGTCAAAGGTCAATGTAAGTGCTTTCACACTTTATTTTTTGAGACCGTGTCTCTCACTGAACCTGGAGCTTACTCATTCAGCTAGACTAGTTGGCCCTCCACTATCAGGAATTCACTGCCCTCCCTCTGGGGATTCAAACGCAGGTCTCACGCTTGTGCGCCAAGCACCTGACCCACTGAGGCATCCCCCCAGCTCTTCTTTTACATTTGTTTAAACAGATTATTCTCTCTCCTGTGTGAGTGTGTGTGTGACATACATACATACGATGGGTGAAGTAAGCGGGTTAGGTCTTCACTTTCAGCAGATCTGTGTCTCAGTGCACACTGTCCATGAACTGGCAGCACAGACATGAGAGGCATTTCTTCACAGAAGTTTGAAACCTCTCTCCGGTTTTCCCAAACACCACTCTGCACTCTGAGTTTGAATATTGGCTCTTTCATCGGAACTACATCAGAAGGTGTCAAAAACTGTGTCAAAGAGCCATCAGGATCTGTGCTCTTCCTTCAGTGGCCCTTAAATCAAGTGTTGAGAAACACTCAGGGCTAGCTATAGTGTGCCCAATCATGCCATTGGTGATGGCAACTCACACCGAGCAAAACCACAGGGCTTGTGAAGATAAAAGGCAACTGGTTCCAAAGGAGTTAAAGTGCAAAGACCTGCAGGTGACGGAAGCAAATGCAGGTCCTTTCGCCAGAGATGCAGGAAGTCTATCACAGACACACCCAAAGGCAAGGCTAAACCAGGGGAAACGCTTGCAGTCATCCCAGACCATGCATATTTTCACCACAGAAAGAACGCTCAAGAATTACAAAGACAACACCTCAAAATTCCCAGGGGAAAAAAATAAGGAAAGGACACATTTGGTGCAATTCATATAACTAACCAAGAAACACGAGAAACTCAACTTTAATAATAATTTTTAAAGGCAAAGTAAAAGCTCACGGAGAAGACCATTTCTACAAGCAACAAAGGCAGGATGTGGTGCCACATGCCTTTAATCCCAGCACTTGAGGCAGAGGCAGATGGATCTCTGTGAGATTAAGACCAAGGCCAGCCTGGTCTACATAGTGAATCCCAGGCCAGCTGGTGCTGCAGAAGAGTCCCTGTCTCAAAAAGACCAACAAAACAGAACAAAACAAACCTGGCAACAAAGAGATTTCTGAGTAGACCTTGGTGTTAGGAGGAAGAGGACGCCAAGCACTGCTGCCAGATGGTAATCTGGCACAGACATGCTCCAAGGCTCTGTGCCAGCAGGTATAAAATGCCTGGAACACTTGCATCCACAATGAGTCAACAATCCCACCTCAGAATTGTATCCTAAGGAAATAACCAAGAATGGGCACAGGGAGTTTTCCATAAGAACACTGAATGCAGAATGTCCTAATTGTTACAGACTATAACCTCGGACACTGGAGACTATGACAGGAGATAGCAAACCCGATGTCATCAACAGCAATTTCTCCAGACCATCCATGATGTTCGCACCAAATTCTGCTTGCCGACTCCTACTGCGCTCTTTGACTCACAACCAGAGAACATTCCTTTCTGTGGATCCCAACCACCCATTCAAACCCACATCCAAAGAATCAAATCTTTAAGATTTAGAAAGGTCTTATACCCTGTCTCAGTCTTTATTACTCTCTGGTGTTTCCAGTTTCCAAGCATTTCATCCATGACCTGTTCAATGTAGTAAAACTTTACTCATTTGCTTGGGCATTTTAGGCTGTGTGTATGTTTGGTTGGTTGGCTTGGTTTTTTTGACACAGGATCTTAATACTTATCCCTTGGCTGGCCTGAAGCCCTGGAAGGCACTATGTAAAAGAGGATGGCCTCAAACTCACAGAGATCTACCTGCCTCTGCCTCCCATGTGCTGGGATTAAGGTGTGACCTACCATGCCCAGCAATGTAATAAGTCTTTAAAGCACTCATTTTTGTTTAATACTAGTGGCTGACATGCTCCCTTGTATTTTCTTCTAATGCAACACTAATAAATACTTAACCAATTAAAATGCAAAATATCTGTGTACTGCCTATATCTCACACAGCTCCCAAGGGAAACATCAATCCAGTCCAATTTCTTATAGATTCAAGAAACATTTACTGACTACATTCAATTTGCATGAGTGTCAACTACAACAATGGGTCCTTTATTTGAGAGGTGTGAAATTCCTTCTAAAGGGCTGAGGGGTGGGACACTCCAGCTCTCCCAGTCTAACAAACAAGGCCAATGCTTCAAGTACTGCTTGGACCCTCCAAGTGCTTACAGTGTGCCAGGCTTTATTCCAAATGTTCACAAATGTGAACACAGGAGGACAGCAATGCTTTCAAATAGAATGGTGCAAATCACACCTGTGGTATTAATGTAGGAAACTTGGTTTTAAGTGTATGTTTGTATCTATCTAGATAGATACATATGGAGATACACACAGACACACACACAGACACAGAGAGATACAGAGAGAAATACACAGATACATACACAGAGACACACACAAAGAGATACACACAGATATTCTTGACATTGAAACTCAATATTGGATGTGAGCTGCATTCTGCTTGTGATCTTTAAGACCTTGCACTACCTTCCAATTTTAATTTCACTGCTGTTCCTTCGATTTTTTTTTTTTTTTCACTTTTACTTTACGTTCCCTGAGCATTTTTTCCTGGTTTATAAATGGAAAGTAGAAACCAAAATCTTCAGGAACGTAGGCTGAGATCTGAGAACACCTGCTGGACCTTATCTGTTGAACCTCATAAAAAAAAAAAATTATACACAGAGGCAGGCAGATGATCTCTGTGAGTTCACAACCAGTCTTATCAACTTATTTAATGCCAACTAAGACAACATAATGAGGGCATGTCTCAAAAAAAAAATAAAAACAAACAAAAAAAACACAATACCTTAGAAGGCCCTCTCTGAATATAGTAGGCACCAGGCTGTCCCTTTTCTCTGCCTCCTGGGCTGCCACAACATGAAGATTCCTCCACCCATGCTCCTGCTGGCATGTTCCATTCAAGCTCATGAAGCAAAGCAACCACGGGCTTCACCATCTAAAACTGTCGGCTAAAAGCAATCCTTCCCTCTTAAGCCATCTATGTCAGGTAATTTGCTCATGACAGTGGAGAAGTAATTAATGCACTGATGAAAGCAATCAGCAATCACTGCCGAGCAAAGCAGATGAACATTTACAACAGAGAATCCACTCCTAAAGTTTCCTGCTACAATGTCTCTAACTTGGCCAAACATGAATCAACGGGTAATATAAAGATAAGATGCCATGATCCTGTCAACCTCATGGGATTTAGAATCACCACAGAAACAATGATCTATGAGTGTGTCTGTGAGGGAGTTTCTGGATTGGGTTAACTGAGATCTACCTTAAATGTGGTTTGCACTATTTCATGGGCTGAGGTCCTGGCCAGAGTAAAAGGAAGGCAGTGAACTGAAGGGCAGTATTCACTTCTCTGCTTGCTAGCCGCTGAATGCTCTGTCCACTGTTTGGTAAGTAGCTTTACAGTAAGTCTTTAAAAAGTATCAAGCAATGTAAGTTTTCCAATTTCATTCTTTCAAAGACTTTCTGGAGTTTTTTCCAGAACCTTTTTTATTTTAATATTCACTTTAGAATGACCTATTTCTTCAAAAAAGACAGAATTTTACTTAGACTACACCAGCAGACTCTGCATATCAACTTGAGTACAAGAGAAATCTATTTTTTGTTTCACTTTGTTTTTGAAGCAGATTCTCACATAGTCAAAGCTGGCCTCAAACTCACTTGTGTAGATGAGAATGGTCTTGAATGCCTGATCCTCTGGCCTCTACCTCCCAAGTGCTGGGATTACAGGTATGCACTGTTCCACACCTGGCTCAGAAATCTTAATAATATACCTGCCAATGTATGATAAAGTATATCTCCCATTTAAGTCTTTATGAAACGGGGTGAAATGAAAGGGTCCCCTAATGGCTTCTTAGTCTCATTCATAAAAGAATTTAAGAATGCACCCAATTGGAACCTTTAGGACAATTTTATTGGAATTTAAAGAAAAATCCTCAAGGCAGGCAAGCTGGGGATCTCAGCAGCTGCTTGGAGGAGGAGAATGGACGGGGAAGAAAAGAAGGCAAAGCCATGCAGGTTTAGAGCCTGCGTGGGGGTCAGACACATGGCGGACTGACAGCCACATGGCTGGGAGAAGCTTTAGAGAAAAAGCAGAGAAATACAAGATGCTAGGGCAGCCCAAAGCCTTAGAGAAAGCATGTTCAGACAAGGGATATGAAGAAGAGAAGGAAAGATTACGCTTTTCTGAAGAATTCAGAAAAGCGGGCAGACTTATGGAGAGCTATATGTCTGTGGCTGGTCCAGAAAAACTGCACTGGGAGGCCAGATTCCCGGCAGGAAAAGTTCACTGCCTCATTAACACAGTCTGTATTCCGTCCATCTATTCAGTATAACTTAAGTTGAACCGACCTTCCTACGGGTGGTCCTATGATCAGGTGATTGACCAGAGAAACTGGAAATGTGGGTCTTTCAACAGATAAGACTAGAGAATTTATAGTCTATCCCGGCTAGATAGCTATGTGTTCTCCAACATTTAGTCTTTCTCAACAAAATTTTGCAGTTTTCTGTGTAGAGAAGTTTCATGTCTTTCATTAGATTTATTCCTAGAATACAGTTTATCTTTTACCCTATTATAAATAATATTCTAATATTTATTTTCCCATGCATGTGTATATATATATATATATATATATATATATATATGCACAATACATTCTCCTGATAAAAGGTGCCTATCGAGAATATATAATGAACTCCTATAACGAACAACAGCATCAACAAAGGTGGGTAAGAGATTTGAACACACAGTACACAAAAGATGCAGGAATGGTCAATAAACACATGAAAAAGCAGTTGGCATCATTAAGTCAGGAGGGAAATGTAATTTAAAGCCATCATGAGACGCCACTTCACATGCACTGACAAGGCCACATGCTACCAAGACTGGAGAGGTACTGGAGTACGATATATTGCTGGAGGGAAATATAAACTGACAAATCACTATGGAAATCAGTGTGGCAGTCGAGGGTTAACCCACTCTATAACTGGGAAATTCCACTCTGAAAAAGAAGAATCCAAGAAAATGAAAGACTATATAAGAAAGAATGCTCATCAAAGCCTATTTACAATGGCCCAAACTAGACTCCATGTGAGTGTCCATCAGCAGGTGAATGAATAAATTACATAAAAGGAAAAACCAGATGACTTGATATTGCAAAGACTCCCTGACCAAACTCCAACCAGGCTCCTGAGCCTTCTTCCTGACCAGGCCTCAGCCTTGGGCTGTAAAGATGTAAAGAACAAACACCATCAGTTTTAGCAACTCAAGGACCCACCTCCAGGATGATCTGACCCGCCTTGGAGTACTTGTGTGAGAAAATCCGAGACTGTTAAAAAAAGTTACTGTTAGAGCCAACACCTGAACAGGGAGGGCCCTGTCTGTCTCCCAGCCTCTGACGAAGGGCAGGAACCTGACTTCATAAACATCAGTTAGAAAATCCAGGCAGATTTCACACGGGCCCACCCTGTCTTCCCATGTTTTGTGATTTTTCACTCCCTACCTGGACTGGGCCCCTGTGCACCTCCTCACTTTCTCATTTTGCTTTGAAACACCTAGTCACCTCCACTGAAACAGTTCAGTTCAGTTTATGCTAGATCGAGTCGGACTTCATCACAAGAGCTTTTACTGACTGTAAAACCTGGCTTTATGTATCTTTGACAATACACATATGGAAAATCCTCAAGGACGATGCTGAGTGCAGAAACACGAAAGCATACATACTGTGTAATTCCATTAAATTACATTCAAGAAGCAGCTCTTGGTCCCTGGACCCAAGTCCTGGCCAGTAAGAAGTCTATTTCCGGATGAAACGGGCGGGCTCAAGGCATATATCTTCTGTCAGCACCCTCTGCTTTTCCTCTTCCTTTCTGAAGCACAGCCACCCAATGAACAGGAAAATTTTTTTACTTTGTTTTTGAGACAAAGTCTCCAACTGACCTATAATTTGCTATGTAGACTAGTCTGGTCTCAATCTCACAGAGCTCCACCTGCCTCTGCCTGCTAAGTGCTGGGATTAAAGGTGTGAGCCACGAGGCCCAGTGGACTAGAGTTTTATAAACCTCTTCTTAACCTGAGAAACAAGCAACAGGTCCCTGACAATATACAGCTAAGTAACTTTCTAAGTCCATGATTTCAGTCATCAAAATGAACAAGGTGGGCACATGGCACTGTTATGTTACAGCATGTATAAGAGTTCAGTAAAAACACAAGTTACAGTTCAAACCAGAACCCAAATCAGGATTGAGAGCAAAAAAAATTAACTCTGCAACCTTATAAATAATACAACCTTCTATCAAAACATAAATCAAAAACCATACAAATGCTTGATGAAACTGCTATGAGTAGGAATTAATCTCCTAAGAATTAATCAAAAAATAAAGGTTGGACAGGGGAGAGAGCCTCAGTTGGTAAGCTGCCTGCCACGAAAACATGAAGACATGAGCCGGGATCCCCAGAGCTCACATAAAAAGTCAGGCACAAGCCAAGAGTGGTGTCATGCCCTTGATCCCAGCCCTCGGGAAGCAGAGGCAGGCAGATCTCTGTGAGATCAAGACCAGCATGGTCTACGCAGTGAGTTCCATGCCAGCTGGAGCTATAGGAAGACTCTGTCTCAACCCCCCTCAAAAAAAAGACACTGAGCAGATTACAAATGAGCAGCCTAATATAAATTATAGTAAGATATTAATTACAAATTAGCAAGAGAGAATATTTTCTGCCCCCACAGTTGATAATTTAAGAAACAGAATATTCCCTAATTTGCAACACTTTCAACATGGGTGAGAATGTAAATGACACGATCTTTTTCTGGGATGACTTTGAAAAGTTCATCCCCCAGAATCTCTGTCACAGGAATGCTCAAACACAAATGGAAAACTGATGATCACAGTATGATTTAACAGCAACATGGCAACCATTTTAATGTGTGCAAAAGAAAAGTGGTCAAAGTATGCACAGCATAGTACCGTGCAGCCACTACAAAGATGAGAGACTGGTGAGAAATGACAAGAACAAAGTGATCCTGTTGGGGCATTAAGGGACATGCACACTACTGTCCCTTAAAACTTAAGCTTTTGAGACCAGAGGTGGCTCAGTGACTAAAGTCACTTGCTACCAAGCATGACAACCTAAGTTCAATCCCCAGGACTCATGTGGTGGAAAGAGAACAGACTCCTGCAAGCTGTTTTCAAACCTCTATATGTGAACCATAGCACATGTACATGTACACACACACCACACACACACACACAAGTAATGAAATTTTTTTAATTAACTTTTTAGAGAAAAAAGAGATACTGATATTCTAGATCTAAGATCATTATCTGTGGCAGACATTTTCCAAAACTGAATTTTTTCCTTTAAAAACAAAATGAAGGGGCTGGAGAGACGGCTCAGCAGTTAAAAGCACTGGTTGCTCTTGCACGGGACCTGGGTTTGGTTCCTGGCACCCACGTCAGGGCTAACAATCATTCACAACTCCAGTTCCAGGGGAATCCACACTGTCTCCTGACCTCCGCAGGCCTGCACAGCACAGGTGCACTTACACACATGCGGGCAGCACAACCATACACAAAAAGTAAAAACAGTTAAAACCAGATATTTTTAAAAAATAAAAACAAAATGAAAAAGGGCCAATGAGATAGGCCAATGGGTAAAGGTGCTTGCCGTTCAAACCTGACGACCTGAGTTTGATCTCCAGATCCAACCACAGAAGGAGAAAACTGACTCCCAAAAGTTGTCCTCTGACCTCCACATGCATGCTGTGACCATGGCATGCACAAACACACACACACACACACATAATGACAATAAGTAAAATAAAATTTCCAAAAGGGCTGGGGATGTAGCTTCATTGGTAGAGTCCTTATCTGGCATGCATGAAGCCCTAGGTTCAATTCCAAGCACTGCAAAAAGCAGGAGTGGTGATACAAGCCTGTAGCCCCAGTGCTCTGTAATCCCAGCACTCAGGAAGTAAGGGGCAGGAGGATCAGGAGTTAAAGGTCATCCTCAACTACACAGTGAGTCTGAAGCCATTCTGAGCTACATTAGATTCTGCCTGAGAAAGAAAAGAAACAGAAACAGAAAGGAGGGCTGGAGAGGGAGTCCTGTATTCCTAGCACTCTGTAGGCTGAGGTAGGAAGATAACAAGCTTAAGGCCAACCTGGGCTACAGTGAGACCCTGTATCAAAAAATAAAATGAAATGGGGGCTGGAGAGATGGCTGAGCAAACAGTACTCGCTGGCTGCTCTGGCAGAGAAGCCAGGTTCCATTTCCAGCACCCACCACTGACACACCTTTCTGGCCTCCACAGGTATTGCCAACACGTGGTGCAGACAACACTCATACACAAAATTGTTTTTAATAATTAAATTAAAAAGAGGAAAGGAAGGAGAGAAAGAGAGAAAGGAAAGAGGAGGGGGAGAGAGAGAAAGAGGGACAGACAGATCATGACTCAGTCTGCTTTGCTCATGGGCAAGTTTTCAGCTCATCTGTCTTCTACAGCATGGCTACTTCCATTGTAGTATATTTTCTCTAGGGATGCAAAGCAGAATCTGCCTTGAAAATATCTCCATTTGCTCTCTGAGGCACAGCTCTAAGATACAATCATCTGCTGGGAAGACCCTGGGCCTAAGCTCTCAGGGCAAATCTGGCTTTGCCCAGAGCTGATCCTGGATCTGCTTCAACATCAAGGAGGAAGGTGGTCATTTTTTAATTATGTTGCAAAATCAGATTAAATTCTACAATTTTCACAATGGAACTTCCAAGTCTGGGTTGTTTTCTATAACATACTCAACCAGCAAAACCAGTAAACCAGGACTTTACAGACTCAGAATATCTTCAACACTTGGATTCAGTTTCTCATCTGACAAGTATTCACTGTGTACCTACAGGACAAATGGTTTTATGGAAGGCATAATCCCCACTCTGTTGAGTTTATTGTTTTCCTGGGGAGATAAACATTAAGCAACCGATTTCTGAACTAGGCCTGGGTTGCTAACCACAAAGGAGACACACAGGGTGCTAAGCAAACACTGAATAGTGTGTAGATCTGTGGGTGTCAGGCCAAACACCCTGGAGTCATCTTAAGATTCTTCAGTCTCACCCACATCCATCTGTCAGCACATTCCATCAGCTCCCCTTCCAAAGGCATTTTGAATCTGATGGATTCACAGCCCTGCCCCCACTGCCATCCTGCCCCAGGATCTCACTAAAATACTCTCAGAAGCAGTCATCTTAGTCTCCCTGCTGCCCTCCTTAGCCCCTGTAGTCTGTTCTCCACAGAGAAGCTGGCCCGATCCTTTTAAAACTCAAGTCAGGCCACCGCATTCTCCAGGTGAAAGACCTCCAATGGCTCCAACTCACTTAAGAGCAAAGTGCGGGTCCTTCTACGCACCTGCCATGGATGGCCTGCCACCCCCCCACCCCATGCCTTCCCCTCGTCTCCCTCTCACTCACTCTACATTGCCACTCACACGGCACCTTCAGCAAGCTCTGCCTTTGAGGCCTTTCCACTCTATTTTCTGACTGGAATACCGTTTCCTCAGACAACCCAAGGCTCACTCCCTCACCCTTACAAGAGTCTGCTCTGGATGGGGAGCATGTTCTGAGGGGGAGTGCTTCCCCAAATACCCCCTCTTCAAATCACAGCTCCTTCCAATAAACCTGCTGTGTCTACCACCATCTGGCATGCCGGGTATGTGGCTTGTTTCCTGGCTGTTTTCTAAGTGATCCACTGGGCTTGTTCACTTCTGTACCCACAGTGTCTAGAACAGTACTTCCATAAACAAAGCAAGCACTCGATCAAGAATGCTGGATGAATGAATGTTCTATTCTGTGAACTGACATGAAACCGATTAGTCAAGGAAGGGTGGAAGGAGCATCTGAAGCAGAGGGAACAGCATGTCCGACAGCCCTGAGGAAGGACAGCACAGGGGAGTGAAGCTGGGAGGCTAGCAGTGAGTGACGCCTGCAGGCTGGGTCATGTACTTATCGACGGGAAGCCATTAAGCCAGGAAGGGACACAGTCCAGCCAGCGTTTCTCAAAGGACATATGGCGAAGGGATGACTGAGGAGCTCAGGAGGCAGGCCAGTGCCTTAACTCCATCACAGCTGGCCTCACCTTGCACTGAGAAGCCAGTGGGAGAGGGAGAGGTAGACGAAAGGAAGTGGACCCCAAGAATACTTCGGAAGGAAAAACAACAGATCTGGATGACAGACCACGTACGAGGGAATGAGGAAGGCATGAATGTACAGCCTGATAAACAAGGCAGTCACTGCACTGAAGGCCGAGACAGCAGGGAAGACGAGCAAGGTGATCTGTCTGTGGCAGGGTTTGGCACTAGGGAATCTGAGATGGTTCTGAGACACTCAAGTGCAGATTTTCAGTCGACGGGCAGAGGTCCAAGTGAGAGTGACCAGACCATGAAAAGAGGCAGTCGCCAAATATTTCACTGTAGATTGGTACCCTGTGGCTGACAGGGAACTGGTAGTTTTAACTGACAGGATAATATTTGTGACTCTGAAAATTCACCCTGGCCAGCAGGCAGAACAATAAGGATGTGCATTAAGAGGTCAGGTGAGAAAGGTAAAAAAACTGAGCTGTGGCAAAGAGAGAGCTCCCTTTGTCGCCACCCATCTCCCACAAGCTGTAGGGAGGGGCTACTAAAATACAAACCCAGACCATATCAGTTCCCCCACCTAATGTCCCTCAGGATAAGCCCACCCTCAGTGAGACTCACCGTCATTCCTCTGCAGAATCCTCTCTTGTAGCCCACTGCCCAACTTTTGTCAAGTTCCCTTAACATGCTGCTCTGCCTCAATGTCAACACCTCTGCCATGCTTGGCAGCTCATGCCTGGCAACCTCTGGGCATGCTGTGAAGACTCACCTCTTCCACTGTGCAAAGACAGCAGCCCTGACCTCCAGGACTGGCCTACTAGAAAGAGACAGGCTTTCACCTGTGAATGGCCACACTGTTCTCCAGTTGGACATAAACGATCTTGCAGAACACCAACAAAAGTTGGTGTTCATTCTGCAAGTGAGGTGAGCAATACAAAATAGGTCACTGCAGAAGTCTAAGAACAGATAAAAACAAGGTCACTATGCCACCTACAAAACCCAAACATCTTTCTCCCAGCTAACAACCATGGTTTCTTTCTGAATTACAGCTTCAGTCCTTCTCTCGCCAAAATTCCTTCCTAAAAAGGCTGAGTGCACTACCAGAAGAGAGAATTGCATTGCCTCCCATCTGCCTTGATCCAGAGCAAACCACTGTTTCCATGGACCCTCCCATGAATAAGCCAGTTGAAGCCTACATCCTAAGAGGTTTTATCCATACCTTCTTATTGAAAAACTGCAACTGTGTATTAAGCTCAACTTGTCTAGCTACAGGTGAGGAAGACAAGGACACATGTCACCATAGGAAAGGACTGTTCAGGTTCTTGGAGGGACATCAGTACAGTTCTACTCCAAACCTCTTACGGCCTGTGTCGAGCAGTATCTTGGAAAAGTTACAGGGGAAATCACGTTTGAAAGTAGATAAATGAAGTTATGAAACTGTAGTCCCAGCTACTCACAAGACTAAGAAAGAACAGAACATGATTTGGGCCAGGAGTTTAAGATCTTTCTGGGTTACATAGTAAAACCTTGTCTCAAATAAAAGTAGACCAGGAGCTAGGGACACAACTACGTAAGTAAAAGCGCTTGACACACAAGCATGAGGACCAGAGTTTGAATCATCAGAACTCACATAGAAGCCAGACACCTAGCATACGTGTTAGTGTTCCTCTGGGGAATGGAAGACTGAGACAGGCATTCATGGCCTAGCTAGCCTGGAATACATAGCAAACAACAAAGGTCCTTCTCAAACGAAATGGAAGATGAGGACCAACACCCAAGATTGTCCTCTGACCTCATAAGCACTCTGTAGCCCATGTTCTCTCGAAGTACCATAAATGAACACACATACATCAAATCTGAGAAAAGTAAAACGTCTAATTAAAATATCCTGGAGAATAAAGAGCATGAGAGGCTAAGAGATGGTTCAGCAGATAAAGCACTTCCTGTGCAAGCAAAGTAGAGGACCTGAGTTTGGATCCTCATTACCCATGTAAAAGCCAGGCACTGTACATCTGTAACCCCAGTTCTGCAAGAAGGTAGAGATAGGTGGATCCCCAGAGCTCACTGGTTAGCTGATATAGCTGAATTGGTGAGCTCCGGGTTCAGTAAGAGACCGTGTCTTAAAAAATAAGATGGAGAACAACAGAGGATGGTAACTGACACCTCACAGACACAGAAAAAGCTTTGAATAAAAAACGCACTTATGGTCAACACAGGTGGTCTTTAAGATCCAGAAGTTATCCCAGAAGATTCCAAGGCAAAGGTCTTAAGTAGGCCCTGAGTAGACTGTGGTTTTGTTTTTTAAGAAGACCAGAAGCTATGTAAAAGTACAGTTGGGCATTCTATGCAGTCCCAAACTAACTCACCTTCCCGTAGATGTGCAGACATCTGCAGATGCAGACAGCACTGAAAAGCCAGGTAGAAGCATCTGGCAATTAACAGAGATCCACAATGTGCAGAGTAAAAGGCTGTGGAGTGTGTGGGACTCTATATCAGGGAGCGTCATAGAAGGAGAAAGACTGTGTGAGCAAGAGAGCTGGATGAATACAAGCAAACTATTTTCCAGACACAACTGGGCAGTTGCACAAATAAACCCACGGCATTTGTGACAGCATGCACAATGCCTGCTCAAGCCGGACAAAGTCCCACCGGAGGAAAGAGAGACAGGAAGCCCCAACCCTAGCTGAGGAATTGACAGCTGCTGGGAGAGGGACGGTCAGTTTCTTTAAGAGTGTGATCCTGGGTAGGTGGACCACACTCCAGGAGTAAATGGACTCAGTGGGACTTTAAAAAAAGGACATGAAGGTGGAGAGGTAGGGAGGTTGGGGTAGATCTGAGAAGTGGGGCATGGGGATGAACATGATCAAGATACACTGCATGCAATTCTCAAAGAATCAACAAAAATGCAGAGAAAAGTTGAAATTAAAAAAAAAACCTATCCAAAGGAAAGGTGTGGCCTAGCTATATGCACTGTCCTTGGTGTCTGAATTATGTTCTAAGTCGTTCATGTCTTTTCAGAAAGCAAGCTAGCTCTGAGAATTCCTGGGAATGCTGGTTTATTGACCCTGAATCTCAAAGAGAAACATGCCAAGAATTTGAAAACACTGAGAAATTTGTTTCTTTCACTGTAGGTTAAAATTCTAAAATGTACCACTGTTGCTGAATAAATGTGCGGCTTTTTGTTTGGTTTGGTCATTTTGAGACAGAGTCTCCCTGTAGTCCCAGTTGGCTTAGAACTCACTATATAGATCAGGATGACCTTGAACTCAAAGAAATCTGCCTGCGTCTGCCTCCCAAGCACTGGGACTAAAAGTGTTTGCCACCATGCCCCACTAAACATTCTGTTTTTTAAAAAATACCTTTTTACCAAAATTACATTGATAATCAAAATGGTTCTAGGAGAAAAGAAAAAGAAAGGGAGGAAAGGAGGGAAGAAAGGCAGGCAGGCACTTGCTTGGGTGGGCTGGCCAGATGGCTCGGTGGTTAAAGCACTTGCCTCACAAGTCTGATGGATGACAGGAGTTCAGATCACCGGAACCTACATGAATGCAGGTTGGGCATGGATGCCTGCCTGTAGTTCCATTTCTGGAAGGCTGAGACACAGAGCAAGCTGGTTAGTGAAACTAGCCCTAACAGCGACCTCTGGTTTGACCGAGAGACCCTGCCTCATTGATTAAGGCAGAAGAATGACTGGGCCTCCACATGCACACTCCCCACATACAAGTGCCCACACACATGCAAACCGTGAACACACACACACACACACTCACACACACACAGGTAAATGGGAAAAGAAAAAAGAAGAAAGCTTGCAAAAAAATATTAAATTATCAACCTCATTTTTACATTTTTTGTTTTTTTCTGTGTGTGCAGGACATGTAAGTGCAGGGGTGTGGACTTGCGCATGTGCATGCAGAGTCCAGAGGTCAAGGTCAGGTGTCTTCCTCTATCACTCTCCACCTTACTTTTTGAGACAGTCTCTCACTGAACCTGGAACCTGCCAATTTTGCTAGACTGGCCAGTGAGCTCCAAGAATCCTTATCTGTCTCCACCTCCCACACCACGCCCAGTTTTTTACATGGGTGCTGGAATCTGAACTCAGACCCTCATGCTGCAAAGCAAGCACTTTACTAAGCCATCTCCCCAACCCAGAACCCCAACTTCAGAGATAAGAAAACGGAGGCAGGAGCTGGAGAGATGGCTCAGGAGTTAAAAGCACTGTCTGCTCTTGCAGAGGATACAAGTTCAGTTCCCAGCAACCACAACGTGGCTAACAACCATCCATAACGCCAGTTCCAGAGGATCCAATGCCCTCTTCTGACCTCTGTGGGCATTGTACAACACAGCTGCACTTACATACAAGCAGGCAATATGTCATAGACATAAAAAATACATAAACAAATATCTAAGCAACAAAGAAAAGAAAAATTGGTTGGAGGGCTCGAGAGATGTCTCAGTGTATAAGATCACTTTCCGTGCAACCATGAAGACCTGAGTTCTATCGCCAGCATCCATTAAAAAGTGGGGCACAGCTTCACACACCTGTAACTGCACTATGGGAGTAGAGACAGGAAAATCAATGGGGCATCCTCCTGTCAGTCTAACTGAAAGGGTGAATCCCACGTTCAGTGAGAGAACATATCTCAGGCAAACAAGGCAGAGAGTGGTAGAGGAAACACGACATCCTCCTCCAGCATTCACATTACATGAACCAGCTCATACACCACATATACCATTTTTTGAAAAGTTAGGCTGGGCAAGGTATCACATGCCTTAATCCCAGCACTCAGGAGGCAGAGGCAGATGGATCTCTGTGAGTTCAATGCCTGCCCATTCTACAAAATGAGTTCCAAACCAGAGAGTGCTATACAGGAGACCCTGGCTAAGGAAAACAACACAAAAAAGCTGGTCATGGTGGCACACACTTTTAATCACAGCACTTGGGAGGCAGAGGCAAGTGGATCTCTATGAGATCCAGGCCACCCTGGTCTACATAGTGAGCTCCAGGCCAGCTGGGGCTACAAGGAGACCCTGTCTCAAAGAAAAGAGAGAGAGAGAGAGAGAGAGAGAGAGAGAGAGAGAGAGAGAGAGAGAGAGAGAAGGAAATAGGAGAGAAGAGAAGAGAAGAGAAGAGAAGAGAAGAGAAGAGAAGAGAAGAGAAGAGAAGAGAAGAGAAGAGAGAAAGAAAGCAAGTTTTGTACATGCCCAAGTTTACACAGCTAGTAAGTGGTAGAGTCTGGCTCCTGAAGTGATGCTTTAAATCACTCTGTTTAGTTTCCAATAGCCTACAAAAAGTGCAAGATTTTGTCAAAAATGTTGGTATTCCCCACACTAATTTCTGCCTGGCTGCCCAGCCTCCTCTTCCTATCTCTGGAGTATTCTCTTAATTTTTCTAAGTCCTTCCTTCTCTCTTCTTCTGCCTGAATATTTGCCTACACCCTTACTTGCATCAATCTTTTCTTATCAGTTTAAACATCACTGTATAAATTTCAAACCTTAATGACTGTTGCTGTCTGCTTCTCCTAACTGTGAGTCCAGTGTGTCACATCACATCTGTTTTGCTCCTCAGGTAGTCCCAGTCACTGAAACACCACCAATTAGTCCAAAGTAAGGGCCTGGCACAAAGTAATGACCCAATAACTTTGTTGAATGAATGGATGGATGGATGGATAAATGAATACATGAATGAATGACATGAATGAATGCAAGCATCGTGCCCCACTATCTGCTACCACTCCACAAATACTGCTGTCTGGGGAGGAAGGGTACTGACTCTGTAAACAAACACCATCTCCCCGTCATGGGCATGAGTTTCAGGTGCACAGGGGGGTGGGGGTGGGGGTCCATAACTAATCCTAACAAAACGTTACAACCTACAAAGGAGGGAAAATTGGCACTTCTAACCCATCAAAACTGCAGTTAGTACTTGCAACATGCAGGTCTTTCGAGAAAGCCACGATCAAGTCAGCCTTGTTCTGTGCCATACTCCCAGTCCTAGTATCCCAGGTTCCCACACGTTCAGTAATTATGACTTAAACGAATCCTCCCCGCTTAGCGCAGTTCCCAAGTGTATGGAGAGGTCCGCTTCAGCCAAGTGCGAGATCCGGTCTCCAGGCTCCACGGATATGACAATGCCCCCGCCCCCGCCCCCTAGGCGGACCCCCGAGCCCGCCCCGAACCCTGCGCCCGAAGGAACCTCTTGCACAGAGAGGCATCTTCGCAGGTGCCGCGCACGCCCTCGTCGTCCGTGTCACAGTTCGACGAGCAACTAGAGAAACACGACTCCCTGGAGTTAGCTGCCATGGGCGTGGAACGTTACGGGGTGCGGCGCCCACCAGGGACATGGAAGCGGAGGCGACAGGCAGCGGAGCAGCGGCGAGCCACACAGTGTAGAAGAAAGGGGCCGGACTGCCGCGCGCTTGGCTGATGCGCTTCAGTGACGTCACCCACGCGCCGGCTTGCGACCTTCCGGCTGGTTGGCGCTGACCCGTGACGTTCATTACGCCGTCGCCCGACGCGTCCTTCTACGGAGCGGCTCATTGGAACACTAGTTAGGCTTCCGCCCATACAAGCCGGAAGTTGGCAAAGGGAACCAGGAAACTGAAAATGCGTGCTCAGCTACCGCAATGCTTTCTGGGAACTGTAGTCTTAGGTGCCCTGAGATATTTGTATGGGGAAGAAAGGCAGAGACCCCATCCTGAAGAAACAAGGGTAAGGTGTTAACTTTCTTTCGGGGCTCAGTGTCTTTCAACAATTTAACAAATTTAAGGGTATGCCAACCCCGTGCTAGGTCCGTTGTGGATGCCTCTGAGATGTTAGGAAGTGACTGAGATGTAGTTCAGAGGTGCAGTACTTGCCTAGCATGCACAAGGTTATGGTTGGGTTCTTGGCAACGGAAGAGAGCTGTGAAAAATAGAATGGAAAACTGTGTGAATGAACTAGAGATACGAAGTACAAACTGTCTTTGATGACTGAAAACAATGGATGTGCCCGTGAGAGATGTTTTTAAATGTTTATAAAGTTGAAACCAAACAATTTATGTTTATAGAAGTATATATATGTATATATATTTAAATAATGCACAAAAAAGTACGGGATTGCAGGAGTACACAGCAAGCAAAGGTTTGGATGGCCTCTGTAGAATGGGGAGGGTGAGACACAGGAGAGACGGCAATGGAGCTGCAGAGGAAATGATACACACCTCTTCGGTTTCTCAAATGAGAGTTGGCCCACGGGTTTCCTTCATAATTATGCTTATGCAAATATGAAATGCAAATATTTCAGATTGGATTCACTATAAATGATTTTCTAAATAAAAAAGAACTGTGTATATTCCATTTCATCTGTTCTTTGGGAACGAAGAAGGGATAAACTCTAATTTAATGAAATTTAAATCAAACCCATAAAATAAAAATAGTTCTGGGAAGACAGAGCAATGATGAGCCCTTGCCAGTCTTTTCCCAGCCCCCCCCCCACACACACATGTGCGCACACACACACACACACACACACAGAGTCAGTCATGATAGTTCATATCTGTAGTCCCAGCTGCTTGGGAGGCTGAGGTAGGAGGATTCTTTGAGCCTAGGGCTTGAGGTCAACCTGAGCAACATAATAAAAACTCAACTCAATTAACTTTTTATGAGATAGGTTCTCATGTACTCCAGGCTGGCCTCCAACTTGCTGTGTAGCTGAAGATGACTAAGTTCTGATCCTCCTGCCTCTACTTCCCTGATGTTGGGATTATAGATGTGCCCACACTTAGTTTACGAAGCATTTGTGATCAAACCCAGGATTTTGTATGCTCTAGGTAAGTACTCACCAACTGAGCTATGTCTCTGACTCTCAAATAATTTTTAAAGGAAAATAATAAATCAGTATCTATCTTTAGATAGCTTGTGTTTTATTTATTAGTCACTGAAGAAACAAGTGAGCATTGATACCTGAGATAGAAATCACCATGGGAACAACTATTGCTACAAAGTTTTTCAGGAGAGTGGTGAGGGATTTTCTTACTTTTCTGTTGCTGTGATAAATTACCCTAAAAAACTAACCTAATGGGCTGGAGAGATGGCTCAGCAGTTAAGCGCACTGGCCGCTCTTGCAGAGGACCTAGGGATCAGTTCCCTGCATCTACATGGTAGCTCAAAACCGACACCCTCCTCTGAACTCTAAGGGCACCTGCATGCACTAGTGTACATACATATATACACAGGAGCAAAACACTCATAAATATAAAATCTTTTTGAAGCAACTTAAAGGACAAAGGGTTTATTTCGGATTACAGTTCCTGAAGGATACAATCTATTGTTGCAGAGAAGACATGACAGTAGGCAGGAGCAGAAGACTGGCTGGTCACATTGTATCCACACTTAGAATGCAGATAGCAATGAATACTAAGCTCCCTTTGTTCACCTACATAGCTCAGGGAATGGTGCCACCCATACTTGGGAATTCTTATGGCCTGTTTCAATGACCCTTCAGCCACAATTTTCTTTCATCTTGAAAGGGACACAGGATACTCCCAGGGTACTTAAACAGCCATGTCATTATATGCAGTCTTTGCTGGGAAGACCACAATCACCTCCATCTTTCTCCGTGAATACAAGAATGACGTTACATTTACGATAGCCTCTATGGAAACACAGAACATATAAATCAATATATTTTAGTCTTTTCTTGGGTACTCAAGGGAATTTCTTCTTTGATTACGCATTTTACTTATACACATTTATCTTGTTACTAGCGAATTAGCCCACCTGGATAGTGCCTTCCAACAAACAGTTCTAAAATTGGTCCAAGCTAAAATCAACAGGCACTCCTGTGCCCATCCTCAGAAAATCAATTACTTTAGTAATATTCACTCATGTTTCCTGGAGTCTCCAGGTGACCGAAGATGAATATAAATTATCTGTGGGCTTCTCGTGCAGGAAAGCAACTCCTCGGCCCTGCACTACTGCCACTAGAGCACAACTGCCATTAGAGCAATTCCAGCCATGCTCTGGGCTCCTCTGGCAATAGAAGCTTTCCCAGACCCTGAGCTTGTGACCTTCTGTACCCAGATACACACTATCCCTTGGCCATGGGGCAGCAGGAATAGATCCTCATGAACAAGCTAGCTTTCCTAAGCTTGAAGTCAAAGCTGGGCTGTCTAGTATATTTGACCTGAATCTAGGAGTCTTCCTAACTTCTGTCCCTTGTCAGATGGTGTGGTCCTGGCGATTCAACTGAGTGAACATTGTGATTGTGTGTACACTTTACAGATGTCCCTGCCACCATCATAGTTGTTGCTGAAGTTGCTCAGGGCAGTGTTATCTTCTCCTCAACCATCATATCCTCAATAAGATGAGACACAGAGGTCAGCACAATTGGCCAAACTCCAATTGTCTTAGTCCATTCAACCTGCTATGTAATATAGGACTGCAAACTTGGTTCTTAAACAAATTTGTTTTTCACAGTTCTAAAGACATGATCACATTTGGTGTCTGATGAAGAGCTACCCTCTGGTTCACAGATGGTAGCTTCTTGCTGTGTTCTCATTAGAGGAAGGATCAGAGGGTGTCTCTGGGCTCTTTGATTACCAGGGCCCTAACCCCATCCATAAGGATTTTGTCCAGCTTACCTGATCATCACCCAAATCCCCACAATAGCATTACCTTCAGACTTAGGATCCCAACATGCCATTTTGGGATTAGAAGAAATACAAACTTTGGAGCCATGATGAATTCCCATCCAGTAAATGGCTACATTTGAATATTTTTGAGAAATGTTTCAGTCTTGTTTGAATTATCCCTTTTAGAGTAAAGATCTCAGGTCATCTCTTGCCTTGAAAATACCTAAACTATAAGCCAAGAAGCAGATGCTTTCTCATTCTCTGAGGTCATGACATGAGTCCTTGCCAAATATTCCCTGTTCTCTCCAGAGCCTCAGGCATTAATGATAGTGCCTAAAGCCTCATTTTGTGTGATGGCACTTGGGAGACTGAGGCAAGTTGTTACAAGCATGAGGCTAACTTAGGATACATAAGGAGTTCAAGGTGAACCTGGGCAAGACCCTGTCTCAAAACAAATAGGGACTGGAGAGATGGCTTGGTGGCTCAAAGTACTTGCTGCTTTTGAAGAGGAACCAGCCTGATCTCCACTGGCACCAGGCATATATGTGGTGCACAAACATGCGGGCAAAACATTCATACATGTAAAGCAAAAATGTTAAACTTTTAAAAAATGAACAAACATCAAACAAACAAAAAGCCCACAATACAGGGCTGGAGAGATGGCTCAGCAGTTAAGAGCACTGGCTGCTCTTGCAGAAGACCAGGGTTCAAATCCCAGCACCCACAAGGCAGCTTACAGCCATCTGCAACTGTTCCAGGGGATCAGACGTCCTCTCTGTCCTCCATGGGTACTGCAGAACACGGGTACACTTACATATTTGCAGACATAACACATACACATAAAATAAAAATAAATCAATCAAAAAGTACAGGGCTCAAGTAAACAAACATTCAATAAAACGTTCACCAAGAGGTCTATATCAACTTCTCCAAGAAAAAACCATTTGCACCACACATGATGGGACACACCTTTAATCCCAGCACAGGGAAGGCAGGGAAAGGAGCATCTCTATGAGTTCCAGGCAGGCTAGGACTACAAAGACCCTGTCTCAAAAACAAAACAACCAACTCTTGTTTAGATTGTAAAGTGTCAAGTGCACATTATTCTGTTTTCATACCTTCCCACCAGTCACCCTACAGCCATCTCTTAGTCACACCTGCTAGGGACACACAATGCTACATTATCTGCATTGACCACAAAAGGAAACATCTCGAACATTCATGATTTTGAGTCCAGCTTGCCCTGTGTTCCTCCCCCACCCGGTTAAGCACCTGCTGGGTACTTCTACTCCTTAGAAGTCTCTAGCATCATCAAACCTTAAAGTGATGTCGAGTTGTCAAAGGGTCTATTGTTCTATTAGACTTGAGGTTAAACTCCAATACTGAATGTCACATTGACATCTGGTTATATCAAGAGGGCCTCAGGGGGTGAGCTGCAAATTCCTCTCCTCCCAACTCCCACAGGTAAGGTCTCCTAGCCAAACATTCCTTATCGCAGGAAGAGGCCCAATTTATCCCAAAGTATTAGTCTTCAGTTCCCGACCAGATCGTGAAACTATTCAGTCTACTCTCATCCTCCTGTGGGAACCAGAGGGTATTCCACTCTACAAAGCCTGCCTCCCACAGCCCCTGCTTTTTCATTCTGTTTGCAAGTGCAACCCCAGTGTAGAACTGCATGATGTACAGTGTCCCCCTCCCCTAGGCTGTAAGCATATGTGACTAATAATTTGACCACATTCCTGACTGCCTAAACTAATGGCTGGGACCCTAGGTGAGGTCCTTTTAGCAATGGCATAAGAAAGAAATAAAACACTTATGTTTTGGGGGGCTGGAGAAATGGCTCAGTAGTTAAGAGGACTGGATGCTCTTGCAGAGGACCCAAGTTTGGTTAACAACTGTAACTCCGTTCCAAAGGAATCCAACACCCTCTTTTGACCTCCTCAGGCATTGCACGACACAGCTATATTTACATATATGCAGGCAACACACTCATACACATAAAATAATAAAATCAAATATCGATGAGAAGAAAAACCATTTCTGTTTTGAACTCTTATTTTTTTAAAGGTCTTTCCGTGACAGCATTAGATCCATACACTTGAAACTGTTTGGGTAGAAGTCTGTTTAGAACCAGGTGTGGTGGCACATGCCTGTGTAATCACAGCACTCATGAGTTCAAGGCCAGAGTGGGTTACTTAGTGAGTCCCAGGCAACCTGAATTGCATATGAAGAGCCTATCTCATCAAAAATGGGAAAGAGGGCTGGAGAGATGACACAGTGGTTAAGAGCACTGGCTGCTCTTGCAGAAGACCTGGTTTCAGTTCCCAGCACCCACATGGCAGACACAACTGCATGCAACTACAGTTCTGGAGGATCCAATGCCCTTCTCTGGCTTCCATGGACATTAGGCATGCACATGGTGCACATAAATGCATGTGGGCGAACATTCATACACATAAAATTAAAATAAATCTTTAGAAATGTCTGGAGTTTGCAAGAAGTAGCATGAGGCTAGAGGATAATGTCCGTAGGAGTAGCCAGGGGAAAGTAAGGCTGTGAAACAAAAGGCCTTGGCATGGCAAAATGGCTCATCAGGTAAAGGTGCTTGCTGCACAAGTCTGGCATCTCGAGTACAATCCCCAGAACTCACATAAGAGTCAACCCACATGAGAGAGTCAACTCCATAAAGTTGTCCTCTAACCTCCACATGTGTGCTGTGGCATGTGCCTACATTCACACACACACACAACACACAAACAGTAATTTTTTTAAGGTTTTAAAAATTTGGAGTCCATGAGGGCTGGAGAGATGGCTCAGTGGTTAAGAGCACTTGCTGTTCTTACAGAGGACCCAGGTTCGATTCCCATCACCCACAGGTGGCTAACAACCGTCTGCAACTCCAGTTCTAGGGGATCTGATATCCTCCTCTGGCCCTCGTGAGCGTTGCATACACGGGGCACTTACATGCAGATAAAATATACATGAAAACAATTTTTTAAAAATCTCAAAGTTTGGAATTCATGGGCTGGCGTAGCAGGGGCAGTGCACTTGTCTAGCACATATGGAAACCTGGGTTCTAGCTCTCACCACTGAGAAAAGAAAGAAAAGGACATAAAGAGAAAAGGAAAGTAACATTGTTAGATTTTCGTTTTGAGATTCCCACTTCACATCAGGATGGAAAATTGATTCAAGGGAGGCCAAAAGTGGAAGTAGGCAAATCAGTAAGAAGTCTAATGGTCTAACCCTAGTCCAGAGACAGGAAGGGAGGGAGGGGCCAGAGCAGTGGGAACAGGAAGGAAGGGAACGGATTAAGGTATGTTCAGAGGTTTGCTGGATATCGAGTTTTGGTGGCAAGAGGGAGGCAGAAAAAGAGAGGCAGGAATGTGGGGAGTTGGGAGTGGTGTGCCCCGCTTAGGGATGCACGAATCCTAAGGGTAGATACAGAGCTCCCTGGTCATGTTGTTTCTGGGAAACCTGTGGGTGTCCTGACATAGGTATCTGTGAGACAATAAGTAAACCAGTTCGACGTCAGAAAAGACGTAAGGCTAAACATACCCATTCAGGAGGCCTTGGCATGCCAGTGAAGGTGAATCACAGCAATGGGTGGGTGAGCTTGCCGGAGACAGCAGAGCAACTGAGATGTTACCTTGGAGAATGTTTACATTTAAGAAGTGGTCCGAGGGGGCTGGAGAGATGGCTTAACACTTAAGAACACTTGCTGTTCTTGCAGAGGACCAGGTTCTATTCCCATCACCCAAAGGTGGCCAACAACCATCTGTAACTACAGTTCCAGGCGATCTGACACCTCCTTTTGGCTTCTGCGGGCACTGCACATGTGTGGTGTACTTACACACATGCAGACAGTACACTCATACACATAAAAAAAAAACAAAAATTATTTTAATTTATAAAAAAGAAATGTTCAGTAAAAGAAGCCACAAAACAACTGAGAAAGAGGCATCTGAATATAGGAACCTGGAGAGAGCAGTAACGCAGAAAATTCAAAGAATGGGGATGGGGTTATAGAGACTCAGATTACTAAGAGTTCCGGAAGAGGACAGGTGAACACTAGAGTGGGCTTCCAGGAAGTGGAAA
Source organism: Eospalax fontanierii (assembly GCA_035773235.1). Taxonomy (NCBI): domain Eukaryota; kingdom Metazoa; phylum Chordata; class Mammalia; order Rodentia; family Spalacidae; genus Eospalax; species Eospalax fontanierii. The sequence continues at coordinate 49,261,390 of CM069546.1, read as the reverse complement.
GGGGAGTGGGATTTAGACGAAAAAGGAATTTTCTCTATAAGTTACGCAACTGGTACTTTTGTGCATTCACTAGTTTTCCTATATGGGAAGTGTGATTCACATATTCTGTAGTTACTGCACGCTAACATAAGTTAATGTTTCACACAAGCACCTGCTCCTCATACAAGCTGACAGTACTGCAACACTGTTTGGCGCACCTCTGATCACGGCCCTCCCCCACTCTGCTCTGCCAGGCAGCAACCATTGTTTTCTAAGCAGTGAAAATATTTTTATAACTGTAAAGAGAACAAAACAGAAAACAATATGTTACGTTTTTGCAAAGTCCACTTATCACATGCGCATACAGCAGTCTGGTTAGACCAGACTGTGCATGTGTCTAACTTGAAAACCTTTCATTACTGAGAGGCCTTTAGCACAATGCCAGCACTTTGACCACATGACATTAGCATAGGTGTATAGGTAGAAAAACCCCTGACATAGCATTTAGAAGAAGGTGCTTGACCCCAACAGCTTCAAGTTCAGCAACAGAAGATACAAGTGTTATGATTCACCTCAGTTTCTTTGGGTGTGGATCATCCATTACCTTTTTAAAAGTTGATTTATGATTTCTTTTATGTGTATGAGTGTATTGTCTGTAAGTGCACACATGTTGTATGATGCCCATGGAGAACAGAAAGGGAGTTGGATCCCCTAGAACTAGAGTTATGGACAGTTGTTAGCTGCCATGTGGGTGCTGGGATTAAAGCCCAGGTCTTCTTCAAGACTAGCCAGTGATCTTAACTGTTAAGCCATCTCTCCAGCTCCTAATTAATTTATTTTTATTTTATATGTATGATTGTTTTGCCTGCCTGCCTATTAAGTGTACCACAACTGTGCAAGGCCAGAGGAGGGTGTCTGATCCCCGGGAAGTGGTGTTATAGATGGTTGTTAGCTGCCATGTAGGTGCTGGGAACTGAACCTGGGTCCTTTATAAGAGCAGCCTGTGCTCTTAATTACTGAGCCATCTCTCCAGCCCCTGTCCAATGTTATTTAAGAAAAAAAAAAAAAAAACATTTCCAGCTAGTTTCTTTTCTTCTGGTGAACCTAGAGCTTTTTTTTTATTACAAAGAAAAAACTTTGCTGGTGGAGTGAGATTCTATTTCTAAAAATGTAACAAAAGGTTCTGAAGAAAAAACTACCTTGTAAACCTAGATTGCTGGCTGGGTTTCCGAGCCATGTAGCAGGCAGGTGAAGGTCCTCGCCACCATCTCTCCTGCTGTCCAGTTTCTTCTTGAACTTGGGCTGGGTCCTGCTGCACATTGTGTAGCATCATTACTACCTGCCATTTCCACTCTTCCATTTTCAAAAAACTTTTCATTTGTTTATGTTATGCATCTGAGTGTACTGCCTGCATGTATGTAAGTGCGCCTATACATCCTGCAATACCCGAAGAGGTCAGAAAGGGGTGTTAGATTCCCCTGGAACTGGAGTTACAGACAGTTGTTAAGTGCATGTGGGTGCTGAGAACCAAACCTGGATCCTGTACAAGAACAGCCAGTGCTCTTAACCACTGAGCCAGCTCTCTTCTTCCATTTTTTTTTTAAAACCAGCTACATTATCCCATTTCTCTAAAGCACAGCTTCGATTCTGGGTTCTACCTACATCTGGGATCACATAATTATATGGTTATGAAACATTTTACAACAGTAAAAGGTTTCTGAATATTTAAGGAACAAAAACTAATTCAAAATCATGTAATGAATCCAAAGTGTTTCTGTTGCATCACATGGTATCACTGCACTTGGCTCTGAACATATAGGCACTTGCCACTCTATGTGCTGTCATGCCAAGCAATACCAACAAACATTGTCTAAAACACTTCAGCTCTGATTTAACACTATTGTATGTTATGAATTGTAGTGTTTTTACTACATAAAGTTTTCTGCTCTTCAAGAAACATAATGGGGGCTGACTGTGGTGTCATATACCTTTAATCCCCAGTGCATGCTGATCTCTGTGAGTTCGGGGCCAACTAGGACTACCTAGTGAGACTGTGTCTCAAAAAAATAAATAAATAAATAAAATAAGCTGGAGGGATAGCTCAGTGACTAAGAGAGAATCAGGATTCGGTTCCTAGATCCCACATGGCAGCTGACAGCCACCCATAACTACAGTTCCAGAGTGTCCAACGCCCTCTTCTGGCCCGCTTGCATGCACATGGTGCACTTACATACATGCATGCAAAACATACATATAAAATAATTTTAAAATTCAAAAAATAAAATAAACATTATGATTTAATGATGGAAAACAGAGAGTTTTAAAGATTTTCCTACCACCATTCTGCAGCTATAAGTCTCAAATTAATATGCCTTTGGATTTTATGTTAGAATATTTGCTTTTTAAAAATTGTCATTTGCTGTCAAGTGATACTAGCACAAAAAGACATGTAGATCAATGAAACAGAAGAGATGATCCAGACATAAATACATACAGTGACCAAAAATACTCACTAGAGAAAAAGACAGTCTCTTTAGAAATGTACTGGGGAAACTGGATATTCACATATTAAAGAATTAAACTAGATCCTTATCTCTCACTTCCAAATGGATACAATCATCTACAGATGGGTAAAAACTATCTTAGGGTAAAACCTGAAACTGAAACTGCTAGACGATGATGTAGAGAAAACATTTCAAGGTACAGGAAAGGAGTTTTTGAATAGGACTGTAGTCATTCAGGAAATAAGGCCAACAATCAACACTGAGACCTCATGGAATTGAAAAGCTTCTATACAGCAAAGGAAAACAGTTAACTGAGACATATTCCAGAATGGGACAGAAATCTTTGCCAGCTATACATCTGGCAGAGGATTAATAACTAGAATATACAAAGAACTTTAAAAAAAGAAGCAAAAAAACAAACAATCCTATTTTTTTTTAAAAATGGACTAAGGAGCTGAACAGAATAAGCACACATGACCAATAAATATTTTCTCTCTTTAAAAAAAATTTTAAAGTATATATGAATATATTGCCTGTCTGTATGTAAGTGTACCCACATTGTACAATGCCAGAGGAAGTCAGAAAAGGGAAGCAAATTCCTCCAAAACTAGAGTTACTAGTTTTTAGCTGCCATATGGGAATCTGGGAATCTCTCTCTCTCTCTCTCTTTCTCTCTTCCTCCCTCCCTCCCTCCCTCCCTCCGTCCCTCCCTCCCTTCCCCTCCCCCAGCATCTCACAGTGTGCCTCTTGCAGGCATACAATTGGTTATATAGACCAGGCCTGCATGAACTCACAGAGATTCACCTGCTTCTCCCCCGAGTGTTGGAATTAAAGGTGTGAGCCACCACGCCCAGCCTAACCAATGAATACTTTTAAGTGTTCAACATCCTTAGCCACATCTCACTCCTGCCACAGTGGCTGTCATCAACAAAACAAATGACACCCAATGTTAGCAAGGCTGTGGGGAAAGAAGAACCCTTATCCACTGTTGATGGGAATGTAACCTGGTGCAGCCACTCTGGAAATTAGTGTGGAGTTTTCATATAAAGCTAGAAATAGCAGTGTACCTCTCACTACTCAGCAATCACAAAGTTCCACAACTGGCCAAATGCAGAAAATGAGTATATGTGAGGTCGCCAGCTCTAAGTGACACATCTACAATGTAACCTCTACACCTAAGGATCAGGGAACATCTCAGAAGAAGAGGCAAAAAGAATGTAAGCATCAGAGGGACAAGACTCCTGCTGCTACTTGAAAAACAGTAGCAATTTAACTACTTATGACCTAGCTATACCACTCATGGGCATATACACAAAGGATTTTATATTCTACTGAAATTCTTGCTCATCCATGACTATTGCTGTTCTGCTCACAACAGCAAGGAAATGGAATCAGCCTGGATGTCCATGAACTGATGAACGGATAATGAAAATGTGGCACACATACACAGCATTTTTCAGCTGTGAGGAAAAATGAACTGTAAAATTTGCAAGAACGTAGATGGAACAGAAAAATATTATATTACACAAAGTAACCCAGGCTCAGAAAGACAAATATCATGTTCTAATTTTTATATATTTGTATTTTTGTGGGAGTGAGTGTATCAGAGGTCAGGACACTATAAAGGGACCCATGAGAGGAAAAGCAGCCATAAGGGAGAGCGGTGGAAAGGCCAGTAGAACATACGTTATTTGAAATGGGAAATTCTGGGTTAAGTGGGGATGGGAAGCAGGAAGGAAGGAGAGAGGAAGGGGTGGAGTGTAGGCCAACCCAAGCTAAGTATCAGGGAAAGACATAAAGAAACCTGGTACTTGGTAAATCAATTAAAACAAATAAATATTGATGTTTGAGCTGCCGACTTGAGGATTTAAAAAAAAATCATTAAATGAAAATTTTGGTTTAGGATTAGTACAGAATTTCCAACAATCTCTGAAATGGCCCTACACATACTTCTCCTAGCTTGTGCTATGTATTTATGTAAGGCTGTGTTCTCACATTGATGCTTATAAGATGAAAATACTAATCAACTCTGAAACATGTTGAAAATGCTCCACATTCTGCAATGGGAAATATTCAGTGAAGATTTTCTTGTTTTCTTTCTGTCTTTCTTTCTTTTTCTTTTCGTATGTATGTGTGGAGGCCTCAGGTGTTGTTTATTCACCTTGTATATAGGGACAGGGTCTCTTACTGGCCTGGACCTTATCAAATAGGCTAAGTTGGCTGTACAGAGAGCCCCAGGAATCCTCCTGTCTCTACCTCCCAATGCTAGGCTTGTAAGTGCATGCCACCATTTGGATTTTTTTGTTTGTTTGTTTTTACATAGGTTCTGGGGATTGCATGCAGGTCCTTGTGCTTGTGTGGCAAGTATTTTATCAACTGAGCTCTATTTTTGAAGTCCAAGATTTAATTCCTTATGTAAAAATAAACAAGCACATCTACCTCATTAGTATGACAGTTTGCTTTTATCTTTAAAAACGGTAAGGAATTATTTTAAAATATGTTTCTCTATGATTTGTTATCAGTAAGATGTTTGATTTGCATACCTATTTTATATACCTGGGGTCATATAAAAATTTCTCAGGTGAGGAGGGTTTGCAAGTGGAGAAAGTTTAGGAAGCCCTACTCTAAAAGTTCCTCAAACAAATTCTCTTTGACCTTTCTAAATCTCACAATCAGTGGTGTGTGTTTGCAAAACTGCCAGTAAACTCTAACATTTCTGAATCAATGCACCTGTTTCCATGTCGTTCTCTCAAATGAGATGGGATCTATTCTTTTTAAACGTTTTTAAAATTTTATTTTGTGTATGTGTTTTGCCTTCATATATTTAAGTTCACCTGTGTCATGCGATTCCCTTGGAGGCCAGAAGAGGGTGTCAGATCCCTTGGAACTGGCGTTATGGGTGGTTGTTAGATGCCATGTAGGTTCTGGGAACCGAATCCAGGTCCTCTGCAAGAGCAGCCAGTGCCCTTACCTGCTGAGCCATCTCTCCAGCCTTGCTGTGATTAATTCTGCACAGGTTCTCTAAGCATATCCTGGCCACTACTTTGTTGTCTAGCAGACCACTTATTTCATCGTACAGTCTGATGAGGGTGGCTTCTGTCATAACAGTGACATCATTTGGTGACACTCTTTATTTTTAAAATGTATTCAATTACCTTATTTTTGTAGTGCTGATAACAGAACTCGGAGTCTTCTGCATCTTAAACAAGCACACTAGCACTGGGTTACATTCACAGCTCTGCACTGTCAGTTTAGGTAGCTACTTTCCCCAGACTTATTTCATCTCTTTCCAGAGCACACACCTACAGTTGCTACTGAATGTGAGTAGAAGCTAAACTAATGTGAAGAACTTCCAGTTTTAAATATCGTCTCACTCTAAATAGCTTAGTAGACCAAGAGCCTCTGTGGTGGCACAATCTGTTTAGTGAAAGGCACATTCTTTTCATTTACATGTTGAATCTCCAACACAAACAATTGAATCCTTGTTCTTTTCTTTCTTTTACTAATCTTTTGGTTTCAGCTTTTGACAAATCAGGCCTTTTACTTTCATTTTCTATATCCAGACACTGAACCATTTCTCCTTGAAAAATATGTTTAAATGTCTTTTTTTTCTATAGCTGAATTTTGATTTGTTCTATTGAGCTTTTCAAATTAATTTTTTTTTGAGACAGGGTCTCTTGTAGCCCAGGCTAGCCTCAAACTCTCTACGTAGCCAAGCATAACTTTTGAATTCCATACCTTCTTCTATTTCTCAAGGGTTGGGATTATAGGTTGGTGTCACTATGGCCAGTGGTATGAAGTGCTGAGGATCGATCCCAGAGCTTCCTGTTTCTAGGCAACTCAGCTATGTCCTTTGCCTTGTTCTGAGAATTTTAAACATCTTCATCTTTCTCTGAAAAGATCTAGGTATATGAGATTGTTATTGCTTGTGCTGGTGTTTATTTTAATATTTTATTTATTTTTAACTTTTATGTTTATGAATGCATTTGTACCCACCCATGTCGTGCAGTGCTCATGGAGGTCAGAAGAGGGTGTCAGATTCCCCTGGAACTGGAGTCATGGATGGCTGTTAGCTGCCATGTTGGTGCTGGGAACAGAACCCGGACCCTCTGCAAGAGCATCCAGTGCTCCTAACTGCCTAACCATCTCTCTACCCACTTGTGCTGGCATTTAAATTCATCCCCTGTGGGTTCTTTGTCTTGTAAAGACTGAAGCAGGGGCATCTTACTCTGCTTTTTCTCTTCATTGATTTTTATTTGTTTGACTTCCTCCTTTGAGCTTCTATCATCACGTTCGTCAGTGTCTGGCATTTTCTGTTCAGTTGCAGGTGCCATTCCACTCTGCTGTCCTTGAGCTGTTTCACTTCTTCTTTTGGGTAATTGTCTCTTTCATGGGTGGAAGACTTTCTCCACTGTGCTTTGCTGTAAATTTTCATTTTTTTCTTATGTATATTTATTTTATTCCTTCTTTAAGCTTCTTGGGTTTTTCCTCCTCTGTCAGCATAGCACTTTTGCTCCATTGTTTAAAGACTGATTTCAAAGTCTCGATTCAAATCTCTGCTTCTATTGTATATAGATCAGTTCTTGTTCCTGTGTCAAACCTTATTTGTTATTTTCTGCAGAACATAACATTTAACTTAAGTTTAAGTCTTCAAGCTCTTCAGTTTTAAGGGTAGACTCTACTTTTTCAGTTTGTAGAGCAGTTTAAAATATTTCTTCTACTACATTTATTTGTGGGGGGGGGCATGAGAGTTGCCTGTGTGCCACAGCATGCATATGGAGGTCACAGAAAAACTTGAGGCAGTCAGTTCTCTACCTCTACTATGTGGGTCCTAGGGATGGAATTTGGGTTGCTGGGCTTGGCAGCAGGTGCGTGTACCTACTGAGTCATCTCTCTGGGTCCAGCCAATATTTTGAAATGCTCAAATTTTAGAGATCACTGACTTCCACTACAGAGCCACTTCACTGAAACATGTTTTCCAACTCTTCAGTCCCTTCTTCAGAGTTGCTTAGGTTTTCTGAATGTCTGTGACTGATTTCTATCAAGTGCTGTTTCTGTCATTCTGATATTTGAAGTCAGCGGTCTTCTAACCTGTTTAAGCTCTTATGATGGTATTCTGCAGCCGGCAGATTTCATTTCCTATTAGCTCTTCCTTCTGCATTGAAAGTTGCAGCAACACACCTCCAAAGGCCAGCCCCAGACTCAAGTGTAAAACTGTCACTAAAATCCCGGCCTTCCACGTAGAAAGCTGAAGCATGCTTGATGCCGCAACTGAATGAAGGAGGCACAATGGTCCATGATATAATGACAGTATGCGTTTTGCGTGGTTGTTGTTTTGTTGCTTTCTGTAGCCTAGGCTCGCCTAGAATTTGTGGTTCTCTTGCCTGAGCCTTCTGAGTAGCTGAGATTTCAGCCTGTGTCACCAAGGCCTATTTTCCCAGTAGCATCTAAATGTAGTGACCTCAGAGGCTGACTCAGCTTTGGCGAATGATCTTGAAGCCCAGTGTGCCTTACTCTAAGAAATCTTGCTGGGTGTCCTGTCATCCCAGCACTTGGGAGGTAGAAGCAGGAGGATCAAGAATTCAGGGCCAGCCTTAGCTATGTGAGACTCTTGTCTTAAAAAAAAAAGTCTTATTCTACCACTTTCTGATGTAATGGATGTTGATAACTTGCAGTTTGGTGCCTGAACCGAGACTTTGAGGCATCACACTTGAGTTGTGATCAGTACAAAGGTCTTTAAGTCTCTTGATCTTTGATTTTCAGGTTGCTGGAATGATTTCCTTCTCCCAGAGTTACATAATTACTTCCCTTTTCTCTGCCCTTCATTGGGACATCCTTGATAAAATAAGAGGTGGCCCCTGTGTGAGTTTTCTCTCTGCTGTAAGCAAATACCTGACAAGAGGCAACTTAAGGGAGGAAGGATTTATTCTGATTCACAGCTGGAGGGAAGTCTGCCTTGGTAGGGAAGGGATGTGAGGTTGCTGGCAGGTCACATTGCCTCCAGTCAGGAAGCAGAAGGTGATGAATGTTCCTGTTCACCTAGCTTGTTTTCCTTTCTATTCAGTCAGGGACCACAGTTCATGGAATGCTGTTGTCCACATTTTGACATTTTGAATGGGTCTTCCCACCTCAGTTAAACTAATCTAGATAATTGTTTACAGACACACCCAGAGATTTGTTTCCAGACCTGTCAAGTTGACAGTATAAACCATCACACAGCCTGTGAAGGAAGCCATGGCCTCAGCTGAAGGGAATGGTATCTAAAGAGGAGACAGGCCATCAAGTCCGGATGACATGGCTGCAGGTCATAAGACTGACCAGGTCCATTTAGAGAAAAGGGACCATCACTGTGGAGCCATCCCACCACGTTTCTCAGCCCATTGTGTGTGCAGGGCTAAGAATCAGAACCCTATGAGGCCCAGCGCCACAGGGGCCTCGCCTTCTCTGGCTGTGGGGCTGAGTGCATCCCTCAGGCGTCCCTCATTGTACTGATCCTTCTTCTTGTCTTTCCCATGGGTCAGTGAGCAGCTCCTGCCAAAGGGTTGCAGGCCTTCATAACATTCCCTCTCCCCTCCTACTTTGCACGGTGTACTGCAAGCTCCTGTTAAATAATCTTTCATTTTTCTGTGCTGAGTGGTAAGACAGTTTCTTCAGTCTGTGATGTTGACGGCACAGCTGTTTCTAAATGGATGTAAAATGTACAGAGTGAGACACATGTATCTGAGTACAAATCAGTGCCTTTTAATAAATGTCTACACCTGCCCATGAATACGACCTTCTGGAAAGTTCTATTCAACTTCTGCTCTCTGTCCACAGGTAAGTTTTGGGGTTTCGTAAAGTCCTGCACAGCATATCCACAGTGTGCCTGGATTCTTTGTTTTAGACAGGGTCTCACCATGTTACTCTGGCTCACTTGGAACTCACTATGTAGACCAGGCTGGCCTCGAACTCACGAGATCCGCCTGCCTCTACCTCCCAAATGCTGGATTAAAATGTGGGCCACCACTACCGGAAGTGACATATATGCACCACCGACCTATCCGCTCATCTCTGTTACTGTAGGGAAAGGTTTTAGTCGGATGTGGAGTGACACGGGTGGGTTTCTGGCAGTGCCATTAACAGGTGCAGGGCAGAACAGAGGGCAGGAGCCCGAGCGTCAGGGTCCTGGAGCTGCCGGCTGGAGAGTTTCGCGCAGATCCGTCCGGGCCTGCTCGGATCTGCTGGACAGCTTTCAGTTCAGTCCCACTCGACTCGGCTCAGCCTCAGTTCCGCCTTATTCAGCCCAGCCATGCTCGGCTAGCTCGACCCTACTCCACTCGACTTAGGACCCCAACTTCGTTCAGCTCCGTCCGTCGAGCTTTTTTTACTCTCGCTAAGCTCGCCCCGCTCTCGGTGTCCTACTCCGCTACGCTCTACGGGTCTCGGGTCGGCTCTGCTCGGCTCCGCAAGGCTAGACTCGGTTCCAGCCCTCCGGGTTCAGTCCCGCTCAGCTAGGCCCGAATCAGATCGCTCCAGGACTCGGTACGACCACACTCGTCTCACTCCCTTCCTCTCAGTTGGGCTCACCCCGGCTGGGCCTCGCTCGGTCTGGCCCTGCTCGGCTCCTCCCAGATAGGATTGACTCCACCTCTCCACGGTTAATCGCTCGGCTTGTCTCTGCTCGGCTCCGCTCGGTTCCTCCTCTCCGAATTCAGCCGCTCGGCTCGGCTCGGCTCCGCCCCTCTCGGCTCGACACGGCTCCTCCTCTCCGGGCTCGGCTGGGCTCGGCTCCACCTCCCAGGGCTCAGCTCCGCCCCTATCGGCTCGGCTCCTCCTCTCCCGGTTCGGCCCCTCTCGGCTCGGCTCGGCTCCGCTCGGTGCAGCTCCGGGGGCTGGCGGGCGTCGCCGCTGGAAGTGACGCGGCGAGGGCGGGGCTGGAGGGGAGTCGCCGCCACCGCCGCCTTCTCCGGGGCTGCGAAGCGATGTAGGAACCTCCAGGCCGTACCTTCCCTACCTGGCTGGAGCCCCGCGGGCCGCCGTCGCCATGAAGAAACAATTCAACCGCATGAAGCAGCTGGCCAACCAGACCGTGGGCAGGCGAGTGCGCGCGGCGGGCTCCGGGGAGCGCAGGGTGAGGGGCGGGCCGGTCCTCCGGCGCGGGAGACTCGGGACCGGGCGCGGCCCGCAGAGGCCGGCGGGGCGGGGGGCTGCGCCACGCTGCGGCCCGAGCCCGGGCTGCGCGGCCCCCGCGGCTCCTCCGCAGCCACCCTCGGTGTCCCCGCTGCCGGCGGTCCTGCCCGGAGGAGAATCGTCCTGGCGGGACCAGACCCGACCCTGTTAACTCTTCCCGGTGTGCGAGCCAGCCGGAGCTCGCCGCCCGGTGCTACTACTCGGATCTGTCCTGTGCCTAACGCAGCGCCGAGCGCGCGGCTTTCGGGCCGGCCTTGCCAGACTTTCCGGCGTGACCCGCTGTGGCCAGCCCTCTTCCTAGAAGTGCGTGCTGGCCACAAGTAGCTGAAGGGGTGTTAGGCCAGTGGGGGCTTGCTTGGTGAAGTTAAGCCGCCCTTTGAAGGAACTGGGAGTTGCACGCTCCAAATCCAGGCTTATAGGAACGTGCTGGCCGCGAGGTCTAGAGCTTCTGAAATTTGGAACGGTTTTGAAAAGGATGTCTTTCCCACCTTGGGTGTGGATACAGCTATTTCGTGTTTCTTTCGTAGTGCGTGAATGCTTGACAAGAAACATTGATTTTTAAATGAAAGAACACACAGAGGGATTGCAGATGAGCGGGCTTTAGAACAGGAACGATTTGGTGGTTTTTAGAGCTCCTGGAGGCAGCTGTCATGTGTTCTGTTATTTGGAGCAAGTATTTCAAGGTCTTGCAGGGCAGCTAAGCCGTGCTGGACCAATTTGTTGTTTGTTCTGCACGGAGATTTGTGAATTTTTCACAGCTCTCACTTTTCCCCTCAACAGTTAAGGGGAGTTTGGTTTGGTCGAAGCATGTGAGACACTTCTTTTTTTGTGTGTGTAAGAAAATACTTTTACTTCCTCTTGAGTTTTCTAAATTTGCTTTTTACAGTGTTTCATTTCCTTCAACTTTTTGCTAAGTTTTGATACTCAGTTTCTAAAAAAAAATCCCCATCGTGTAATCTTGGTAGGCATTTATTCTTTATCCAGAATCAGTCAGTCCCTGTCCCTAAAGCCCAGGCATGCCTACTTTTCTGGTACTTGTAGGGGAATGAAAGAAATCAAGCTTAGAGGAAGATAGCGTTGAATAGTAGTGGGAGGCTAATGGCTCAAGCAAGAAAAATTCGAAGAAATAATCGTTTGTGAGTTCAGTACCTCTCAGAGTTCTCAGTAGTCTGCATGGTAGAATAAAAATTTACTAAATACCCGTATGTATTTTGTATTTGTTAGTTTTAGTTTTAATTTTTTTTTTTTTTTTTTTTTTTTTTTCTGTCTGTGAGGTGAGGGACAATTGCTGATTTTACATAAAGTTCTGAGTGCTTTCTATCTCGAAAGCCAGTTAGGGAACCTTTGGCTCCTGCTTCCCCTTAGCCTCCCTTTCTGCTTTGACATTGCAGCCACACTTGCCCACTTTTCAGTTTCCTTGAGAGGCCAGTGTTTCTTCTGCATTAGCCTCTTCCTGGAAGTGATCTCAGAACCTCTTTGACCACATCTGACTGACAGACACCTTCTACTTATCCTTTGGTCTCTCAGGGATGATCTCTGTGCCCTTGGAAGACCCTCCAGTGACCCAACTGGGCATTGTCATAATCCCATGTATTACCTGCTTTTCTGTAATCACATTGCTTATGTGCACTGTTAAGCTAAGCACCCTGAGAATCTTTCCTTTGATTCCCCAGATCTGTGGCTCGTGTCCCATGACAGATGAGCCATCAGCATTGTTAATTCCCTGGTCCTGGCGTTTACTGCATTGCCTTCTCCTGTGGGCCCAAGTATGAGAAAATGTGAACTGGATAGGCAAGGCGGTGATTCATACTGGGACTGTCATTCTGACTGTGACCTTTGACTCTGTTTGAAAATCTTTATTGCTAGATGCCAGTGGAAGCTGCAGCTATTCCAGAGCTATTAGGGGTGTGGTAGTTATGAGCCTAAAGTCAGAACATCTGTTTTTACTGGGGAAGAAATCTGTTGCTCAGTTGCTTTTGATTTCCTAGATCTTTTCACATTGTGTCTACTTAAATAATCCTAAAGGGGAGGCTCAGGACAGCACTAAGAATTGTTACCACCTGGAAGTAAATGGCTGATAGGCACCAGAAGCCTATTGTGGGTATATCTGGATAAAGATGAATGCCTTTTAGCACAAATTTCTCCCACCTGTGATCTGGACAGAGAAGGAAATTATACATTCGAATGTGTGTTGGTTTATCACCCTGGAGAGCTCTGGGTGGTATCTCACAGTTAGGTGTTCTTGCAGGATGGAAAGCCTGTGAGTAACCCCACGCTGAAGTTCCATGAGACCTATGTGTGGAGGATTAGTAATGCCTGGAAAGAATGTGTTCTCGTGATGCAGTTTGTGTATACTGGATAGATGAGTCTATCTGGGGACGTGGGCAAGGTTTATGAGGTGGTCTCATGATGTGAGTATCTCAATGAAGGTTCTCTTTGTCTTCCTACTCTTCGTTGAATCACATGTTCAGTGAACACTTGAGCCCACGCTGTGCACCACTGTACAAGGTATTAAAGAACGAAAGGCAAATATGAGAAGATTCTTGCCCTGAAGCTGCTCAATAGATATGTGGAGGAGATAGGCGCACCCAAAACAATTATATATGTGAGATAAGTGCTTCCAGAAGGATGGCAAGTGCATGAAGGAGAACCTAGTTGCCACTGGATGGCGAGGTGACAGGAGCTTCTCACTGGAGAAGATGTGAGCAGAGCCTTTATCTTCCTTCTCTGTACCTTCAGTACTCCTTTCAAATTTTCTTGCAAGAATCAGATTTCTTCTTGTGATAAGAAAACCCAACTCAAGGTGCCTCAGCAAACAGAGGAATTCATTGACTGGTGAACAGGAGTCCAAGAATAGCTCGGCTTTTGTGTTGTTTGCGACAGGCTCGCTGTGTAGCCCAGAACTTGTGGTCCTCCTGCCTCAACCTTCCCAGTGCTGGGATTTGTTGGAATTCAGGGGGTTTTACTCTTTAGACAGCGTTCATGGGGACAAGCCCTCTGCCATTCCCAGTCTTCTGTTATCCTTGATGCAGGTCTCTGAGGGAAGGAATTCTTTGCGACTAGGACCAGACGCTCAGGATTGGCTCACAGGTCGATCTAGGTCACATGCTTTTTCTGGGAAATGGAGTGGAGTTAACCCCACCCCAAAACACTTGGACTGAGAGTGTAGGCGTCCTGGTTCCCCATGGTAAGCTGGGCTGCTGTTACCAGCAGAAGGAGAATGGGCAGGTGCTAATCAGGCAAGCAAAGAGAGCCCCATTGGGCTTTTATAGTCTTGCAGCAGAGAACAAGAGACATTTTCTCTGAAATGCCTTGACTGGGGATAATCGAGTCAAGGCAGATAGTACATTGGACAGGGCATGTTGCTGTCTGGAATACAGTAGGGGAGGATGAAGAGCATGAAGTTATGATTCAGGTGTCAAGAAGAGATTGGAGAGACATAATGAGGAGGATGTAGCACCATCCTCAGGAAGAAATATGCCTAAAATGTAGATTTTGATAAACATTAGATGGCATTTTAACTCAAGGTGAACAAGTTCTGTGATATTACATCACACTACACAAAATTCGTCATGGCCAAATGTGAGCTGTGACTCTGTGCTTGGCAGCTGCTTATCTCAGAAGACCTGGAAGTTAACAGTCCCTGTTTTGTTTAATTTTTCTCCCACCTTCTTTCCCTGATACCAAAACATCATTGAATCTCTGACTTTGCTGAAGAGCTGATTTTTCATTTGCTGGTATCTTTAGGAGGGCTGGTAGTACCACCTCTACATTTCTACAGTGGTGTAGCTTGCAAAGGGCTGCACCTGACTGCCTTTGCCTCATTCTCACAGAGATCACTCGTTATATTTAACAGAGGAGGAAAAATTACTTGCCAGGTTAAGAGAGCTACTAAGTGGCCAGCAGGGGACATGGTGTGGGCCTTCTGCCTCTGCAGCCTGTGTGCTTCTGACCCTAAAACCCAGACTAGGCTGCCTTTTCTCTAGGAAAGGCAACATGTTGATGAACAAACCTCTTAAATATCTATGGTACTCATTAAGCTGCTGGGCTAGGTGTTTCACCTGAGGCACATTGCTGCATTCTCCCAGCAGCTCTGAAGTGATGTTGTTTATTCCTTATTTAACAGCAAAGAACTGGAGATGAAAATGGTGACATAGCTGTACATGGTCAAGTTCTGGATCCAAACCTAGCTTTCTGATTCTGAAGCAGACAGACATAGTGCTTCATCTGGCCCTTCTTAAGGAAAAATCCCTTGTTTGGGTTTCAGTGACACTTTCATGAAATCCTGGAGGCTATGATTTGGATGTTGCTGTAATTCAGTGACTCTCAACCAGAGGCTCTGTTTCCCCAGGGGACACTGGACAGTGACTGGAGGCTTTTAGAGCTTTGCATAGGGCAAGTGCTCTACGACTAAGTCACGGTCTAGCTCTTCTGGAAGCATTTTGATAGGCATGACTTAAGTGGGCATTGTTGTTGGTATCTTTTTTGCTGACATCTGTAGGTTGAGAATACCCTGTAGTGTTACAGTTAGGGTTAGGGTTAGGGTTAGGGCAGCACCAACAACAAATTGTCAAGTAGCAACTTCATCAGTGATGAGGTTAAGAAACCTGACTTAATCCTCTCTACATTCTCGATATGTAAAGAAGACAGACTATTGGCTTGCAGGTTGTAGATGTATTCTGTTTGGTTTATTCAGTGCTTATTTGTTTATTGTTAGTCATTGGCTCATTTTTAAAAGTTGGTGGTTTTCATGTGAAAATCTGAACCCTTCTAGAAGGAAGGATCTTGGGAAGTCTGTCAGTATCTGACATTCCTGTCTAACACAGGTCCTGGACCAAGCTTTTCCCTTGTGGGTGTTAGCTCTCCAGTGTGCTCTGCCTCTAGCTGATGGGTTTTACCCCTTTATGCTCTTTGCTGACCCTTTCCTGAACACTGAGCATAAGGACCCTCTTCAGGAGTGGAGGTAGCATTGTCTGTCATAGCAGCAGGAATTTTCACCTTGAATTTAGTTCAAGATAGAGCCAATCTCAGAGGGGTCCTTAGGTGCCATGTTGACTAAAACTCTTCTGTGAGATAGTGCTAACTGTGCTTGCCCGTCACATGCACTTTGTCCGTGCTCTGTGTGCCACAGCACTCTACAGTCCTTCCCTCTCCTTTCACTCTGCCTTTCTGAGAACTCGGGACAGGATACCTGAAGAAATCCAGGTATCTGTGCTCTGCTCTAAACCCAGGGGATTCCATCCAGCCTTTGATAGAGTAGGGGTGGGGAAAAGTGCTGCCTCTTGGCAACTTCTCGGTCAGATCTTTCCTGCCCTTGTGTGGTTTACATGTTGTGAAGTCCTAAAATACGAAGCAAGTTATTTACAGGGGAATGAAAATTCATTTTTTAACAGGGAAATTAAAAAAAAAAAAGTTAAAAGGATGTCATATAGCATCATCTTTATTTGTGAACTGTATTATGAATTATTCCTATAACAGGGGTTCCCAGTGCGTCCTGGGGAGACCCTCCAGGCTTTGCAGTTAAAATAGGTGATTCCAGAATCAGTATATGCAACATTTTAGACTATGTATCATTTTGTTTCTATTTCTCAAGTGAAGATGGATGCAGTGGTAACCAAGTACAAATCCATTGAAATATTTATTATGTTACCATCTAATCTACCTGTAGTTTCCTGAAGGTAGATGGACCCAAGGTTTCCATTGTGAAACCCTTGAGGGCTTTGTTTTTTGTTTTCACAGAGGTCCTTAAGCTTGTGATCCTCCTGCTTCAACCTTCCAAGTACTGTAATGACAGGCATGCTGTCATCATGTCAGCTTCAGATGAATTCCAGAATATGCACATAATGCTCTGTTATAATGGTAACCTCCAGCTGAGGCCAGGGTCACAGTCCATTCATCCAGCATGTTATTTTTGTAGTAAAATGGGTACATATGTAATTAGCACAAGTAGATACAAAAATAGGTACATATGTAATTAGCACAAGTAGATACAAAAATGGGTACATATGTAATTAGCACAAGTAGATACAAAAAGATGTGGCTATGTTTAGTAGCTTTCTGTCTGCTCACGTCAAATTTATTGTCAAGTGAGTGTCAAGATTTTCTTTTCCAAATTGAAAGAGATTGTGGATCTGTCTTTTAGTAATGTACCTATTACAAATGTCTGTAAATCTTTTACTTGAAATAATGTTTCCTGCACTCTAGAAGATTGGAAACTACAATTACGTTGCATAAGCAGGAGTCACAAACTCAAGTGTTAGGGCAGATAAAATCAAGAAAAGAAGTAGGAAGTGGATGGGAGAACGGGGAGTGGTGGGGACTGTCAGACATGTGCTCTTTAAAGGAGTAGTTGCTCTTCTGCCGCAGCCATTTGTTGCCTTGCAAATGTGCCCATAGTTTAGCCACACTTCTCATTTTGAAAGATGCTTTGGGGCATCTTTAAGATGATTAATTAAGAGAGCTTGCTCCTCTCTTAGAGGACCTGAGTATGGTTCCCAGCACACACATCAGGTGGCTCACAGTTGCCTGTAACTCCAACTTCGGGAAATCCGACACACCCTCTTCTGGCCTCTTCAAACACCTGCACCCTTGTGGCGTACATTCACATAGGCACATACGCATACATATACATTTAAAAAGTAGACTTAAAAAAAAAAAAAGCACTTACTGCTCTTCTAGAGGACCCAAATTCAGTTCCCAGAAACCACATCAGGCTGCTTACAACTGCGTATAACTCCACCTCCTGGGGGATTCAAAGCCTCTGACTTCCATAGGCAACTTATATGCATATACCCACACATAGACACACATGTACACATAATTAAAAAAAGAAAAAGCTGCTCCAGAATTCTAATTTCTGTGCAGTTTTATGATAATTAAATGTTAGCAACTAAAAAGAAAAACAAAAAAGTCTACTGTGTAGGCCAAAGAAAATATACCCTCAAGCTTTTCCTGGCCTTGGGCGGCTTTTGCCCTCTAGCTTAGAGATAAATGTTTGTAGCATGAGAAGTTGTCAGTGGTGTGGATAGTGAGCTGAGTCTTCAGATGCGGTTGGCTAATTTGTTTTGTCATCACTTACTGGCCTTTATGTATATGCTTTATTCTATATCAAAAATTTTATACTAGACCGGGCTTGGTGGTGACACCTTCAGTTCCTACAGAGGCAGGTAGCTCTCTGTGAGATTGAGGCTAGCCTGGTCTACATATCGAGTTCCAGGCCAGCTGAGATTACAGGGAAATTCTGTCTCAAATCCCCCACCCCCAAAAGAAAAAAGAGATTAAAACAAAAAGGCTGGAGAGATGTCTTAGTGGATAAGAGCATTGACTGCTCTTGTAGCAGACATGGGTTTGGTTCTCAGCATGGTGGCTAATACCTGTCCTTAACTCCAGTACAGGAGATCTGACCACTGTCTATTGGCCTTCCAGGGCACCAGGTGCATACATGGTGCACTTATATATTTGCAGGCAAAACACTCATATAAGTAAAATATAAAAAAGATTTTTAAAACTTCAAATTAATCAAAGAATAAATCAAAGATAGGTACTTTATTTTAAAACTGTCTTTCTAACCGACTGGATATTTTCTTTTTCATCTACAAATTTACCTCAGAAAAGAGAATAAAAGCCCTGCTTTAGAAGAAGGAGCTTTCTTTTAAAAAATGAGCTAATCTAGGTTAAGTTATAATATTCCTCCCTTTCCAGTCATATGATCCTAAGTAACTTTGCACACCCCCCTATATATTTGTTCCTAGGTCCCCTTGGAATTGATCTAGAATCTCTACAGATATTTAAATTCTCAAGATACTCAGGTCTCGTAAGAATGGCATAGTGTTTGCATATAACCATTACAGTTTTGCATGTTTTAAATCATCTCAGGCCAGCTGGGATTACAGGGAAATTCTGTCTCAACACCCCCCCCCCCCAAAAAAAAAGAGAGATTAAAACAAAGAGGCTGGAGTTAGCATAGTGGTTAAGAGCACTGACTGCCCTTGTAGCAGACAGGTTTGGTTCTTATAACTAGGCTACTTATAACTAGTACAATGTAAATAATAGTTATATGGTGTGTTTTAGGAAATAATAAGGAAAAATCCATTCCTGTTAGGACAGATGGGATTTTTCCCCAAATACTTTTGATCCAAGGTGGTTGAATCTGCAGATGGGGATACAGAAGATAGCCAATTGTATTGGTACAAGGAAGTGCTCTTGGTCTCCTTTCTTCCTAGACCATTCCCCTGGGTGATCCTTATCCCATAGCACTCACCTCTTGGGTGGTGACCCCAGCTTTATGCTTCTTCCCTGGTACTGCTCCATCCTAGATGATGTTACCATCTTGGTCTTGAACACCTTGGGCTAAGTGTGCTACTGTAATTGAACTCATCATGACCTTTATCCTCAAATTTGCCTTATTCCCTTATCTTCCCTAGACCATGGGTCACCAGACTTTTGCCTGCTGGCTGAATACAGTCCATGTCATTTTATCAAAAAAGGCTTATTGGAACAGAATGCAGCCACACAGGGTTGAGTAATTATAGAGATTACCTGGGTGGCCCACAGAACTCAGAGCAATTACAGTGAGGCCTCTTATGAAAACGTTTGCTAGACTAGGGATGTAGTTCACCAGTGAAGTGCTTGTGTGGCATTCATGAAATTCTGGGCACCATCCTCAGCATCATAAAACAAAACAAAACTTGCTGACCCTCAGGGCAGTGAATGCCATCACACCCCCAGTCACCTGTCAGTCCTTTTTTGCCTCCCAGTTCTTTGTATCTGACTCTTACCCCATGATCTTCCTCTTACTTTTGATGTGGTCTCTGCTCTCGATGGGCAGCCTTCATAGCCTCTCATTTTCACCTGGACTCAAGATTGCCTTCCAGCTGGCTTTGCTGGCTTAAGGAATGCAGCAATGGATGTGTGTGAGTTTAACACAAACTTCAGAAGTTAAAGAGGATCTATCACAAATCTTGGAGTTATACAAGAAACTCTATTTTGACTAGGTTGAGACAAATTACTGCAAATGAAAGAAGGGCATGTTTGACATGAAAATAGTCTAGTCTCTTTCTGTCCTCAAGGCTGCAAGGGCTGGTTGTCCTGGGTCATACGTGCCTTGAGTTAATTGCAGGTTTGGGACTGTTTGCATTGGCCACTCTTGATTCCTCTCTCCCTCCCTTTTCCCACAGTTTTTTTGGTGTCTGCCTTGTCAGAGATGCCTTTTGGTCTAGCTGTCCATTTGATCTCTCTCTTAATGTTTAATGTTTCTTCTATGGTTTCTTGATATTCTTCCTCATAGTTCAGTCAGACATAACATTTAATAAATAGTTTAAATTGTAAGTCATAGAGCAGTAAAGATGGATTCAGGTGAATGCAAATAATTACATAAACAAATGTTTAGAAATGCATGGAAATTTTTCTGACTGTCACTTATCAGTGCAGCCATTTAGAAACCAGCCAGCTTAGATTTCACATGGTCATTGGATACTTGCATGCATGGACTGAAGTGGCTGCTTGAAACCATACCCAAGCTATACCTGGCCAGGGGAAATCCACCAGAGTATTTACCTCTCCCCACATACGGGAGTTCTAAGATTGAGGGTGTTGGGACTAGTACAGGGATCGTCACAGATGCCTAGGGCTTCAGTGAGGGCTTCTTTGGACACAGAAGACCTGAGCATCTTGATATGATAGACAAGTGGAGATAGCTGGCCATCAGAGAATTGCAACACAGCAGAAATAAACATCTATCCCTCAAATAGAAATTCTGCTGTACATTGAAAAATCTTTTTGTATATGTGTATAATGGAATTTTGGTCATTTAAGAAAAAAATTTTTTTTAAAAGCTGGGCATGGTGGCACACACCTTAATCTTAACATTTAGGAGGCAGAGGCAGACAGATCTCTGTGAAAGAGAGACCAGCTGGGGCTGCAGAGAGACTGTCTCAAAAAAAACAACAAATTTATTTTTATTTTATGTATATGAGTGTTTTGCCTGCTTGTATTTAAGTGCACCCATGTCATGCAATGCCCATGGAGGCCAGAAAGAGCGTTGGGTCCCCAGGAACTGGAGTTTAGGATAGCTGCTAGCTACCATGCAGGTGCTGGGAACTGGACCCAGCTTCTCTGTAAAAGCAGCCAGTACTCTTAACCACTGAGCCATTTCTCTAGCCTTGATTTTTGGTTATTTTCCGTCCCTTCTGCCTCTTCCACCCCCCACCCCCGCTGAAGCCCCTTCTGTCCAGCAAGCCCCCGTCCCCATTTCCATGTCTTTTGTATGTGACCCACTTAGTTTAATTGTGGTTGTTGGTGAGGAGGTTATTTATTGGAGTATAGGCAACTTAATAGTTGAGAAGAAACTTATTCCCCTCTTCCAGTAATTAGTAACTCCCATAGTCCTTCAGTGAGGGGTGGGGCCTCATGAACTCCTTCTCAATAAGTGATAAAATGGTGGTGGCCCAGTTCTCTGCAGGCTACTTCTCCTCTTCAAACCATTTTAATAGTCTCACTGTGCTTATATTTTTAGTTGCCCAGAGTTATAATGTCCTGGTTACAACTCCTGGGACACAAGATCACAGGATTGAAGTACACAACCTACACCACCTTCCACCACCACAGACATCAATTCCTGAGTCAGGCAGTATTGATAGCTTTTACCCCCTCTTTTGTAGCCTGTCATTAGAAGGGCTTCTGTTCGTGTGTGTGTGTGTGTGTGTGTGTGTGTATGTGTGTTGTAAAACATTAACTCTCTCTGGCCCCACCTGAGACTTGGAACTCCCTATGTAGAGCAGGCTGGCCTCGAACTCACTCTGCTCCTAAGTGCTGGTATTAAAGCATGAGTCATCATGCCCCACTCTTTTCTAGTTTTGACAGATCATGGTTTGCAGATTACCTAGTCACATTTGATGACCCTTCTTTTTGGAAGCTGTGAACGTGAAGATGGAAGCAAGAGGCTGGGATGGGTCAGGAGTCTGCTTAGGAAGCTGTGGCATTAGGCTGAGAGAGATGAGGACAGCCAGAGAGAAGATGATGGCACTGTGGACTGATGGGAGAAAACACTTACTACAATATTAAGCAGGGTTGGTTGCTTCCTACTGAAATGGGCAACACAGTAATTATTTACCTTTCTGTTGTTTTATTTTTAATACTTCTCTTTCTTAAAATGTGTTTTTCTTAGGTCTGCTTTGAGTCTTTTGAGGGCCATTGGTTTGTGTCCAGCTTCATGACTGACAGTGTGAGACCCACGTTCCACTATCTTAGTACTGCTGCCTGCCATTAAATCTGGTATGGCTAGGCTTTTTCAAATGATCTTTTTCAGATTTTCTTTCTTCCATTTTTGTCTAAAAAGAGATATTGATATGATATTGCTTCTTTTCTAACTTTTAGGAAAATTTAAATTTTTGTTTGGAGACTCAGTCATTAAACTGTTAAGTGGGCCAGGTATAGTGGTTCATAATCCCATCCCTGAGAGGCAGATAGGGAGATGGTGAGTTCAAGCAGCCTGGCCCCATTGTCAGGAGTTGTCTAAAAAATACAAAGAAACAAACCCACTAATAATTTTATTGGATACCTACTCTGTACTAGGCTCTATTTATAGAAAATTAATTTTTTTTACTAGATATTTATGGTAAAAGTGGGCTGAGCATCAGGAGACACTAGAGGTTGAAGATCTGTTTGGGGAGATGGGGAGATTGAGCATGATGCTTCCCTTTATATATACAAAAACTTTTATGGGTTTCCAAGTATTTTCTTTCTTGTGCTTGAGAATAGGACCTAACTACTTTAACTGGTTAGCGTGACTGGTATTAGTGTTCTATGTATAATTAATTAATTAATTAACTAGTTAAAACTGATAATTTTATTATGTCTTTGATTTGCCAGTGTATATATCATGTCTATTTCTTCCTCCCTCACCCTTTTCCTCCTCTCCCTCTCCCCTCCTCTCACTTTGGAAATAGGATCTTGTAGTGTTCAGACTAACTCCTGGACCTGTGTGATTTTCATGCCTTATCTTTCAGAGTAGCTGGGTCTGAAGAACATACCAGTGTTGATGGGCTTTTTCCTGTTATTTCTTTGGGTGATTTCTTTTTCATTATTTAATTCTTCAGTCTTCAAAATGTGTTATACAACTATTAATGGTAATGTTGTGTGCAGCATATATGACTCTACTCTTACTGGGCATTCCAGGAACATGAAAAGGAATGTTTAAATCCTGTTAAATGCAAGCACTGTAATCTGGGTAGTTTCTAGTGAAGTCTGCAGGTGTCATTCCTCTCTTTTTTGAGCCACACAACCTGTAGTGTATCTCATATTCAAGTCTTTGTTCTGTGTCTTAGAAAGTTGGCAAATGACTCTTTTTGCAGAAGAAAGCAAACTGTTCTTTATGGTACTTTCCGAGACTGTGGTGGGGAGGAGGGGCAGATCACCCAGCTTGTAGACAGGACAGCGGAATATTGGAATGAGGTGTTCTCGTGGATATGGGCTCAGTAGGAACATTGCAGATATGCTCCTCAAATGCTGCTTATGCTCAGAGGGGTTGAGGAGGGATGTAGAAAGAGGAGTCACCATCATGATCTGGTGCTGAGGTAGATGAAAATGAGGAGTTTCTAAAGTAGAGAAAGAACATCCTTCACAAAGGTCACACGATTCCAGCCTACAGGAGAGTGATGATGATAATGTGACCAGTAAGGAGGCTACAACGGTGTTGGGGGTTTGCATCTGACATTTCTTTTTTAAAGCTGCTCTCGCATTCCAGGTGCTCCTGATCTGAGCTCTCTCTGGGAACCATTCCTTGGTGGCTGCTTGGAATATGAGGTTATAATAGGAAAATAGGAAGGCTGACTCTGTACTCTGTTTTCTTGTGTGCATGTGTGTGCTTGCATATGTGCACACGTGTGTATGTTGAGGGCACAGGGTCTCATTCTATAGTTCTGACTGTTCTGGAACTCAATATATAGTTCAATCGGGCCTAGAATTCATGACAGTCCTTCCACTTCTTCTTTGTAAGTGTTGAGGTTGCAGGTGTACACTGCCATACCTAGCTATGAACTACGAGTTTCTTCTAGGAGTCATGTGAGATGAGTCCGTTTTTTACATGGGACATCTGTGTGGCTGCCTGACAAGTAGCTTCACATGTAGGATGCTGGGTTTCTCCAGCTCTGTGGAGAAAATAATTGCAATGTACTTCAGTCAAAAAGGAACTGGTAGGAATTGAGAAATAGTGAGAGGAATTTAAATGGATTATCATGCTGGCAGTATGTTCATGTCACATTGAAGGAAGTGGTTAGGAGGCTCCAAGGCAGTAGACTTGACTGTAGGCTCTGAATCTTAGGACAGTCTTTAACAATAGAAGCTTTCTGGAGATTTTAGATGGAGGTTCTAACAGTTCTCTGACCAGAACCCTCTTCCCCCAGTGGAGATATGTGTGTAATCTCATGGGCTCCATAGGTGTCCTCAAGACCATGACAAGAACTCCAGGGTTAAAAGAAACCCATGTTCCTTTCTGGCAGCTTAACAGACTTAGTAGTGATCAGAGAAGCTCAGTCAGCTCTATGCTGGGGTGAGACTGGAACAGAATCCATTTCCAGTGTTCATGTGTCATGCTGTCTTGCTCTTGCTAGTCACTTATATGTTAAATGTAAGTCTCCCCTTAAAAGCAGAAGTGTTCCTGTTCAAATGAGAATTCATAGTCATCAAGTTATTTTCCCTTCAGAATTGCCTTCCTTTGCAATTAGTTAATTAAGTTACGTTTTTCAAGTTCAGTCAGGGGTGTAGTGACAGTATACTGAATTTGAGCCTGAGGAGCTGAGGTGCAGTCTGTGCTGATCTCCAGCTTGCTGACTCTTTGACCTTGGCCTGGTCAGCCTCTGTGCTGTGCTCTGAGGGTTCCCAACACCGCAGGGGATCAAGCCCTGGTATGTTTAAGAAGTTGGCCTGTGATAAGCAGGCATCACAAGGCAGTGAAGAAATACTGAGATGACAGGTTAGCACTGGGGACACGGTCAGGTTAGATTTCACCTCACTGCCATCTGCCAGAGTAATTCCAAATGGATCAAGAGTTTGCCGAGGGTTTGGAAGTGTAGCTCAGTGCTACACTTGCCTAGCATGCTTCGCCCTGGGTTCAGTCTGCAAGGTAAGGGGGAAAAAATCATATTAAAAAATGGAAGCAATAAAAGAAAACACAGCTTATCAGCTTATCATAGAAAGTACTTCGAGGTTTAGCATAAAAGTGCAGAGAAGGAGCCATAGAAGATAACCAGTAGATTTCATCAATTTATCTTTGGGCTAGGTGTGTAGTTCATGGTAGAGTACTTGCTTAACACATGTGAGTCCTTAGGTTTGGTCCTCAGCACCTCAAAATACATAAAATTTTGTCTGTTATTTATTATGATATAATTAAAATTGTGTTGAATAACTAATTAGAAAAAAACAGCAGACATAACGAATGAATACAATACTCTAGTGTCTGAAGCTCTCAGTCTAAAGAAGGCTTTTCTGATGAGTAAATATGGGAAACAAAAGTTCACAGATACAATACAGATGACTGGGAATTAGATAAGACTATTTCAAAATTCCAAGTCATCCAAGAAAATAAAAAATACGAGCCTTTAAGACTCTTTCACTTGCCAAATTGGCCATGTTCAAGATCATGGTGTGTTGCTCCTTGGGAGAGAAGAGAGGCAGTATCGTAGACTAACAGTAGAAATGTGAACCTTGGTTTGCCATTGTGTTTTGAGACACTTATGGACTCTTCATCCTGATGCTTTGTCTCTGACCACAACCCCTGCTCTAAGCTTTCTTGTTCCCTTTCCTTGTCAGTCATACTAGTTCCTCTTGGACATAACTTTCAACACTCAGTCCAACTGGCCTTTTTCTTTTACCCTTTCAAAAAATGCCTGATTTTGGCTTCGCTCCTATACCTGAGATGCAGGGTGTTGCCTAGAAAGACGGTCCAGTTGTGCAGGTTGGGGATGCCAGAATTTTAGAGCCTCCAGCTGACTGGGCTTTCATACTGCTTTCCTTCCTGCCTGAATTTCCCATTCCATTTTCCAGAGGGCCTTCACCAGGCTTTCACTTTTCTCAAAGCTGCTCCACCCTACCCCAGGCACACCCACTCTCCTTGAATGACCTGCCTCTCAATTTCCAGAGAAAACATCTGCCAGTGTTGGTCTCTTGGTCAAGCTGAGCAGCTCTGTGCTTGTCATTTGGCCGGCCCTCTTCGTCCTGCCCTTCCAGGCTTCTGCTCTTCTGCCCTGCCTCGCATCCTCCCTTTCTTCACAGAGCTGTCTTCACTGTCCCGCACAGCTCCCCTTCCTTTATGGCCTTGGCTTCCTCCTCCTGTCTGTGACCTGTATCTTGACCTCTTATACCGACTTGGCTTATTTTTGTATCCACAGGGTCTAGCCTAGAAGCAGGACCCAATAAATATTATTTTAATGAATGAGTCCCAAACCAATTAAAATATTTAAATCGGTTTTTCTAGAAACTAGGAAAGGAGTGATACCAATACTCATTTTTAGACAAAAATCGGAAGTAACTGACAATGAGTTCTGAAGGGTTCAGAATGGCTTCTCCCTCGTATGGGATATTCGTACATCTCATCTTCCCTAACTCTCCTGCACCTCATCCTTGCTTTTCTCCACATCTCTTAGCATCTTCCTTTCTCTTGGTAGGGATACTTTGTTTCTTGCTTTGGCTCTTCTTCGTTGTGTTTGTGACTCGTCTGTCCTAGGCAAACCCCTGAAATACCTGTCTACTGCTGATACCTATAGCATGCTTTGTATCCCTGGTCCAGGCGCCTCAGAACTGCATGGCCGAAACTGTACTGGACATGTCTGTTGGCCTGTCAGAGCTCCTTGGAACTCAGCATTTCCACAGCTGACCTCATCTACACCAATCTCAAATTCTTCAGATATTTCCTCCAAAGAAAGAGTAAGAAAAGGAGGAACTTAGAGCAGAATGCAGAGTTCACAGAAATGAAAAACTATCCCACTGTTATCCATTCAGAAAAAAGTCTCAAGGAACCTAAGAGGAAAATATGTATGGACAGAAAGTAGAGCAAGTGTCTGTGTCCTCTCCTTATTCAGGATTCACATGATCCCCAGCAGCCTAATAAAACAAAAAAGGCATTCCCCAGGCCACAGCAGCACCAGGAGGAGCTTGGCCTCTGTCAACTTGCGTGTGGCATGTCGGTCCTCATGCTGCACACCCACCTCCTGCTTTTGAGGCCTCTTTTCTGAAAACTAGCAATTCTTTCTGTTCACGTGGTTCTTAACCAAGGGTACCTTTGCTCCTGTTTCCTCACAGAGACATTTGGGAATATCTGCAGACATTTTTATGTGGCCACTGTCGGGGAAGGAGAGAATAGAACACATTGTCTCTCACTTCTCGTGGGTAGAGGCCAGGATGCTGTGAAATATTCTGCAGTGCTCAGGTCAGCCCCCACAGGAAGGAATTACCTAGATCAAAATATCAGGAGTACCAGGTTTGAGAAAGACCAAATTCTAAATAGCCTAGCAGATTTGGAGCCCAAACTTTCTTTATCTCCAAGACCTCAGAAACCACAGAAGTTAGTCTTGATCGTTAAAAATTGACAAGATTTTTAAAGCCACACCACCTAATACCTTTCCTGGAAAGCCGATAAAATCTTGAAACTGTTTTCTTGCTCTTAATCTGCCTACGTAGTGAGGCAGAAAGTATGATGTGGGAATGCAACCTGGAATGAAATACCCACCTGAGAACCACCCTCCTTCCTCTTCCCATGTCCCACCTCCCATTCCTGCCCTTCTGTCTCTGCTCTTCCCCAGAGTCTAGATACAGCTCCTTCCTTTTGCTTGGAGCAGGATTGCAGGATACTGGCTCACTGTGTTGGTTATGGTTTCAGAGTGCTCGGCCATCCTTCCCTAAGAGGCTTCTCTACCCTGAGTGGTTCACCATCAGTGTCACCTTTCTGATTCTTCGTCCTCCTTTTCCCTGCTCACTCCGGGGAGATGTATAGGCTCCTGGAGGCGGCCTGTTGGTCTTTGCCTCTTAAACACTGTCTTTCTTTTCCCAGACTTTAGGGTGCTGTTCCATCGTCTGTCCTTTAGTCTTAGTGTTTTGGTGACATTTCATTCTTACTGCTGTGCCCTGCACTTCCTTGTTTTCTTTCTGTCTGCTTTTAAAATTTATTCCTTATTTTTGTTTTTCAACTGTTTGGTTTGATGTTTTTATAATACTTGTGTTTTGCTTTATGTTTATCCAGCTTAAGGTTCTCTGGTCTTGTTGGATCTATGGGTTAATATCTTAATTTATTTTTAAAGACTTTTTCATGTATGTATATGTGTCTGTGTGTGAAGGCTCATGTGTGTGGGGGTCATCTCTCCACCTATTCCCTTGAAGCAGGGTCTCTCCCAGAATCTGACCTGGAGTTTCCTTGACTGGGCTAAAAAGCACCAAACCCCAGCAGTCCTCTCTGCACGCCCCTCCTCCCCCAGCTGGGGTTACAGGTGTGCATGGGACACGTGACTTTTTATGTGGGTGCTGAGATCTGAACTCCAGTCCTCGTGACTGTTCAGCAACACTCCTAACCACTGAGCCATTTCTCCAGCCTCTCCTTAGTTTATTTGAGACAATTCCTAGATATTCATTCTACAAATCTCTCTTCTCCACATGTCTTCTCATTTCCCTGCCTAGGGTTAATTACATGTGTGAGAGACTTTGTCCCTTGGGTCTTAGTATTTTGTTTTGTTTTTTTGCCTTGTGTTTTAATTGGAAGAATTTCTGTACATTTCTAGATCACTCATCTGGTTGTGTGTTGTTCATCTTTTCTGCTAACTCCTTTTATGTGTTTATCATAGTTGTTTAAAATTCCTGCAAGATGATTCCAACCAGTATCTTGACTCTCTAAGTCTAGTTCTATTGACTCTTGTGATGGTACTTTACATTTTGTTTTCTTCCTATAATTATTTGTGACCAAACGCCGGGTGTGTGGAAAATGAGGCCGACATGCCCATCTGTCAGACTGTTAATGTGTCAGTATTGTTTGCAGTTGTGTGCAGCATGGTTGTTTTTGAATGTTCCTTCTGGGTAGGTCTGTGTATCTCAGCTCTTCTGCATTACCCTTGAACTTAGCAGGTCCTGTGAGCCTGCACTGAGAGCGCCTCTCCTTTCTCCTGCCTGTCTCTGTTTATGCTCACTTTAAGGTCCAGAGTCCTATAGGAGTTTCTCTCAGGTTTCCCACTGCCCTTCAGCAAGTTCTGCATTCCTTTGCCTCAGTTGTCCTCAGAGGAGCTGAGGTCTGTTGGTAATGTCTCCACCTCTTGGGGCGTCTGTCGCAGCTACCTCCCTCACCGTGTGCCAAGCTCAGAGCATGAGATTTCTCATGGTTTCCTTGTCTCGCTCTCTAACTTTGGTAGCACTGTGCACCTCAGCTTGAGCACCAGCCATGTCACTTGGGGCTGTTCTTCTTGTGCTTGCTCGCCTCTCTTCTCCCTTATGTCCTCCTTCTAGTCCTGTCCAACGCCCATTTCCAACTCACCCGTTAGATTAGGTCTCACAAGTCAGCACCTGTTTCAGAAAGCCTTTCTGAAACCCAGGATCTGTGTTCAAGGCTCCTTCCATTTTCTCTGTTACTGTCCACATGTTATTTTGCTATTCTTTTTGTACTGGGAATTGAACCCAGAACCTTGTGCATGCTAGGCAAGTACTTGACCACCATGCCACATCCCCGACCCTGTTCTCCTGCAACTTCATTAACTTGTCTGCCTAGATGTCTGATCTCTAACGTGTATGGTAATAGTTTCAGTTTCACAGGCATCCTGAAGATTAAATGACTTAGCAGTATAAAGCCTGTGTTAGGTGGTTAGAGCAGTGTCTCTACAGTGGCAACAGACTCAGACCCACCGGTGAAACCTCGGATGAGTCACCCCTCTGCCTCTGTTTCCTCACCTGTAGCATGGGAATAATAACAGCCATGTCTCAGAGTTATTTGGGGGTTTAATGGAATTGTCTCTTACAGAGCATCTGGGCCAGCCTGGACTTCAGAATTCTGGGCTCAGTACATCTAGCTGTGTTGGTGGAGAGAATCCAGGGCACCACAGACATTCGTGTTGTAGCACTCAGTGTCTAGAGAATAATTGTTTCTTTTCCTCGACAGTCTTCACTCTGCATCAGGGCAAAGGCCATATCTCTTACGATAGCTCATGGAGAGGAACCAAACAAATATTTGTTCAGTGAGTGAGTCGTGAGATGGTTGTGGTAAATGTGCACGACAGCAGCTGTGTCTGTGTTCAGCCAGGGCCTGCATAGCTCCACTCAGTTCTCAGTGAATTATTCTATGAATCCTTTTGAGAAAAAGCCGTGTGTTTTTACAATGAGGTTTTTAGTTTGAGTCATCTGCAGCATTTTTTTCATCCACCAAGCACTCTTTGACCTTTAGAAATGTTGAGTAAAAATTTATAGTGTTCTCCACCCAGATCTACCCATCATCCCGCCAAAGCAGCCTCACCCTGATTTTCCAGGTGAATAGTTTTTTCTTTCATTTTGTGCAACATGTTACTCATGGAACTTTCTGGACTACATCTGTGTTGTGTACTCATTGTAAAGGCCTAGAGGACCCTCAGTTACCAAATTCTCAGTGCCATGTGGATAGGTGTCAGATGCTAGAGAATGTTAATGTGGATTTGAATGAGGGGTGGGTGAGGGGATGTGTTTTTAGATCATGCAGTTGTAGAAGAGCTGGCAGTAGAATCTAGCATAGATATTTAAGAGAAACCCAACTTTGGTATGCAATATTGAAATGACTGCTTTCTGAGGGCTGCGAATGGCTCGAAGTGTGCCATTTATTTGATGGATGTCTACCTCAGTTTCCACACCCATGAAATAGGGAAAGTAAAACTTGGGCCTTTAAAGGTGCTTATGTTTTTATTACTAAATATGAAAGTATTAGTCTGTCTTCTTCTAAAAGAAGGTGATGTACAAATGAAAGATGTTAGGTTTTAAAACTTTTTTTGTGACGCCAGGCATGGTGGCACTTGGGAGGCAGAGGGAGAGGCCAGAGGCAGGCAGATCTCTGTGAGTTCAAGGCCAGCCTGGTCTACATAGCAAGTTCCAGGCCAGCTGGGGTTATAGGGATACCCTGTCTCAAAAAAACCAAAAAGCAAGCAGACAAACAAAAACCAATATATTTTTGTGGTGCTGGGGTAGAAGTAAGGATTTTGTGCATGCTAAGCAAGTGTTCCACTAAGCTTCACCCCAGCCATAACACCCTTTTAAATGTTAGTATTGGCAATCTGGTAGTAAATGGCAAACTCCCTTGTTGGGAATTTCAGATTTGGGAGATTTTGTTTTTGTTTTTGTTTTTGGGTTTTTGTTTTTTGTTTTTTTTGTTTTTTTTTTTGTTTTGTTTTTTTTTTGGAGGCAGGGTCTCTTATATCCCAGGTTGGCCTTGAACTTCTGATTCTCCTCCCTCCACCTCTTATGTCCTGGGATTGCAGGCACCTATCACCATGCGTGGTTTATGTAGTGCTTGGGGGAACTGAACCCAGGACTTTATGCATGCACGGTAGGCACTCCCAACTGTGCTGCATCCCCGGCCCAGGAGTTTCAGTTTCTTTGATTGATTTCTTGACTTGAGGAGTACTTTCCAGTTTATAAATTTTTCCCTTGTGCTTTCTGAAGGGTTTCCTCAGGTGAATAGTTTGTAGCCAGTGGTTGTGCTGGTTAAAACAGCCCCTACTGGGGCTAGAGAGGTAGCTTAGTGGTTAAGAGCGCTGGCTTCTTGCAGAAGTCCCACATGGCAGCTAACAACCATCTATAACTCCAGTTCCAGGGGATCTGACACCTTCTTCTGTTCTCCACAGGCATTGTATGACATGGGTGCACTTAACATACATGCAGGCAGTATACTCTATACACATAAAAATAACAAATAAAAATATTTGTAAAAATAGCCCCTATCGTTGACTAGGGTCTGGTGCTTAGGGCTCTGGGTCTGTGCTCTTGTCTCTGCTGTGGGCAGCAGCAGAGTCTGGGGTCATTCACCTCCATTCTTTATGCCACTATCAGAATTTTCATTTTTATTGAAATGATGAAGCCCTAGTTCCTTGGCAGGCAAAGCCTTTGGATCCAGATCTCTACTTGCCTTGGTGAGTGTAGGCCCCTTGTAAATCTGCCTTGCTCTTTCCTGGACTCATCTGGAATCTGCTGCTTGGGAAGTCATCCCAGCCACACGGATCATGACTCTCCTCTCTCGGTCCCTCTAGGGCTTGTTTACATTTCTGTCTTTTCGCATGAGCGTCTCAAGGGTGGGGACTGACTCATCTCTGTCTCTTTATTTTCCCTCCCCAGTTCTTGACATGTTATGTGCTCCATAAACACTGGTTGAATGAATGGAGATCTGAGATCAGAATACCTTAGAGCAAGGTCGTCCTGGGCTGGATGCTTCACCTAAGGCTGACTCTGGCCCTCAGCGCTCCCTGGAAAGTGCTGCAGCCGCGTGATGCTCAGCAGCTTAGATGTTGAGCCTTCGATGGAGGCTTGCACTGCTGCACCTCATTCTGTCTCAGTGTCTGTTCGTCGTGTGCCAGTGTTTCTCCCTTAAGGCCTCCACACCACAGGTGTTATCGTTTCACTTGAAGGCCACTCTGCTTCTGCCATACGTTGGAGGTGGCCTTTTATCATTCTGTGGTATGCTCCACAGTACCTTCTTCCAAAGAAAAGCTAGAATGGCTTGAAACTTGGGAAAGGTCCTCCTTGGATAAGACTTGGGATTTATTTGAGGGGTGTTCTAATTTATTGTACCTGTCAAAACAGTTGACTATCCCATGAGCCATCAGTAGGCAACGGCAATCATTTTAAATGAGGCAAGTAATCAAAAAGATTGTGTTTCTAAGCAACCAGTGTGGTGATATTATTGTTTTTATTTCCTTTGTGAAGTTTTGATGACTGCCATTTTACAGTAGAGTGAAAGTACACTCACAGTTAGAGCCACTAAGTGGCTTCAAAGCCGGGGTATCTGGCTCCACAGACCTAGTTCTGGGCTTCTGCCACGTCCTGCATCTCTCTTCTTGCCTGAAATGAAACTCAAAACTGGCATCTGCCGAATTCTTACCTCTCAGTGACCACCTGGAAGGAAAGAAGGCAAGAGAGTAAATAGGTCCAGCTGAGTCAGGCACTTGAGATATACTCCAGGCAGTGCTGACCCAGGAGGAGTGCAGTCTCTGCCCAGCTGTGGGAGGCTTTCAGCTGGCTCTGTCCCTGCCAACTGCTCACTGCTAGGCCCCTCTGTGCTGTCCTGCTGGTAACTCTGCATTGCTGATACTAAGAAAAACAAAAGTGTTTGGGGATGGGAGGAATGGTGAGTAAGGTGAGAGAAAGAAGTACCTGACATTGAACTCTGGCCTCCATAAGCACATGCAGTGGTATTCAAACCTGCACACGTGTGTGTGTGCGTGCGTGCGTGCACCTTAGAAAGAGGTGGAGGCAGGCACAGGGCTTGCTGCTAGTTTCCATTTGTTCTGTGTTGGGGTCTGGGCTCTGGGATTATCATGACTATTTTCAACAACTGTATTGATTCTTGGTTCCCTTAATGACGGGGTCACATCTGAGAAGTACATTATTAGGTGATTTCATCTTTGGGCAAACTTGAGGGAGTGTACTTTCACACATCTAGATGATGTAGCCCACTGTGCACCTGGGCTATACGGGATGTGTGTGATATGGCCTGCTCCCGCACTCAGGATGCACCCAATACAATGGAGATTAAACCAAGCCCAAGAGAAAATGATTAGGGCAAAGAGGGTCAGTAAACTCGAGATGCAGGAGGCTGCCTCTGATATCATATAATAAATGAAGTACCTTCTAAAATAACAGTGAAACGTATAGTTGTGATCATCAGCTTTGTCAGCTAGACACAACCTAGAATCCTTTGGGTCGAGAGTCTCAGTGAGATATTGTCTGTGTTGGGTTGGCCTGTGGCATGTCTAGGGGGTAGGTTGTCTTAAGTTAGTTGGTTTAGGTAGACCCAACCAGGGTAGGCAGCATGCTGTGCATTTGTTTCTCTCTGCTCTTGATTGTAGATGGTATGACTGTTTGGAGTTCTTGCCTTGATTTTCCAGAATGATGACCTGTTACCTGGGTCTGTAATGTGAAATAAACCTCTAATCTCCGTTAGTTCCTTTTTGTCAGGATTTCAAAGCAATAGAAATGAAGCTAGAACAGTAGTAAATACATAAAGTGGTAACACTCATCTGTTATCATCAAGTATTGTACCCTGGAAGTAATTGTCTGTGCTTTGCTTTTGTGCGGTGGAATTCCAGGTGTGTTTACAGCAGTGTTTTCACAGAGACAGGAGGGAGAAATGCACTGTGTACCCGTGTGCAGACTCCCTCAAGGAATGGAGTTTTTACCTGCATCATAATCTTAGGGGACTGCTCAATGTGCATGAGGTCTGTCAGTGTCTGAAATGTCATGAGGAGGCGGATGACTATGCTTTATATATATATGGTATCATTCACCTGCTGTAAGTTTCCAACTCAGTGAATCCTAGCATATTCACAGGGTTCTGTAACCATAACCACAATGCCAAGGTGAGATTTTCATCACCCCAAGTAAGATTTCCCTCATGCCGTTTCACAGTGAAACCCCGTGACCATTCCAGCTAGCCAGGTGCTCACTTGCTTACTGCCCTCTGTAGTGGCCTTTTGAGCTATTTCCGAAGTGCCAGGAATGGTAACAACCATGGTTGAAAACCACTGTCGCTTCTTTTACTTTTTTCAGCACTATTTTCTAGGTCTAGAGTGGCTCAGAAAATAAAACAAAACAAAACAGTAGGACCCTATCAGGACTGCCTTTTAGATAGATTTGTATGCCAACGTTGTAAGCATTGTAAGCACTGAGAACCTTAATGTTCATCTATAACTTGATTCTATGGGAATTTCCTTTCCCGAGTCAAGATGTTCTGGTGTCTAGTTAGCTCAGAGGTGGACCATTGAACACTTGAATTTGTGGTCTTTTGGCTGTGTTTGGTGTAGAGGGTTGAACCCAGGGCCTTTCACATCTTTCACATCCTAGGTAAGCACTCAACCACTGAGCCCCAGCCTGCTGTTAGCACTGCTGTAGACATTCTGTGTGGGTGTTCAGGTCCCCTTTCCTGTAACTTCTGCCACAGGTCATGCACTGTGCCCTGCTGCCTCATAGTGTCTGGGTACAATTCCTTTCTTATTTTGACTCCTAAAAGAAAATCTGTAAATCTCAAATTCAGCTGCCCTGGGGTCCAGGCAGGTGATATAAACCACTAAAGTGGACTAGAAAGTGAAGGAACTTGGGGTCTCCTAGGATGCAGGGGAGGGAAGTACAGTGTGTTCAGGAGCTGAGAGGTTTCCTTGGATTTACCATAAGCAGAAAGTGTTGGTGGGGCTTTGAGACTTGGGCCATGTGGGTAGAACAGGGCTAGTAAATAGATTCCATTTCATGTGCCAAAGGGGAGAAGGCCAGTCGAGCAGGCAGAAAGCTGTGCAGAAGCTTACATCATGGGAAAACAATCAAATGGTGGGTCTGCTCAGTCTAGTCATCCACTGGGGTTCAAATAATAGTCTGAAAGGATAAAGTTAAGATGGATAAGGGGTTTGTTACAGCCTTTAAAGTAAAAAATAAATACTGTAACTGTATCTTAAAGAAGCTGGGCAAAATTCTGTTGTTTGGGAACCTGATTGAGAGTACAGGACTGTTAGCTATTTCCCCTTGCCATTGCTTAGGTATTTTTTGTTTGATCTTTTTCTGATATTTAAAAGTCCTTTTTCTTTTAAGACTTTCTCAGTTACTTAGTGGAATGTGGAATGTTTCATGTATAAAGTGTCAGAGGGGACTTTATTTTTAAAAATCCAGTTAAGTAGGTCTCCGATTCCTTCTGAGATATTTAAGAAGACAGCAGATCTGATGAGAGAAAGCAGTAAGAAGTCGTGCTCACTAGACCAGGAAAGGAAAAGCTACTAGATTTTGGAAACATTTGTAACAGGAGATGACAGTGTTGCACAGTCGGATTTCCAGGGGCTGAACTGCACTCCTTCGCTGTGGGCTGGCCTCTCCTTTCATTGTGACAGCAATCACCGTGTGTGTGGGTGGAGATTGCTCCACCGACTGTGACTTACCTTGCTCCTAGCAGATGGGTCTAAATATTTCCAGGTAGCTAAATTAACATCAATTTGTAAAAAATGCTTTCGGTGTTCCTTTTATTATCTGACATCAAACTGAATGTGTGAAAAACCCAACAGGACTTTGAGCCTGTGTCTAAATGTATAACCAGAGGACGGTTCTGTGGCCTCCGGGATACCGTCGATGATGTGCTCACCAGGGACACCGTCGATGATGTGCTCACCGGTATAGGTGCACCAGCTGTGTGTTTGCTGGCTTCTGACTACATTTGGGCTGTACATGCAAGCTTCTATTCTAAGACCTCAGCTAGCAAGAGGATTGAAAAGTAGCAACGTGGAAAAGTCTTATAAAGCCAGCATCTCTCAGCCTCTGAAGTGCTGGTTGGGAAAGTATAAAAATCCCCTCCCCACCTCAGATGAAATAAGAATTTGGACTTTGAATGATTAAGGAAGGTTGAAGTTTCTTAGGAAAACTCCAAATTTGTACATAGACCAAGGGTTGGTGAACTCCAACCTGTAGGCCAAATCTAGCTGGCTTAGACCCAGATTTGTGCACTTTAAAAAACTGGAGAAAATTAAAGAATAGTACTAGTTCATGACACATGAACACTGGATGAAACTTAAAGTTCGTTGTCTATGAGGCTTGATGGAGCACAGTCAAGTTCATCCATGTGTCACCTGTGACTGCTTCTGGCAGAGCTGAGCAATGCAGCACAGTGTGGTCTGTAAGCCTAGAGTATTTATTTTATGGTCTTTCCAAAAGAAATTTGCTGAAATCTTCCTTAGATAGAGAACTTGCTTAGCTCAGTCCTGTCTTGAACTTTATGTTTAGACCAGAGAGTAAAGAACAAGTAAGTTTCTGCTTTTGAGACGGGGAGTGGACAGTGGAGGTGGGTAGGTGGAGGATGTACATACTTCTGATTTCTTTTTGTTACTGGGGCTTCCAGCCCTGACCTGTGCCTCCACTTCAGGACTGTTATCAGAAGTTAACCACTACCGTTCATTGTAGTTCATAGCTGTTTCTTGAATATAATGTAGGCTATTGAGGAGGAGAACGTACACCCTAGACTAGCCTCATATACCAGCCCACAAGATGGAGTTGAAACGCCAATGCCGGTGTGTGGGGTCTCCACCATGTCCTGTCAGAATTGCTGGTGTAGATTCCAGGTTGGCATCGTTTTCTGTAAATACCCCCACCCCACAGTGAGTTTTGTAGTTCTGACACTGGCTGAGCTCTGTCGCCAGAGCCTGAGAACAGCCATGGACACTATAAAAACAAACAAGCCTGGCTATGCTCCAGTAAAACTGTATTTGTGCATACTGTCCTAGTTTCATCTGTCATTGTGATAAAACACCCTGACCAAAAGCAACTTAGGGAGGAAGGGATTTACTTGGCTTCCAGTTCTAGGTTACAGCCACCATAGAGGAGACGTCAAGCTGGAGCTCAGGCAGCCAGATACATCATATCCACAGTCAAGAGCAGAGAGAAGCCAGTGCGCCTCTGCTGCTCTGCTGCTCTCAGGTAAGCTAGCGATTTGTTTTTCCACAGTTCAGGACCCACTTGTTTGTTTAAACATGTAGATACCTACAGACTGGGCTTTGAACACAGTGTGTTCTGACCTGTGAAGATGCTCTTTGGTGTGTCTGTTTAGACCCACGCGGACAGGTGTCATATTTGTGTAAATGTGTCTTTGAAATCGGGTTCCTCAGCCTTGGCTGTCCATGTTTAGCACGTGTAGCAGGCAGAAAGTTCACCCTCCGTACAGGTCTGCTCCATAGTCCAGAATGCATATGGCAGAAGGGAGCCAAGAGCTGGAGGTAGAATTTAAGTTCCTAATCTGGGAAAGGGACAATTGCCCTGGATTTTCAAGTGGACCAACTATCATCACAGATGTCTGTCCCTGTGGAAAGGAGAGGTCACTGACAGTCCCTTAGGAGGCTGTGACTGGGAAGAAAGGCACAGAGCACCCATTGGGTGTTTTTGGCATGAACAGTACAGGAAGAGGCCAAGGAATGTGGGTGGTTCTCAGGAGTTGGAAAAGGGAGGAAGTGGATTCTCCCGGAGTGTCCAGGAAGGAACCTGCGTAGTGCTGACACCTGGATTTCAGCCAGGAGAAGCCTATTTTAAACTTTTGACCTCTAGAATTGCAAGATAATAAATGTTTGTTGTTTAAGCTGCTGCTAAATCTGCTCTAGCAGCAATGGAAAGCTAATCCGTGCTGGGATGTTCTTATTTATAACTTTGTACACTGATTAGGGGAGAACATTGAGCTTTGTAGTATACTGTTCTTACAAGATACCAGTTACAACCTCCCATCACGACACCTCAGGTCAAATGCTCCTGTGGGTGTTAGGGTTGTGGAGAGGAGACAGTTGCCTGCAGTTGGGAGTCACTAGTAAATGTCGGGAAATCCTGGGAAGGGTACATGAATAGGTAATAGTGTTTTCCACCGGGATGTGGGGTTAGAGGTGTGGAGGGATGACGTTCTCTCCCCCTTTTAATGTAAAATTTAAAAATCTGTACTAACATAGGTGTTTTCCCCCCTTCAAAAAGCCAGAAGAACAACTGAAGGGGGTCATGAACCATTCCCACTTTGTGTGTTTTCTCAGTCCTTGCTGTATGGTGGGTCTGTGCTGTGTGCTGTGAGATGCAGCAGTGGCTATTCGCAGACCTCCATGGAGACCCTAGTCTCGTCAGCAGTGCTCAGTTGTTGGGTGTTCACAAGCTGTGCTCATGTTATGGACTTGTAGGTCTCTGTCCATGGGAAGCCCACAGTTCCTATGGCAGATGTTCTGTGCAAGTGTTTGTATAGTTGTGAGTCCAGAGAGACATGGCAACCAGCACACAAGTGTTGTTTGGCATGTGGTTGTCACCTTGACAAAAGCTCTGCCAGAAATCATATCATCATTCATGTGATTATTGGCAGATCAATTAAAATGTTCCTTTGATGTGGCTGTGCCCAATCTGAGCATTTTCTGTGTTTTGGGGTAAGTTGAATACTTCAGCTTAGAAATACTTGTTTTCCCCTTGCCCAATAAGTAAGCTGAATGAAACTTCCTATGGGCTACAACCGGCGGGTTGGACATTTCCAGATCTCGTCCTGGGAAAGGCGAGTCTGTGATGGCACGTAGCACTGCTGCCCCGAGACTTTGAGGATTCCACAGAGAAGTCTTAACTCCTTTGCAGAAAAAAACTAATAATCCTGCCTGGGGCCTGGGGAGATGGCTCAGTAGGTAAGAGTGCTTGCTGAGCAAACACTAAGACTTTGAGTTTGGATCCCTGGCCTATAACACCAGTGTGGGGACACAGCAGACGGCTCTCTGGAGCTTGATGGCCAGCCTAGCCAAGAATGGTGAGCTCCAGTTCCGGTGAGACACCCTGTCTGAAGGGCTTTGCAGAGTGGTAGATGAGGACACTTGATGTCCCTCTGTAGCTTTCCTGTGAACGTGCTTAGGCTCAAGTGTGTGTGCACCTGTACACACATGTGTATACATTGGTACACACCTCATGCCCCCCCCCCCAAAAAATCCTGCGTAGTGTAAGCAATGTTTGGGATGACTCGTGAAATCACAGAGTGGCCTACATAGGAAAAAACAAGCCCCACAGTAACATGGCGAGTGGGAAGTTCCTTCCTGATTTGCATCGTTTCCCAGTCACAGACAGGAAGCATTCCAGTGTTTTCGAACAGAACACTGGCCACAAAGGGGCTCCAACACATCAGAGTTGAAGTCTGTGCAGCAAGATGTCTGGCTTAAAGCAGTCTGATTTAACTGGCATTCTTACTACTGGCTTACTTTGTGCAATTTTTTCCCCCTTCTCACCTTTAGGGGTCTTAGTTCAATCTGTTGTCTCCAACTCTTGGTCTGATAAATTAAAAAATGACAACATACAATCATTTAACAGAATTAATTTGCCTGGCAGGGAAAGCACTATAGTCAGTACATTTAATATACCATGGAAAAATCCAGAAACTTTTAGTTAATTTATTTGCCTGTTGAATAACCTTGGCAAGTATTTGGAATAACTACTGGGCTTTCCTCAGGTAAGAATTTTCTATCTCTAGTAAAGAGGACTACCTTAAACATCATCGCTAAAAGTAGAAAGCAGACTGTTAGGGAGTGGGGAGGCACCAGCGGGAACTGTGGAAGTTAGATACGGGGAGCGTAAATACAGTTTAACGATCTTACATATCCGTGTGTGAGGACGTCACAGCAGAGCCCTTTTGTGCAGTTAATTTACACAAAAAATAATTGAGCATGCAAAGCTTGGACTAGTCACAGTGAAGGAGGAGGCCAGGTCATTTGGACATTGTTTTTGGTGTGGGGAGAACATTAGTGGTTCCCTACAGTTGAGATAGAGCCAGCACCAGCCAGGAGAGAAATCTCTGTTTTGAGCAAGAGAACCCCACCACATTTGCATATTACACTCTACAATCATGATTTATCAATTAAAAGCATTGTTTTCTAACTCTAGGACATTTTAATATCTTTAGTGAGCCCTAAAATCTGATTAAAATACATGTTGATTCATTTTCTAAAACTAGTTTGTGAATGTAATATAAAGAAAGTATCCACAAAGGCAAAAATAGAAGGCACAGTTATTTTTAAACCATATGTTCAATGTATTTCTGTTTCCAATACCTTTGCAAGTCAAGTACCCTCAAATTTAAAGCAAAGATCCAGTTAATCTGAGAAAAGGACACTACACAGCTTTCTTTTGTATTTTGGGTATTCTAATGTATGTGCCCATTTGTGTTTTTGTAGAAATTGACATTTGCACCTATTGCCTTAAGCTACACATAGTCCTAGTCATAACAAGTTCTCTGTATAATAATGTAAATAACATACTGTTTTTAAAAACATTGAGTGAGGGAGCTTGCTCAGTTGATAAAGTACTTTCTGTGCAAGCATGAGGATGTGAGTTTGATCTCTCCAGCACCCATGTAGAAAAAACCGAGCATGGCTCATACCCAGTGCTGGGGAGGTGGGGGAAGGAAGCTCTTTGGAGCTTGCTGGCCAGCCAGTCTGCCTGAATTGGTGAGCTCCATATTCAGTGAGAGAAAGATAATTACTCGACCTGGTCCCTCCTTCCCAGGGTGTGTGTGTATGTTAGGTGCAGGTTTTAGTTCATTGATACCAAGTGTTTGACTAATATGGAAGGTCCTGAGTCTGATCCCTAGCACAGTCAAAAACATTTGAGAGACTGGAGATCTTCCAGGCTCAGCAGTGAAGAGCTCTGGCTGCTCCTGGAGAAGACCTGGATTCTGTTCCTGACATCCACATGGCTGCTCACAACTCCCTGTAACTCCATTTCCAGGGGTTCCAGTAGCTTCCAT
Organism: Eospalax fontanierii; assembly: GCA_035773235.1. Lineage (NCBI taxonomy): Eukaryota > Metazoa > Chordata > Mammalia > Rodentia > Spalacidae > Eospalax > Eospalax fontanierii. The sequence continues at coordinate 49,220,284 of CM069546.1, read as the reverse complement.
GGGTATTGCACACACATACAAGCAGGCAAAAAACGAATACGCAAAATACAATGGGGTTTTCCTCAACTCTTCCAGTCTCCAGCTTCAGAAGCAACTAATACAGAGTTTTAGCTCTTTATTGTGACATTTACCCATATCCATTTTTATAAACAATATGTGTGAACTGCTGTCTTTGGGTTGTCAAGTTTAGCTACTATCTATTAACTTTCTGTTTTAGTGAATGAGAGTATAGGGCTTCTTCTTCTCTCCTACTCCACCATCCTTCCTATACAGTTAAACTGTTATATTACTATTTGGTGTTTAAGTTATTTACTCCAATAAATTATTTGCAGCTGAGCATAGTGGTATATGTGATTGAATTTGGTCACCAAAGTCCCCATGTAGAAAAGCTGAGCATAGCTAATACTCAGTGCTTGGGAGGTGGAGATGAGGCTCCACTTCCTGGTGGACCTTTTGGTTTTCTTGAAGTGATTACTTTGTTTGTGTTTATATTTGCCTTATTTTCTTTGTGACTATTGTATCATTATGCTAATAAACTAATATTTAAATTCCCAGTTTTCTAGAAATTGAAAAAGGCCAGACATGATAGTAGACTCTGTAATCCCAACACTGAGAGGTGGAGGCAGAAGAACCAGAAGTTCAGGTCATATTGAACTACATAATGAAGCCAGTCTGGATTGCATGCAACTCAACAAAACATTTGAAGGAGAAATTTGAATTGTTTGTAGTTGTTTATTTTCATTGCTGGGGACTGAACCTAGGACTTTGTGCATGCTAGGCAAGTGCTCTCCACTGAGCTGTATTCTAGCCCTTATATATATATAACTTGAACCTTAGTTCAAGTTACCAGTAGGTGGTCATTGAACAAGGAATTGGAGAAAGTGTACACAGTTGGTTCTCCTTGACCTGCTTTAGCATACTTCTGGGCTGTTTCCAACTCCTGCTCCTGCTAGTAGCCCATGGTGGGGTTGCAGAACAAGCTTTCCTCTACTTGGTTGCTCTTTTTTAATGATTTGTTTTTTAAGATAACGTATTTGTTCTGGTTCTCGGTTTTATTCCTTTTCCTTTTCCTTTGAATTTGTGAAAATGTCCATAGGCCTTAGGTGTCTGTGAGTTGAGGTGGGTAGTGACAAGGTTGCACAGACCTGTGGAGATGTTGTGGAGGGATCTGGGCATGGGGTCCTGTTGGTGACCTCATGCAAGTTGTGGTCCTCCTAGACTAACCAGTAGGACTTCTTTGGTTGTTTTGGGGTTTTTTGTTTTGTTTTGTTTTGTTTTGTTTTGTTTTGCTTTGCTTTGCTTTGCTTTGCTTTGTTTTGTTTTTTGAGTCAGGGTCTCACTGTAGCCCCAGCTGGCCTGGAACTTGCTATGTAGACCAGGCTGACCTCAATCTCACAGAGATCTGCCTGCCTCTGCTGAGATTAAAGGCATGTGACAAATGGCCCTTTTTGTTTGTTTTTTGTTTAGGCCTCTTTTTGAAGTGCTTGTTTGACCCCTAGTCAATTGGGACCTTGCTCCACTTGCCTGGCTGGTATGACTATCAGCATTTGGCACTTTAGCAAGGGCTAAAATGGCATACTTTGGCTGCTGCTGCTATGAAATTTGTTCATGGAGTTAAGAGTTGGCCACTTCTAGTAGCTCAGCCCTTGACTTTCTCCAGGGTCTAATCTTCTGGCCCAGGCAGGCCAGAATCAGGGCAGGATTCTGGTATCTACAGATCTGGTGAGTGAGCCACTTCTCTAGGCATCTGCACGTTAACTGGGACACTGTGACTCCTGGTCTTGGAATCTTCTGTGACAGAGCCCAGTTTGTTGAAATGCCACTCTCCAAAGCATAGACTGAAGGGGCACCAGTACGAGGTCATTTAAGGGTCCCCTCACTTTTTGCCAAACAGCTTTTCCTTCTCTTGTATTAGTTCGTGGCTAAGATTACACAGCCTTCATTCTGCTATATAGCTTATTAAAAAGTCAAACTTTAGCCATGTACAGTGGTGCACACCTTTAATTGCAGCTTTTGGGAGGCAGAGGCAAGTGGATCTCTGTGAGTTCCAGGCTAGGCAGGGCTACATAGTGAGACTCTTATCTTAAAAAAAAAAAAGTTAGGTTTCTAGTTCCTTTGGACTTCTCCCCAGTTGCCCAAACTATTCACTTTTCTTTCTCCTTAAAAATCTTTGTGTGGACTAGAGAGATGGCTCAGCAGCTAATAGCCCTGGCCACTCTTGCAGAAGACTCAGGTTCAAATCCTAGCACCTACATGGTGGCTAGCAACTGTCTATAACGCCAGTCTATAACTCTTCTGACCTCCGTGGGCATTGCACAGCACAGCAACACTTACGTACATGTAGCTAGTACATTCATACACATTAAATAAATTTTAAAAATTAAAAAGAGAATCTCTTTGTTCACCTTTAATGACAATTTGGTAAATACTACAAACAAGTTCTTTCAAATCACTAGTTGAAACCCAAGTCCAAAATGATACTTTAGACTCTAATAATTTTGACTTTTATATTAATGAGGCAATCCTTATGAACTGCAGAGCAAAGCTTTTGTATTACTAAGTTTTCTGTACTTGTGCCAAAATACTTGTGAGTTGAGGAAAAGAGTAGCTGGGGAGATGATGGCTCAGTGGTAAAGTGCTTGCTGTGCTTGGCTCTAGATCCCCAGCACCCACATAAAAGCCATGTGAGTGTGGTAACCTAACCTGCCTAGTGCCCAGGAGGTAGAGACAGGATCCCCAGGGCAAGGTGGCTGTTGAATTGGTGAATTAGTTGAATTGGTGAATTCTAGGTTCAAGTGAGAGACCTTGCTTCAGTATTTTGGGTGGGGAGTGATCGAGGAAGACACCAGACATCAACCTCTAGTTTCTACATGCATATCTACAACATACACATGTCAAAAAAAAATGAAGGAGGAAGATTTTTGGCTCACAACACAGAGGTTTCAGACAGTGGTTTCTTGGCTCTGTTGCTTTGGGTCTGTCGTAGCACAGAGATCATGGTGGGAACATGTGCAACACCTGACTATGGTGTCAGAAGTGAAGAGACAGGAAGGGACTGGGAGTCCCCAAATCTCATTCAAGGGCCCTAAGTTCCTCCACCTAGACCCTGTCTACAAAAGGCTGCCCCCCTTCCAGTAATAGCAACCAGGTCTTTAGCACATGGACCTCTGGGCAGTTTCTTCACCTCTGGACTCTTGCAGTTTCTTTCTGATGGCCGATCGCCATCCTGTTTTCTGCATAGCTCAGTGAAGTTTCTAGTAGCTCTAGGCACTGCAAAGAGAAAGTTGAGAAATAGTTTGATTCCTTTTGAAATTAAAGACGGAAGGAATGTTTGATTGCCATTGTTGTTTGTGATGGTCTAAGTTTATATCTTTGTGTAATATTTGGAGATTTATGACAAACGTTTTTCAGTAGGGCTATGAAAATTTGGATGTGACCATTTTAGCATCTGAAGTTAAGCTTTCAGAAAGGAGCTGTTTCTCAAGGCTTGGTCTCGGTAGACCTTCTGTAAGGTAATATCAGGTGGCGAGTGAGCAGAAAGGCCTGTTTAAAAAATACAGAATCTCACTCCAGACATGGAGAAGCCACACCAGACTGCTCTTTGACCAGCCTTGGGGTCAGCCCTGTCCTCCATAGCAGGCTCCATGCTGAGATCCACTGCTCTAGGCCATGGCAGTCTGTGTTAGACTGCTGTTTTCGCAGTGTTTTTGTTTTTCTTTGGTTTTGCTTAAGTTGCTCTCTGTAAACATTGATGAAAATCTCCTAGTCACTCATTTCTGTCAGTTTTGTTTTAAACTCCAAGTTTACAACTTTTAAGTTTCATAAGTTATTTTTTGTTTCTGCACTTTAATTCTGAACTTTTTTTCCTGTAGAGCCGAGAAAACAGAAGTCCTCAGTGAAGATCTGCTACAGGTAAGTTTTTTTTGTTTTTGTTTTTTTGTACTGGGGATTGAACTCAGGGTCTTGTGCATGCTAAGCAGGCAGTCTACCAGTAAGCTTATATCTCATGCCATATCCCAAGGCCTTTTTCCACAGTTTGAGACAGGGGCCCACTAAATTGCCTATGCTGGCCTTGAACTCACTCTGTAGCCCATTCAGGCCTTGAACTTGTAATCTTCCTATCCCAGCCTTCCAAGATGTGCCTCCAGGCCTGGTGAAACAAAGACTTAAAACAGTCTCTTTAAAGACAGAAATGAGTTGGGCGTGGTGGCACACACCTTTAATACTAGCAGAAGCAGGAAGATCTCTGTGAGTTCAGGTCCAGTCTGGTCTACATAGCGATTTCCAGACCAGCTGGGGCTACAAGGAGACCCTCTCTCAGAAAAGAACAAGAACAGCAACAACAACAAAAAAAAACCCTCAAAAGAAATCAAAAATTAATAATAAATCCAGGACTGATGGTGTAACTGTGGTGAAGTACTTCCCTATCTTGCATAAGGCCTGGATTCAAACCCCAAACAAGGAGGGGAGGGGGATGGTGGTAAGACTTGGGAATTAGGGACAAAACAGACTGTGAATGAGACAAGAGCTTACGGGTGTTCCCCTCTCTCCCTCCATCCCTCCTTTTTCTCTTCCTCTTCTCCGCTTCCTCTTCCTCCCCCCTTCCTCCTCCTCTTCCTCCCCTTCCTCCTCTTCCCTCTTCTCCTCACCTTGCTGCCTCCGCCTCCTCCTTCTGCTCCTCCTCCTCCTTCATAGTTGAATAGAATAAACTGAACTAGCATGAGTTTGAGCAGGAAAGGGAAGCACGGAGTATGGTGATAGAAAGGGGATCTGAAACTCTGGTTTCATGTTATGGCGTTGAGATGGGACTAGCCCTGCTCCAAGTGCCAGGTGTTGGAGTGGGGCGGGGGCTGGTCAGTGCCCTGGCATGGTAGCCTGGTCACAGGTCCTGAGCAGGCCAGTACACTGATTCACTCCTGCAGTGATGCCCTTCCTGGGAAAGGCCCTGCCTGCTGCTCAAAGGTCTTACTGTCACTGTCTCTAACCTAGAACTTTGACTTCCCACTTAACACTGTTTCTCCCCAGCTCTGGGCTACTTGAGTCTCAAGGGCGTTGACTTTTAGTGACAGTGGCCAGATCTGGCAGAACCATCCTGAAGGTGCTTCATGTCAGCAGCCAAGGCCTTCTCTCCCTTTCCGGCCAAGGCCACTCTGCTCCATCCATCAAGAGTTTCCCTAAGTTTGCACTTGGAGAAGGCACTGGAACCTTTAGACTTTTCATCTCCTGTCCTCTTGCCTTTTAGTTCCTTAACCTCTAGCAGGTCTATCTATCCAAGTGAGTCTCTAAAGATCAAGGGTCTGTCCCAGGTTACTATCCATCCCTTCCTGTGTAAAGAAGTAGCTGGCATAGCTTAGAAAAAGGCTTCTAGCCTGGCAAGGTGACACATGCCTTTAATTCCAACACTCAGGAAGCAGAGGCAGACAGATCTCTGTGAGTTCAAGGCCAGCCTGTATAGCGAGTTCCAGGACAACTGGGGCTATAGGGAGATCCTGTCTCAAAAAAGACCAGAATGAGAGAAAGAGAGAGAGAGTTTTCTGTTATAGCCCACCCAAACACCCTGAATTATGTCAGCTATCTGTAGGTAGAACAGAGTCATCTTGGTGTCTGCAGACAGGTGATTCTATAAAATAGTGCAGCATTTGAATTTAACTTGTGCACATCCTCCCTATTTATTTGTGGGACTGGAAATCAGATGCAGAGCCTTGAACAGAGCAGGCAAGTGCTCTGCCATTGAACTCATTCCTAGCCTCCTCCATATTTTAAATCATCTCTAGATTACTTACAGTGCCTAACATAGTGTAAGTGCTGTGTACATAGTTCTTTCTGTATTGTTTATACATCGGTGACAAGAAAAGCGTGTGTATGTGCTTAGTGCAAAGTGTTTTTTCTTTGCATATTTTTGGTACATGGTTGGCTTAATGGGTAGATGTGAAATCCATAGAGATGGAGGACCAGTTGATTTTTCTTTGTGTTTTTGACTGACCTTTGAATCTAGAAGATGCTAAGCCTGTGTCCTACTTAGAGCTATGCCCCAAGTCAAAGATACTTTTAAGACCATTTCTTGGCTTTAAAAAAATTATTTGTTTATTTTTATTTTGTGTGTTTTACCTCCATGTTTGTAAGTGCAGCCATGTTGTGCAATGCCTGCAGAAGCCAGGAGAGGATGTTGGATCCCCTGGAACTGGAATTACAGATGGTTGTTAGCTGCCATGAAGGTCCTGGGAATTAAACCCAGGTTCTCTGCAAAGAGCAGCCAGTCCTCTTAATTGCTGAACCATCTCTCCAGGCCCATTGACTTTTTTTTTAAGGTGGGAAGATTCGGAGTTCAAGCCAGCTTTGGTGTATGGGCAGATTTTGTTTTTGAAAACAAAACCAAAAAGACTTGGTAAGGAATGATATTCTTGACATTTCTTAGTTTTCATAATGCATTTTAAATCATATTTTCTGACTTCTAGAAGTATGGGCCAGCCAATCTTTAGGTTTTCATGTCGGTGTTTTCCCACCTTGCCCCACACCAATAATATACATAGTCTCATTGAAGTCCAAGGCCTTTATAGCTGGTGGATGGCCAGGTTCTCAGCCCCAGGGTAGGCGGAGCACAGCTGACCACTATTGTCCCTGTGTCCGCACATCCACTGGGGTGTGAAAACTTTGCTGGTTTATGGAAATTCCTGTTTTGATAACAGAGATTCTTGCTCCATGTGTACCATAACTTCTACTTTTCTGCTGTACTTAATTTTAAGAAAAAAGAACAGTGGTTAATAATGTCCATTCTGGTTTCCAGGTCTGCCTCCAACTGGCTTTGTGGTCTCAGGAATTGGCCTCTCGGTGCTTCAGTTTCCACTGGTCTCCAGTAAGGGCGTTGGCAGTTCTGCCCCATGGGGTTGTTTCCTAGATTAGTGAGTGAACTGTGGGCAGTCCTGACAGTGGGGCCAGAGAGGAGATTGGATTCTGCTCTGACTTCCACTACAGACGTGCTGCTGGCTGTCTGTGAGGTGTACTGCTCTTTCTTCTACCACCTCTTCCTGTTAGCACTGAGTGTTTAGTGCTGTGGAGTTGCCCCAGGAAGTTATGTGTCCCAGCAGGTGGAAATTAAAATGTATTTGCTGTTAATTTTTCTAATACCTGGCACAGAGCACAGTAGTTACTTGTCCAGCATGCTCAAAAGTTGTGAGTACCTTCAGATCTTATGATAGACTGGTCTAGGCACTTGGGAGAGGCCAATGAACAAAGTAGACTGGCCTTGTGGAGTTGACATACTGTTGAAAAGTGATTGATTCTGTTTGTTTTGGTCTTGTGGAAATGGAGATCGTGTTGGCTTTCTACTGCTCTGAAATGTGACCACCAAAGATGGGAAGATGCCTGGGCATGTGCTCTGTAATTGGCTGCAGGTCAGGGTCCTGGTGACTGGCTTGGATCTGAAGAGAAACTACTTGGTTTTGAGAAATAGGCACAAAGCAATGTAGGGGTTATAATGGCTGGGGGTCAAAATGGGTTCTGCTTGGAATCTGTTGATTTTTGTTAAAGTAGAAAGCGTCCCTGAAGACTTGCTCTCATTCTTCATGAGTCATTAGAATACACATTTTTGGCATTCTTTCTATAATAAGCAGCTTTCTTTGCCATAAATAGCCATATCCATCTTGGGAAGCTACTTAAGATGTGTGAGTCCCCAGGCCTGTGTGTCTTAGTTTAGGGTGTCTGTTCTGCTCTAGAGGTCTCATGAAAGCAGAAACAAAAAACCTACCCCCAACTAATAAAGAGTAAGGTCTGTGACCTCGACCTTATGTTCCGTTGTGCCACGCTGACATGGAGTCTTGTCTGCTGCGCTGCATGGGGAATGCCAGCTGCTCTTGCCTCTGGTGTCCCTGCTGACTTTTCGCACATGGCCGTGGTTCTGGCCTGGATCTGGACCATTTGTTTGTAGTTCTTCTTGGCTGGATCCAGGGCTTTGCTGGTGCTGGAGTTGGTAAATTGATTACCAGTACTCAGATGTAGCCATGACTGTCCCTTAGCCTACACAGGTTCAGTTTTGGAGGGATTTAGAATGTTGAGTGTAAGGGAGGCCAGTGGATCTCTGAAAGGGCTGACTTTGCTCTCCTGAAGATATTTGACATCTTGGAATGCAAGGTACTATTAATATCTAGTGGGTAGAGGTCAGAGGTGCTGCTGAAAGTACCACAGTGTACAGGACAGGCTCCTGCAAACCAAAATTCACAGCCCAGTATTAGCCTCAAACGCCAGTGTGAGTAGTTAGGAGTCCTTTTCATCAGCACCCAGGAGTTGTAAGGTTCCTCTATGGCTTGCTTTTCCTTCCTCCACACAGCATGTATGGAAAAAGTGGGATCTGTTCTTAAGCCCTGCAAATGGGTCTTTTGTCTCTGCTTTGACAGATTGAGCGGCGCCTGGACACCGTGCGGTCAATGTGCCACCATTCCCATAAGCGTTTGATAGCATGCTTCCAGGGCCAGCATGGCACTGATGCCGAGAGGAGACATGTGAGTATGAGATGTGTCACAGAGCCATTGTTCCTTTGTCCTCTGAGCCTCTCCACCCTGGTTGGTTGGCTTTTCCAGCCATCAGCAGATCAGCCTTTGAATTGGGACTTCTCTGTCACTGTGTGTACCTGTGACACCTTCTGACCTTTGGGTTTCAGAAACTGCTGGACTGAAAACTCTTCACCCCCATCTTCTCCGGGTTCCTTTGAAGACTCACTGGTGTGAGAATGGCCATGTCAGTTAACAATCTTTTGATGGCAAAAATCTGAACTCTTATCTCAAAGTGACTTAAAAAAGTTAGAAGTAATTTATAGGCCAGTTAGCTGCAAAATCTGGGGATTGGGAAGAACTTGAGATATGGTTTGGTGTAGCATTTTGGTGATACAACCTCAAACTCAGTTTCATTTCTTCTCTCCCCTTTGCCTCCTTCCCTAGAAAGGCACTGTTATGGTGACAGGCTGGCTGCCAACCACTTCTGTGGGCTTGCCTCCTAGTGTGTATCCCCCAAAGAGACCAGTTCTTCCAGTAGTTTTCTTAGCAGGAAACTTCTTTTTCTAAGCCCTGGGTAGTGGAAGTCTGTTTCTATCACATCTCCTATCAGGTCACATTCCTCGTTTGGGAACATTCTCACTGAATTCTGGTCACCATGGGCTGAGGCTGGGGGTGGATGGGGAAATGGGAGGCACTGGTTGTACCAGCTGGAGCCTGGGCTGTGTCCTATCTCCACCACAGGTTTTACTGAAGCCAGGGTAGATCCCTAAGAGAAATCAGCACACTGTTGTAGAGAGGAAGGATGGATTCTAGGAGGGGTGTCCGGTGTCCACTGAACATACGACTGTCCAATGTTCCTGTGCCTAGGTGCAGCTGGTAGAGCAAGCCGCCTTCCTTCATCATGCAGTCCGCCTTTGCTCTTACAAGCTCCTGGCTTATATGCATGCACTCCCTCTTGGGTCCTGTGCCTCATTAAAATGACAGTTCAGTGGCACACCAGGAAGCTAAAGTTTGAAGTTTTGTTTGTTACCAGACATCTCAGAAGGAAGAACTAGTGTGCAGATAAACATCTGTGTCATCCTCCTTTGAATTTTCCACAATTACTTATAGGACACCTGACCATAAGATTTTCCTTCCCTTGCACAATAGTTAGGATTCTGCAATTGTGTTAATTAAGAAAGGATGTTTGCATATGCCTGTGGGGCCAGGAGTGCTGGCCAGCCACTGTTTGCCCTCACTGTTCCACCTCATTCTGCCTTGGCTTCCACCCGCCTCCCCTTTCCTTCTTGTCTTCAGAGGCCCTGTGCTTTACTGTCTCTAGATCATTCTCTGGACCAGCTCCTCTCTTCTCATAGTTTCTAATTGATGTGTTTATGCTGTCATGAAAAAAGTCTAACTGCGGAAGTCCACCTCCTCACACACCATCAGTCCTCCCTCTCTTGTCGACACTTGAATGCTGTGTTATCCTACTAGCAAGCAAGAAACTGTTTATTTCACTTCTTATTTATCCTCCACCCTCATATAGCTCCTTATTAGTAAGACTGGTGATTTTTTTTTCCCCCCTGTGAGTGTCTTTTAAATTCCTCAACCCTGACTCATCTCTACCTTCTGTTTAATGCAAGACCTGGTTACCTTGAGTACCTGGACTGTGTGTGAACTGTTGCCATGGTCACCTTTTGAACCACATTTCCTGTCTCCAGTTTCTCTCCTTTCTAGTCAGTCTTCATTCTGATTACCAGAGTCAGTGGCCAAGGTTGGGAAGATGCTGAACAGTCTATGGTCTGGTGAAATAGTTTGGCAGGCAGTCCCGACAGTGCTAGTGGGACCTCTTTAAGGGGCTCTCTGTTGGTTGCCATTGCCTGGGATACAGTCCAAGCTCTTTAGCGTGACTTAAACCCTTTGTAATCTGGTTCTATTTCACCACACCAGCTTCTTTGTCCCTTACTTCCTTTCATTCCCATTGTGGTCCAGCCACATAACATACAGCAGTCTCTAAATATGTCACTGTCCTTCACACAGCTACATCCTGTTCCCATCGTCTGCTTCGAGATGCTGCCCCACTGTCACATCTATTCATTAAAGGCAAACCAGTTATTATTTATCATACTAACTGTGTGGAACTGATAGAGATATAAAATGAATAAATAAAAGTACTTATTGCCTGGTGGGGTGATACATGAAAATGGATAGTTATAAAACAACATAGCAAATGAAACATGCATAGGATGCTATGGGAGGGACAAGAATGGATAGCAAAGGAGGTAATTAAGTAGGCTTCCTGGTAGAGGTAGTACTTGAGCTGTAAAGAGGAAATTAATGGTGGTTATAGAAATGTGACAGCTCTAGGAGCAAAGGTGTTCATCCCAATTTCTGAAATGTAATGCCTCGGCTTTCCTTTTCCAACCTAAGCAGAAGTACCAAAGACAAGGCTCTAAGGCGAGGGAAGGCGAGTTGCCATGACAGTGGCTAGAAAAGATGGGAACCCCAGATCATATAGCATGGGGAACGTCTCTAGGGCTTCTGGAAACACAGGTGGAGCTCCCAAGGGCCAGCAGAAACAGCCCAAGGGAACAGGCAAGAATGGAGGGAAGAGAGCAAGCAGGGGGAAGATCTTGAGCAGCATTAGTCCCCGACTCCACCCCGCAGACTCACAGCTCAGGCTGTGGGACTTGGGAGAACTCAGCTGGTCTTCCTGTGTAGTGAGCATACATATTACAAGTGGAGATCTTTTTGTGTCTTCTCTGACAGAAGAGCTGTTACCCCTGGGAAGCCTGGATCCTTCTCTGTGGAGTTCAGTGTTAATAGACACATCTTCACTAAGAAACTTGTTCATTCAGCAGAACTTCCTTGTTTCAGGGGAGGAAATCACAACTAGGATCCCAAACGACACTTGTGACAGCTCCCCTCCTGACTTGTGAAGCTCTAGCGTTGAACAAAGTCTGTTTCTCTGAGTACAGTCACTTTATGTTTAATCTCCATTTGAAAGGCATCATACCCCAAACGTGAAGTCTCCTCGATTAAACTCAGTACTTTCTGTTCTGGTAACATGACAGCCAGTGGTGGTCTCCTTGTGGGGTACATCTGTCTTTGAGATACATGTTCTTTTTACTGAGAAGGCAAAATGACATGGTATTGCAGAATCCAGCATTGTTTTGTTATAACCTGTTTCCAGGCCTCTTCATATATTCTGAGATAAGCCATCAGCCAGTAGTGTAAGAATGTAGACTGTGGCTCAAGCATTGACCGTCATTATGAGGGCTGCATTTCTGCTCTCTCTAGGGTTCCAGGCCCGCCACCTCATTCATCTCTGGCTCTGAGTTCTCTGGTCAGGTGACCCACTGTCATTGCTGGTGAAGAACAGATCTCTGATAAGAAAAATCACAGACTTTGGGCTTAAAAACACTACAAAGAATTGTTTAGATATTTTGCTAGATATTTAAAGGTGAATTTTAGTTTTTAAAAATTACTTTTATGTATATGAATGTTTTGCCTTCATACATATGTGTGTGGAATGCCCTTGGAGGTCAGAAGAAGGAGGGCCTCAGGACCCCTGGAACTAGAGTTATTAGCTGCCAGGTGGGTACTAGGAACCAAACCAGGTCCTCTGCTAGAGCAACCAGTGCTCCTAACCACTGAGCCATCTCTCCAGTCCCTGAATCTTAGGATTATAACCAAATCAAGCAAAAGTTCTTTTTTTTTTTTTTTTTTTTTTCTTTGAGGCAGGTCTTCCTGTAGCCTCAGCTATGGAAGCTATGATCTCACTATGTAGACCAGGCTAGACTTGAACTCACAGAGATCTGCCTGCCTCTGCCTGCCAAGTGCTGGAATTAAAGGCATAGACCACCCCACCTGGCTAGCAACAGTTTTTTAAATTGAGCACTTTATTGCATTTGCTTGCAGTAATCATTTAGAAAGCAAGGTCTGTGCATGGAACATATTCCAGAAATCTGCAATCCAGGGGCTGGGGCTGTAGCTCAGTAGAGCGCTAACCTAGCATGCAGGAAGTCCTGGCTTCAATCCGTAGCACCTCCCCAGTACCACACAAACTGCGTGTGGTGGTACATGCCTGTAATTCTAGTACCCTGGGAGGTAGAAGCACGAGGGCCAGAAATTCAGGGTCATCCATGGCGACATAGTGAGTTCACAGCCAGCCTGGGCTACATGAGATCCTGTCTCAAAAACAAGGCCTGGCAAGATGGCTCTGGCAGTAAAGGCACTTGTCTCCACACTGATGACTGAGTTCAGTTTGAAAAGCCAGTTGATGGACAAATGTAACTGGCTCACACAAGTTGTCCTCCGAACCCCACATCTGTAATGTAGCAAACATGCCTCCAGTACAAAATAAATTAATGTTAAAAAAAAATTAAAACAAAGTCTGAAATCCAAAATGCTCTGAAATCAGAACTGTTTGAAGTGCTGACTTTGGACCTTTTCAAATTTTGGGTTTTCAGATTAGGGCTACACAGCCAGTAAAGACTATGCAGATATTCCAGAGTAAAAATAAAAATAAATAAGCAAGCAACAACAGCAAAAAAAACCCAGCAACAACAAAAAACCCCCCTCCAAAATCTGAAACACTTTAGCGTTTCAGGTAAGTGAGACCCAACCTGTATGCACCAGATTAATTAGCAGTAACAGTAGCAGTCGCACTTCACCAGACTCCCTCTGACACTGGGCATCTGATGTTGATTTAGTTAATGGACAGCCCCAAGCTAGGCCACAGGGATGAAGTCCCACAGCTCAGAACTGTCTGCTCCTTTCTTGCACAGTTTGCCCAGAGGACGAGGTCATCAATAATGACCAAGCAGACCATTGAGAATGGGTGTGAAATAATAACAGATAAATCCATGTTGTCTTTGCCTTCCAGAAAAAGCTCCCTCTGACTGCTCTTGCTCAGAATATGCAGGAGGCATCTGCCCAACTAGAAGAGTCTCTCCTGGGGTAAGAGTGATGCTTCCTGAGAGCCCCTGGCCTTGGTCTGGGCGGGGGGCAGGTGTTGTATGTGGCAGCTACCAGAGGAACTGGGAGCCGGACAGGCTCATCCACCAGGGGAGCAGCTCAGACTGTAGGGAGAAAGACCCCGGGGCTCTGGGCTGTGGGGAGGTCTTTCTCTTAATAGGAGCCCGCTGGGAGTGAGTAGAGGAGGGAGACACACATGACCAAGAGGGTCAGGATGTATTCCTCCCAGACATTTTACTGCTGGAATAGTACAATACAGTATGTCCACGCTGGACCCGGGTCTTACACGCTCTAGGCAGGGTTTTTAGCTCTGAACCGCAGCCCTAGTTCTGATACATGCCTAGTGTTGAAACACCTACATGGGGAATGGAAGGACACAGAGGGTAGTTATTGAGCACAGAGGACCCACAAAAAGCTTGGGTCCCTTCCCCAGGCCAGTGTGAGCTCCGAGTTACAACTGACTAGTCCTTTTCAGTCCTTAAGAGTCACTTCCTTAAGTGTGTCCACCAAAATGCCAAAGGTGAAAATATCTCGAAAGAATGTATTTTCTGAATTGTGTAAGGTTTGTGATGGTGGTTTTAACTTCAAAATTTTTATGTCTAGTTTATTTTCTTTTTAAATATATTTTTATTTTTGATTGGCACATAATTATAAGTATTTATGGTGTAAGGTGGTACAGTGTATAACGATCTGTGTGGGTAGTTGGCATGTCTGCCTCCTTAGACATTTATCTTTTTTTAATGTGTGTGTACATGTCGGAACAGTCAAAATCCTCCCTTGTATCTTTTTGAAATGGTAATTGATTGTCAGCCCTAGTTGCTATACTGAGCTTTAGAATGTTGGGAGTCAGTCTTCCTGCCTAGCTGCTCCTCTGCACTCGATAACTACTCTCTGTGTCCTTCCATTCCCCGTGTAGGTGTTTGAACAGTAGGCATGTATCAGAACTAGGGCTATGGTTCAGAGCTAAAAATACCTGCCTAGAGTGTGTAAGACCCTGGGTCCAGCATTGACAAACATATTGTATTGTATTATTCCAACAGTAAAAAGTCTGGGAGGAAAGCAGTTTTGAGTGTCTGAAGGAAGACTTTCCTTCTCTGCCTTTCCGGTGAAGCTAGTGTCTACTGTCTTGTCTGCTCTCTTCTGCTGTGACTTGCGCCTTCTTCCCAGCTAATAAGGCCTTTACACTTTCAGCCCTTTTCCTGCAGTCTACAGTCTTTTGTTCTTAGGAGAGAATAGCTTCCTCCAGCCTTCTCTGTCCTGTTCTTGGCCCGTATTGGAGGCAGTGACTCTGAAGGAAGCATGTGCTCACATAGGCGTCCCTGATCCTTCCAGCCTGCTCAGGTGTCCATATTTGCAGTTCCTTCTACAGTTGCTATTATCCTTAGCACCATCATGCTGTGCGTGAGCTCAGTGCTGAGTGTTTCCCTAGTACGAGTATTCATTTACTTAGCCCTCAAAACAACCCAGTAGGTAGGCGGTACTAATGCTGTTACAGATGCTGTTACTAATGCTGCTACCTCCCACCATACCCTTTATGGTACCAAAAGAACTCCACAGAGAGTTGGAGGGACAAGGTGCAGGATGAAGGTAGGATGAGGACCAGAACAGTGGAGCAACACGTTTGTTCATGTACTTTTGGTGACATCAGTTGTGTGTTCAATGAAAGAAAACAAAAAGGAAATTGGTGTTCCTGTAGCACAGTGTTCATGGCCCTTCAGTGTTAGCTACCTCATCTGCACAGAAGACAGCCTGGTTTTTGTGTGGTGCCGGGGACAGAGCCCAGACTTGTGTTTGATGAACTATACTGCTATATGATTGCCAGAGAACCAGCTTTCGCATTAATGCCAGGGAAAGCACCACAAAGGCTAGACTCATTGACAGGCATCAAACCATGTAATGAAAGATTTTTTTTGTATACCTTAAAAGACTTTCGGGGCTTTTTTTAAAAAAAAAAAAAAAAAAAAAAATATATATATATATATATATATATATAATATGTATGAGTATATTGCGTACATGTATATAAGTGCATCCATGTCATGCAATGCCCATATAGGTCATAGAAGGCATCAGATTCACCTGGAGCTAGAGTTAGGGGCAGTTGTTAGTTGCCATGTGGGCACTGGGAATCAAACCTGGGTACTTTGCAAGAGAAGCCAGCGCTTTTAACCGCTGAGCCATCTCTCTAGCCAACTTTTAGGGCTTTTGAGAACAGAAGTTTTCACATGTCTTGGGAACCTACTTCATTCAGTGAGTTGTGTTCTCACTGTTCACTCCTCCTCGCCTCCACCTACATGAAGTATAAGCCAGTGACCGTCCCTCCCCACTTCCTCTCTCCAGCCTCTCGTTCGTGCTAAGCAAGCTCTGTGAGCTACTCCTCCATCCCACTTGTTTTAAAGCTTAAATGTGTACTTGTGTTTTAGGTGATACCTAAAACATAACATTGTAAAAACTTTGTTAGGTGGTGCTTTGCTATATTTCTTTCGCAAAGCTGAGTGCAGCCACATGATGGCTTTGGTCCTGGCGTAACTAGTGCCTTGGGTATCTTGTTCCTAAAGGAAGATGCTGGAGACCTGTGGGGACGCTGAGAATCAACTGGCTCTTGAGCTCTCTCAGCATGAAGTCTTTGTGGAGAAAGAGATCATGGACCCTCTCTACAGCATAGCAGAGGTGGGTGATGGCACTGCCTGGCATGGAAGAAACAGTCTTGCAGGAATTGAACAATAAAGTGTTCATGCGAGCCTAAGATTTTAACAGTAATCAGCAGCTTTAATGTAGTCTTTCAGGAAATAAGGGGAGGTAAAGATAGAAAAGTTTTTGTCTTAAAGAAACACTTTACATATAGATATTGTTCTTTGGCGAATTCCGTTAAAATCACCAGGTGCATCTGTTTGCTCTGTTCCTCCTTCCAGGTGGAGATTCCCAACATCCAGAAACAGAGGAAACAGCTGGCCAGACTGGTGCTGGATTGGGATTCGGTCAGAGCTAGGTAAGGCATAAAAGCAACAATGAATGCTTTATTCTCCAGTGTGAGAGCTGGAAGCAGAGACGTGCCACCTGTAGCCCAGGCCTTTCTCTTACCACGTTACAGTAGCTGATTTTGTACAAGGCCAGTAGTAAATACTCTGAACTTTTGCATCCCAGATTTGCTTGTTGTGACCCACCTCACTCTGCAGTCACAGCACAAAGCTGCTGAGGAGCTGAGGGAACGGCTCAGTGGGGAGTGCTTCCCTGTCACGTGCAAAGCCAATACTGAAAAATAAGTCAATACAATGAAAGGAGACAGGGACAGTGCATAAGGGGTGCATGGCTGTGCCCAAGTGAAACTCTGCTTATAGAAGCAGCTCCTGGTCAGTTGTTTCAGTCCTCCTTGTGGTTCTGGTCAGGAGATAAAATGGTTTCACTTGCAGGTGTGGGACATGATGCATGTGCTGTTCTGTGTCAGGTGTTTTGGTCATAGACTTAAAAAGTGGTGCTACATTTCTTTGTTTCTCAGAGGCCATCAAGACATTGCTGATTCAGTATCCACTTACTTGCTATGGGCGAGGGAGAAGAAATCTCAGCCTGTTAAATGAACGGGTCAGTTGTTGGGCTATGTCCTGGCTTAAGAAATGATAAAAGGCCCATCGAGACATTTCATGCATACTGAAACAATAGTGTAACTGTTAAGTCGGTGTCACTTTCTAGATTCTTTCCACATGCCAGATAAGTCTCTGTACTTTTGTTACTCATGTGATTCGTCACAGATCTCTGTCCATTTGCTCCTCTTTATTTTCTGCAGATACTGTTTGCCGTCCTCCTAGTGCTTGATGCTAAATGCACAGGCCCCTTGCAGCCAGATGGAGAGGCATCCAGGATTGGGGCTAGTGCAACAGGCCTCTGCTTCTGAAAAGGACTTGTTTTACAGACAAGTCGGGAACCCACATATGTTGTCTATATGTCTTGTTCCATGTCTTAGAGATATAATAGGTGGCAGAGCTATTGTTTGTTTGTCATGAGCTGTGTGTTTGTCATGTGTACATGTGTGACTGGAATGCCGTGTGCTAAACCAGACCAGGGAGTGCTACCCTTCAGTTCCTCAACATTCATTTTTACTCAAGAGAAGGAAGAATGTTCTAGGAAGAATGTTCTAGGGTTAATCAGGCAAGGTCATACATGCCCTTCACTGAGTGTGGTGGATGTTTATCCACCAGGACTTTTACATCATAGATACATGTGTCCTTTGGAATATTTCAACACTGATTATCTTGTGTTCATGCTCTTAGGCACTTAAGTCGATACTGTGGAAACTGAAAAAACACTTGAATACATCTTCTTTCCTTTACTAATTTCAGTGGCCTTTCCCTGGTAAAGCAGCAGGTGCTATGGGAATCTAAGACATGCACACCCACAGGCCTACGTCCCTGTTCTCTTCTTTACTCCCTACTTCAGTCCTGCAAGGCACACAGTATTCGTTATCTTTACTTAGCAGGTGAGGCTCTTGAGACGGAGAGCCTAGGCCACCAGCAGGGTCTCGCCACTAGTTAAGCTGGAGCTGCTCTTCTAACTTGAATGTGCCAGACTCTGATATCCCTGTTCTCAAACCTGGCACTGACCTCTTTGCTTCTGCAGAATGCAGACTGGCTACAGCTTTTCTGCCTCATCCTGGGAACAGGGAATGGGCAGTACGTGGCCTCTGCGGGGCAGGGCAGCAGTCTGAGAAGTTTGATAAGTTTCTAATATGGGTCTTCACACTGTGTCTGTATAGTATCTGTTGAAATTTGAAGTGTAGCAACTTTCCATGGCACTAGACATACTTATATTCAGAGAGTCAGAACATATTTGAAGACCAAAAGTAATGTTATAGGTCATTGTGTGTATTTAATGTTTTCATAGCTTTAATATTGAAGGTCTGGATTTTTATTCTAAAAGTAATCACAGGACTCAGATAGTAGGAAGGACTCTGAGAAGGAGTCCTCAAGAGCAGGGATTTCTCAGGAGTACAGGGGGAGCAGTCCAGATGGAGGCAGGAGAAGAGAGGGTTCTTCATGGTAAGGAGGCAAGGATTCAGTGCTTAGGCACTGCAGAAGAGGTTCCACTGATAGCTCTCCAGCAGAGTGTGTATATGAGAGGAGATGGTTATGCTTGGAGCAGACACCTCCCACCCCCAGCACCAGATGGGTCCTGCCTTGGGGAGGAACTAGTATCTGTTTTTGCCTGTGTCTGTTCTAGAGGACAAAGTTAAGAAAGAGAAGCAGACATCCTGGGTGTTGACACCCATCTCAGTCTTAGAGAGGGCTCTGCCTTCTTAGGTCCTGACTCCCTTAGGTTGAGTTTGCACAGCTGGTTCTCAGGCTGGTTTTCCTCCTGTTTTACAGGTGGAACCAAGCACACAAATCTTCAGGAGCCAACTTTCAGGGGCCTCCCTCCAAAATAGACACCCTAAAGGAAGAGATGGATGAAGCCGGAAATAAAGTAGAGCAGTGCAAGGTATGGAAATTCCCTCATCAGTTAGAACCTTCAGCAGTTGGTTGTTTCTGTGAATAATGGATAAAAGCTTTACCTAATTCATATCAGAATATTGTGGATGATTCTAAAGACTGGTTGTTATTTCCTTATTTTTTAATCTAAAAAATCCAAGTGGGATATTTAAGGAAAACTTGACTAGACTTGTTTAAAATAAAGAATAGAATAAGGAGAGAGTGGGGAAAAAAATAACAAAACCTATCATAAAGTTACAGGTGAAATGACAGATAGTAGGCATAAAAACAGCAGTACAATGTAAATTGGTCATAAATATTACATTATGAAGGATTATTTATTTGTTAATTTTATTTTTGAGACAAGTTCTTCACTGTATAGCCCTGCATGCCCTGGAACTCATTCTGAAGATTAGGTCGGCCTTGAACTCAACAGTGCCTTCTGAGTGCCGAGCTAAAGATGTGCACCACCATGCCTGGCAGGATTATTTTTTAAATGTTGCTGCAGCAGTTGGTTTGTAACTTGGGAGAGATACAACTTTCTTTCTTAAAAATTTAATTCCAAAAGAATTGGTTTTTTTATTCCAGAATGTTTAGATGGTTAAGTGACACTGTTCTCAACACATTTAACTATGTAAATAGGTGTTTATCCTGTGTTACTTGAAGTGGTAAAGAAATAGTCCTTTGGTAAATCTTGGTCTTTTCCTTTCTGTCCATATCCTTGTTCTACCAAATAGTGTTAGGACTCATGTTTTGGCTTGTTCAGGCCATGCTATAATGTGTCCTTAAGATAACAAATATTTATCACTAGCTGAGATTAAATTCTGACAATTATCTAGTAGGTAGAAATTAAAACTGATCTGAGTCACACTATAGTTATTATATTTGTTTTGTTATATTTGATTTATTTTTATTTTATGTGTCTTGCTTGCATGTATGTAAGTGTGTCACCTGTATGCAATGCCTGAGGCCAGAGGAAGGCATTGGGTTTCCTGGAACTGGAGTTGCAGATGGTTGTTAGCCACCGTGCAGGTGCTGGGGAATGAACCCCAGGTCCTCTATAAGAGCAGCCAGTGCTTTTAACTGCTAAACCATCTTTCTAGCCCCACACCATATTTTTTTGGTTTAAAAAGGACCATACTGTAGTTCAGTTGGTAGAGTGCCTGGGTAGTGTATGAAGCCCTGGTTTCAAACCCCAATACCACATAAATGGGGGATGGCTTCACATGCCTGTAACCCCAGCACTTGGAAGATGGGAGCAGAATGATCCAAAGTTCAAGGTCATCCTCTGCTATGTATCAAGCTTGAGGTTCATGAGACTCTGACTCAAAAAAAAAAAAAAAGAAAAGAAAAGTTCATATTGTAATAGATGCTGCCATTAAAATGGTATGACAGTGGCTAGTCATGTTCAGAAGGGTACATACTCACTAGCTTAGCCAAGCCAGTGTCATTTACACATGAGTCTTCACATCTGATTGTACCTGCATCTTTTCTTTGGAAAGCTATGGAATGTAAATTTGGCAAGAGATTTAAGGAGCCTGGTTGAATATGGGCGACATCTCTTTCCTCAGCTTCTGCTCACGTCTCAGTGTTTCACATGGTGGCGACCATGACAGTGCTGTCTTGCTTCCTTCTCTGTACTCATCTTCTGGGTAATTTCCTTAGAGCTAGGTTCTCTTTCACTTATTTTCTCTTTAACGATGTCTGATCTGATTAACACTTTTTTGAGTTTTGCAGAAATATTAATGTCTTTAATAATTTTAAACAAACATTATTTTATCAGTCTCCAGTAATTCTATTTTCTGGAGTTGTTGAGAGCAGCGGGAAGTGCTTGTAGTAGATTGTTTCTCCGTGTGTTTTATAATTTTACGTTGTGAGTGTATTTTGGGAGATACTTTATCTCTGGGGTCCTGGGAATTGAGAATGACTATCTCTAGACCATTTCCAATTAAACTGTTTACATTTAGGATTTCCTGCACTGCAAGTGAAGTAAACTCAGACCTCAAGACCAGATGGCATGTGTTAGTTTCAGCTGTCATAGGCATTGTCTTTCTTCCGTAGACTCGGCTCAGTCCAGGACACATACCCTTCTTAATTATTCCATATACTCATGAGGGCTTTATTGCAGTCTGCCCCTTTGTTGGAATATTTTTATGTATGATGGGTCTGTGGTTTTGGTTTTGGTTTTGGTTTTTTGAACGTACTAGGCCCTTTGTTCCCCCGTCCCCAGACACATTTTTATAAACATATGGCAATAAAAGTATAATATTTTTTCTTTTTGTTACTCTAAGTAATGCTCAGTACTTTTGTCTTCTAACAAGGTGTATTGTAGGTGTGTCTTGGGGTCTTAGTTTCTTTTTCTGTTGCTATAATAAAATACTCTGATAAAAGCAACTTAAGAAAAAAAGGTTTATTCTGACCCCAGTTCAAGGGTAGAGTCATCAGGGCAGGTGAAACGGAGGTGACAGGAACTTCAAGCTGCTGGTCCTACCACACCCACAATCAGGAAGCAGGGAACAATGAACATATGCTGGTGCCCAGTCAGCTTTCTCCTTTTGTCCAGTTCAGGCCCAGAGCGGCGAACAGTGTCACCCACTTTCAGTACAGGTCTTCCCACCTCATCAGCACAATCAGCACAATCCCTACAGGCATGCCAGAGATGGAGCGTGCCTCTTAGATGATTCCAGAGCCTCTCAAGTTGACAGTTAACCCTAACCATTACACTTGGACTTCCTTCCATGCCAATCCATTAAAAAATATCTTCCTGTTACTATCCCTTTGTGTGTGTGTGCGCATGCGCGTGTGTGCGCACGCGCGCAGCGGTGGGGGTGGGGGACTACATGTGCTTTCTTGCATGTTTTATCCCTTTGTATGTACGTGGGGTGTGGCGGGTAGAGGACAGCCTCAGTTGTCAGTCCTTGCCTTCTTATGTGAGTGTGTCTGTCATTTCCTGCTGCATATCCAGGGACTGGCCTGCAGGCTCCCATCTTGCTATAGGGTTGCTGAGTTTAAAAAGACACACCATGCATCTTGCTTTACGTGGTTCTGTGGATTGAACTTAAGTCTTCACACTTTATCTACTAACCATTTCCCCAGCCCAAAAGTTCCCTGTCGGTTTATTTTTTCAGGGTACCTGTTGTAACTTGGTTGGGCATTCATCTGTGGCTCTTTCCATCTTTTTGATCTAAGAACTCAGGGAGGTTATTCTCAAACACCGTTTTCTTTTGCTGACATTTAGTGCCATATCTTGTCTTCTTAGGATCAACTGGCAGCAGACATGTACAACTTCATGGCCAAAGAAGGGGAATACGGCAGATTCTTTGTGACGGTAAGCACCTTTCCTTGACAGACTGGTAACACGTTATAAAAAATTAAGTCATTTTAGCTTTTTTGCAAAAGAGTTCATTTTTAGTTTTGCTCAGCCATTGTGTGTGTGTCCATCCAATGCTAACGTTACTTTTGTTTTTGAATGTGGGTCTGTTCTCAGTTATTAGAAGCCCAAGCAGATTACCATAGAAAAGCATTAGCAGTCTTAGAAAAGGCCCTTCCCGAAATGCGAGCCCATCAAGGTAATGTAACCTGCGTGTTGGCTGATGCCTCTCGCTCTGCCCCTCTGCCTCTGTTCTTCTTTGTCCTGACTCCTTTGCATGCCTTTCCTTGGGATAAAGCTGCTCTGTCCTAGCAGGGTACCACTTCCTAGCATAATTTCATCTTTCTTGCTACATTCTCTAATTTCTTCCAAACTGAAATTAACGCACTAATGGAACATTTTCATTTCTCCTGACACCTTCACTTGAAGAGAGAACTGGACCCTCTGAGGAGTATTTGTGTGTCTTCTATCTTTCACAGGAAAATTTGTCATCTAGTTCTTTTCAAAATCCATGTTTTGTTCCTTGGGGCTGAGTTGTGAACTTGAACTTCTAGAAGCATCCATATGTTCTAGAAAAAGTGCTTCAGTCTTTCCAAGAGACAGTTTTACAAGTCAGCACTTAATGCCACATCAGTCTCTTTCTTACTTGGTGGAGTCAAATTACAAGGTCACAAGTCACCTCTTTCAGGTCATTCCACTCCTTATGCAAGGCTCGTGTTCTTACCAATGTTCTGTCTGCTCTGCTGAAGTACATGGCCGTTTTACCCTCCAGTGTTGAAGGCTCTCCCCTCCCTCCCCCGTTCTTGCTGTTCCCACTCTCTCATTTACCACCAGAATATCAGCAGACATGATCGGAATTGGCCCCAGAACCAAAGTCCCTCATATCAAACAGCATAGTGTTTGTATCTACCGTCCTCCCAACCTCCTGTATGTATTTATCTCTACATTATTTATTAGGTCAGATACAATTGTAAGTGCTACGTAATATAGTTGTTATCCTGCATTGCTTGGGAAGTAATGACAAGAAAATAAAGTCTTGTGTTCGGTACAGATCAAGCCTTTTTTTTCTTTGATTTTTCTCTCTGTTCACTTGAAATTCTGGGATAGAAACCAAAGTTTTGTACATATGAGGCAAGTGTTCTATGTCTATAAACTTTCCAAATACTTTGATCAACAGTAGTTGGATCTGTAGACCTCACCGCCATACAGGGCTGACTATATTTTGTTGGATAGACCTGATGTGTAGCTTAGATTCCCCCTTCAGAGTCATTGGGTTTGAGCTGAAAGAGAATCTGGCCAGGTACTAAATGTAGTGACATATGAGTGGGAAAGGTAGGCAGACATGGTGTTTGTGAATTCTCCCTCAAGAATGCTGTCTCTCCCCCTGAGTTTCAGGAAACCCTAATGAATTACTTTGTGTCTGAATGTTTGGGGATTCTAGAACTAGAAGACCTTCTGTCTTGACTGAGTGCATAGGGAACTTGAGCAATCTCAGATGCATTGCAGTGTATCTTATTACTTGGCTAATTTTTAGGACAAGCTGGCCTTATTTCCCAAATGATCCAGTTTCTTGGTTCATGGATGATATGTTGTCTTGGTAGCAAATGTTCAGCCTTCCAAAGCACAGACTTTTGCTGTCATGTTCAAAGCATTGAGAACATTTATGAGGTACCCAGTGTGGATTGGGCCCTATATGGGGCAAGATGCAGATGTTATTCTAGCCTTTGAGGGGCAAAAGTCCTTTTGAGAAGAGTTGGGTAAGGAGCGTAAGTGAGAAGGTTGGATTTCTCGGGCAGCTCAGGGGAATGCACAGCTAATCATAGAAAGCAGGAAGGGTACATAAGGAGAGCTGGAGTATGAGAGGCCTCGGCCACCACAGTGTGCCTTGTCTTTCCTAGGTCACCCCCTCACGGACCAGCACCCGACCCCCACCTCCACCTGTCCTGGTACCTTTGGATGAGTTGGTGGTTATTTAGCCTCTGCCTGTCTAGACTAGTTAATTCTGGCTTCCTTCATGTTTCTTATGGATTCTTTTAATGACTCTTCACCCTGCACTCCACCTTCCTGCCCCTAACCCTCTGCAGTTTGGCTTCTGTGTCCACTGTGGGCACAATTCTCCATGGAGCAGTGGCTTCTTTTCTGACGTTGCTGTGTTGCATAGCCCAGGCCAGCACTGAGCTAGCTGTTGAAACCTTCCTGATTCTACTTGTTTTCTTTTGTTGTTACAGTTCCATCTGTCCCTGGTTCTGTACCCATCCCAGCAGTCAGCCTTCTCTGAGATCCATCCTTACGCTCTGGACTTCCTTCCCTCATCTACTTTCTCTGGAAATCCCATCATCACCTTGCACTCCACAGACCTCAGACGGCATGCTGAGTCTCCCTCCTCGTGCTGTCCTGCCCCGCCTCCCCCTTCCATCCCATTATCGCTTTCTCAAAACTATGCAGCTATGAAAGCAGGAGGCATCATTCTGTCCTCTTGCATATCTATGGCCTGGCCCCGCTAGTTTGCACAGAGCTCCGCCTTCCCCCTTACACCTCCCAGCGCCCTGCGCTCTCACAGCTTGTGCAGGAGCTGTGGGGTAGTGTTAACATCCAGGTTCTCAGTGCCGGGCTGTTCCCAGCCCACTGCTGCAGTGTGCTTGTCTGCTTCTTGATGCCTGTGAGTCCCTCCTTGCTCCCTCCCTTTGAGAAGCCTTCTCTGATTGCTGCAGCCAACACTGAGCACTTTTTCTATGGATTGTTCTCACATCCATTGTTTATACCAGGAGTCACAAACAGTGAAAGCTCATTCAATTTATTTTAAAAATTAGTCGTTTGTTGTCATTGAAAAACCGCACACTTAACAATCCTGACTTCTGACTCTTTTTCAAAGTTTCAAGGATCTAGTAGCACAGGATGCCTTCCCCTGTGGAAACTTCAGTCTGGCTCAGAGTGGCTGCAGCTGTGGGCTCTGCAGCTTGGCTCACACACCTGTGCTACCTGTCACCCCCAGAATGACTTATGTTTGCGACCTTTGTCTATACCATTGATCGCCATGACTCAGTAGTGTCTTGTTAATCACTGTTAGTATTTGTATGTCTTACGTGTCCTTTAGAATCCTGTTGCCCTTACTATGAAGGTGGGGAGTCCTTATGAATTTTGTATGTCTGCTATAGTGCTTGGCACATAGTAGGCCTGTTGGTAAAAGGGCTAGCACTTGAGGAGGATTTTGCCTTTGGAACTGTATCTAGGTCAGAGTTTTCTTTGTACTCTGTGCCAGTATCACATCATGGTAGGTGGTGAGACATACCCTGCTCAGTGTGTACTAGAACATTCCAACATACTCCGGGATGGCCACCTCTCAGTGTTGCGGGGGTCTCTTGGTTCTTCTCAAAGGAAAGTTTAAGCAGAGGTTTATTAAGTAAAGCAATGCACGCACTTCAAAGAGAGCTGGGGTGGGCTGCCCCAGAGACTGGTGGCCACACGTGGATTCTTTGTTACAGATTTTAAAGGTTTATGAATGTTTGTGGGGTAGGTGGCATATTTATGGGATAAGATGATCCTTTTCTTATGGCAAGTTGTAGTGAAATGGATCTTCCTCTTGGTGTTTCTTTGTATGGTCCTCTAGAAAAGCTCATGGTGGGGGAACAGAGATGCAGACTGTTTGTTAGTTCACATGTGAGGAGGGGTCCTGGCCTCTTGATTTTTGATACAGCATTGACATCCTGTGTCCTTAGTTACCTCATGTATAACTCCTTTTTGAAGTTGTTCAAAGGTCTGTGATTGAACTCACCACTGTCAGTTAAAACATTTTGCTATTTTAAAAATGAGATTTTACAGTGAAGGCTGGGACTAGGATTTTACACCGCACAAACAGGAAATGGCTTGAGCCTTGGGTCAGGTTCCCAGCTCTATTGCTTATGTCTGTCTTGTCTGACATCAGCATCTCAAGGTTGGACCTGCAGTGGAGGTGATCATAGGCTTCATTTGCATTTTCTAAGGAAGGGTCAGGTGGCCATTTTCAGCCTGTGTTGACAGTCATTGCTCTAGGTAAAAGGGACAGAGCAGTTTAGGTGAGTTCTAGCTTTTGATAAAGTTGTCACAGACAACTGTCTTATGGGATCAGACAAGGCCTTTGTGATAGTTTTTCTGTTAGAAATTTCCTCGAGCTAGGGTTGGGGCCTAGCCAAAGAAGAAGAGTGTGTGGCAGGTGCCATGGTCTTTGTGGTCTACTGCCTCCCTTGTCCCCACCCCTTTCTCTAGTCTTTACTCACTTGATGGTCCTATCTTCTTTACACTTTTGTAAACTGCCCAGACCTGAGGATTTGCAGCATTATTTTCCTTGCTTCCTCTGGGTATAGGTTTTTAGGGTCCCTATCCTGCTGCAGGGAGTAAGGGAAGTGTCAGAGGACATACAGCCCTGTGTAGATCTCACCTGCCCATAGCAGCATGGCCATCCATCAGAGGTGCCAAGAAGGATGTGCCCTTTTCTGTAGAAGGACAGGATCACATGTTTCTCCTCAAGGTGGTTTCTTCCTTGGCCTCTGTGTGATTTCCAGGTAGCACTAGACCCCTGCAGGCCGTAGGCAGGCCAGACCAGCCAGATGCTTCTTTCTTGTTCTAACTCAGCATATCCGTGCTCTGAATTCTTCCTGACTGCTTTCTTGTGTGTGTTTCTGCTGAACTGCCTCTGATCTGTGGTATAGGAAGCAGGGCCTGTGACCTGAAAGTCACCAAGCAGTGCTTTCCTGCCATCAGCACAGCCTTAAGTCCAAGCTGCTTGGGAGCCAACCATAGACATGACATTTTTTTCTACTCAGAGGTTTTGGAGTGTTGCAGACATGTTGGGCAGCACTGTATGTCCCATTGTGGCACCTAATTTGCCTTCACCTTGACTTCTCCAGTTTTATGTGACAGATTCTTGACTTTGGTTTTCAGATGAAGGAGTCTTTCTTGTCTTCTACCCAGGAAGCCAGTGCTGCTTTGTATGGCTAGAATAAATTTCTTTTCAGTGAACACAGTGTGCTCAGATGTAGCCTGCCTTTTTGGGGACGGCCACTAGCTTGACAAATGTTGATGGCGTGTGGTGCAGGTCCAAGGCCTCCATCCTCATCTCTGCTAGGCAGCTTGGTGAGGTGCTGTGCTTGGGGCTTCTGTTCCCCAGTGACTGCCCCAACCTCGCATATGGTTTGTGTTCCTTAGCTGGTAAATGACAAAAACATATCAATCACCTAGGTGTTCCCTTCTCCCCAGGCTTCAGTCACCATTCTGCTTGAGAACCCTCTGGTGGTACAGAGAGAAAATGCCGGGGGATGCATGAAGTTGTCAGATGTCTAACCCACTATTTACTGCTCTAGATAAGTGGGCGGAGAAGCCAGCCTTCGGGACACCTCTGGAGGAGCACCTAAAGAGGAGTGGGCGTGAGATCGCACTCCCTATTGAAGCCTGTGTCATGCTGTTGTTGGAGTCAGGCATGAAAGAGGAGGTGAGGGGCACCCAGGTCCTGCTTGTTAAGATCTTTCTCATGCACACATGCACCACACCATGCACCACACCATGCACCACACCATGCACCTTTATTACATAGCCACTGTATAGTCCCAGGACTTCCAGACCTGTGTCCTCATGATCCAGACTTTTCACTGAGACCTGGAACTTTCTGACTATAAGTAAAATGGACTTCATAGAACTGCAGGGCACTCTGACCTTTTCTTGTTTTGTTTCAAGCTTTGCTTGTGATTTGGGAAATGCCCTGCTGATCTAGAGCTTCCATGAGCTATCATTTCTGGTAAAAGACATTGGCTGTGGCAGTCTTCTATAGTGCTGCACACTTTTTCTTTGAAATGAGTACATTTATGCACTTTATTTTTTGAGATCCATACCCAAAACACCCATACTAAAACATCTCTGTGACTCAAAGTCAGTTCTTATTCCTTCTCTTATGTAGATAGAGGTCAGAATGCATGGAGTTCATGCCAGGGAAGAGCTAGGTTCAACATACAAGACTTTTTGTCCTTCAAAAACACTTCTGTTGACCTCTCCCAGGCTAATTGAAGAGTACACATCGTAGGTAAACAGCATAGTGAATTTTCACAGATGAAACTTGCCCATCTAATCAACCCCAAATCAAAGAAACATCCTGGAAGCCCACATATTCACTTCTGGTGCCTGACTTCAACCTCTAAAAGCCTCAGTCTGTGCTTTCCAACTAGAGTTGCTTTTGTTCCCCAGTAGAATAGTGATGCTTTGATGGTCCCCTTTCCGGCCTTGCTCCTGCCATCCCACTACTTTCAATGAAGACTCTCTGAGTCTGTGTTGGGTGCTGAGGTCAAGAAGCCTGCTTGGGTTCCTGCTGTGAACCCAGGTCTCTACGCCCTGTGCACGGTCCTTTATATTCCTTGTTGGGCCCCCCTGTGTTTTCCTTTCTCTTTCCTTAAAGAACACTGAGCATTGAACTTGAGTCAGAGAAGGTGATGTACAGCCTGGTCTAAGTTTTTCTTGAGACATCAGTTTTTTAAACAACAACAAATTTAGGGGCTGGTTAAGAGCACTGGCTGCTCTTCCAGAGGACCCAGATTCAATTCCCAGTGCCAACATGGCGGCTAACAACTGTCTGTAACTCCAGTTCCAGGGAATCTGACATCCTTTTCTGACTCCACATGCATAGCATGACACAAGTGTACTCACACACATAGGCAATACACTCATATACATTAAAAAAGAAAAATTTCCAAAATGTGTATCCGTCAGTGTTGTGAAGTAAAAAGGGTTTTCATTAGACATCTGGTGAACTTCAGTACTTTAGGTGCTTTTGGGTACTTCAGTAAGGAGTCAGAACAAGAGGTAGCATTAAGAATGGATTGTATTCTGCCTGCTCCTGTGCTTCAGGTACACACAGCCCTCCTCAGTCCTGTGAGATGGACTACGAAGATGCTCTCACAGACGAGGCAAGCTACAGCTCTGTCAGACAGCGGCCACCAGGGATGGGACTCTGCTCTGACTTGATGCTAATGGCTTTTCAATTGTCTACAGGGCCTTTTTCGAATTGGTGCTGGGGCCTCCAAGCTAAAGAAGTTGAAAGCTGCGTTAGACTGCTCCACTTCTCACCTGGATGAGTTTTACTCAGACCCCCATGCCGTAGCAGGTGAGTTCCAAAGAGTGTGTGTAAATCGAGCTGCTCTCAGAGTGGTGAGAAGTGAGTCCTGTCTTGGATCCTTAGCTAAAAGAAGAGTTTTCATTTAAGGTTTAAGTGGTAAAATACAATGCTTTTCTGATAAAATTCCATAATGCATTAATGTAGTGTGTACACATATCTTTCCTCTCTTCTGTTTTATCTTCCCCCCATCAGTCGTTATTAAGAAAAGGTGAAGATGCTTATCATGCAGTGTTCTGAAGATGTACTTCTTTCCTTTTACATTTATGACTCAAGTCTCCCTGGAGAAATCATTTGTCTTACCCGACTGACCTTAGAGCTAATTTCATTTTCGACTGACCACTCTGTGTTTCTGCGAGAGGCTCAACCTCTTTGAGAACATATGAGATTTCATTCTCTGACTGCTATCTCCAGTTATGATCTATTCTGCATACCTTGAGGATTGTAGTTGAAATGTTCAGTTTGCAAAGCAACATGCCTTACACCATTGCATTCTCAAGGAGTGTGTTAATGGTTTTAGGTGCTTTGAAGTCCTATTTGCGGGAACTACCTGAACCTTTGATGACTTTTAGTCTGTATGAAGAATGGACACAAGTTGCAAGGTGAGTTTAAAGCACCCAGAGTCTTAAAAGTTCAAATGCATGATGAGATACTGTGTCCTGTTTCTAAGTCATTTTATTCTCTGGGACCATATTACAACATTAAAAGAGCATGTACATGCCAGGCATGGTGGCAGACATCTTTAATCTCAGCACTGGGTAGTCAGAAGCAGGTAGATCTCTGAGTTTGAGGCCAGCTTGGTCTACATAGTGAGACCCTGACTCACTCACACAAAAAAAGCATGCATGTAAAGAATGTGTCTCAGTTCTGTCTGAATTTAGAGTGAAAATATGAAGTAACAGCATAGGAAGGTTGTGAATTATGCAGTTTAATTGTGTGTGATTTTTAGGGTTAAAGATGTGTAACCCGCAGTCATGGATTGGGGGATCTCAAATCCTCTTTATGGTGAAGACTGTCCTGTAACTGGGGACAAATGTTATATGATAACTGAGTGGCCACGTGCTGTCACTGCATGCATACCCAGCTGATCAGTGTTAGAACAGGATCGTTCTTAGTAGTAGTATGTTTTGAGTGTCTGCTATGAGCTGAGTACTGTGTTAAGCTCTGCCCTGGGACTCCCTTTTGAGTATCTACTGTGAGCTGAGTACTGTGTTAAGCTCTGCCCCAGGACTCCCTTTTGAGTGTCTACTGTGAGCTGAGCACTGTGTTAAGCTCTGCCCCAGGACTCCCTTTTGCTATCCGAAATAAGCATTCAGAAAAGCAGTGTTTTAGATGTCTTCCTTTTACAGATAAGGGAACTGGGCCTTAGGAAAGAGCTGGGCCAAGGAAGTGCCAGAGCTGGCATCCAGGTCCTGATGTGTCTTCCTCGAAGGCTTTGTCCACTTCTTTGTCCCTTATGTTCCACTCCCAGCTTTACCCTGCCCGGGAGCCTTACTTCAAGAACTGTCAGCTTCCTGGCCAGCCAGCCTACCTCCTTGTTACCTTTTCACCTCCTCTCCTAGACGCCTATTTCCTCACTCTTAAGGGAAGAGGAACCAGTCACTTCTACCCCTGTCCCCTCCCCCTTTGGCCCACCCTGTCACCTTCCTGTCCTGGCTGTGGTTAGTTGTGAACCCTGTGTGGTGATCAGCCACACTGCTTCTCGGGTATGTGCAGCATTTTTGGAGTGAGAGGCTTTCTCCCTCACAGGTGATGAGCTTTTTAAGTTCAGGGACAAGTTCTCAGTCTATCCTGGAACTGAGTTAAGTGAATCCACAGTCCAGGTCATATGGTGACACTGGGGTTTCTTATCTTGGGTAGCCTTCTCACCTCAACTCTCTCTAGGTTCTAAGACTGTGCAATTCTTCCTGAGGAATAAAAGGCCTAGCAAAGGAGGTGTCTGTTTACTGGCAGATATAGTCTATAGTTGAGAAATGTCAACATGGCCTCTGTCCTGGTGGCTCGGTGGCTGGCCCCTGAAGTATCGTCAGGGTAACCTCTGTTCTGTGACCTTACCAGCAGATGCGGCAGCACTGT
Organism: Eospalax fontanierii; assembly: GCA_035773235.1. Classification (NCBI taxonomy): domain Eukaryota; kingdom Metazoa; phylum Chordata; class Mammalia; order Rodentia; family Spalacidae; genus Eospalax; species Eospalax fontanierii. The sequence continues at coordinate 49,188,802 of CM069546.1, read as the reverse complement.
CTCCTAGAGGACAGAGATGACTGCTCTGTAGGCCCCGCTCTGTCTCTTTCTGCTGTCTCTGGACGTTTGTGCCTTGAAGCTGTGCAGCACTAGAGTTCTTGTCACTGCTGCACAGCAGGAATAGGCTCCATCCTGGAACCTTGTAGCAGGTTTGAACTCAAGAAAAACCCCAAGGTCTGTGCTCCTAGGAGCTTGGCTGTTTGTGGCCAGGCTGTCTTTGGGATAAGGAATTCCAGGCTCCATAATGCCAGTTATTAATAGACAAATTTCTAGACAGAATTTTCAGATGTCTTGTCTCTTTGTGCCAAGTGTGGGGCTTGGTGGTTTGGCAGGGTTCTACCTCATTCAGCAGAATCAACACTCTTACTCTGCTTTGCAAAGCTTGGTGAAATAGTGAGGTAGTTGGTTATTTGACTCCAAACCTATTTATTTCCCAAATCAGTGGTATCTTCCAGCTATGAAAACAGAGACAGAGGCAGGCATCACTGTTAATAAGGATATGTTTTAGTTAGCTTTCTGTTGTATGAGAAATTCATAACAAAATCGGCCTAAAAAAGACAGGTTCATGGTGGCTCATGGTTTCATAGGTTCAGTCCATGGTCCTTTCCCATGATGGTTTGTACCTGCGTTTGCATCATACCTTGTAGGAGGAGCACATGATAAAGGAGGCTCTATCTCCTTCATGTCAGCTGGGAATTAGAGAAAGGCAAAGGCTGAGGTTCTAACATCTCCCTTTGGGGAATGTCCCTAGTCCTCCAACAAAGCCCTGCTTGTTAAAGATTCCATCGCCTTCTGATAGTGTCACAGACAGAGGACCAAGCCTTTTTAACATGTGGACCTTTGGGAGACATTTCAGATCGAAGCTAATAGCACAGCAATCAATACAGGTATTAATATGTACTTTAATAAATTCTTATAATTTTTTTTCAGTGTGCAGGATCAAGACAAAAAGCTTCAATATTTATGGACAACATGTCAGAAGTTGCCACCCCAAAATTTTGTTAACTTTAGGTATGTATGATAGTATTCTATGAATGAAGTTACCCTCCTACAGTGACCTTGATGTGGATTGTTTCTCCCAAGGAACAGACCCTGGCTCAAGCATGCTTAACATTCAGAAAACTTCATGGAATAGTATGGAACTGATGGAATGGGATCAGTGAGCATTGCTGTGTGGTAGATGTAGGTGATATCATTGTGTAGGTGGTAATGATATGGAGGTGATATTGATAGGTGATGATGTTGATGTGTAGGTGATATTGATGTGTAGATTGTGTATATGTGATTAGTATGTAGGTGATATTAGAATATAGATGATGTTGATATGTAGGTGATATTAGGATGTAGGTGATTTATTATGTAGGTGATATTGATATGTAGGTGATAGTATGTCAGCAGTTCTAATAGGTGATGATGTTATATGTTAATATAGGTTATATGTTAAAATGTTCTGATCATTTTGCTGCTGCAGCTATTAGCCAAAACATTCTTGTGAAAAGTTGAGGTGGCTTTGTGTCATCTTTGGAGTCTGAGTTATCCTGTATGTGTGTAAAGTGAATCAATAGTTAACAAGTTCTGTACTGTCTTTCATATAAAATGGAGTGTAAACCAGTCCACTCTGGAGATTGTGTGTTACTGCTTTACTAAACAGTGTATTTCTAAGAAAACTTTCCATTGGACAAACTTCTGCAATTTAACTTCTATTTCCTCTTTGAGTCATGTACCTTTGAAAAGGCGTAGAGAAAAGAAAGGGAAGGTAGCCCTGGGGAATACAGTCAATTAAAATCAAACAAAGGGGCTGATGAGATGGCTCAGTGGGGAGAGAGGCAATCCTTGCAAGCTGTCCTCTGGTTTCTATAGGTGCACACATGAGTGCACACAAATGAGTAAATATAATTAAAATGAATTTTAAAACCTAATAAATTTCTGAGGACTTATTTTAAAACCACTTTACAGGCAGTCTGTCTGTCTAAAGTGTTAGCTGACCTCAAGTTCAGTCTTAGTCCATATCTTTATTAAACATTCCCTTCTTACATCTGAAGGATCTGCTTTGCTCATTGGTAAGATGTAGCATACCTACTTTCGAATGGCATGCAATCTACGTCTGTTCAGTTCGTTATGGGAACTCAGTTATTCTTAGTATGTTGGGGTTTGGACTTTTAGTTTGTTTCTTTTGCTCTATAATTTTTACCAGTTGTTTTAAATATGAAGTGCATTCCCATGGATCGGAGTTCATGGGGTATGTATTGAAAAATCTCTTGTCTCCAGTTGCCTAGCTCTTCCTCAGTGTCTGTTGAGTCAACAGGAATCAATGTAAATATAAGGAAATGCATTCCTATATACATATATACCTTCTTCTTTCATTATCTACTTTAAAAAGAGAACGTTTTTGTTCCTTGAGAACGTCACATACATATACAGTGTATTTTGGTAGAACTTTCTTTTGCTTTCAACCTAAATGGTAGCTACATTGTATACATCATTCTCTCCTTTGTCTTCTTTGATTTATGTCTTTGGTTAAAATATCTCAGGGCTTTTTTCTAATATCACTACATAATTTTTATGATTGTGTAGTATTCTACCATGGATAGAGATATAATTAATTTAACCAGCTCCTTGTTGATAGATAGCAAGTTGTTCTTAACATTTTATTTTTGTACTGCATGCATATAAATTGAGTCTATTCATAAAGAAAATGTTTTCATATACAGTTTCCTTCTTATATTTGTATTAAAGCATATGCTGAACCCATCACAGTGTAGGTTTTTTTTTTAAGTAAAAAGGTTATGAAGGAGAAATAACTTAGAAATATACAGAAGATAAGGCTAAATCATTGTGGTAACTTTGGAGCTGTATTCTCCTCTCAAGCCTTCATTAGTCTGTTTTAAGCAAAGTGCATGAGATCTGTGAACAGTGCATTATATGAGCCAGATCCTGATTCAGGGACACCTTGCAGTGAGCACCCAAGCGTTCGTGGGAGAGCATAGGGCAGGGTGAGAACGCTCCACAGATGTGCCAGAGATGCTCTTGTCCCTTCTGTTTTGTCTCCTAGGTATTTAATCAAGTTTCTTGCAAAGCTTGCCCAGACCAGTGACGTTAATAAAATGACTCCCAGCAACATAGCCATCGTGCTAGGCCCTAACCTGTTGTGGGCCAGACAAGAAGGGTAAGTGCACTTTCTCCACTCCATGTTGTTACGGTTTCTTCTTCCCAGTGGCGTGGGTGGAGATAGAGTTCATGAGACATTGTCTAGCTTCAGGTGACTTTGGGGCCTCTGAAGTTAATTTTTTCATTCAGCTGACATTTTGAGGACAGAATTGTGTACTGGGTGTTTTCTCCAATGCAGATGATGCAAAGATTTAAGTAAGGCATCATCCCTATCTTCAAAGAGCCTCCACTCCTGGGTAGCCAGGCAACTCAACAGCCCAAACCCTGGCTGGTGATACTCTGGACACACATCGTTGTATAAATATGACAAGGGGGACAGAACCTTACCTGTACCTGAGAATCCAACTGACATAAATTATCAGATTAACAGGGGAAATGTCTACAGGCCTTCCTTCCTTCCTTCCTTCCTTCCTTCCTTCCTTCCTTCCTTCCTTCCTTCCTTCCTTCCTTCCCTCTTTCTTTCTTTCTTTCTTTCTTTCTTTCTTTCTTTCTTTCTTTCTTTCCTTTCTTTCTTTCTTTCCTTCTTTCTTTCTTTCTTTCTTTCTTTCTTTCTTTCTTTCTTTCTTTTCTTCCTTTCTTTCCTTTCTTTCTTTACCTAGAATCCTCATTGAGGAAAGTGAAGACTCCAAGAAGCAGTTAGAGCCAAACACTACTGTAGTGAACAGCATAGTAAGTTGTAACAATGTACAATATGGCAAGACAAGTGAGGCAACTAATAGTAGCAACAGGTAGGAAGATGAAGATTGGGAACCCAGTTTGTTTGCATAGCTTCCCTTTGGCATGCTCGTCCTGTCAGGTGTGATGTTTCCTCTAATTGTGTGCAGTTGTCTTTCACTGGGAGGTTAGCTCCTGCCCTTAGAAGGAAAAAGGAAGGCCTGGCTACCCTTGTGGCATCTACTGTTTTTCAAGTACCTTTACCTCAGAATAACCCTATACCAAAAGGGCACACTTTGGGGAATCCTGTTCTGTGACTTTTGACTGCATCGGCATTGTAGCGCACACTGGACTGACAGCGTGGTGGAAGCTAGGACACTGTTGGTCATGAGGAACGGCGTTGTTGACCTTGATGAATGACTAGTTCCTGTTCCTGGCACCCAGACCACAGAAAGCATCCCAGGGCCATGGGGCCTGGTTTCCAGCCCTGAGGACTATCACATAGCCAGATAGCTGGAAGATGCCTTTATAGATCAGAGGCATCAAAGGTCTGTGTAGGACCTCATGTGCCACTGAGTTCTGTGGGAGCCATCCTGTTTGGATGTGAATCTGAAATGTGACCTACAGGCTCGTGTTTTAAATCTTTGGCCCCCACCCCCAGCTTATAGTGGTACTTCTTTGTGGGGGTTCAGAGCCGTTAGGAAGTGGGGTCTGGCTGGCAGAAGCAGGTCACTAGGGGTCGGCCGTTGAAGGCTCCCACTTCCTGCTTCTCTCCCCACCTCTTGGTTCACTTGCATGTGAACACCTTCTGCCACACAGTCCTGCCACCATGACTAACTTTATCTACTGTGCCTTTCTTGCTATGGCAGAGACTGTGAGCAAAACAAGTCTTTGCTCCCTTATGTCATTTTGTCAGGTGTTATGCTCATAGCAGGATGAAAGCAGTACAGCTCCTAAGCAGAACACCTTCTCAGATGCTTTACATAGCTTTTGTTGGCATTGAGAAATGTGGTCTAAATAAAGGAGACGGGTCAGGGGGTGAGCTGGAAAGCTGGAAGTCATCTGATGGTCTCCGTCTGGACACATTACCTTTTGAAGCAAATGCCTTTCCCTCAGTCACAGATGAGGATGCTAAGTCTGAAAAAGGAGGAGAAATTTGCTAGAGATTGCACAGCCAAGTAGTGGCAGAGTCCAGGTTCTGGTCATAAAGTCTGTGTCCTTAACTGTCACCCTCTCATCGCCACTGGTCGCTTCATAAAGTCACAAATAGTTCAAGTTTCCATTACAGTGCTGTGACTTTTTGAATCAGAGTCATTCACTTACTCATGTATGCCCAAACTTGTTTCAGAAAAGCATTGTGACTTTACAGTGATCCAGTATTATAAAGTAAAATTAAAGATAAGTACATATGCAAAGTAACTATATAGCTATCTCTTACAGCAAATAAACCCCAGACTGACTAAAGAATTCAACTTAGAAAGTGATGCCAAAAACATAACAGGTAAATATTTGTTAACTTAGAGGACAGAGAAAATTTTCTAAGGAAAAATACCACAAAAAGCCATACGGGGCTCGTAAGTTGGCTCAGCAGGTTAAAGATGCTTGCTGCCAAGCCTGATAACCTGAGTTCAGTCCCTTGTACCCACATGGTAGAAGGAAATAACTGACTCCTGCAAGTTGTCCTCCGGCCTCCACACACATGCTCTAGCACACATGAATGCATACACACAAACAAAAAATTTAAATTACAAAATATTTTTTTTGTTTGGTCCTTTTGTGAAAGGATCTCCCTGTAGTCCCAGCTGGCCTGGAACTTGCTATGTAGACCAGACTGGCCTTGAACTCACAGAGATCTGCCTGCCTGTGCCTCAGGAGTGCTGGGATTAAAGGCATGCTCCACCATGCCCAGCTAAAACGTTGTGTTTTTGTTTTTCTTTTTCTTTTTTAGCAACACATTTAAAAGTAATAGGCTTGGCTTTCTAATACCTAGAAACTTGTCAAAAGGCTGGGAAGGCATTCCTCCAAAAATCTCCAGAATACATGAAAAATAGTCTTATGACTCAATAAGCAGTATCTCTTTAAATTTGAATGAAGACACAAATGATAAATTCCTCTCCAGTCCAATGGGGTGCTGGAGCATGAAGTTTGATTAGCATCCTTGTTTGAGGAAGGCTGGGAAGGGCAATTTACTTTCGTTCAGCTGGGATTTAAAAAGAACTGGACCTTTCATTTGGTTAGAAAACGGGGTGATGCAGTCTAATGGGAAGGGGCAGAGTGACAGTAGGTGAGAGTTTGGTTTGTGGCACTCACCTCTGAGAGTCAAGCCTCCTAGGGGTCCAGAGTCTTTATTCCCAGAACAGGCCGCTGTGTGTGAGACCTTTCACAGCGTGATGAGATCTGAGAGAACAATTGAGCAGTAGGAAGGCATTTCAGCTTCCGTGACCAGAACTGCAGGGGAGTGGGAGCATGTGGCAAAGCAGTTACCCCTTCGGGTGGCCAGGAGGCAGAGAACCAGAGAGGAAAGGGACAGAGACAGAACACCCTTCAAAGGCATGCCCCATTCACCACCTCCTCCAGGTCCAACTCCTAATAGTGCCATCAGATCATGAATCCATCATAATCCGTGAGTGATCCGTTGATTAGGCCAGAGCCATAATTCCAATCCCTTTCAGTGATGGGATCTACTTCCTGGGAACCTTAAACACGTGTGCCTTTGAGGGATGCTTCATAACATGCTGTTGTGAAAATCAAGTTCATTGAGAACCTGAAGCTTTGGAGGTATTTAGTAACCATCAGATACTCTGCAAGCTGCTTGCTTTGGTGGTGTCTGACTCCCACCTCAAGGATGAGTTTGACAGCAGGAATAATGATTAACTGTTTTCTTCTTGAGCCTGGTATCAAACCCTTTCAACTTCTAGACTCCCGTCTTGGGACCAGAGTATACACATGCTGACCTACCATGGGAAGGCAGGGCTCTTGTGTTCTGTACACCTGGTGACATTATAGGCAGCAGTAGTCTGGGGTTATCTTGAGGCTACCTACCAGGTTATTATGCTGTTTCTCTGAGAAAGTGCAACCCCTATTCCAAACCAACTTAACACCAACTTTGACACATCCTCAGTTCATGGTGTCACTACCTCTGGGAACCCATGTTGTGGACATTGGTTGTCACCACTCTGCAGAGGAACAATTGATCTGATGATTTTTCTTCCTCAGCCATCACTGGCAAATCATAGGTTAGGACCTTCTGGATTTAGTTTTTGTATTATACTCAGGTATTTTATCCTTTAATAATAATTGAGCTGCCCCATTGCAGCCTGCAGGAGTTTGAGCCTGTTAGGAAGAGTGTTTTAATTTTGTGAACTTGCTTGCAGAACACTAGCTGAAATAGCAGCAGCCACATCCGTCCATGTGGTCGCAGTGATTGAACCCATTATCCAACATGCAGATTGGTTCTTCCCTGAAGGTAAGCACTATTTCTGACTTGTGTATTGCTAAGATAGTGTCATCAGAGTATAAGAAGGAAGCACACCAATGGTCACATAATTGTTTTCACTTTCTCACGCTTCCTTTTAGATTTCATTCATTTGCATTTGTATTTGATATAATGATAATCATACTGTTTTGTGTTTCACAAAGACACGTTCAGACAGTCTATATTGTCAATGCTTACTACTTGCTGTTTGCTGGTAAGATGCTGTCTGCTATGGAGAAACTGTTCTCCAGAGAAGGCAGCCACATAAACAGTTAAATTACAGCCTGTGGCAAATTAGAAAGTTAGATGGTTGGAAAAGATTTGACAAATTCAGTTACTAGGAAAAGGTCTGCTTTTCAGAAGTGATGGTAACATCAGGCTTGATGACACATGCCTTTAATCTAAGCATTCAGGGGAGGCCAAGGCAGGTGGACCTCTGTTAGTTCAAGGTCAGTATGGTCTACATAAGCGAGTTCCAGGCAAGCAGGAACTACAGAGAGACCCTACCTTTTTCAAAAAAAATGATACTGTGTGGGACTCTCTCCACTTGGAAGGGGGTGTTTTTTTGTGTATTTTGCTTTTTACTCTCTAGCTAGATAGTCCTTTGGTTTGTGTGAAGGTAGAAAATAAAGCATGAAAGGTTAGGGTTGGTTGGGACCAGTTTCTGTGGGTCTGAGTTGGCCCTGTCGGAGAATGAGGATTTGATTCTGAGGCTGATGAATTTCCAGGTACTGTTGAAGGCGTCCTGGGATCCGCAGAGGTTCCCATGGTCTCCTTCGAGGTAACTGGTTCTGTGTGTATTGAGTCCGCACCTCCTGCCCCTGCTTTTTGCAGTCCAACTCAGCCACCCAGTAAGCTTCTGATGCCGTGGCTGGGCCTGTCTTTCCTTTCCTTTAATTTCCTGACCTCAAAAGTCACAATTCAATGATGTTGCTCAGTAAAGATGGAATGAGGGAAAAGATTGGCATTCTGCCCAAAATTTCTTTTGAGGAAGTGATTCTTGAAAAAATTGCTATCACAGTAAGCTCTCAATGTTGCTATTTAGTTCTTCTTTATATCAAAGGATCAATTTTTGCAGCCTTTTAAATGAATCAAATAAGTTCCTTGTGTCCCGTCCTCTTGTGAATTCTCTTGATTTTTCTTAAGAACTGTGTCCTTACATTCCCTGTGACTTGCCTCTGGTTCTCTTTGTCTCCCGCCAGGGTCAGGATCCATTCTCAGAACAGAGTGCTTGAGCTGCTTTGGGGAATAGGGAGGGCTGCGGACTAAGAGCGAGTGTCCTACTCCAGAGGGGTGTTGTAGAGCGTCCCACCTGTGTTCTGTGCCTCACGCACTTATTCATTTCTATTTTGACAGAGGTGGACTTCAATGTGTCAGAAGCATTTGTGCCTCTTACTACCCCAAATTCTAATCACTCATCCCACACTGGAAATGACTCTGACTCGGGGACTCTGGAGAGGAAGCGGCCTGCCAGCATGGCGGTGATGGAAGGGGACTTGGTGAAGAAGGAGAGGTATGTATGTGTAGGACTGGTCACTTCCACAGCGGCTGTATGTGTCTTGTATAAAGTATATCCAGAAGGTGTCTGTATGGGTTTAAATGGCCTCCTGTGCAACCCTGACTGACAGAATCCAGATAATTCAGGAGCCATACTGTGGGAACTTACAGGCGTTAATCTGACCATGAAGTGAGGATATAGCTTGCCTGTTAACATCCATTGCATCAGGCTTTGCCTCATGGCCTGTGGCACACCCCACACTAGACTTCACACACACTAGAGATCCATGTAAATGTATTTGAGTGGTGGAAAACAAGGAAAAAGAAACACAATGAATGAGAAACATTGTTGAGGATGCATACGAATAACCTCATCCTCCAGTGAGGTGTGTGGAGACATACTTTTGGCATTACTTGGCCCCACTTTAGAAGCTAACCTGAATCCAGTGTTCAAGAGAAGCCCTAGAAATTGAACAGTTCTGCAGGGGAAGAAATGGAGGTATTGAATTTAGGAAGAGGTGATATGTTCCACCCTGTTGTCTGAGCAGTTTATGGGGTTTTTCAAAGGTAATTAAGCCTTTAGGATTTTTGCCTTCAGAGGGCACCTATTCCCTATGTGAGGAAAATTCTCCCAACTCTCATTAATACTGAGTGGGAGCCGAGCATGTACAGGAGCGAGCTTGCCTTCCATATGTCTGGTATTATTACTAGACTCAAAAAGCTCTTAACAGCCCAGTCTTGAGTTGGGTTCTTTGGAGCTTTTAATCCTAGCAAAGAAAGCCTTGCTTTCCTAGTCTCTGAGATTCACATTTATTCTATGTAATTATGATCTATTATCTATTATCCATTTATTTACAAAGGTTTCCTGGTGATCTGTCCATAACAGAATGAGTCTCCTATACTGAAATTACAATATGCAGTATTTCAAGTCTGACTAGCACATGATAAACAATTCTCAGCTATCTGCCTCAATGTATTCTCCCCGCCAGCTGACCTAGTAAATACCAGCATGTGTGTATACATGTCCTGGCCAGTGGGACAGCAACGAGAGCTTGAGACTCCCCAGGAACCTGGAATGAAATAGAGCAAGAGGTACAGAGAATGACGGCAAGTCAAAGGATTCTGATCAAACTGCCAAATTTTATTTCTTCTCCAAGTCTTATATACACCTTGGTAAAGCAGGAAACAATAATCAGTTAAGAATGTCAGGGGAAGCTATTTAAGCCATAAAATGTCCCTAAGCAAAGGTCAGGTCACAGGTAACTTCCAAGGAATGTGCTCAAACAAACTTTCTAAGGGAGAGAGATGCTACTCAGCTACAGAAAACTTTCCAGATCGAGATCACAAGCCATGCTAGAATTTAAGATAGTGATAAATCTCAACATGGGGTCTGGTTGGCTCCTGGCATATACATACACACACAAACACATATATATGTTTTCAAGTCCATGCAGTATGGACTTGAATGGTGAATATATTCCTTCTGTCCCATCCTCCAGACGCCATCCTCCCAAAACCAACCATTTTTTCCAGTCGTATGTATCCTTCAAATATATTCTCTTGTGCATACGAGTGTTTCTGTATCCTGTCCAAGTTCAGAGATAGGGTGATGTGATCATACATAGCCACCAGTAGCCTCTGGACTTGGCGTCCACCTCCTTTCCCAAGCACAGGTTTGAGATGGGAATCAGTGGCAAAATCAGCACATGAACATGGTGTCACTCAACATGAGGCCTGGCTGTTCGCTTTCAACTGCACACCAAACCGATCAAGGATGTTGGTCAGCATGAGGTCACTGGCATTGCTCAGGTTTAAAGCCAGGTCCAAGCGCTCGCTTTGGTAACAGGGATGACCACTAATGGTCCTTGGCACTTCATTGCATGCTGGGCAGTGTGGGCAGCCATCTCCGTGTGTGGTTTTAACCTGTAAGGTCCAGTGGGGCTTCTGTCTCTGTAGTTGGCTTGCGTGGTGTGTTGACTGTTTCTTCTTTCTGTGTAGCTTTGGTGTGAAGCTTATGGACTTCCAGGCCCACCGGCGGGGTGGCACTCTAAATAGAAAGCACATATCCCCTGCTTTCCAGCCACCACTCCCGCCCACAGATGGCAGCGCCTTGGCTCCAGCAGGCCCAGAGCCTCCTCAGAGCTCTAGGGCTGACAGCAGCTCAGGGGGTGGGCCTGTCTCCTCTGCAGGCATACTGGAACAGGGGCTGAGCCCAGGTGACAGCAGGTAAGGAGCCCACTTGTGCTGGCAGTGAAGGCTGGGTACCCCTGCCTTCTTTCAGGTGACAGCCTTTGGGCATAGTGTCCGTGCCCAAAGAATCATGCTGGTGGAGAGTGAACCAGATTTGGTTTCACTCTTCTGGTGAGAAAAAAAAGGAGAGAAAAAAAAATGTGCAAATTGATTCTTTTCCTTTTCTGTTTTCTAAAGAAAGCGATGCCTGTTTGCATTCCTTGCCATGCTGCTTTGGTGTTGGGAAGTGGAAGCTAACATGTGTCTGTGGTCATCTTACTGTTCATTCATTGTGTGACTGCAGTGTCTGGGCCTCATCCGCTTGTTGTCACCCACTGAGCTACTGTAACTCGGAAGCCTTTGAATACAGTGCGTTGGCTAAGTCGCAGTCTTCCTGGCTGTTGTCACCCATTCTCTCATTCGCTAATTTAATTGAATCACACAGCTTTACCAGGTAGCTGATACAAGCCCAGTACTGTACCAGGCCCCCAGGGAGACCGAAGGGTCCTTCACCCCTCAGATCCTTCTGTCTTGTAGGGAACTGCCACATGAGTCCAAGGAAGAAAATAAAGTGGCAAGGTTTTTTAAAAGTTTGTTTGCTTCAATTTTGATAAGTCATTGGAAGTTGGACCGCATGATAGAGCATGTTTAAGAGAAGATGCCTTAGATTTTGAGATTTTCATTCCATTTATGTTCATTCAGTTTTGTGCACTGATCCAGCAGAGGCCATTGCAGGCAGCTTCTCTGGTGGTTCAGAACTGGGCTCTGTGAAGGATGAGCCCTGTCAGAGGGCGGTTAAAGTTTCATTGTCATTTGATGTCTGCATCTTTGGCCAACCATAAAGCACTGAATGTTAATGTGTAAGTAAGAAAAAAAAAATGCACAGAACAAAGTCTACTCACACACAATTTTGTTTCCCTAAACAGATGAGATTTCCTTGGGAGAACTCTTATTTCATCTTTTTGATGTGAGTCTTATAGTGTGAGAAGTTGTTTAGAAGATAAGAGTCTGTCTGGGCCTGGCAGCACAAACCCAGAATCCCAGTTGTTTAGGAGGATCACACATTCAGGACCAGCCTGGGTACTTTTGTGAGAACTTGTCTCAAAAGAAAAACTAAAGAAAGGAAGGATATGGCTCAGTAGTAGAGCATTTGCATAGTATGGTACAAGGCCTTGGGTTCAGTCCCCAGTACCACCAAAAGGAAAGCAAAGACAAGGAAGAAACAACATTTTTGTTCTGGTGCAAAAGCCAAACTCTAAATACTCTACATTCCGGAGTTGTCCTGGACTTCTGTAATCTGAGGAAGTTCATCTTCAGAAAAGAAGTGTTCAGGCTTTGTTCATAGGGCCTGCATGCATGCTGGTGGCTCCATGCTGACTTGTCAGTAACTGCTGCTCCATACCTGTTGTAGGGTGGTTTTTTTGTGTGTTTCAGAGAACGTTTAAGAAAATTCACACATTTTAATTTCCTCACAACAGTTTGCCCAAAGCTAAATATTTAAGAAAGTAATTAGTCTTCACTGCAGAAGGACAGATGGAATGCCAACCACTGTCTCCTTTTGCTTTTATGCTCTAGATAGTTTTGTGTATGTTTCACTGATAGTACTTTTCCTTTGGTGGCCTTGACAGAGTCACTGTGACATTTGGTATAGAAAGTTCTCAGCCAGGAAGTAGGAAGGCTGATTCTGGTCCCTCCTGTCAGCTCTAGGTCAGTTCAGCAGCTCACTTCTGGAGTTTCTCTTCCTTGGTTGAAACACTTGGATAGTAATCAAACACTTTATGACGTGGAGCAGCATTTTGCTATTGTTGCAGCATTTTGTACAATGTCTATGTAAAAATTTCCAAACCTCTCTCATAAAGTCTCTTAAACTACTGCCCAACTTAAGCACAAGTGAAGTAGAGCTTGAGGTTTACTGTGGATGTTCTGAAATGACCTCTGTTTCTGGTATTTCTATGACAGAGTAGTTAAAGCTTAATCTGATGTGAAGAATCTCAAAAATATCTAGTCTCTACTGGGCATGGTGGTGCATGCCTTCAATCTCAGCCCTCAGCAGGCAGAGGCAGCGGATCTCTGCAAGATCAAGGCCAGCCAAGTCCAGATTGTGACTTCCAGGGAGGCTAGGACTAAAGAGACCCTGTCAAAAAACAAACAACAACAAAAAGGAAATATTAGCCTGTTGGCCTAATGTAAACTATTAAAAATTCAGACGATCACCCTGCTGAGATGAAAACTGAACTGTACATGGGTCTCACACAGTCATCTCTCCGTACTCCTGAGCTCTGTTATCCATAGACAGAACCAGCTATGGCTCAGAATGATTTTAAGAACTGGTTATTCATTGAACACACAGATGTTTTGCTTGTCATTGTTCCCTGAATAATACAGTGTAGCCACTGTTTACATAGCTCTTCTATATGTCAGGTATTATGGTGATGTATTGTGAGAGATGATTTAAGGTACTCATGATGATGTAGGCAGACTATGTTCTAATACTATGCTGTCTCATATAAGGGGTTTGAGCATCCTTGAGTTTCGGTATCTGTAAGAAGTCCTGGAACTTTGCCTCTCAGAATACCAAGGGATGCCTGTATTTTATAGTATGCTTAGCTTTTCTCCCAGGGAATGTCTGGCATCTAATTTCATTTTCACTCCCCTTAGTCCTCCAAAACCCAAGGACTCTGTGTCAGCAGCTGCCCCTGTACCAGGGAGAAATAGCAGTCAATTGACCACTGGCCAAAACCAGGCCCAGGCAGGTGGCAGCTCCCATCAGCTCTCAGTGGGCCCACCTCCCAGCGCTGCCGGTCCCAGCCCTCACACTGTGCGCCGTGGTAAGTGACCTCCTGCATCCTGCATTCTTTGCTCAGGGAGGGAGTATGAACTTCCAGTAGTTAGTGCAAGGAATCGGTTGTGAACTCTGAGGCAGATCTTTTCTGTGACTGCTACAAAATAGCAGGCAGGAAAATCAGTCATTAAAGAGGAAAAACATTGAAGGAAACTGAAAAGAGAGCAGAAACAAAGGTTCTTACAGATGCCTTCCCTTGGGAACAACAGAGCTTAACAAACAAAAAGTTAATTCTGCAGAGACACTCCTGGTTTCCAGGAATTTGGTGTTCCCGGGTAAAGTTCGGGAACTGCCACAGCCTTGTACTAAGTCTTTCCAAGTCGAGTTTTCTGGGTTCAGATTAACATAGTCTAAACTGCTCCCATCTGTCTCACTCGCCATCCTCTACTGGACAGCCAGCACCACTGCTTCCAAACCCAGAAAAGCCACATCACCGCCCTGTTGAAAATCACCAGTCGTGTCCATGTACATGGCCCTACATGGCCTGGTCAGGGCCTGCCTCTGCACCCACTGTTATACTGTCCCCTCTCAGTGCGCTCAGCTCTTGGTGTTTAATGTGCCAGGCTCATTCTCTCTGTCAGAATATTCCATCTCATGTCTTCACATGAGCTCTCAGCTCAAGCAAGGGTCACTTTCCTTATAAAACCATGGTCTCTGCCCATGCATTCTGGTCAGTATTTTTTTTCATCAAAGCATTTTTCTTTTTAAAATCTCTCTCTCTCTCTCTCTCTCTCTCTCTCTCTCTCTCTCTCTCTCTCTCGGAGGGGGAGCATGCATGTACTACAGTGGCCATGTGGAGGTCGGAAGACAGCCTCAGGTTTGGGTCCTCACCTTTTACTGTGCACTCCAGGACACCTGGCCCAAGAGCTTCTGGGGGTTTTCTCGCATCTCACCGTAGCACTGGCATTGCAGATGCCTCTGCGCTGGCTTTTCCTGAATTCTCTTCTTCATGTTAGCAAGTACTTTACCCACTGGGCCATTGTTTCAGTTCCTGAACTTTTTTCTTGATCTAAATTTAAAATTTTTACTTTTTAATTTGTCAGGCTCCCAAGTTCTTAGTGAAGTTCAGCGTTCCTGCCCCTGTGTACCTGCTGCAGAGAGGACTCTCAGTAGCCGTGTGGTCCAGTGCTCCGAGCACTGCATAGGTCCAGAAAAACTAGAAGTAACTTTGCCCCCACGCTCTGAACATTTGTTGATGTCTGGAGATGTTTTTGGCTGTCCCAAATAGAGGGGGTTGCTATTGGTATCTAGTGAACAGAGCCAGGGATGCTATTAACCCTCCTGCAACATACAGGGTGCTAGGTTAATAATGTGGCCCATCAGTGCTAAGGTGGAGAAACCATGGTCAGGAGAGGAGCACGTTCCAACAGAGGGGCAGCAGGGAAGTCGTGCCTTTTACCCCACATGAATCAGGATGGCCCTGTGTGCCCTGGCTGCGTGGCCTGCAGCGCAGAAGATTCTGACCTCACAGTGACTTCTGGCAAAGAAATAGTGAGTTTATTATAACAGTGATGTGTTTGATGAAGAATGTATTTCTGAGTCCATATTCTTTAGCACCTTCTCTGTAATAAGGGAAGTAGTATAAAAGCTTTGCCATTGAAAAACCTCCAGGCAAGAGGGATGATGGGGGTGCAGACCTGGCACACAAGGAAGTTATCATCCTTACTCAAGGCAAGTCAGTCTCCTTACAGAAGAAAATCCTGAGGCCACACATATAACCAAGTTCATTTTCTGTTGCAATACTAGAATACCAAAGACTGGATAACTTAAAGGAAAGAGGGTTGTTCCTGGAGGCTGGGAAGGCCAAGGGTGGCATGGTGCCAGTGTCTGCTCTGCTTGTGGGAAGGGCCTTGTGCTTCAGCCCGTGGTGGAGACTGGAAGGGAGTAGCCTGCAGAAGAGAACCAAAGGGGCTTAACTCCTGCCTAGCTCACCTGTTCCTTCCAGAAAGGCAAGATCTCACTCGTGAGGCTCCTCCCTCAGAGCTAAAACTCCTCCCACTAGGCTTCCCCTCCCAACACTGCCACCTTGAGGAATTAAGGTCCCAATATACCAACTTTGGGGGACACTCAAACCATAACACTAACCAGATAATAATATTGCACAAAATGTTTGCACAGGTGCTCACAGCAATGTGCATGTTGGCCTTTAAAGAGAAAAGCAGGTTGAGAGAGAAGAATTGAGATGAGCCACAGCACTTACAGGGATGGCGCAGCTCTTGCTCCAGGCCAGGACCATTTAGTGATGCATGACAGAATGGGCTGCTCTTGGAAATGCCTTTGAGGGCCCAGTAAGCCCTGTAGAGTTCGGGTTTCTTTCACCACGTCTCAGCTCCTCAGTTGTTGACGTGAGTTTCATGTTCACCAAGGACCAAGGAGATGTTCACACTTGGGTGTGTAGGCGTAGAGGGCTAGGAGCAGAAGCCAGTCTCCCCTCCTGCTTGTTCTGCACTCTCTTTTTGGCCATGCTCCTGTTATTAGATTCTCGCATGCAAGGGCAAGCTCTGAATAGTAGAAGTGCAGGTGGACAGGTCAGGAGGGGCTGGAGTGGATGCCACACAAAGCCAGGCGAGCTCTAGAGCAGGGCCCTGAGCTGTGGAGCTGCCCAAGGGGAGCAGAGTGCAGGCCAGGCAGTGTTGTCAGAAGGCTGCTGACCTAGCCCTGGCAGTGATTAAGAATGCTGAGGCCCCGTGGGGAGCAGCAGTAGCCACGGAAGAGGAATCCAGGAAATCTGCATCCTTGCTGCCATTCTTAATGCAAGGCCATTGTGGAAAAGGAAGAGGCCAGGGACTCAAAAGTATGTGTTCTAACTTTAGCGAAATCATGAAGTTGTCAAAAGTGACTAACTTGACCTTTCCTAACCTAATTCCTACTTGTGTATAGTAGATATAAAAATGCTGGCGGGCAGGCATTGTATTAATTAAATTCAGTGTATTTTTCATTTTTTTTTGAAATGGGTCTCCCTGTAGCCCCGGTTGTCCTGGAATTCGCTATGTAGACCAGACTAGCCTTGATCTCAAAGAGATCTGCCTGCCTCTGCCTCTTGAGTGCTGGGATTAAAAGCAGATGTCGCCATGCCTGGCTTTTGTTTTGTTTTGTTTTGTTTTGTTTTGTTTTGTTTTGTTTTGTTTTTTTGCCAAGATCGCACTACATAGTCTAGGCTAGTCTCAAACTCAACAATCCTCCACCTCCAGCTCCTGGATACTGGGGGCACAGGCCTGTGCTACCCCTTTGGCTTTGTATATCTGTGAAAGCTCTGTCTTTACAGCACTGTAGAAACAGTGGAATTCAGATATTGTAGGCAGGGAGGCAAGCTCAGTACTCTGTAGTTACAGGCCCCACTTTAACCTTCTCATCACTCTCTTCTGCACTTTCATCATCCTCATCAGTTCTAAACTGTTCTTTTGGGAAGTCATCTTCCCTCCCTGGGTTCAAGGGCAGTTCTGCTTTCAGAAAGAGATCTGCCCTCATGGCCCCACAGCCCCCAGGCTTCCTGGTAGAATGAGCTGGATTCTATCTGCCCATTCCCCGGCATTCCA
Organism: Eospalax fontanierii; assembly: GCA_035773235.1. NCBI lineage: Eukaryota > Metazoa > Chordata > Mammalia > Rodentia > Spalacidae > Eospalax > Eospalax fontanierii. Next base: position 49,171,401 of record CM069546.1, on the reverse strand, counting down.
GTAACTCCTCCATGGTGTCAGACAAGTCCCTCCTTTCTCCAGCCCTGCCATGGGCCCCACTGCCCTTTGTACTATCCTCAAGCTTTCCATCCTGTCTCCCTCCATTGTGTCAGATACAAGCTTTCCTAAAATATTAATATGCAGTTAATGCTGCTTAGGATAGAAAAACAGCTTTAACTTTTCCCCCATTGCTTGCAGCAGAGTATGGCTAATAGTTCAAGGAACGTTTCCTCTGAAAGCCGGTTGGTTATTTCTGTCGGAAAAGGTCTTCTGAGTTGCAGGGCTCAGAGCTCTAGGCCAGCAGAGTAGAGCAGGCTCCACCCTTCCCCTCCTGAATGCTAGGCCCAGTGAACTAGGTAGGAGAAAAGCAGAATAGGAAGGAATCCATATGACATAGGTTTGAATCTCTGATCCATTACTTGCTAGCTGTGTGATCTCTTGGAAAAACACTTGTCCACTCTGGGCTTTATTGCCCACTCTGGTACCAGTCCTGTAGTGAGCTGTTGACATGGACATGAGACAGTGCATAAAAGACCTGACACAGTACAGGTGATTGTCAGGTGAGTGCTCCCTTTGTCTCCACCCAGCTCCTTTTCTTGGGAAATCATGAGACAACAGCAGAGTGGAAGCTTGCTGGTGGTGCTCCTTTCTGCCCCTCTAGCCTCCCCCGCATTCCAGATTCCATTCAGATCTTCTGGCTTCAGGTCAGGGATGGTGATTCAGCTCTCCTGAGGGAAACAATTGCAGGCTTCTTTGTACTTCTGTCTAGAATATATCTGTTAACTCAGATGATTCTAGGTTTGATAGAATATCAGCGAGTAAAAACAAATCAAAACAGAATTAGGGGCTGAGGATGTAGCTCAGTGGTGGCGCACTTATCTGCCATTCCGGAGGCCCTGGGCCCGTCCCCAGTCCCCCCCCCACGTCAGTAACTGAGCAGAGGCTCAGGAGGGGCCTCCTGGGTTTCGGCTTGTGCGTTGGCGTCTTGAGGGGATACTGGCAAAGCACCACTGAGGACCTTCCATAAACTCTTCCGTGTGGATATGTAGCCTGTTAAATTGAGTTTTCTTCTTCTTGAACTTGTAAAGTGATAGGTCACAGAAGGCCTGTGTCTGTATAATGCACTGGCCTTTTAAAATTAATTCCTTATTTTAGAATAGTTTAAATTTACAAAGAAGTTGAGTTCCCGTTTTCCCCTGGCCCATTTCCCCCATTGTTCGTGTCTGGCACTACCATAGTGTGTTTGTCCCAGCCAAGGCGCCAGGGTCAGTAGGTAACTATTCACTAACTCCATGCTGGATATGTTTGGCCCCGGGGACCATCTTCCGGTCCAAGGTCCCACCCAGGAGACTCCTTGGCATGAGTCCTCCTGGCTCCTTGGTTTCCTCTGGTCTGAGAAAGGTTCAGTTTCCTTGAGTTTCCTGGCTTTCTATTTACCAGATGGTCTTCTGATGGTGGACTGGATCCAGGGTTTGGGGAACACTCTCTTGGCTATTTCCAGCTGAGCCTAGCTCTGGTCCCCTGGCTGAAGTAGTCTTGCGGCCCTGGCATGGCCCTTTCTGAACCTGTTTTCTCTCTTCTGTGCAGCTGTGAAGAAACCTGCCCCAGCACCCCCCAAACCAGGAAACCCACCTCCGGGCCATCCCGGGGGCCAGAGCTCTCCAGGAGCAGCAGCTGTGCTTCCTCCCAACCTGTCACCAAAGCCATCTACCAGAAGCCCGTCCCCACCCCCACAGCAGCCCTCAGGCCCGCAGCCCCCAGGCCCACGCCGCTTCTCCAGCAGCCTGCCGCCCATCCAAGCGCCCAGCCACCCGCCACCACAGCCCCCAACGCAGCCCAGATCCAGCCAGGAGCACTGCCTGGAGCAGCCCGGCCCCACCCCGCCACAGACCCCCACGCCGCCCAGCACCCCTCCTCTGGCCAAGCAGAATCCCAACGCCCACCCCGAGACCATGCAGCCGCACGCGGGGACCCTCCCGAGACCACGGCCGGTCCCCAAGCCCCGCAACCGGCCCAGTGTGCCTCCGCCCCCACACCCACCTAGTGCCCACGTGCCTGGGGACAACGGCCTCGGCCCTGGGGCACCTACAGCCTCCAAAATCGTCACTGGTGAGTAGCAAGAGTTGGATCCCGTTTCCATCCCCACCACGGAGTCTTCCCTTCGTCCTCCGTTGAGGGTAGCAGCCACAGGGCAGGGCTGGCCATACCTGTTGGCCTGGGCGTCTGGTGCACAGCATGTCCTGCCGTTAGTTTGTGGCTCTTTTGTGTAAGAGCAGAGCTGAATAGCAGTGGCCGCAGGTCCTATGGCCGACAAATCCTGACTTGGGCCAACTGGCCCCCGATTTGTAGTTTTCCTAAATTATTTGACAGTATCATGGCCATTAATCTAGGCGGATTGTAGGTATTTTACAATGTGAGCATGAATTTCATTCATTTCTTGGTGAATTTCTTATTAAAATTCTTGTCAAGCTGGGCATGGTTGCCCAAGCTTATAATCCTAACACTTAAGAAGTGGAGGCAGAAGGACTAGGAGTTTAAGGCCAGCCTATGCTATAAATCAAGTTCTAAGCCAGCCTGGGCTACATGAGACCCCAGTCTCCAAAATTTATAAGAACACAAAAAGCTTATTGCTATATATTATTATTCTAAAAATAAGAGTGCACATAGTGCAAAGTTTCAAGTATAGCTTTAGAAAACATGATTTATGCTAAATTGGATACTCTCAGAAGACAGCTCTCCCAGCCGGATGACATCACAGTGCTAGCTTCAAATGACTTGTGAGGGAAAAGTGGAGATTTTCCTGTTATCCCAGTGGATATAGACAGTCCTATAGAACATGATTGTTTAATTATGTTAAAAATATTTCTGTCTCAGCCAGGTGGGTGATACGCACCTTTATTCCCAGCATTTGGGATGCAGAGGCAGGTGGTTCTCTGTGAGATCAAGGCCAGCCTGGTCTACATAGTTTCAAGCCAGCTGGGGCTACAGAGAGACCCTGTCTCAAAAAGACCAAAAAAATAAAAAATAATAATTAAAAATCTACATCCCAGGTACTGGAAATTTGCTCTTTAATTTAGGTTCTTTAGTAGGTTTTGAATAGTCATTCCGGCTGTATGTTTCTTACAGCAGCCTACTCCTAATTACAGCAGCCTAGTTATAGCTTGCCCTACATGGAGGCATGCTTGTAGAAGCCACTAGACTGTACCATAGGCTCTCCAGCTCTCCAAAGTGACTTCTCAACAGAAAATGAGCCAGTAATATACCTCATACCCACTTCGCAACTGAGAAGTGTTACCTAACTCTAAAAGTGTCTTTTTTCCAGGAATATGATGCATAGCTTACATATGTTATCAATGGTTAATAACCTTTTATGCATCAGAGTATTTATTTTGAAATCCACAAAGCCACATTGGTTTGTTTGCTGTTTGTTTCCCAATAGATGCCCTTCCCAGTGCCCTCTCAGGTGGGGAAGGTTTCCAGGACTAAGGTCTGTAACCCACCCCTCAAGCAGCTTGAACTGCAGCTCCAATGCTCCCGCTTAGCTCTGTTCGGCGTGTGTGCTTTGACTTTGTGCTGCAGAGTGGCCATTTGACCCCGCGCCGTGGCAGTCAGTAGACTGTCTGTTCTGTGCCTATAGTTGTCCCTTTTGCCATATCAGAAGCATTTTGAGCTGCGGTGCCCCAAATCCAGGAGGTGGATGTCGCTAGGTTGAAAGCCCAGCTTGAGGTCTTCAGATGAGATGCTGGTGGTTTCTTTCTTTGTGGTGAGCCTTTCTGCCCTCCCAGGCCACTTACCTGTCTCACTGCTCCATCAGCATCCAGCAAAAGACCTGGCTGCACAGAAAAGTGTCTTTGTGTCTGAGCTTTAATTTTTAACTTTTGTATCTCAAGTGCAAGTTAACTGCATGGAGCTTCTTAATTGATGTCTGAAATTCTCAGTTCCCCCCTCCAAAATCTTCCCCCGGTAATCCCCCAAATGCCTTTAAACCCTTTGCATTCCATCGTGCTTCAGTTGTGCATGCCTTGATGTATGGGGTTTTAGAAGACGCTCTTGAGGCTCAGCTGAGTCTCCCTTTGATCCGGCAGAAGACTCTTCTGTGGTACGATTGCTTTCATCAGAGCCTCAGCCTTTTGTGGGCCACATAATATGAGTCTTCACAGCTTAAGTCACCACTTGAAACCATGAAGGAGGACATAGGCACTCCTCTGCCTTCCTCAGGACCTGGTGATTAACTCAGAAGTCAAGTGACTAAACCCTAATTAAGGCTAAGCCTTTTAACACTTTAATACTGTGTCACACCAAAATTTAGTTCCTAGACCTCTTTTATTTAGACTAGAGGGCAGACTGCAATCTAGAAGTATGCCTGTTCTGTAATACCGTGGTCATGCAGGGTATATTTATGCCAGAAGCTTGTTTTATTGATTTATCATTCACTGTATTGTATCATTAGATAGATGAAGTTTTACACTTAAAGGTGGTTTCTTTCAAGATGGTAGCTAAGTTTTTTGTAATCAGTGCTATGAATTCTTATAGCACAAGAGAGTCGAAGTCCCCATGATGACCTTTGTATTGTAGTGCTCCCCTAAAGTGTCTCAGAACCCCCTGGACCACCCGTGGAAGTTTTCAGAAGGCCAGCATTCAGAATTTAGGAACCCCGTAGTGTGGTCGTAAGGCTGGTTAGTAACCCTCCTTCTTGAACATAACCCGGGGGCTTTTCAAGAAGAGAAAGAAAACAATAGTCCTTTATTATAACATCACATTTTCCCTTAGAAAACTTGAGACAGATTCTTGGCCTCTTACCCATGCAGAGCATTTAATTGTAAAGAGTTGGAGTAAGGCATGTGGGATTAAGGTCAACACTTGTGGGAAGGTCTCTGCTGTTAAACAGGTCTGGTAGCCAACTCTCTGCAGCTCAGTACCAGAGCTGAGCTCTGGAGAAGAGAGGGGTTTTGGGTCATTCTGAATGTCAAGTTCTTCATTGTAACTCTGGAAATCAATGGGCTTTTAGCAAAGAGTATTCTAATTTAAACAATTTTATTAAATAATTTAGATGTATGACCTGCCATATTCAGTAAGAACTGAAATTGGAATGTTTAATGGTAAGGAAAAGGCACCTGATTGGCCAAAGCATTTTTGCTACTTGATGATCATATTTGTGCACTAATGCCTGTCACTAACCAGTCACCCTAACCCTGCCTGCCTGCATCCCTACTAATAGTGCATGCACTAAGGAGGGCTGGCTTTGACCATGCTTGTTGTCGACTGTCCTTAGTACTAAGTGTGTTCGTGGACGTGTAGCAGGTGGTCACTGGGCTGGCCTCGTTACTCCTTCATCTGCGTTCTTTCCTCTGTTGAGCAGACCTGAGGTGTGGTAGAAAGAACATGTGCTATGGTTGACAAAATTCACAGGAGAATCAGTAACACCAGGCAAGACACAACCAGTTGATACATCAAGTTCTGACATCAGGCACAACTGGTGAAGGGATGAAACTGAATGAAATTTTAAAAGCACTGATGACCTGTAATATCAGTGGGTCTAAGTGGATGGTATTTATTGTCATGTTTTTCTAGAAGCAAATATTTTTAATCAAAATGACAGATTTCATAAAGCAGCATTTTAAACTTACACGCCCAGACTAGGCCTTCTTGGACCCTTCTAGAGAGACAGGAACCCAGGGGTGCCACCCAAGATATTCAGATCTTAATTCTCATGCACCACTCAGGCTTCCTGCTATCAGTTTTTTCCTGGATTAAAAAACAGTGCTCTGAAGCAGGAGATACTTGTTAATGTAGTGAAAATACTCGTGAGAATGCCCAGGGGTCGATCCTCCCTACAGGATGGACAGCGCAGGTCACTTGCAAGTACTTGTAAAACTAGAAAAGCTTTAGCTAGCACTTGGGGTGCTCTCTTTTTTAAGTCAGAATTGTTTCTATCACTAAAGTAGTTGGGGGCGGGGGTTTCCTTTGGTTTTTGGGTTCTTTTGAGACAGGGTCTCCCTGTAGCCCCAGCTGGCCTCAGTCTCACAGAGATCCACCTCCTCTGCTTCCTGGGTGCTGGGATTAATTAGGGTGTGCACTGCCACACCTGGCTGAAAGTGATTCATTTTTATCTTATTATTTTGAGGGCTCTAGGGAAGGGTGAGTAGCTCAGTGGTAGAGCCCTTGCTTGACATGCATAAGACCCTAGCCTGGCATATCTCTCTCTCTCTCTCTCTCTCTCTCTCTCTCTCTCTCTCACACACACACACACACACGCACACGCACACACACATACATACACACACAGAGTTAGATAGATAGACATAATAAGCATCAACCATATATTTCTCCAGTTATAGAAGTCTGCTTCCAGTCTTGCTTTTAAAAGAATGTCTCGTTTTATTTTTCGGAAGGAGGTGCATGATCTTACTTGCCTTGTGCAGATTTCAATCCCGCATTTTTATTTTCTTTACATCTTGTGCTGTTTCCCATGTATGATACAGTATTCCTTTTTAATAGCTACATATTATTTCATAAGTGAATGTATTACTCTTGTGGTTGGACATTTTATGGATGGTTTGCTAAGTAGGTAATGGAATCATTTCAGTACTCACTGTTGACCAGAGCAATAAAAGGTTGACTCAGCTCATAGAGTAGAACCTTATGTGGTCCTGGAAACTGGTAAGGAAAAGAAAGATGCAGTGCTCTCTGACCTGATGTTAAAGAGGAGGCAGGTGGGGGTGGCAGTGTTTAAGGCTTCACTCTGTACTTGATTCCAAGGTTGACACTCATTCAAGTTGCTGTCACAACACTTTTCTGTAGAATAGAGTTCCAGAATCACTGAAGTGACAGTTCTGGATCCATATCCCGTGCAGGGCCTATCTCCTGGATAAAGATACTCATTTAAGAAGGAACCTGGGATACATTTGTCAGAGTCCCAAGTCCATCGGTCATACCACATTCTGCCTTAGGGCTGAGGCCCAGTTCGTGGAGCTGTCTCTGGAGGTCTTATGGAGTTCTTTTCCTTTACTACTTTTTAAAAAAAATCTGTCATATGGAACTTTAAGCAATATACTTAAAGACCAGCCCTTCTTGGAAGAGAGATAATGCATAAATCCATAACCAGAGACTTCAAGAAGGATTAAAAGAAAAGAAAAAGTTCTTGTAAGTGTCTTTCTAAGAAAACACTCTTCTTTTTACTGCAGTGAACCTGAGTGTTTAAGACATCAACCACTGTCCCCTCAGATGATATCTTCTCCTTCAGGACCCTTACCTGAATCCATGTGGTCCTTTGGAAAGGGGGAACAATGGAGAGCACTTAGGAGACAGAGTCCAGCCAAGCTGGCTCTTCCCACATCTGACCCCTGCTCGCTTGTCACCTGAAGTCCCCAGGCACTTCCCTCTGGTCTCCATGATAATCGCAAATGCTGGCAGAGGGTTATTTCACTGCAGTTCATGGAGGTGGCGTGTGTGGAGCTTGTACACACCTCCCATCTGCAGCAAGTGTGCAATAATGTTAGCTCTGCTTCCCAGAACTGGCCCTGTCCACATGGCCAGCCTTCTTGCTGCTCTGTCCCCACAGACTCATTTGGGGTTTTTTTGGTTTGGTGGTTTGTTTTTTTTTTCCCCCTACAGAATAATTCCTGTAAGAATGAAAGAGACTGGGGAAACCAGACAGAAGCAGCCTAATGCAGAGGAAAGGATGTCTCGCTCATCACACATTTTTGCCCTGAACATAAAATTGTTTTCATCATAAGTAGAGAAATTCAGAAAAGAACAAATTAAGAATTGATATATGATAGATTTTTTTTAAAAGAGAGAGCCAGTTTGTCCTTGAAAGGGTTAAGGGCTGACAGGTTTCACCTTACACCTAAATATAGATATAACAGGTAGAAATCTGGTTAGTATGTTCAGGTCTGCATCCTGCACACTCTACCAGGTCATGTCTGTTCCTTGGTCTTTTGTAAACTCTTTGGGCTAAGAGCAGCACCATCTGGTGAGAGAAGAGATTGACTTTATGAGGGTTTCTTGTGCTGATGTTGCCCTGAGTTATAGCTACTGCTTTGCCTGTGGATATGGGGAAAACTGGGAAGATAGTTTTACCAGGTGACTCTTCATCCATCCATCCATCCATCCATCCATCCATCCGCTACCCAGCCAAGGTTTATGAAGTACCTGCTGTGTTCCGGTCGTGGCTGTCGGCATGGGGGTACACTATGAACTAGACAGATGTTCCCTTTGCCCTGGATGAGCCACCAGTCTGAGACATCTTTAATCATCTGTACACAGACTGCAGTGAACCTCACTGAGCCCTGAGCTTGAGCCCCAGTCACTTGGTTTTCCAACTACTGTAAAGCCTGAATTGTTTAAAATGGAAGTTAGTATATGAACTCTTTGAACCTTTGGCACCTCTATAAGTCTTAGAATTTCCCCCCAAGTTGTACAGGGATAGGTCTGTTAACCCAGGAGTCACTGTGAGAAAAAGAGGCATATCCTCGGGAAAGAACATACCCTCACAGCTCAGAACTGTAGGAATTGCATGTTGGAGTGGGGAGGGAAGAGAAGGGGTGGAAAGCAGTCTCTGGCTTGCCTGTGGGCTTCATCAAGGCCATGTCAGTCACATTCATGGTTGCAGGTCAGCAGGTAAAGCAGGGCCTGGCACATGGTTGTTCCTGGCCTCCTAGCTTCTCTGGGAGGAGAGCTGTGGGGAATGAAGATGTCCTATGAACATGGAAGTGAGAGAGAGACAGTAGCTTGAGGACCGTGTATTTGCCATTTTTACTGAAGGAATTTCAGCCAGCATAAGGCATGAAAAGAGATTTCAATATATAAGTATAGGGAAAAATTAATATTTAGAGATTCAGTGGTCTACTTAAGTTGTTGTCAACAAGGGATGAATGTGCCCCATAGGAGACATGTAATTCCCGATGTTGACATTTCAGGTTATTACTCTTGGAGTCAAGGGGCTATGTGCCACCATCATCTGGTCGGAAAAAGCCAGAGATTCTGCTCAGCATCATCCTACAGTGTACAGGACAGCCCACCACAACTCAGAATGATTCAGCCCAAACTGACTTATTCAAGGTTGAGATCATAACTTATTACCAAGAGGAAATCCCATTAGCTTTAGGAGTGAGCTTGTGACAGGGTGAGCTCATGACAGGGCAGCTCTTCCCATGCGACTTAGATGTTTTAGGAGCCTTCAGTCAGTACATTAGAGACCTTGGTTAGAGTAAGGTTTCCTCCACTCAGAGTAAGCAAGCAAATTCTTCAAGGGTCATGTCTCTGAGGGCTGCCCAGGCTCACAGAACAGAGCATCAGAGCTCAGAGGTAGGCTGTGGCAGGCAGATGGGGCTTAAGGGTCAACCTCTCAGGGATGATGAGACCTCTAGCAGGGGACTGTGTGTGTGTGGACTGACTCAGCTTCCAGCCTCTTCTCAGAGCATCCTCTGAATGGTGTCTTGGCCTCACCTCACTAATACCATGTCCCTTCATGTTTTCATCCAGACACCAATTCTAGGGTCTCAGAACCACTTCGCAGCATCTTTCCAGAAATACATTCAGACTTGGCAAGCAAAGAAGTGCCTGGCCACATTCTGCTGGACATAGACAACGACACAGAAAGTACTGCCTTGTGAAGAAAGCCACCTGCCGGCTCCTGGCCCCTTGCATCCTGCTGGAACTGGGCCAGGCAAGCCTCTGTCTTTGCAGACCAACAGTGAAAAGCTTACAGTGAAGAGGGAGAAAAGGCCTGACCATGCAGGACTGGGCTCCATGCAGCCCAAGAAGAAGGTAAAGGCCAACCCTAAATGCTGAATGACCTGTGTCTCGAAGAGGTTGGCTTTCTTTAACTGGGATGGAAATCATGCCAAAAGAAATCAGAACAAAGAAATACTGAGAGCAGAGAGTATTACTGCAGAGAATGTGTGGGAGCCTCTGCCAGCACGAGCAGCAGGGACAGCAGCTGGGAGTAGGAAGACTTAACTATCTATTTAATAAAACATGTTAATTATGCAACTTACCTACTTCCTGCTACTTGGACTTTCATTTTCATTATCCAGAGGGAGCTTCCATTCCTCCACTTGCTGCAGAATCATTTTGTATGAAATAGTCTGTCTCCCCCAAACCCCCAGATCCTTGAGCATTGATGGCGACTGCTGGCTCTGTCGCCTCATCAAACTGGATGTGACTCGTGCCTTGTGGATTGCCAGAATGTAGAGATAAATGTACTGTTTTTTTTTTTTTTTAAAGACAAAACAATGTAATTGCTACTTGATAAGGATGGAATATTCTAGTTTCATGTTTAATTTGAATTAAATATATTCTGTGGTTTATATGAAAACTTGATCATTCTTGGAGGCAAACTGGCACATGTGTTATGTATATGTGTGGATATGAGTTGTCACGACACCAAATAGAATTGTGGGTAGACATCCTTTGTTCACCAATAGGAGTTTGAAAGAATAGAGACGCTGGGGTGGTGGCATATACCTGTAAACCCAGTACTTGGGAGGCTAAAGGGCCAGCCTGGGCTACATAGCAAGACTCTGTCCAAAAATAAAAAGCCAGGTGTCATAGTGAATGCCAGCATTTGTGAAGAAGAGGCAGGAGATTCAGGTGTTCAGTCAGGGTCAGTCACTGTGCTACATAGTGAGTTCTAGTCCCACATGGGCTACATGAGACCCTGTTTCAAGAAAAGAGAAGAGACGAGACGAGAAGAGAAGAAAAGAACAAAAAAATCACAGTGGTGGAAAAAACCTCCAGGTGCCCTGAGATCCAGGACTGGTTGTCCCTTGGCCAACATTCTATGGTTAAGGCTGTGCAGCTGTCTGTCTTGGTGTCTCTTTCTTGTCTGTCCAGAGAGTTTTGGACTTAGCCAAGCTAACTCTGGGTGACTCAGGCTGGTGTTTGTAGAACTGTGGGAATTCTCTTTTCTGGTAGCCTGGATGCTTTCCTGCCCTGTCCTAAGAGTGGGACCCTTGGGAAGAGCAGGATGGGGTGTCAAAGCCAAGTGAGGTGGTTGGTGTGGACAGCTGTCCTAATGGTGGCCCCTCCTCGTAGCCTATAGAGGGTGGCTTCCTGGATAATACAGAGTGGCAGACACAAATAGATGCCTGGCACCATCTGCTTTTAGAGATGTATGGTGACCTGCCCTGGCTTAGAAGACATTGTGGTTGAGTACAGTGGGACCTACCTGAAATCCCAGCACTCAAGAGGCTGAGGCAAGAGAATGATGAGTTCAGTGCCAGTCGGAGCTGCGTATCAAACCCGTCTCACATAAGCCACAAATGCGTCCTTATGTGCACCATGCTCTACTCAGAGCTACACCAGAGCCCCATTTGAAGGTTTTCCTCTGGTCTGCTCTCACCATTCCATATCCTGTTGTGGAGCCTCCACCCTGTTCTTGAAGATTCTGCTGCTCTGCCTTCACTCCAGGGTCCTCATAGGCTCTCAGACTTGCAGTCTTCAGGTCTTAATAGTCAGCACTTCACTGGAAAATGGAGGCACTCACTGTTTTGCAGAACATTAGTGGAGCTAGGAGAAGGAAATATGCTGGCCAGCCAAGTAAGACATGCCCATGAGCCAGTGACCACCTCCCTGGCCAGTGTTGATTTGTACAGCTGTGGGCATATACATGAGCCCTTACCCAGGAGGCAGGGCCATCACCCCTGGCTCAGTCCTTGGGAGCTCTAGGTGGCAGTCTACCAGAGAAAACCAGCTTGTGAAGGAAGAACGTGGACAAATGTCCCAGGAGCTGGGGATGAAAGTCGTAGAGGAGAGCACACGCTTAGGTTCCGAGAGTCCCCCAACATCCCGGAGGCTGTTTGCATTTCTGGGTTTGTTTCTAAGTCGGCAAAGCCGCCTTGCCACATCCCCTGAAGAGGCTGCCTGTGTTTCTCCACCTTCGTTCCTACCTCCTGCCTGTGTCAGTCATTGGTGGCTGTGACAAATGACCACACACTTCCCAGCTCCTGTGGGTCAGGGGCCAGGCACAGCTCAGCTCAGACCGCTGCTTGGGGTCTCACAGGCTGCAGTTGAGGGTCAGCCAATGGTTGGGGGTCTCATCTGGAGGCTGCACTGAGGAAGGGGGATTCCCAGTCCAACTTCAGGCTGTCCAACTTCATTTCCCTGTGGTTGTGGACACAAGGCCTGATGCTCTTGCTCTGTCTGGTGTGGTGACTGCTTCAAGCCAGTCAGGAAAGTCTGCAGAGTAAGTTGACCGACAGTTGAGGGTTTTGGGGGGTTTGCAGTTTAATTTGTGTCTGTGTGTGCAAGTGCCGGGCAACATTCACTGTTGCTCAGGAGCTGTTCACCTTATTTATTGGCCTCTCATTGGCCCACGAATAGGCTAGGCTGTCTGGCCAGTAGGCCCCAAAGATCTGCTTGTCTCCACCTCCCCAGACCTAGGATTACAACTGCATGCCATGACACCTGGCTTTTTTGTGTATGTTCTGGAATTCAAACTTAGGTCCTCAAGCCCTTTACCAACAGAGCTATGTTCTCAGCCCCAAAACTGTCTTATGTAATACAACGCTACACCATGTTCTAACAACAGTGACATCCCATTACCATTGCTGTGTTCTACAAGTTGCATGCAAGTCACAGGTTCTGCCTGCATGCAAGGGAAGGAATCAGGCACGGACATGAACACCAGGATCATTGAGGAGCCATTAAGGCTCAACTTGGTCTGTCCACCCCATATATTAAAGGTCAGCAAAAATAGCACACACCAAGGGTATATTTGAAATGAAGAGTGTCTCCTGACCAAACATGTTTCTTCCTTTCTACTCAGATTTGAGTTCAGTTTGTGTTCACAGATTATGCTTGAATGAACAAAAGGAAACCGCCTGCCATTTCATACACAAATAGCATATTTTATGTCCCTTAGGATTGAAGCCCAGGTCTTGGGGTTCATTGTGTCCTCCAGGTTACTCTTACTTTTCCGTGTCTACCATCCTTCACCCTGAGGAGCTAACAGGAACAGGAGAAATGGAAGGTGGGCCGGGCTGGGGGCGCATGGGATGTTTACACCCCAGGCAGCTCAGCACTGTGTAAGAAGAAGGGAAGGCTGTTCCCAGCTGTGGGGTGGAGTGAGATGGCTGAGCCGGGGTTGAGAGAGGAGACCCCAATGGGAGACAGAATCAACAGGAGGACGAGTCAGTGAGAGATGGAGTCAAAGGGTGTCAAAAGCAATGGGAGATGGAGACAGTCCGAGTGGAGTCAACTGGGGTGAAGTCAGTGGGTGACAGAGATGGTTGGAGGGGGACCACAGCGGGAGGTGGCACTAGGGTTAGGGGCACTTGTTGCTCTTGCAGAGGGTGTGGGTTTGGCTCCCAGTACCCACTTGGAGGTTCACAACCCTGTTAACTTCAGTTCCAGGGGTTCTGATGCCCTCTTCTGGCCTCTAAGAGCATTGATTACTTGTGACTCACAATGCAGGTAAAACAAACACAAAATAAAAATAAAATAGTTTTTAAAGTTTTTCTTCTTTAATTAGGTGTCTGTGTGTGAGTTTGTGCACATTGGATTCCCTGCAGCTGGAGCACAGTTGTGAGCTGCCTGGCCTAAGTGCTGGGAACCGAACTCAGGTTCAATAACAGCAGTAGCAGCAGAGTACTCTTAGCTGCTGAGTCTTCTCTCCAGCCCCAATAAAATAAACCCTGAAACTAACTAAATAAATAAATGGTGGCCCCAAGGAGCGGTGGGGATAGAGAGTGATGGGGCGAGAGCTGGAGGCAGCAAAAGGCAAGAAGGGAGGCTGGTGAAGCCAGGAGGAGCTGGCATGAAGGGCTTCTGATCTGTGCTTTCTCAAGGACAGTGGGGCGATGGAGAGAGAAGAGGATCACAGATTGTATTGTAGAACTGTATGACTGAAGAAACGACCCAGGTGAGGTGGGAAGCAGGAAGCCCCTTAGAGAAGCACGGCCCAAGTTAAAGACACCGGGAAGGGAGTGGACAGATGAACGCAGAACCTGTGTGATTTGGTGGTGGATTGCAAGCTGTTCAACTTGAGAGCTGACTGTAAGAGCAGCCAGCCTTAGGGACCCATGTCTGATCCAGGACTTGACACTGCATAGTCCCCAAGGCCAGTAGATTGGATCAGCTGTTCTGTCTCCTCCAGGATGAGCTCTGACTACATGTTGCTCAATTGGTTTAGGCATAGTGTGTGTCCCATAGTGCAAGGGGTGTGGGCAGGAGTGGGAGGCCAGGCTGGTGCGGCTATAAGGCAAGGAGCTAGACATTCTGCAGGTTGCCTGGCCATTCATCCCCAAAGCACTGTGCCAGGCATTGGCATGACACCTTTTGCCCTCATGATACTTCAACTGCATTTGAGCAGGATGTATGTGGAGACCAGAGGTCGACATCCATTGTCTTCCTCCATTTGCACCCGTTCTGAGACAGGATCTCTCTCTGAACCTGGAGCTCACGGGTTTGACAAGATTGGCTGGCCAGGAAGCCCCTAGAAATCCTCCTTGGCACTGGGATTCTAGGCACACACCCAGCTTTTAAGGTGGGTGCTGGAAATCCAATCTCCTGTCCTTATGTCTGCGCAGCTAGGGCTTTACTGACAGCCATCTCTCTAGCCCCATGGTAAGTGTCCTTAGGGCACATGCCATAGTGGGGTGGGGCTGACCAAGAAAATCTTCCAGAAGAAGTGGTGTCTAATAGAGACTAGAATAGGATTTAGTCAGAAGAGAGAGGAGAGAATGGGTAAAGACGCAGTTACTCAATGTTCCGCCACACTTAAGAGGCCCCTTTACTTCATGGACTATATATGGTGTGACCTTAGACTGCCAAGAGAGTGATCAGAATTGCAATAAGAGAGGCCTGGGCATCAGGAGTCTTGCCATTCCTGCAAGGGATGTGGACTTCATGCTGAGAGCTCAGGGCACTTGCTGACGGCTACTCGGTAGAGAATTGGCTTGATCAGAGTTGCTTTCTGCCTGTGGCAGCAGAATGGAGAAGACAGGTGAGACAGCCAATCAGGAGGCTGTTGGTAGCAATTCAGGGCCGAGATGGCAGTGGCCTGAAGGCCAGCTTTCACAACTCCCTCCTGAAACTTACTTTTGACTCCAGCCAGAGGTCGCAGAGAGCCCTGGGAGTGTGGGACTCAAGTGGAAATCCTTGTGCCCTCTGCTCCCTAAGGGAAGCTTAGCCTCCTCTGTGGAGTTAGTTGGCCCTTGAACACTTCTTTTGCCTCCCAAGACATCTCGGACCCTTGCCAGAAGCCAGTTACATGGGTCTGGCTAGTGACCAGTTCCCGACATACACCCTTTCCTGGGAGGGCTGAGGGTACCTTTCTGTTGTCTAGCCATTCTGCTGTAATGGCTAATCTTCCTGGGAAGAGGGAACCTCAGTTGAGGGATTTTCTCTATGAGCCTGCCCTGTTGGCACGTCTGTGGGACATTTTCATGGTTGCTAATTGATATAAGAGGGCCCAGCCTGCAGGCGGTGTATCCCTAGGCAGATGCTAGCTGAGCAAGTCAGAGGGAGCAAGCTAGCAAGCAGGCAGGTAACCTTCCATGGTCTCTGCTCTGAGCTCCTGCCTCTAGCTCCCGTCTTCACCTACCTCAATGATGGACTATAACCTGAAAGATGAAATAAACCATTTTTTTCCAAGGTGCTTTTGGTCAGAATGCTTTATCATAGCAACAGAAGGACAGCTGTCATTTTATTAGTGTGGGAAAGCCAGGCCTCCCTACAAAGGAGGCACTCAGAGCTCTCATTGGGTCACCCGATCCCAGGCACTGTGGGCGTCACCCAGGAACTCAGATCACTGAGTGGGGGAGTGACTTCTAATGTCTTTTGCATTTCCTAGAAATTGGGGTCTCGTGAGAGACTATTCCATTTTCCAACTCTGTGAGGCAGGGCCAGTAAGGAGCCTTTATCTCGGGAGTGGCTGGCCTGTGTACTGAGAAATCCCAGAGATGGCTGTAAATATGGCAAACAGCCCCATGTCTATGGGTCATTCAGTCAGTCTCCTCCAGGGCCCAGAAGAGAAGCTGAGAGAGAGGTACTGGCTCCACACAGAACAAGGTGGTTGCTCTCTAGGTCCTGAGCAGCACTGGCCCCCAACCACTACCGAGGCTTTGTGCAGGTTGTCTGGGGGAAACCTCTTCATGAGGAATTAAAGAAGCAGAACCTTCAAAGCCAGGAAATTGTTTAAAGATTTGTTTTATTTTTATGTCTCTGTGTCTGTCTGTGTATGCACCTGTGTGTGAGTGCCTGCAGAGACCAGAAGAGAGCATTGGATTCCCTAGAGCTGAAGTTATAGGAGGTTGTGAGTCACTGGACGTAGGTGCTGGGAACCTCTGCAAGAGCAGCAAGTTCTTAACTGCTGAGCCATCTCTCCAGCTCCTAATCCAGAACTGGAGAACTATGCATTGGGTTTTCCCTTCTCTATTTTTGTATTTTGAGACTAGGCTTTATGGCCTCAGCTTTGAACTCCTGATCCTCCTGCCTCCAACTCCCAAGTATTGCTGGGATTAGATATGCACCACCACACCCAGCTTTTTTTTTCTTTCTCACTCTTGAGACAGAGTCTTGCAATGTAGCCCAAGCGGGCCTCAAACCTGCAATCTTCCTACCTTAGGAGATGCTGGGATTACAGGCATGTGCCTTCACACAGCCCCTGATTTTCTTAGCGTGAGAGATTTCAGGGTACTGCAACAGGTATGTTTCCAAGAAATCATATCCAGAGCAAGTACCACAGTGAGAAAACCACTGGGAACAGCTATCCCTTTCAAGAAGAAAATGTTGAATGGCCCGTCAACACCTTTGAAGCATTGTGGTAAATAAACAAAAGCTTTATTATTATTTTGTTTCTTTCATTAAAAAATAACAAGGCACTGGAAACACAGAGAACTTGGTCCCCTGGGTTCACCCTGTGTTAAGCAAAGTAGCCCCAGAGGAAGATGGCACAGCTGATGCAGATGATGCAGTTGACATCCAGCAGAGTTTTCACAGTGGGATTTTCTTTCAGGGACACTATGACAGGTTCCACCTTGCTCGGGGGCTCCCCTTTACCCTTCTCCATTCCACAGAGCCACAAGATGGCCTTCAACACCTTGGACTGCTTTGCGGATATATCACCTAGAAAACCCAGCAAAGGAAGGTCATAGAGAAGCGTCTTCTCCCGAAAAGGAGGAGGAAGAGGACATTGACCACATGTGTTTGTGAACTGAGACACATACTCTATACATCTTTTCTGGAAGATCTAGTCAGCCTTCCAGATTTGTGGGATCCATATTTGGAGATTAAACCAAACATGCACCAGAAGTATTCTGTGTTTAAAATGTACAAAGTTTTTCATCATTATTCATTAAATAATACAACAGCTACTTACATAGCATTTACACTTATTAGGTATTCTAGGTAATGTGAAGATGAATTTAAGTATACAGGAAGATTACGTAGGTCACATGCAAATACTATGCCATGTGTACATGTGTGTGTGGGTGCACATGTTTGCATGTGGATGAACATGTGGATGAGTGCATATGCGTCAGGAGGCTAGAAGACAACTTCAGGTGTCGTTCCTCAGACATCCACTTTTTTTGAGATAATCTCTCACTGGTCTAGAACTCACCAAGTAGTTTAGGCCAGCTGGCCCATGAGCTCCAGTGATCACTTGTCACCTCTCTGGTATTAGGATTACAAACACATGACTCCATATCCTGCTTTGTTTTACATGGGTCCTGGAGACTGAAGTCAGGTCTCATGTTTGCAAGGCAAGCACTTTACTGACCAAGCTATCCCCTAAGCCCTTCCTGTGCCATTTTGTATTATACAAGGAACAAGAGTGATACCCTTGTGGACCCAGAACCAGTCTTCCTCAGACACTGGGGAATAACTAATCCATTTGTACTCTAAGTTTGACAACTGGCATTTTTAAAATGTCACTGTCCAGATGACTGACTTGAGCAAGGCCACATAGCTGGAGTGGCGGCCATGATGGGTTCAGCACACAGCTCTCCATAGCACACTGTTTCCAGGAGGCTGAAGGAAAGCAAGCATTTTTGTGGAATACTGTTTCTCCATTTGGAGATGAGGCTTCAAACCCAGCAGCTGGCAGGAGTCCAGACAGGCAGTGATACCCATCAGGAGAGGCAGATGTGCACACTGAACACGGTGAAGTAGTCTTCACCTCTACCAAAGAGCACGCTTGCCCTATTTCTTCTTATTTTAAAATTTGTTTTCATTTTATGTCTGAGTGTGTGTAAGTACCCCCATGCATTCAGTGCCTATGGAAGATAGACAGGGTGTTGGATCCCCTGGAACTGGAGTTATGGATAGTCAGTTGTTAGCCCCCATGTAGGTGCTTGGAACTGAACCTGGGTCGTCGCAAGAGCAGCCAGTGCTCTTAACTGCTGAGCCTTTTCAGCGCCACACTCCAGTTTTTCAAACATGTGACCTGGAGTTTCCCACCTTATAGGCTGGGTGTATAGCTCTGTGAGAGAGCATGCATGGGGCCCTTGGTCAAGCCCTAGCACTGGAAGAAAAACAAATGTTCATGGGTTTTCTTAAGTTGACATGGGTTAGTGTCCACAATTAAAGAAAACAACAACATGGCAACTTGAATCTTAGCCTCAAGGGAGATCTTTTGTCATGTAGACATGTGGGTCTTATGTTGCCAGACCACCCCCTTGTTCAAGAGAAGATGGAAATCTGGAATCTCATGTGAAATCTTCCAGTTTCAAAATGTTAATTCAAATTTTATTAAGTGAGCTAAATTTTAAAAATGGAATTCAGGGACTGTTCTAGTGTTCCATCCTATTGTAGGGGGTTTGGTGAGGTTTAAATGGAACTCTTGGTAGACACTGGGTGTGTAGAGTTTCCTTCTGACAGGTAGGGAAGGCCCAGGCTTCAAAGCCAGGGGATTCTGAAATTGCAAGCCTATCCCATTTTCTATCCCAGCAAATAGAAAAATCCCCACCCCCAACACATAACGCTTTTTATACTCTACAGTAACTGAGACCCAAGGCAACTCACAGCTGTGGGCTTTGGACATGTTTTCTTGAACAATCTCCAACTGAGTGCTGGTGCTGGTGGCCTCTGCGGTCCCATTCTGAGAGAGAGTAGGAGGCAGGGGAGTTGCTGGTGGTACTGAGTCCTTCTGGACTATGGGCTCATGACGAGTAAACCAAGTCAGGCGGCTGACCTGAGGAGTAGAGGCAGACTGTCAAACATAGGTAGAGGCGGCCGCCATTTCCTCATACCCCTGCGCGGAACCCAGTCATGTCAGACTCCACTCACAGTGTTATCTTCTCCCCCTCAACAAGCTTCAGCTCCCCTCACCTTCAGAATGGATAGCTGTTCCTCACACCTGCTTGCCATCTTTGTCTGACAGCCCTTCTGTCACTGAGATATTTAACTGTCCCTCATTTTGGTCCACAGAGCTTAGCCTTAGCCCTTAGCGTGTCATGTGAACCACAGGTTGGCCCTTTGAGTTCAGCATTTTTTCTGGCCCTGAGATTACACTGGCTCATAGATCAGCTGGTGCCTGCCCTGATGCCATCAATATGAATCAGAACTTTGCAGAAATGCTGATGCCTCTACTTAATGGCAATAAAAATGGGCACAGCCCCTAGAAACTCCTGGTCAGACTCCACATGGGCCTGAGAACTGAAGAAGTACAGGGTAGAGTCTGACGGCATTTTCTGAGTTCTAAATCCACCCATCCTTAAAGCCTCACCCTGGACTTTTGAGTGTTCGGTCATCTTGCTTAAGCTTGCTTGAGTCCCTGTTCGTCACTTACAATGAAAAGTCTCAGGCTCCGGCTGTCAACCCAAACATACCATCTCTTTGGAGGGTGTCTCTGTGAACCAGCTCACGGTAGACACAGTGATGAGGGTAGCAGATGACAGAATCATGGAGAAGTAGAGGTAGTGGACATCCTTCACCACAGCTGGACGCTCGTCGGGCTGATCACACCGGGGTTGCACGTAGATAAAGTCCAGGACCAGCCTGACCAAACCCAGCAGCAGGCCTAAGATCAGACCTGAGAAAGCACCCTGCAAACCAGAGCGAAGCCATCATAGGGACACCCCAGGAGCCCATCTCCAGAGCTTGTCTTTCTTGCTCTGGTCACTATGTGTCTGCAATTTGCAAAGGTTTGGCACTACTTATCTGTTCATCATCTACAAATACAGTCAGCCCTCAGTATCTGAAGGGATTGGTTCCAGAAACTCCCACAGATACCAAAATCCACAGATGCTCAATTATAAAATGGCATGGTGTTTGCATGTAACCTGTGAACATCCTCTTATATGCTTTAAGTCACCTTTAGATTACTTGCAATACTAATGCAATATGACTACTATGTAAATAGTTGTTACATTATATTATTTAGGGAATAATGACAGGGAAAAAAAATCTATACATGCTCAGTAGACACAGATTCTCTCCATATCTTTCCAGCCTGCGGTGGCTTGACTCTGCTACTACAGAGTGTGGTGTGGTGACAGCTAACCCAGACCTTTTCAGTGGTCCACAGATGCGGATGTCTAACAATCATGGAATGATTACATGTAATGTACATATTCCCTTCTGATTGGGCTTTCCTATGAATAACAAAAATATGTCAAGAAGCCAAGTGTGGTGGTACACACCGGTAGCCCCAGCTTTCAGGAGATGAGGCAGGAAGGTTGTGAATCTGAGGCCAACTCCATTGTGATGGTCAGTTTTGACCACTTGACACAACTTAGAATCACCTGGGAAAAGAGTCTCCGTGAGGGACTGTCTAGGTTGGGTTGTCCTGTAGGCATATCTGTGGGAGGATTGTCTTGATGTCTTTAACTGGTATAGAAAGACTCAGTCTGAATGCTCTGGTTTGGGGCCCTGGACTGCGTAACTGAAGAGAAAGCGGGATTCTAGGCATGCATGCATTCATCTCTCTCTGATCCTGACTGGGTGTGGTGTGACCAGCTGTCTCAGGCTCTCCCTCCTACTTCCACACACCCCCACAGTGATGGACTGACTATAACCTGGAATTGTAAGCTAAAACAAGCCCTTTCTCCCCTGTTTCTGTCTGCTGTGGTAGTGTGTCATAGCAACAGAAATGAAACTAGCACACTAAGCTACCGAGGCCCTGAATCAAAAATCAAATGTATACTGGGTGTGGCGGCACACGCCTTTAATCCCAGCAGATGCACCCAGATCTCTGTGCATTCAAGGCCAGCCTGGTCTACTTATCCAGTTTCAGGCCAGCTGGGACTACAGGGAGACCCAAAACAAACAAACAAATGCACGAAGACACTTCTAAGAACTCCCCCTTCCCCACCGCATCTTTTAAAGGCCAGGCGGCCTCCCTGTGTCTCCCAGCACAGCCCATTCTCCCTGGTGACAAGAGTCCAGCCCCACACGAGGCTCCCTCCCGACCCCCACCATCTCTCCCGGTGCTCATGGGCACTGCTTTTGTCTTGTGTGGTGACGGCTAACCCAGACGCACCTTTTCAGTGGTCCGCTTCCAGAAACATGCCATAATGAAGACCACAGCCACGGGAGGCTGCAGGTAGGAGCTGATGGACTGGATGTAGATGAAGAGTTGACCTCCCTGGCTGGCCTGAACCACGGGAATCCAGAGGATAGAAACCAAGACCAGCACAAGCACAAACACCCTGTGTGGGCAGGTGGAGAGAGGGCCACTTCTAGTTTGTCTGAATTTGTAGGGTTGAACAACCAAAACCGCAGTCAGGGTTTGGAACATGCATCGTGCCGAAAGTTTCCCTCAAACGCTTTTACCATTTGTTCCTGCTGACCTATGTAACTGTGCAGGTGCTCCTGCTACTGTTCACGGCTCTTGGATTTCTGGATGAATGACATCTGTCAGATCGTGTGTAGTCTTTTGCTCCTTTCGTTAACCATCAGGGGTGGGGCTATTTAAAACATTTTATTTATGTATGTATATGAGTGTTCTGCCTGCCTGCCTGCCTGTAGTGCACTACGTGCGTGCCTGGTGTCCGTGGAGCCAGAGGAGGGTGTCAGGTTCCTGGAGCTGGAGTTAGGGTGGGTGTTAGCCACCATGTGTGGGCTGAGAACTGAATGCAAGGCTTCTGGAAGAGCAATAAATGCCCCTAACTGCCAAGCCATCTCTCTAGACTCACCTGAGGCGTTCATCCAAGTTATAACATGTATTGATACGTCATCCCCTTCCTTTTCTGAGACAGGGTCTTTCTGTATATTCTATGTAGCCCAGGCTGGCCTTGAATGTATGATCCTCTTGCCTCAACCTTTCAAAGGCTGGGATTACATGTACATGCTGACTCAACTGGCTTACTTTATTTCCTTGTTTTGTTTTGTTTTGTTTTAAAGCACAGTGTGTGTGTGTGTGTGTGTGTGTGTGTGTGTGTGTGTGTACATACCCAGGCTATAGTGTGCATGTGGAGGTCAGAGGTCAACTTGTGGGAATGGGGTCCTCTCCTTCCACCCTGTGGGTCCCAGGGACTGAACTCAGGTCATCCGGCTGGGCAGCAAGCATTGTTACTTGCTGAATCATCTTGCGGGCTCATTCCGTTACACTGTTTCTTGTGATTGAAAAGAATTGTGTCATCATGAACATGCCAGTCCTTCCCGTTTGTCCTTTACCAGTTGACGGACATGAGAATTTCACCCACTTTTTTTGGGTCTTTTTGAGACAAGGTTAACCTATAGCCCTAGCAGGCCTGGAACTTGCTATGTAGACCAGACTGGCCTCTGTCTCACAGAAATCTACTTGTCTCTGCCTACCAAGTGCTGGGATTAAAGGCATGGGCCACCATCCCTGGTTCTCCTCTTTTTCTGGCTATTGTAAAAGGTATTTGTATAAACATGTGTACTTGAGTCTCTGGAGAGGAACATAAATTGTTGAGTTATGTTACAAGTTTATGCTTAACCTTTTAAGAAACTGGAAAACTATGTTTTTGTTACTGTTGTTGTTTTGGGAGGTTTTTTTGTTTATGTTTTTGTTTTCTGAGATGGTCTCCCTGCAGCCCAACTGACCTGGAACTGGATATGTAGACCAGGATGGCTTCAAACTCAGAGATTCACCTACCTCCACCTCCCTAGTGCTGGGATTAAAGGTGTGCACCCTCACGCCCGGCTGGAGAACTGGTTTTGAGTAGTAGAATCATTTTGTAGTCCTATCCACACTGTATGAGAGTTCCAGTTTCTCTACTTCCTCGTTTCTTTTAAACATTGTTTTGGAGACAGGATCTCACTGGTACGGAACTTGCTATGTAGTCCAGGCTGGTCTTGAATTCAAGATCTTCCTGCATCGGCCTCCGAATGCTAGGGCCACTATGCCTGGCTCTTGTCTGTCCTTGTTGTTCCTGCATTATAGTGAGTATGTAGTGAGTACACAGTGGTATATGTAGTAAGTATGTAGTGAGTACATAGTGGTGTATGTAGTGAGTATGTAGTAGTGTATGTAGTGAGTATGTAGTGGTGTATGTAGTGAGTACATAGTAGTGTATGTAGTGAGTATGTAGTGGTGTATGTAGTGAGTATGTAGTGAGTACATAGTGAGTATGTAGTAGTGTATGTAGTGGTATATGTAGTATGTAGTGAGTATGTAGCGAGTATGTAGTGGTGTATGTAGAATGTAGTGGTGTATGTAGTGAGTATGTAGCGAGTATGTAGTGGTGTATGTACTGAGTATATAGTGAGTATGCAGTGGTGTATGTAGTGAGTATGTAGCATGTAGTGAGTATGTAGTGGTGTATGTAGTATGTAGTGGTGTGTGTAGTGGTGTATGTAGTGAGTATGTAGTGGTGTATGTAGTGAGTACATAGTGGTGTATGTAGTGAGTACATAGTGAGTACATAGTGGTGTATGTAGTGAATAGTGGTGTATGTAGTGAGTACGTAGTGGTGTGTGTAGTGGTGTATGTAGTGAGCACGTAGTGAGTACATAGTGGTGTATGTAATGGTGTATGTAGTGAATAGTGGTGTATGTAGTGAGTACATAGTGGTGTGTGTAGTGGTGTATGTAGTGAGTATGTAGTGGTGTATGTAGTATGTAGTGGTGTGTGTAGTGGTGTATGTAGTGAGTATGTAGTGGTGTATGTAGTGAGTACATAGTGGTGTATGTAATGGTGTATGTAGTGAATACTGGTGTATGTAGTGAGTATGTAGTGGTGTATGTAGTGAATACATAGCAATGTAGGTAGTGATACCCTGATGCAGCTTTCATTTGCATTTTTCATGCAATAAATGATGCTGAACATCTTTTAATGGGCTTTTTAGTCATGTGTACCTTCCTTGGAAAAATGGCTTTTCAAATGTTTCGGTTGTTGGCTATATTATGTTTAAGCATTCTTCTTGTGGGGATGAAGATGAGAGCTGGCGCAGCAGTGAAGAGTGCTGGCTGCTCTTGCAGAGGACCTGGTTCAGGATCCAGCACCCACATGGGGACTAACTGTCTGTAACTTCAGTTTCAGGGGATCCAACACTCTCCTCTGGTCTCTGCAACCATTGCATGCATGTACTACACTTATATACATGCAGGGAAAACACACATAAAATAAAAAAGTTTAAAGTTCTTTATGTGTTCTATATATGATCATATAATCCTTAATCATGTAATGAGGCTCACAAATACCTTCTGTCGTCCAGTGGCTCACCTTTTTATTTTCTTAATGGGTCTTTTTCTAAAAAGACTGTAAATTTTAATTTTATGTGTATGACTGTTTTCCTGCATGCATGTAAATGCACCAAGTGTGGGCCTGGTACTCACAGAGGCCAGAAGAAGGCATTGGATCCCCTATAACTGGAGTTACAGACAGGTGTTAGCTGTCATGTGGGTGCTGGGAACCAGACTGGGGCCCTCTGGAAAAGCAATAAATGCTTTTAACTACTGAGCCATCTCTCCAGTCCCTTAGCAGGGTCTTTTCAAGTGGAAATGTTTTAAATTATTTTCTTTAATGGGCGATAATTTGGAGTTCTATCGAGGAATCTTTCCTGACCCACAGCCGAGGCATCTTCATACGTGACAGAGACCCAATATGCTTATTTGCGTGTATTTTACATCAAATTTGTATGACACTTACTTCAGCTCCTCCCACTGGACTTCCGGACTTTCCAGAAATCTTACAGAAATCTTTCCCTGAAGCTCCGGAACAGCTCTGGTCTTGTACCTGGCTGCCTCCTTCCATCCCTCACTTCCAGTCCAGGTTGGGTATTCTTCCACTGAACCTCTAGGTCTCCTGATTCCCTATCACAACACTGCCTGTCTGCTCAACTTCTCTCCTGCCAGCTTTAGGGTAGTATAACTGTGTCTTTTCCATGCCATATCCAGGACCTGGTACTTAGCAGGTGTTCACTGGACAGCCAATGAGAGGCAAACGCATCCAGAGACCCTGGTCAACACCTTTGTCACCAGAGGAGGCTGAGCCAGCTTGGGCACATTGCCAGCTGGACTTCGCTTGTTTGTGAGCCCAGTTCTCTCTTCAGTGAATATCTGGACTTTTCACTGCCCAGCCTGACCCTATAAGACCTTACCTGCCCACAATCATGAGCTCCCTCTCTGAGGCCCGTGGCCGGATGTGAGTCCAGAGGTCCATGGTGAAGATGGTGCTGGAACTGTTAAAGATGGAGGTGAGGGAGGACATGAGAGCCGCCACCATCACAGCCATCATGAGCCCACGGAGTCCTGGGGGCAAAAGGGAGGTCTATGGGCCTTGGGCTTGCTGAAAGCAGCTTCTTTTTCTTGTGACCCTGTTGCTCCAGGCCCAAAGCCAGCTGATCCTGATCGGTTCAGTTCTGAGGAAGTAAAATCTCTGGAGTTTTGGTTAGACAAGGCCTTGTGGATCTTCCAGACCCTGGCTTTATTTTGTTGAGGGCACATCTGGTTATGGGGTTCAGCCTCTGAGCCCAGACCCTGTTTCTGTCCACAGCCCTCAGATCAGTGCCCCCCCGCCGTGTTCTCCTTTCTGAGAATTCCAGGAGACTCAGTGTAGGGATGAGGAGACATTACCTGTAGGCAGGAGCTCCAGCACAAGTTTGGGATATGCGATGTCAGAGCAGCCAGACGGGTTGCTACAGACCCTCTGGCAGATGTCAGGATGTGCACAGGCCACTTGATCTGTGGAGGAAACACAGGCCCAGAGTGGAGCATACAGGCCAGAGTCCCAGGACTGTCCGCAGTGTGCCAGAGCCAGGCCAGCATCAGAAGGGTCTACTGTGTGGGCACTTACAGCTCAGAGAGACAGAAAACAGGCTGAGCTCTATAAGCTGTGCCCGAAATGACACCCTAAATCTACTTCATAAAATTAGAGTGAGAGGGACCAGCAAGATGGCTCAGTGGGTAAGGATGCTCACCAACAAGGTTGATGACCTGAGTTTGATCCTCAAATCCCACATGGTAGAAGGACAGAACCAGCTCTTGAAAGCTGCCCTCTGACCTCCACACATGTGCTGTGCCATGCTCACCACCCCCTTCTTAGTAAATACATGGAGGGTCAGTTAGATGGCTCAGCAGGTAAAGGTGCTTGCCACCAAGACTGATAACCTGAGTTCTACCCCTACATGAGTGCCTGAGATACCTCACCACTGTCCAAAGACTCCTTTCTTGCTTGTTGGGACCTAAATTGATCTCAGAGATGACCCCTTGATTAGGAGGAGCTTGCCTGGAACAAACTGAACAACGTATAGCTACTCCTGACTCTGAGTACTGTCAAGTGTGTGAAGTGTTCTGCCTTCAAACAGAAAGGCCTGAAGAACGTGTTTGATGAGGCAATATTAGCTGCCTCGGAGCCTCCAGAGCTGAAGAGCCAAAGGCGTGTGTGGTTGTAAACACCTCTCCAGAGGCTTTTCTGCAAGCTGCTGTCATCTTACTAAAAGCCATGGTTAAATCAAACTAGATTAAAGACTCAAGTTCATTTCTATAGTAAGGACAAACACCCAGTGCCCACAGCCCTTTGGGAGGCCCCACCCCCCCTGCCTTTCTAGTGCTAGCTAATTTGGGATAGTGGTGTATTGTCCAAAAAGTGATGAGTACTAGTTTCTGTTTTCTGGTTTCAAAAAAAGAAAAAGAGAAAGGAAAAAGAACACAGAGCTGGACACCGAGTCTGACCATGTAGGACATGGTGAGGACACATCACCAGCCATCACTGGAGCCCAAACAAAGCTGAGACACCTCGTTAATCACGCTCAACTCTCAACTCCATCTCAACTGCCACAAAATGGGACCACAGCGATTCACATCTGCTGCGAAGTCCCTCATTGCTTGACACAGGAAATAATTTCCTTAACTTCTTCTGTCTTGTTCTTGTGGTACCAAGGCCCACTTTGGGCTTTGTGCACACTGGGCACATTTTCTACCACTGAGCCGCACGCCCCCGCATCCTTTCCAATGCTTGTTAAAGCTCTCCTTCCATGCCCCTTATTCAAGTGCTCAGAGTTCAGCCACTGCTCATTTTGGACCCAAGAAGCCCACCATGGATTTCTGGCTCTGAATTTTTCTCTTTTCTCTTTCTGCATATCTAAAAAGGATTTTATTTTCATTTAAAAGTATATGTACATGTGTGTCTGCGTATGGTAACTTGCATGTGAGTGCAGTGCCTACAGAGGCCAGAAGAGGGCACTGGAGTCCCTGGGGTTAGAGTTAGGAGTGGTTGTGAGCCATCTGATGTAGGTGCTAGGAACTGAATAGGGCTCCCCATCAAGTGCTCTTTACAGTCACGTCATCTCTTCAGCCCCCTCTTTCCGCAACTTCTATCAATTCTCTCCTCTCTTGAGCAGCTCTCTGATTTCTTCAGTGTAAATCCACTTAGCCACCGTGGCGTCTGGCATCTCTGGGCTGCCTCTACCTGTTATACAGTGGACCCCTGCTACAGCGTGGATGTGGTTTCAGTTCCTGTGCTGGGATTTGGTCCTTGGCATGGCAGTGCTGGGAGGTAGTAGGCCCCTTGAGAGGTGGAGCCTCATAGGACATTAGATAAGCATTTAGTTCAGTCACACTTGTGAATAATCTCAAATGTCTGACGGTATCTCCAGATAAGTTATATATTTCATCTCTGTTTCTGTTTGGGTTTTTGTTTTTGCTGTGCTTCTCACACGTGCTAGGCTGTATCCCAGCCCTCGTTTCTCTATTTTTATTTTTGTTAAAAATGTTAATTTAGGACCTAGAGAGATGGTTAAAAACACTGGCTGTTCTTGCAGAGGACCTGGGTTCAGTTTCCAGCACCCACAAAGCAGCTAACAGCCATCTGTAACTCCAGTTCTAGGGAATCCAATGCCTTCTTCTGGCCTTCATTAGGCACTGCACACACAGTTGCACTTAAATATTAAATATATCAGAGAAAATTTTTTAATATTAATCAACCTAAATCTGTAAAGGACGCTGCAATTGAAAAATCCATTGTATCTTCAGTGTCTTTTCTGACACCACATAAGACCTCCTGAATGAGGGCGTGGTGGCAGCACGTGCCTGTAATCCCAGAATTGGGGAGGCAGAAGCAAAGAGGATCATGAGCACAAGACCAGCCTGGGCTATATAGTGTATTCCAGGCCAACCTGGGCTATAGGGTGAAGACTGTCTCAAAAGAAGGAAGGGGACAGGGAGATGGAAAGGCAGGGGAGAAAATACCTTCAAGCTTTCTCCTCATTGGGGGGCTCAGAGGCCAACAAGCTCTCTAAATTTCCCTCTGTTATTGCAGTGCCTTCTCTTTGCTGGGACTTTTGCCTCCACTAACAGCAACCAAAGGGACAGAAATTGATGTTTGGCCAAAATCGATCATGGCACTCACTATGTAATAAAAAGCAAATACCAGAACTCCAGTTCTGTTTTAAGAAAAAAAAAAAAAAACCATAACAATAACCCACAATTGTATCTGCTGAGACGTGCTGGGAAGAAACGATCCTTTGAGGTGAATGTTGTTACGCGTTCTTGGCTCTTATTCCTCTTCTGAGGGAACTCAGTAGATTAAAAGGTATTCACGTTTCTGTCGCCAGGACACTGGGACCTCCTAGGAGGGACAAAGGTCTTGCTTAAGCTCAGACCTACCTGTCCTCTACAAGCTCCTTCTTTTCCATGCAGATCGGGAAGGAACAGGGATCTCCTTGAGGTATTTCCTTATTAACAACAACAAAGGGTTGTTGTTTTTCTACCTGGAATGCAATCTTCAACCATGGGACACGTGACTGATGCAATGTTTGGAAAGCACGTTTAGTGAAGAACACTGGGTTTATTCATTCTGTCTAAAAAAGGATGTTCAGGGCTGGGGTTATGATGCTTACCATACAAGCATGACGACTAAGGTCGGATCCCCAGCACCCACGTAAAAACAGGGCACAGGGCATGTCTGCTACCCCTGGGTAGGTGAAGACAGGCAGACTCCTGGAGCTTGCTGGTTCTCTAGTCTAGTAGAATCAGTGAGTTTTGGGTTCAGTGAAAGACCATGTCTCAAAAACTAGAGTAGATGGGTTGGGTACGGTAGTGTATGCCTTTAATCCCAGCTCTAGGGAGGTGAGGCAGGTGGATCCCTGTAAGACTGAGTCCAGCCTGGGTCTACATAGCAAGTTTCAGGTCAGCTGTGGCTACATAGTGAGACCCTGTCCCCAAATAATAATAATAATGTGGAGAGATAAAAGACACCTGCCGTCAACCTCTGGTCTCCACATACCCATGCATACACATGAACATAGTCATGTACATAACACATACAGAGGAAGAGAGAGAGAATATGTTTACTTTAGGGAAATTAGTTGGTTCAACTAAGTTATAAACGATACCTGCCTCTGTGTGATCATTAACTCACCAGTCAGAGACATCTGTTCTCTTGTTCATTGACCAACCGTTTCCAAATGGAGTGAGTTCACTTGTCAGAAACTTCATCCCCACCCACACGTTTAAAATAAAAAATGCTGAATCAGATGCAAACTTAGCACAAATCCCGTCTCCCCAGTGGCATTGTTTACCACAGCCTCGCTGACTCATGCTGCAATAAACACTCTATAAGACCACGTTTAATTTTCATGCCAACGCTACAGGAAGACATTGCTGTTATCCCTATTTCAAAGACGAGGAAACTGAGGCCCACAGGTTAAACAGCACCTCAGATCATACAGAGGACATACATGATTGCCCTTAGGTTGGTTATTGAAAAACTCAAAGTCAAAGCCTTGGCTTTGTGACTAGGACCATGTCTAGACTCTAGTGTTTTAAGGGTTGGTTTGCCTTGCTTCATAATTTCCATGTTAGTGTTGTTAAACATGTGCCATTTCCCAGGTGGGTTTTGTCTAGGATTATTGGAGCCTAGGGTCAGAGCATCCTTCTAGGAAGGTCTGGACCTGGGTGAAGATTTAGAAGGGAGATGAACCTCCTTGGAGCAAGGTGGAGAATAGAAAGCGGGAGGGTGAGTGGTGTGGCTCTAACCGTGGCACAATAGTTCTGGGATTCTCAGTCTTCTAGTGGCATTACTCTAAACAAATGCCTGGGCAATTCTGATTCAGTGTTCTTTGGTGGGCCCTGAAAGTCTACATTTTCAAGTCTCAGGAAACTGCTGGGCTGGGACCACACTTTGAGAACTGTTAACTCCAGAGGAGGGAGAGAGACTTCAGATAGATGATGCCCCCTTACCCTCCCTGCCTTGCCTCACCCTCTAAAATTCCTTTGCACTAATTGCTTGTACCATATGACAGAGCATTTTTGTAAGGTCTTACTGATTCATCAGACACATTGCAAAGTTCTTAGACGTATGGAACACAATACTGTGTCTCATTTAACGGTGGTTGCTGATTGGCTGCTTGACTGCTAAGAGAGGTGGGTAACAAGATAGGGTCTTGTTACTGATCTGCTGAATTTCAATCTAAGCCTTCAAATATGTTTTGCATGCCTGACAATCCGGTTTTCTGCAGGTACACTGGAATGGCTTCTCCAACACTGGGCCAGGAATTCCAGCAAGCCACATAAGCCACAGGTGATCTTGAGTTCCTCATTGTTTATTAATTCTCTCATATCCAGTGCATCAGATAGTCTAATTGGATCCACTCTAGAATACATTTTCAAACCATTCTCTTGGATCAGCTCTTGCCTCTCTGCAGAGGACTTTATGAGAAACATGGCAGAAGTCTCCCTAACAGTCTTTAATGTCTCTTGTGCATTTTCCTCATAGTATTTAGCACAACCAATAGGCATGTCATTGGTTTACTCATTTATTCTGCCTTCTCTGTCACTGGAAGGTGAGCATCTCTGCAGCAAGGAGACCCTGGGTCTCTTTCAGGTCCCTGAGGTCTACTAGAATACGGCTCAGCTCTCCAAATATATGTTGGGGGCTGGCAAGATAGCACAGCGAGAAAAGGTGCTTGCCACCAAGCCTGCTGACCTGAGTTCAAGTCCTGCAACCCATACAGTAGAGGAAGTGACCTAGACACACACACACCCTACAAATAAATATAAAACTTTAAAAAATAATATACATATAAAAGAATGAATACACGATGGAATGACTACATCTGTGAACTTCAGTTTCCTTGTCTGTAAAATGGAAACAATAATAGTATTTATCTCTTCAGATCACTATGAGGTGAAAAGAGGTTGTCCCTTAGTGGATGGCAGGGCCTTTGATTCCAGGACCCCCATGGCCATCAGAATCTGCAGCCTCTTCTAGAAAGTCCTGTGGTGTTTGTGTGGCCCCTACCCTCATCCTCCGGTATACTTTAAATCAATTATGGATTATCTGTAGTATAAAAATAATTACTGTACTACAAACTCTTTCAAGAGCACATCTCCTTGACCCAAGGACCTTCCACAGGGCCTTACCTCTTGAAGGTCCACAGAACCTTCCAGCACTGCAACTCTGCAGATCACACCTTCACACATAGCCTTCTGGGGACATGCAACCACAGTGCACAGTGCTTGCCACATGTCAGGAGCTACGTCAAGCTTAATACAGTATTATTATGCCCATCTTAGAGATGAGAAAGCAGAGGCAAAGCCAGATTAAGTGATATACACAGGGTCATATAGCTCATCAGAGGCAGAACCAAGGCTCAGGCATGGGCAGTTGAGAACAATGCCCTAACCTGTAAGTACCTACAAGAATCTCTCCCCAGGGGCCAACCCTTAATAAGTGCACTGTAAATACGGTTGCTCTAAGTCACTGTTCACCTGTCAGGCCCTGCCCAGCAGCGATGTGCTTTTCCACTAAGTCACCACGAAACCAAGATATCATATATTATTCCTCTCCTGGCTTTTTCCAAGCTGTATGCCCCCTGCCTGGAGACAGGACCTGTGGCATATTCCACCTGGGCTGAAGAATTCTCCCAGAATTCAGTGCCGTGGACAGTGCCTCCACTTCTTCCCAACTTCCCGCCTTAAAGATTCTAAATGATTTTGACCGAACTGAACTGAAAACAGACTATTCATCTTTCTCTTTCTTTATCCCTGTACAACACTGTGTAAGGTGAAGACCACTTTATGGTCCCCTTTGAGTTAATAACAGCCTTGGTGCTTATGAAAGCATGCTCACTGTTTGAAGGAAAGAAAGAGGTTTGCTCTGTGCAGAGCACCAGCTCCTGACACCGCAAAGACTCCCAGTCACATCACTCTAGGTATTGATTATCCACATGGCACAAACCTAGCTGTTAACTACAATTAAAGAAAAAGAAGCCCACTAAGCATGGTGGTGAACACTTGTAATCTTAGCACTTAGAAGGCAGATTCAGGAAGATCATGAGTTCAAGGCCAGCCTGGGTTACACAAGGAGATACTGTCTAAAAAATGTCACACATACATATATACATATATTTGCACACACACACACATATCTCTGGTATTTGTTAAGTGTCACAGATAGGGCTCTACCAGGCCAAAGTTACCAGGGCACTGAGCTCAAACCCTAAAACATGATGTGTGTCGTGGGAATATACGGAACCGCAGAATTTTATTCTAGTTCATGACAATAAAAGATATATTGGAGGAAGTCCCCCAGTAAGTCCGCATCCTTGTTTGGGGACACCAGTAGGACGTGCCTGACTGTGCCAGGACACCCTCATCTAGTCCCATTCTTGTGTGGACAGTGAATAACTTATTTAGAATACTCTCCATGGTCTGAGACTCGAAGACACACAGATGACTTTTTCCCCCGACCGTCTCCTCACCTGGGAAGAGAACACGGCTGACCATACCAGGGAACACCATGATGAAGAGAGGGAGCACCTTCAGGTACGCAGCCATCAAGGAGCCTCCTTTGGCATGGGACAGGTTCTTGGCAGCCAGACTCCGCTGAACAATGACCTAGAGACACAGGGAAGGCGGCTGGAAGCCGAGGTGGTCTCCTCACTAGCTATGCCCACCTTCTCGGTAGGAGTGATGGCCTTATGTTCTTGGTCTACTTGAGAAAACCTCTTTCTTAGGTTCCCATCCCTGTGGTTCAACTGGGATGGCTAGGACTCCATCTCTGCCCCTTTCTGGCATACTCAGGGTCAGAACTGGCCAATTATAGTCCACTGCAGAATTAATCCACCTCTCAGGCTACCATAATTGGTTAAAAGCATGTACTCAAAGCAGTCCAAATAAATCTCTCAGTAGAACCTCTTCAAAAAACAATAAAAGGCAAGAGAAAGTAATACCCTACCCGCAAAAGCCTCCTGTGGGGCTGCTAACTGTGGAGCCATGGACCGGCAGGCTGTGTTCCTGACATCACACTGGGAAGTCTCTCTGAGAATGAAGTCACCCCAGAGGGAAAAAACTGGGAGATGAAGAAAGAGAAATAGTTTCCAATGGTGTGGGCTGAACCCGTCCATTTAGCTAAGCCTGGCCTGGTTACACTCTACAGGTGGAGACAGACCGCCTGTGTTCAAATCCTACCTGCCCACAACTTGGCTGTGTGGTCTTGAGCAGCCAATGCCTCCTGCCAAAGCAGAATAATACCAGGACAGTTTGGGAGCTGAGTAAAATATTCCAAGTACGGCAGGATAGCGTCTACCACATAGTAACTTCTGATAAGTAATAGTTGTCTGAGAAGCTTCCTGATTCTCACATGGAAGTATTGTCAACAATGCCCTTTTCTGTTAAAATGATTATTTTCCTCACTAACTAGAATCTTTGCTAAACAGCACTTTCAATGGGAAGAGTGTGCCCCTAGGGATAAGATTTATCCTCAAGCCTATACCATACCCCTAAGATTTTGTTAGATTTCACACTACAAATGTGCACAAAGTTGGGGCCAGAGAGATGTGTCTTTGAGGTCAGCTCCTCCACGGAAGTCACTGGACTGAACCTCCTCACACACCTGCCAGGGTGTCAGAATGTCAGATCAGTGTGAAAGACACAATGCTTGTTAATGGCTTGACTGCCGAAACAGCGACAGAAACCGAACCAGGGGGCAAGTGTCAGGACATGAGCCGTGCCATTCAGCCAGTCAGCCAAAAGAGCCCTGGTCAGGAATACACTAAAATTCTGTGACTTTCAGACTCTAAAAGCGATAATAGCTGGAGCAGCGAGCGCATGCCAGCACCATAGCACAAGTGTGGAGCTCTCCTTTACCTGCACCTTGCTGGCAACGTAGCTGAGTGGCTCTTGATAGATACATTTAAGTCAACAAATGTGTGAACTAAGGGACGTGACTAAATACATAAGAAAGAGTTAGCACAGGGGGGCTGTACCATGGCATCTCCGCACCTTGTCTTCGTATTTCCCCTAGGAATCACTTATAAAAATTTAAAAATTAAAATTAAAAAGAAAGCGACTGGGAAGGTGGCTCAGCTGTTAAGAGCACTGGCTGCTCTTGCAGAGGACCCAAGTTCCGTTCCCAGAACGCACATGGCAGGTCACAACCAACTGTAACTCCGGTTCCAGGGAATCCAACACTCTGTTCTGGCCTCTGGGGGCACCAGGCATGCATGTGATATGCTTCTATACATGCAGGTAAAATACCCATAGACACAAAGATAAAACAACCCTTTCAGCATCTCAACAGAAAATGCTCATTTGTCATCCCCATCTCCCTCCAGTAAGTTCTACGTTGGCTCTGGATCCCTAAGTGCCCGTGGATAGCCTGGGGTATTTGCTGAACAAATGATGTACATTGTAAGTTTCAACCTCCTGTGAAATAAAATTGATCATCTCTTTTGCTTAAGATCGACTCTTCTGGGCTGGAGAAATGGTTAAGAACATTGGCTGCTTTTGCAGAGGACCCGGATTCGATTCCCAGCACCCCACAAAGCGGCTAACAACCATCCAACTCTAGTTCCAGGGGATCTGATGCCCTCTTCTGACCTCCTCAGTCACTGAACACCACGAGTGCATTTACATTCATGCAGGTAATACACTCATACACATAAAATAAAAATAACAAATAAAAAAGACTTTAAAAAAAAAAGGTGGTTTCTTCCCAGACATCAAGCAGGGTGTGGTACGGTTCCCTCTCTGCAGAGGTCGGCTTTAGACATTAGCATTTGTGAGATCAAGAAGTAAAGCAGCCTGATGGGGAGAAGAAGGGATGGAAAGAGTCAAGGAGTCAGGGACAAAACAGCAGAGAGACGACGTGGAGGAGCAGTCACCCCCCCACATCAACCACCCCAAGCAAAGGGCGTGGAGGCGGCACTCGGCCAGCTGCCGCGTACCTGGTCTGTGCACCAGTACCAGAGAGACGGGACGGACATTCCAAACAGGATCCCGGGCCAGGGGAGATCAGACGTCGCTGGATCTCGGAAGATATGGAAGGCATCCTCTCGGGCCAGCCCACAGCTGCTGTTTTCACTCCGATTGCTAGCCAGGGCTAGGAAGTACTGCTCCTTCAGGCCTTCCATGCCTCCTACAGCTGCAAAACCTAGGATGCAGAGCAAGCCCAAGGTTACCAGGAGGTCCCGGGAATCCACAGAGGATGGCAAGACGGAAACATTCTAGTCAGAGCAGAGCTGCCAAGGAACAGTAGAGACCTCTTGGGGTTCTTAAGCTCTATCTTTCTGGGGTTTTTTATGTCTTTGGTAGTTACTGCAGATTGCTTCTCAGAATACTACTTCTATTTCTATCTATCATCTATCATCTATCTAGCTATCATTTATTTATTATGTGTGTATATGCATGTGTGCCGTGCCACAGGGCTCATGTGGAGATAAGAGGAAACCTTTCAGGAGTCAGTTCTCTCCTTCTACTGCGTGGGTCCCAGGGATCAAACTCAGCTCTAATAATGGTTTAGTTATGCAGATGCGACCTAACTAACGGGCCAGTTAACCTAGCCAATTGGTAAGCTCCAGATTCAGTGAGAGATCCTTTCTCAAAAACAAAGGTTCAGAGAGATTGAGAAAACATACCCATTGTGGGTAAGCACACCTATAGACACACACACAACACACACACACGCACATGCACATACAGACACACGCACACACTGCATCAGCAACAACTGTACCTTTTTTTATTAAAAAAATAAAAACAAAAACAAAAACAAAAAAATGCCCTTGGAATAGTTTTGTTTTTTTTTTTTTAATATTAAATTCACAGGTCCTGCTAAGGTTGTTGAGATTTGTGGCCTACATTTGTGACTGGGAAATGAGGGCATGAAAATAGAGATATGTTTCTTTCCCATCCAAATTCACAGGTATCCTGATTTAGGTCTATGAGCCCCAGGTTAGGAAATCCTATCTTAAGAGAGCGTTCTTTTGCCTCAGAACTATGCATAATTTGTAATGATCAAGTCTCAGCTGTTTTTAATTCATGGTCTCACACGAGGGGGCCGAGTCATCTAGGGCCTCAAGCAAGCCACTTCCTGACTTGGCCATCCAGCTTCTGTGGGTGGGGACCATGCTGCAGCCTGGTGAGGCCAGCGCAGGAAGAATCACAGAAGGTCCACAAAGTACTGAGCACAGCAACTGCCACAAGAATGAAAAGACTCGAGGTTGTTGGTTCTGGAAGGTGGAATTCTGGGGGTTTGTTTGACCATGGAAGAGAAGGCATTGGTGCAAACCCTTGGGTTGGGATGTCCTGCATTCATCACTGCTGAAGACTGGCGTACAAAGAATACTGAGAAAAGCAAAAACAAAACACAGGACTGGATGGTAGATTTGGGTCAGTCTTTACTTTCCCGAAGAACTAATTGACACATAACTACATATATGTGTATGTAAACAGGGTACAATGTGATATTTTGACATGTACATGCCTAATTTGTAATGATCAAGTCAGGATACTCAAACATGTCTACCATACAAACATTTCTTATTTCTACATGTTGGGAACATTCAATATCCTTTTTTTCTAGTTATTTTGAACTATACAATAAATTACCATTGACAATGATCACCCTGCAAAGTTGTTTTGTGGTAGTGGTTGGGGTTGTGGTCTGTGTAACTGAACTCACTCATGTAAAAAGCAAGTGAGCTTCATTCAACAGAGCACAGCAGATAGAACAGCTGGGTGTAGAACTGAACTGGAGTGGGACAAAGCATTGTAAAGTTTAATGTGCCTGTGAATCACCTGGAGCCAGTGAAGTACAGATTCTGATTTAGTGGGTCAGGCTATCGGCTGGGATTTTCTTATAAACTCCAGGGCTAGGCCAAGGTTACTACTGGTCATGGACCACATTCTGAGCAGCACCAGTGTGGAAATGTCCAGGGTACCAAATTCAGAGTCCTCTCAGATGCAAAATGAATGGTTTTTAAATTTTGATCTCAGTTTACTTGCCACTGGCAGGTCATTTTTTCCCAGTTTCTCCTAATTTCTAAGGCAGTCAATCTGTAAGACAGACAATCAGTCACCATCTGCAAATAAGCTTATTTCTTCGTTTACAACAGGCATGTCTTATATATGGCATTAGGTAATAAGAATACCCTTTTCCCAAATTCTACTGGGATGGCTTCTAGTCAATACTCTGATTTCTTCTTTAGAAACTGGACTTTGGGGGCGGTGGGGACTGTAGAGATGGCTCAGCAGCTAAGAGCACTGGCTGCTTTTGCAGAGGACCAGGGTTCCGTTCCCAACACCCACATGACAGCTCACAACCAGCTGTAACTCGAGTTCCGGGATATCCGACACCCTCCTTTGGTGTCTACCGGTATTGCATAACACAGGAGGCACTTAGATGCAAAACATGCGCCAAAAATAAAAAATCAAAAAGAAATTGGCCTTGAAGTTTTCCCCCTTTTCTCATGAGTCAAATTTAAGAACACTTTCCTAGCAAAGCATGAATTTTAAGGGAGTTTCCGTATCATCAGCACAAAGCTATGCTAAGTGCAGGGCATGGTAGCTGTGTCTGTCCTGGGCTGTTTCCTGTCTCGGCCCTGCTTCGTCCTGCCTGCCATGACATGAACTGTGTGCATCACCCTCCCCATCACGAAGGACCAAGATCTCTGAAACTGTGAGCCACACAAATCTCTCCTGCTTCTAAATTATTTATGCCAGGCATTCTGTTACAATTCTGAGAAAACTAGCAGACCTTTTCCAAATCCCTTTGGAAAGACAGACTCCCTCCTGGCATAGGTAATGCTTGAGAAATTTGAAGCCGGAAGTGTGCTGGAAGCAATCAGAGAAACAACTGAAAACTCTAAACTCAGCTCAGCTATAACAGAAATTGAATTTGCCTTACTCAGACTCTATTGTCCTATACATTATATCCAACATCAAAGAAAAGTGTGAGGTACCCAAGACATTTTCAAAGGACCTGCTGGTAAGAAACAAAGTAATTGATCTGGGTGTGGTAGGACAGGCCTTTAATCTCAGCACGTGGGAGGCAGAGGCAGGTGAATTTCTGTGAGTTTGAGGCCAGTCTGATCTACATAGTGAGCTCCAGGCCAACCAGGTTGACATAGTGAAACCTTGTCTCAAATAAATAAATAAATAAATAAATAAATAAATAAATAAATAAAAAAAAAGACAAACTGACCCAGGGATTGAAACTATCAGACAGGAGATGAAAAATAACTACGATTAATGGTTGTAGACTGTAGTTGTAAAAGTGGTCAATATTCGTGACCAGATGAACAGTTTTAGCACAGAGCTGGGTGAGGAAAGATCAAATGAGCTCAGTGATAGAGAGGATGCACACTTTGAGGAAGTGAGTTTGCTCCCCAGTACCTGAAAAGTGAAGAAAGCAAGAAGGAGGAAGTGGGGGTGGGGCGGGAGGAAAGGGACCAGTCAATGGAAACACTAAGCATAACACGGGGTAACAGATGACAACTCTACTGAAATACAGAGAGGAAAGACAACAGTAGCAGGTGGAGTGACACGTGGAGTGATTTTTGCTGTTTGTATTGTGAAGCAAACATATCATTTCATGGTTATGCCTTCGAAATCTACTTTGAAAGATGATAGTGACATATACAGAATTCCAGACTAAGGCAAAAGTCTCCCCGGCTCCCAGGCTCCTCCCCAAAGGTACAGCCTAGTCTCCCTCCCAGTTTTGCTGCCAGCAGCTGTAAGATGATTTAGGTTTGTTCCCCATACAACAAAGTGCAATGCACACAGAAGGCCACAACTGACGAGGTTGTAGAGACTCAGAGACTGCAGAGTGTGTGTCCCTGGATAGACTCCTATATTAAATTGCATCCATGCACGGCTCAGGGACCACTGCGGAAAAGGAGGTGGAAGGATGCAAGAGCCAGGGCTGGTGCGTGAACACAAGGAAACGGAGACTTTCAGACCACTGGGAACTTGCTCCTATGAACCTGCAGCAATGGTGTCAGCATGCACAAGACCCACGCCATCTCAGTCAGACAAAAACCCAGCCTGGAATGACGGGAGAACTATTGGCAACTGATCACTGCTGGGTGAGGGAGAGTTGATCTTCTTTAAGGGAGTGACTCCAGACAGGATGACTAGACTCCAGTGGGTGAACTTGCACTGAGGGACATCTAGGTATAAATGCTTGACTAGATAGGCCTTAATGTATATGACAGAATGTATGAACTCCAATGGGAGGGTCTGGGGGCACAGATGGGGAGGGCGTCTGCATTTGATTGAGATCTCTTACATGAAATGCACAAAAGCTCAATAAAAATATTTTTAAAAACAAATTTTTTTAAAAGATGATTTAGGTTTGAAGACTGAAGCCATGTACCAGGGTCTGAGTCCTAGATTTAATTATTGTTTGTTTAAAATATTTTACTTATTGTTTTTATTTTATGTGCATGAGTGTATTGCCTGTGTGTATGTAAGTGCACTCATGCTGTACAATGCCCATAGAGGTCAGGAGAGGGTACTGGATCCCCTGGAGCTAGAGTTATGGACGGTTGTTAGTCACCATGTGGATGCTGGGAACCAAACCCAGGTCCCCTGCAAGAGCAGCCAGTGCTCTTAAGTGCTAAACCATCTCTCCAGCCCTGTTGCTTGTTTGTTAAGATATAAAGTCTATGTATCCCAGGCTGTCCTTGACCTCCTAGGCCCAAGCAACTATCAATCTGCCAAGTGTGAAAGCTGCATGTATCTGTAACCCCACAGCTTGTGTGGGCTGGTGGGAGGCCAGGGGAGGAGTATGGGGATACAAGCAGCTCCCCAAAGCTCAGTGGCCAGCCAGGGTGTAGAATTGGTGAGTCCCAGGCTCAACAACTAAGGTGGAAGGTGAATGAAGACAACTGACACTTGCCTTTGTCTTGCACATGCACACACAAATGAACATACACACACACACACACACACACACACACACACACACACACACACAGCAAATTTCCATTGGAAAGAATTAGAGCAGGAATCACCAGGTAGTACATACAGTGAGTACACTTTCTGGGCCATGGGCTTGCTTACCACACTGATGAAAGAAGCCTCCACTTACTGTAGCCCATCAGGGTGAACGCGCCTATGAGCATGATTCCAGTCTGCAGAGCATCTGTGTAGATCACAGCAGCCAGTCCACCTGCAGGCAGGAGCACAGGTGAGGGTCAGGTACTCGGGTGGGAGGATTATTCTGAGCTCAAGGGAGCCCACAAGGTGGGGATCCCACGGATGTTTTAGGTTTGAAGGGTTGCAACAATGGCTACCTCAGCTCTTGCCTGTGCACATGATCATTTTGCAACACTACTTTGCTGCACCTTTCCTGTTGAGGGAAAGTTCACTTCACTACTGGGACTCCTGCACGGTTGCATACCCTGCCTTCAGGGCGCTCTCTAACCTTGTTTGCCTCTCTCCTGTTGCCCCTGGGAACTGTAGAGGCTCATGGCTGTAGCGTGAGAACTTCGGGAGATCTTCCCGCAAGCCTTAATAACACAAGACCCAGTCTCAAAACAAACAATTAAGGCGGCTGGGGAAGTAACTCAGCAGGAAGAGCACTAATTAAGCATGTGTAAGGCCTCAGATTCAGATCTCAGCTCTTTTTAACTTAAGTGGAAGGGAAACTTCTGCCCATCGCCCAAGCTAACCAGCCACCAAGCATCCTCCCACAAAGCCAGGTGAGCCCAGCAGATGAGGCACTCAGGGATTAGCGAGCTATTGTTTAAGCCCCTTAGTGTGTGGGTGGCTTGTTACCTCCCTAATACATGAAGGGGTGTGTGGACCTCAGGCTTCAAACTCTAAACATCTTTATTTTTTATATTTTATTTTAAAAACTTTAGATTAGCATACACAGTATTAGTTTTCATTATGGCATTTTCAAACAAAATTCGTTCTCAATTCTCCTTCCCACATCTGACCCCCGAGCCCTTCCTTCTCGCTTTCACGTAACGTGTGCTGTACGAACCCCCTTCTCCCTCGCTTCCGCTCCGTCTTTTCCCTGTCATGAACACCAGGAACTGAACTCGTGTGGTCAGCCTTGGTGGCAAGCACTTTTACCCCCTGAACCATCTCTCCAGCCCCAAACCTTCATTTTTTATTTATTTTATTTTTATTTCGTGTGCATGAGTGTTTTACCTGCAAGGATATGTGTGCCACATGCATGCAATGCCCACAGAGATCAGAAGAGGGTGTTAGATCCCCTGGAATTTCAGTTATGGATGGTTGTTAGTTGCTATGTGGGTGCTGGAAACTGAACTGGGGTCCTCTGGAAGAGCAGTCAGTGGCTCTTAAC
The DNA here is from genome assembly GCA_035773235.1 of Eospalax fontanierii. Taxonomy (NCBI): domain Eukaryota; kingdom Metazoa; phylum Chordata; class Mammalia; order Rodentia; family Spalacidae; genus Eospalax; species Eospalax fontanierii. Next base: position 49,129,502 of record CM069546.1, on the reverse strand, counting down.
TGCTAAGCCATCTCTCCAGCCCCCCAGCACTTTTTAAAAATTAAATTAAATTTTATTTTATTTTATTTTATTTGAGACAAGGTCTCCTTGTAGCTCAAGCTGGCCTGGAACTCACTATGTAAATCAGACTGGCCTGGATCTTATAGAGATCTGCCTGCCTCTGCCTCCTGAGTGCTGGAATTAAAGTATCTTTCATTATTTTTAAATATTTTATTTTTTTTATGTGCATGAATGTATTGCCTGCATGTATACAAGGCTCCTATGTTGTGCAATGCCCATGGAAGTCAGAAGAGTGTGTTGGGTCCCCTGGAACTAGAGTTACAACTGTTGTTAGCTGCCATGTGGATGCTGAGAATTTAATCTTGGTCCTTTGCAAGAGCAGCCGGTCCTCTTAACTGCTGAGCCATCTTTCCAACCCCAAAACCTTTTATTTTCAGTGTTGGAAAAAGAATTTTTGTTCTAGGCATTCGGAACACCTGTGGGCTTCTTGAACACTATCACAGTAGCCTAAGAGGATTCTTCATGAGTTTGCCCCTTTGAAAAATCTTGATGTTGGTGACAAACCATCAGTATGTACACAGAGCAATCTTGCCAGTCTCTTCCCTGTATCTAAGGAGGAAGGAACACTTATCTGTTATCGAATACAAACCTCTTTACCAGAGGGCAAATCACTGTGCAATTTAAAAAAAAAATCCCTCAAGAAAAACATGTATAAGGGTGTGGTGTCCTTGGCTTGCCCTTCCTGGTCAGCAGGCTGTGGAATCCTCCCAAGTAGAAGGGAACCTGGCTTAAAATCTGGCCCAAATTCTCTTCAATGGCCCAGAAGTCCTGAGAACACAGTTCGGTGCCCATTAAACTCATCTTTATTTCTGTACTAAAGCTTATTGAACACTGGTCATTGTCAGGCACTGCAGTGAGCATTTTGTTTCATTGGTCATGGACTATCTGGTGAGCATTCTACAAAGTTCTGAGGGTCAGTCAAATGGTGTTTCTGCCCTGATAGAACTCTCACAGTTTAATAAAGGAGACAGACACCCTCTAAACGAGGAACTAAAAGATAAACCGTGGTGACAGCAGCCTACTCCTATCTTCATGATCCAAGCACTTGGCTTCCATTAGCTCTGAGAACTGTTTGAAAGCTGTCCATATTAGAGGCCTCTGCATGTATAGGTTGTGTCCTTTCCCTGGTTAGAGTCTCTAGTGGTGTTCCAAGGCACTTGAAACAAACTCCAGGGCCTTTTTAATGCCTTCAAATCTCTGGTCATTTCCTTTGCCTCCCAGCGACCTCTCCATCAGGCCCACTGCAGAAGCCAGCTATAGTGGGCGCTTTGACATGTGCAGTGCCCCCCGAGTGCAGCGGGCACAACCACATCACCATCGGCCCACCAGGCTTTACCCACTGACCCCCTCGCTATTCCGTAGATGAGCACCTTCATCCCACAGACTTTACAGTCGCCCTTCCCCCTGCCTGGAATTCTCATAAGTGCCATTTAAATTTCGTTGAAAGATCACCTTTGAGATCCCTTAACTGAAAGTTCTGGCTTTTAAAAAGTCTTCCCATTATTAGTCCCCATCTTCTCAATCACCTTGCATAGCCCTTAAATGCACTCAGACATTAACAACTGATTTCCCTGTTTATTAATGGTTTCCTCATATCCACTAAAACATCAGTTCTGCTGGGATCAAGTTTTTTGAGATTTTTTTTTTTTCTGTTAATTTGGTTCTGAGGGCTTTCTTTTCTTTCTTTTTTTCTTTTTTTTTTTTGCATCTGAGAGAGTCTTTTGAGACAGCGTCTATCTCTCTCTGTAGGTTAGGCTGGCTTTGAACTTACCTTTCTCCTGCCCTGGGTTCTCATGTACTGGGTTTCCAAGTATGAACCATACCCAGCTCAGAGGTAGAGATTTTTGTCTGTCTGGTTTACTTTTTACCCTGTTTGTACTCTCTCTCTCTCTCTCTCTCTCTCTCTCTCTCTCTCTCTGCATGCATGTACTTTTGTGGAGTGAACTTCAAGAGGTGGTAGAGAAGGATGAAGTTGAGTAAACAAGGTGTAGATTAACAGTTACTTGCGGGCTTACTATGCGCTGGGTGTTTCTAGGACATCAATCTGAGGCGGAGATAAAATTGCCAAACTCAAAACTCCAGAATCACAGTAGTTCCTTGCCCAGCTTTATTTGTATCACACATGTGAATTCACATGCTCAGCACTTAGTAGCTTCTCAACCCATCCTTCTGGAATCCAGGAATAGGACAGCATCATGTAGCTGTATGTTCTGTTTATTTGTTGAAACAGGGTCTCCCTACATAGTCCAGCTGGCCTCAAACTCATGATCCTCCTGCTTCAGCCTCCCAAGTGCTAAGATGATGGATGTGCACCATTTTGTCTGGCTTTCCTTGTGGTACATTTAAATAACCCCTTTTATTATCAAACAACCCTCTTCCTTTAGGACAACGGCTAAAAAGAAGTGATGGTTGGGGTAATGGAGAGAGGTTTAATGAGTAAGAGGTCTTAGCACACTGGGACATCAGGAGATATGCCAGGAGGAAGTGGGTGACCCACCTGCTCTCTAGCATCACCCATGATACCTGAAACAGTGTATAGAGCTGTGACGGCCAACAGCACCGCTATGGCCAGGTACAGGTCCAGGTGCAACGACTGCTGGATGAAGATGGCGCCTGCGTACATGTCCACCTGTGGAATGTGACGTCAACGGATGAGTGGACGAGCAAAGGGATGGATGGATGAACATTATCAGCAGCTTTCCTGGAGTCTGACAAATGCAGAAGAGCTACATGTGTTTTCCTCATCCATCTCATCCCAGATCAGGGGCTTAAACTGGAGCCCTGTGGGCAACTAAGTTTGTGACCCCTGTCCTAGTCTCAGTCAACAACCTCGTGGCCTTCCTGGGTCTTATTTGGGATTTGGGTCTTCCTATACACCCCCCAACACACCATAACCTTCATACCCCCACCAGGGTGACAGTGTCCTTCTCCCCATTAAAGCTCTTGAGTGTCACCAGGCGTGGTGGCGCATGCCTTGCACTTGGGAGGCAGAGGCAGATGGGTTTGTGAGATCGAGGCCAGCCTGGTCTATACAGTGAGTTCCAGGCAAGCTGGAGCTATAGGGAGACCCGGTCTCAAAAACCAACAACAAACATGCCATGTTCATCTGCATCTTCCAGTTTTGGCATGTGCTGGTCCACCTATCTGAAAAGCCCATCATCCTGTTTCCAACTGGTGAATTCCTTTTACAATGTAAGTCTCTCCTTGCACCTGTAGCTTCCCACCAGACTGTAGGTAAGCGTCCTAGAAAGAGTGCCTTGAGTCTGGAACTGGGACTGTCAGTTGTTGCTGTTTGTACTGAATTTCTTCTGTCCCTGCTCCATACCAGGCAGGATCCTCCCCATCCCTGACAAGTGCACTGAGCAACCTGTGCTTGGAGGCAGCAGCATATCTGGTCTTTGTCATATCCCTGAGATTTGCCCAGCCAAAGGTCAGGGTGAGGTGGGTCCAGTCATCCATCAGTACATCTGATTAAAAACTGACTGCTCCCTCATCTCAGGAGGAAGATCACAGTCCCGTCCAAGGGCCTGGAGCAATGGGGCTGGTTCTCAGATCTTTACCATTATGCTGAGCTGTCACCCAAGAAGCTTTGGCAGGGACGGGGCAGGGTCTCCTTAGCTCTGCTTGGCCTTTCTATCAGCTCTTTCTGCCCAACTTATTTTTTTCCCTCCGCCTTCTAATTTCAAACCTGCCCAAGAGGAGGGAAAAGCAGGTGGGGAGGAACTCCCAGAGATGAACTGACTTAGATTCTCCTGTGCTGCACAAGTACAGCCAGGCCGTGGCTCTAACTTACCGAAATCTTGGTGAAGATGTACATGAACAAGTAGAGCACAGCCAGAGTGATGGAGATCCTGCTGCCCCCGAAGCGTCTTCTTAGGTATTCTGGCATTGTTGTTACCTGGGGGATGCACCATCTAGCTGACTTCAGGCAGGTGCCTCCCCAACCTGGCCCAGCCCTTCTCCCTTCCTTCGTCTCCAGACTCAGAAGCACAGAGAGTCTTGGGCCTCTCCATGGGAGACAAGAAGGATGAGGAGGGGCTGGAGTGATGACTCAGTGGTTAAGAGCGCTGGCTGCTCTTGCAGAGGACTTGAATAAGGTTCATAGTACCCACATGGTGGCTAACAACTATCTGTAACTCCAGTTCCAGGGGGATCTAATGCCCTCTTCTGGCCATTGTGGGCACTGCATGCATATGATGCACTTACATACCAGCAGGCAAAACACTCATACACATAAAATAAAAATAGTAAATTTTTTAAAAAGGAGGACATAGAAAACAAGGAATAGGAGGTGGAGAGATCAGGGTTCTATACAGGGCTGTGCACCCAACTACTGAGTTTCTGCCTTTAAATTGTTTATTTATTACTGTGTGCATGCATGCAAGCATGGGAAGGTCAGAAATCTGAGACTGAACTCCGATTGTCAGGGTTGGCAGCAAGTACCTTTACCTGCTGAGCCATCTCACAGCCCTCCCAGAGACTGTGAGGGTTCCCCATCTGTGGTGGTTTGAATGAGAAGTAGCCCCAATAGGCTCCAAATATTTGAATGCTTGGCCCCAGTTGGTGGGGCTGTTTGCAGAGGCTTAGGAGGCATGACCTTGCTGGACAAAGCACGTCACTGGGGGTGGGCTTTGACAGTTCACAGCCTTGCCCCATTTCGAGTCTGCCATGTCTGCTTCCTACATGGGCTTGGAGATGCGAGCACTGAGCTTCCTGCTTTGGCGACCTCTGCTTCCGGCCACGATGGACTCTTACTTTACTGCAATCATAAGCCAAATAAACTCTTCTTCTGTAAGTTATCTTCATCGTGGTGTTTTACAGCAACAGAAAAGTAACTAATACATCATCCTAAGTTTGCTGCAGACTGAATTTCTCACCTTAAAATTTTTTTCTTTAACTTTTTATTTAAGTAACTTTACTTAAAAAGGAAACTTTACTATTTTTTACAGTCCTGGGAATTGAACCTGGGTCTCTTGCACATTAGGTAAATGTTCTACCATTGAGCCACACTCCAATTCCAATCTTGTATATTTGTCATTATATAGGAAGACTACTGATTTTTTAAAATGTTTTATTCATTGTGTTAATTTTAGGTGTATGAGTGTATTGCCTGCATGTGTGTAAATGCATTTATGCATATGTGAAATTGTCGAAGAATACATTTAAAAATTTTTTCAAAGAAAGAGAGGAACAAGAGAGAACATTGCTCAAGTTCTTCAGGCACATTATCTGCACACAAGACTTTGCCCTTTCGTTCCCTGATAAGACCAGTGCACCTCACTCTGTACCCTATAAACACGTGCAGTGATTGTATATCACTTAAGAGCAAAATTAAACTTACTTCAAAAATTAAGAAAAAAGGCCAAGCAAGGTGATGTGCACTTGAAATTCCAGCACTTAGGAGGCTGAGAGATCAAGGCCAGTCTGGGCTACACAGGAAGACTCTGTTTTGAAAAAAAGAAAGAGAGAGGAAGGAAGGGAGAAAGGAGGAAGAAAGGAAGGAAGGAAGGAAGGAAGGAAGGAAGGAAGGAAGGAAGGAAGGAAGGAAGGAAGGAAAATAAAAGAACAAACAACAATAAAAACCTGGAAGGCAGTGGAGAGGCTGGCTTCATTGCAGCAGAGTTGGCCCCACAACCAACACTATCGATCAAACCCAGAAATCCCCATCTGCCCAAGCTCCAAACTTTAGGAACTTATTCTACTAGTCAACTTTGGCCTGCTCACCAAGAGAGACAAGGGATCCTAGGAGCAGAATGTACAGACTCAAGAGAGGGTCTGGAGAGATGGCTTAGCAGTTAAGAGCACTGTCTACTCAGGTTTAGTTCCCAGCACCTACAAGGCAGCTAACAACCATTCATAATCCCAGTTCCAGAGGATCTGGTGGCCTCTTCTGACCTCTGAGGTGTTGCACAACACTGGTGCTCTGACACACAGGCAAAACATTCATACACATTAAATTAAAATAAATAAATGGGGGGGGGCAGAAAGCTTTATCTGAGAGGCACTGGGTTCTGGAAGCTTCTGGATGCCCTGAGTGAGAGACTGAGGTCAAAAACAGTCATTGCCACACAGGATGCTCCAGGGGCTGGGCCACACTATCCAGTACCATGATTTGGATTGTACTTTTCTTAGGGTATAGAATGTTCTCTCTTAATCACTTTAGCTGACTGTAACCCCTAATCCTGAACTTGGAATTCACTCTGAGATCTCAGACTAACAAATGTTGTTCCACAGGGTGGGGAAGAATGGAGTAATGGAGTTGTAGCATCATCCGACAACTCATGTGTGAAAGGCTTGGTGTCCAGTTGATAAATTCAGTCATTGAGGGTGACTGGATCAGGAGGGTTCTGACCCAGTCAGTGGATTAACCTGATGGATTCACAACTTGCTGGCATTATTGAAAAGCGGTGGAAGCCTGGTTGAAAGAAGTAGGTCACGGGGGCATGCCTTGAGGGATAGATCTTCTCTCCTGCCTCTCTGCTTCCTACGTTCTGTGCTGTGGAGAGTGGTCAGCCTCCTCCACCTCGCCTTCTCTCCCCAGTGTTTCTGCCTTGCCACAGGTCTCAAAGCCAGGGAGCCAGCTGAAACCCTGGAAACAGTGAACCAAAGTAAATTCTTTCTTCCCATATATTTTGGGTATTTTGTAGCAGTGATAAAAAATGGATGGCCAGACTCATTTCAAGAACAGTAAGTCATAGCCCGGCATGGTGGCACACAACTTTAATCCCAGCACTTGGGAGGCAGGGGCAGGCAGATATCTGTGAGTTCAAGGCCAACCTGGTCTACATAGGAAGTTCCAGGACAGCTGGGGCTACAGGGAGACACTGTCTCAAAAAAGAAAGAAAGAAAAAAAAAAAGAATAGTAAGCTGTTGCTCAGTGTGGTGGCACATGCCAGTGATCCCAGCATTTAGGAGGCTGAGACGGAAGGTTACAAGAGAACCTATCTCTAAAAGATAAAAGTAGCTGGATGTGGTGGTGCTCACCTGTAATCCCAGCAATTGGGAGGCAGAGGCAGGTGGATCTCTGTGTGTTCAAGGTCAGCCTGGTCTATTCAGTGAATTCAAGGCCAACCAAGGCTACATATACCTTGTCTCAAAAAAATTTTTTTTATTTAAAAATAAAGGTAAACCAATAGCAGAATCTTACTAAATGCTCTAGAATATAAGACTATTGGCTATAAGATTAGTTAAGTGTTGATGTATATTTGATTTTTTAAGATTTATTTTATTTTTATTCATATATGTGTTTGTCTCTGTGTGTTTGCAGTGTATGTGTGTGTGTGTGTGTGTATGAAAGATGTCAGATCACCTGAAGCTGGAGTTACAGGTAACTGTGAACTGACATGTGGGTGCTAGGAACTGAACTTGGATCCTCAGCAAGAGCAGTGTGCACTATTAACTACCAAGCCATCTCTCCAGCCTCTTGGGGTTTCATACATATTAAAAGATTAGAAAAAAAAAAGAGCTCCAGAAACAGACACATTTAGTAGGGAGAATAAAACTTATTTCATCTCAAGAAGCACGATGGGATTCTGATTCTCATGGAAATCCTACCTGGACCTTCTGATTTGCTGCAAGGAAAACCCTGCAGGAAAGTTCCAGAAATATCTTATACTGACCTCTGACACTGTCAGAACTAATGCAGAGAGAGCTTCAAGCGAGCCTATACACCGTAGGAGGTGAGACCTAGTCAGAGAGTACAGTGTGCTCGCCAGTCCACTCAAATACATGTGCCAAAAAAGACACTCTGGGCAGGCACTATCTAATCTATGAATGACAGACAAGGGCCAGCTGGGCCTGGGTTCAGAGCTGGACTCCTCATTGACTGACAGCCTTCACTGGCGACTGAACTGGTCTTCTCACTGGCTGGCACCTCCACCCTGGAGTCAATGTAGAAGAGCTTATCTGCAGGAGATTTCTGGGAGCCATGAAAGTGAGGAAAGGGGAAGAGGAAGAAGAGGAGGAAAAGAGAGGGACAGAGGATAGAGGAGAGTGTGCTCCATCAGCACCCTGCACAAAAAAAATCTTCCGGTCTCAAATATTTCCCTTAAAGTCTAGGCTATTTAGAAAATAGCCCAATGGCTCAGAAAATCTAGATCACAATACTCCCTGTAATATATTCTCAAACCACAGCTGGCTTCAGGCAGGAAGGCCTGAGGGTTCACACAGGGACAACCCTCTGGTACTGGCCAAAGGCTCAGTGGCACACACGTATAATTCTGCACTTAGGAGACTGAGGCATGATGAATTGGAGGTCAGCCTGGGATATACAGTGAGACCTTGTCTCCAAAGCTAACATAAAATAAATTCAGCAAAAGACAGCCACCACCAGAAATTACCACCCCATCCCAGGGCCCCTGGCTAAGGATGCTCTACACTGCTACACAGTTCTTATCCCCAGATGATGGAGGCTGGGTGGGAACCCCCAAAACTGTGTCCTTGCTCCAGATCAAATCCAGACTGCCCCTCATCCATGCTCATGGGAGCCCTTTGCTCGTCCTGCAAATCCATGCCATGTGGTGGTAACAACTTCTACCCCCTTGGCACTCTCCATTGCTGAATGGTTTTCGCACTCCTTCACTGTCTTCCATCTTTCTAGACTCTCCTCCTCTGGAAGCAGCTGTGGCCACAGTGTGGAGAACCCAGGTCACAGGCAGAGTATCTTAGTTTGCTCGGCTCCAACAACAGCTTGACTCCTCCACTTGTTATGATTTGAATACAAACTATTACCCATGGACTAATGGGTAAATGTTCAGTCTCCCACTAAGTAGCATCATCTCAGAAGGTTCAGGAACCTTTGAGAGATGTGGCCTAACTTCAGGAACTAGGTCACTGGGGGAATGCCTTTAAAGGTTATACCTAGTCTCTGATCCCTTCCTTTCTCTCTGTTTCCTGCCTAGTGGGAAGCATACTTGTGTATGCTGCCATGACACTCTGCACAGGCCAAGTGACCATGGACCAAACGCTCTGAAACCACGAGTCATGATGAATACTTCCTCCTCTAAGTTGTTTTCTCAGGCATTTTTATCAGTTATGAGAAAACTCACTGCTTTGGAAACCAGTTCCTCTGACCCAACCTGAATCTCATCATCTCTAAAACCTCAGTCAACTCTGGCGCCTCAAATTTCCATCAATGCTGCTCTGTTAATCACCAACTGTGATGACTTCTCTGAGACTTGGCCAAGACTTCTGGTCTCTGATTGACCTTGGCATTGATTCACTTCAACTAAATATTTACTAAGCACCTGCCACGTGTCAGGCACTCTTCTGAACTCTAGGAGAAAAAAGAGGTTTTGCTCTTCTGGAAAGAAACACAGTTTAGTGCAATGGTTCCCAACCAAGGAAGACCTCCCCTCCACTGGCCCTGGAGGTACTGGGCAATGTCTGGAGACATTTTGACTGTCACAGTTTGGGGGAGGAGTGCTCCTGGAAATGAATGATAGAGATGAGAGACACTGCCAAACACCCCGTCACACACAGAAACTGCCCACCCACATCGCGGAGAGTCTAGCCCTGAGTGTCACTAGGGCTGAAGTTGAGAAATCCTGGTCTAGAGGAAGAAAAGCATGTAGTCTGATGGGAGAGACACATTCATTTAATAACCATACCAGAATGTGCAAAAACAGCTTCTGTGGTCAGCACAGCAAAGGAGATTCCACCTAATTGGTGACGTCACAAAGGAATCTAGACTGTGGAGGACGAGTGGGAGTTGACCAAGCCAAGGAGGACAAAGGGAGTTGCTAGCAAGAAGGGAGGGCATCATGGTGGGCCACAAGTGATATGCAGCTTAGCGAGTGTGGGGAGTAGGGTGAAGGGTGGCGCTGAGTCACTCCCATCATGCACCTCCACACTTGTTTCTGGGCTGGATGCGTACATGGAGGAAATGATGGATGACACTGTGGGTGTTGGGTGGGTAGATGAGGCTCTGCCTTGTTCTCTGTGTTCACAAGTAAAGTTAGTCTCTAATGTTGGGCGGGTAATATTTGATACTGTCTTCCTAATATAGTAAACAAATTCTAAGGGCTGGGGAGGTGGCTCTGTTGGCAAAGCGCTTTGCCTCACCAGCGTGAGGCCCTGAGTTTGATCCCTAGAACCTACATAAAGAGTTGGGTTTGGTGTATGTTTATAATCCTAGTGCTAGGGAGGTGGACACAGGAGGACCCTTGCTGGCCGTCAGGCTCAGTGAGCTCCAGGTCCCAGTGAGAGACTCTTGTCTCCAAAAACAAGGCGAATGGCTCTGAGAAACAACATCCAAGACTGACCTCTGGCCTCCACATGCATGTGCATACATACATACCCACACGTACACATGCGCACATACATACGTTCACCCACAATAATAAGTAACTAAATAATAAATTCTAGGTGGATAATAGCAAATGTAGAAAGTTCTAGAAGAGAGTATAAAGGAAAATACCTTTATGCTTTGGAGTAGGAAAGGAATTTTGCTTTTGTTTTCATTTCTTTCTGAATGATGATCTCACTCTATAACCCAATCTGACTGGATATCACTATGTAACCCAGGCTAGCCTGGAACTCATCCACCCTCCTGAGTGCTAGGATAACAGACATGAGCTAACATACCTTGCCAGGAAAAGATGTTTCCAAACAAGACACTAAAGGAGAAGGTGATCAATAGACTATAGTAAAGCTGAAATCTGTTTTTTTTTTTTCCTTCCATTTTAAGATTTCCATTCAAGATTTTAAATCTTTTTTCCTTTTGAAATCGTTTTGTGGAAAAGCATCAGTAAGAAAGTGAAGAATTTCAGGCACCCACACCACTAATCCCAGAAGCAGCCTGAGATCAAGACCAGCCTGGTCTACACATCAAGTTCTAGGCCAATGAGGGCTATATAGTAAAACCCTGTCTAAAAAACAAAAACAGGGGCTGTAAAGATGGCTCAGTGGTTAAGAGCACTGGCTGCTCCTCCAGAGGACCAGGTTCAAGTCTCAGTACCCACATGGTAGCTAAGAACTGTCCACAACTCCAATTCCAGACAAATACAGTGCCCCTTCTGACCGACCTCCACGGGCATTGCACGACATGGGTGTACTTACACACATGCAGGCAATACACTCATACACATAAAATAAAGCTAACAAATAAAATATTTTTTTAAAAAACCAAAACAAGCACACACAAAAAGAAAGTGAAGAGTCAGGGGTTGGGCTTCATCTACCAGTCTCTCTCTCTCTCTCTCTCTCTCTCTCTCTCTAGCAAAAGGCAAGCCTCTAAATAGAAAAGATGTTTGCAACTCCTGAGTACCCTAAGAGCCTGCTTCCAAAGTTGACTTTGCAAATTCCAGAATTTATAAAACAATAAAACAAGAGCTATAAAAATGGGCTAAAGTCCGAGACATTTATGTTAGCTTTCCTTCACTATGACAAATACCTGAGGTGATGAGCTTATCAAGACAGAAGGTTCATCATGGTTCACAGTTTTATCTGGGCTCATGGTTTCGTTCCTGTCAACTTTGGACCTGTGGTGGCATCGTGGCTGAGCATGTGACCCAGCAAAACTACTCATTTCATGGCCAAAAAAGCAAAAGAAGAAGAAGAAACAATGGTTCCAAAATCCCCTACAAGGACCCCAGCTCTTAAAGACTCACCTCCTTGCTTGAGATCAAGTCTTTACCACTTTGACCTTCACTTTGGATAGTCTAGGCCCAAACTGTAGCTTTACTCCCCAAAGATGACATTCAAATGACCAGAAATCCATTAATTAATCCATTAATTGTCTATTAAAAGCTCAGTGATGAGGCTGGAGAGGTGACTCAGGAGTTAAATCACTTGCTCTTCCTGCAAAGGACCTAGGTTCGTTTCCCAACACCCACACTGGGTGGATCGAAACTGTCTGTAATTCCAGTTACAGGAGATCCAACACCTTCTTCTGGCCTCCTCACACCTACACACGTGTGGACATGTACACACACAAATAAAAATAAAGTAAATCTAAAAAGAGAAAAAAGCTCAGTGAGAAGGCCGAGGGGCCACGGGCTGGAGGTAGATTCTACCTCAGCACTGCATAAGCCAGGTGGAGACAGAAGGACTAGAAATTTTAGACACTCCTTGGCTACATAATGAGTTTGAGACCAGCCTGAGATACATCATGAGTCTCTCTCTCTCTCTCTCTCTCTCTCTCTCTCCTCACAAATTGAGCAAGAATTTATGTTTTCTTTTGCTTTGTTTGAAAAAGGCTCTTACTATATAGCCCTGGCTGGCCTGGAACTCACAGAGATCTGCCGCTTCTGCCTGCTGGGATTAAAGCCATGTGAGCAAGAATTTTAATATCAGGAAACACCAATTGTCAGCAAGGATGTGGAGCACTGGGCAAACAGGATTTCCAAACGCTGTGGGGGTGGGGGTGGGGTGCCCTGGGAGAAAGCTTGACAGCATCAGTGAACCAGATAAACCCAGTAGCTTCACTCACAGAAGATTGTCCTCTTAGCACATGTTTATGTTCATTGGGTCATGTATAAGCTAGGGGTGGTGGGACACGCCAGAAATCCCAGCCCTCAGGAGACTGAAGCAGGCAGAGCATGAGTTGGAGGCCAGCCCAGACTACAGAGTTGGACCCTGTCTCAAAACAAGATATATAGCAATGTCGCTAACAACACTGTCCCCCCACAGTCCAACACAGGGAACAAACTAAACACTCGAGTGACAGAATGGTTAATTGCATAAGCTGGAGTCACAATGCACAACCCCACACAGCAACGTAGACTCTGGTCTACACTCACTATGTAGCTGAGGATAACCAGTTATACACATCAAAAAGATGATGGCATCCACAATTCATCACACACAACTTTAAAAAAAGTAATATGAAACTCTTGCACAGATGTGCATAATTAAAACTGTACACATGAGCCAGGAAGAGAGTGGTCATGAGGGAAGGAAGGAGGTTCCCAGGGGAGGTGGTTTATAGATGCGGGTGTTCCTGTTACTAAGTGACTAAGTGTTCTAAGTGTTACTAAGTAACTGTTACTAAGTGTTGCTAAGTCACACCTTTGTGCTTGTTTGTTTTACTGAATGTTTATTTTCCTATAATAACAGCAACCATGGGCCACCTACATAGCACTCACCTAATCTCTCCTTTGCATACTTGGAAGATGTCACTTAAAGAGTTGAAGGATGTCTCACACCCCCACCCCCAGGAATTTTATTGTACTTCTCTTACTTTGTGGTGCTGGATGTGGAACTCAGAGTCTCATGCTTGCCAGGCTAGCAAGCTGCATTGATCTACACCGAAGCCCCCCTCTTTATCTTGTTACAGAATAACATATTTAGAGATTGGCACAGCTGTGTTTTCATCACCCCTTTCCCTGGCTTGCTGCCCCATTGTAAGGGTGCCCCTCCTTCACTGAAAGCCACTCCGATTGTTCCAGGTTTTTCTACGACAGTTGCAGCGGCCATCTCAGCTATCCTCGGTTTTCCTCCAACTCCCCTCCCGAATCCCAGAAGGTGACTGTGTATTTTCTACTTGACAGAGAAAATGGAAGCCATGAGTTGAGAACCCCTGTCCGTCCCCCACCCCAATGAACGACTTGCATCCCTCCATCCCCTTCCCTTCCCACAGCCTGTGATCAGTTTAAATCTATTGCTGAACTGTCAGTAATGGCACTTACAGCCCAAACTTGGACCTGCGTCCCATCCTTGGAACTCATGGTAGAAAGAGATGATTCTCAAAAGTTCTCCACACATGCTCCACAGCACACATGGCCTATGCTCATGGACTCACATCATTACATACCAGTAAAAAACTAAAAATTATTTTGAAAAAACTATGGCTGCTTTGGCCTAAGCCTTTCACTCCTGTCCTGTGTTGTTATACCTGAGATATTTTGTGTATGCACCACTATTTGTAGGGGTTCACAAGCAGGCCCAGGCTCCCTGCTCACCCAAAGCCTCGTATTTGAACTTTAGAGTCTCCCCACCACAGTTCCTGTCCCCACACTATCGTTCTTCGTGGTGGACTCCACTGCTTCTGCCATGGTCAGACTGTATGTCACTTCTGACCTTTAAGCTCCTCCTACTTTGTATTTTTAACTTCCTATAATGCAAAGTTAAAGTCAGTTATTGCTCTGTGAGTGATCCTTCCTCATACGATGACACCTAACACTCTAGAGCGTGACACACAGCTGATGGCAACCTCAGAGAGCCTTTGCAAACTGCTTTCTAACAAGTCTGGGCTAGGGAGGTGGTTCATCAGCCCTGGATCCGTGCCCAGCACACACAGAAAAACCTAGAGATATTTCACCTATGCAACACAATGCTGACATTCCACAGCAGTCAGAAATATCTTGACTATTATAGATTTGAGTGCAAAAGGAAAAAAAAATCACATATAGATGCACATTTGCATGTATGTATGTATACATATGTACATATGCATGCAGTTTAACTAAAAGCAGTATGTTATGGCTTTTATAAGGAATTGCAAAGTTTATGTCTATGTTCTGACACTAAAAGGATACTTCTGAGCCCAGCTTCTGAGTGTCCTGTATGTACCATGAATTTTGGTCAGATTTTTATCAGCCAGGACTTCATGTGACATGCCTCTCTTGGTCTTTCTCACCCATGTAACATTGATCCCCAGAGCCAGAAGACTTCGTGGCTGCTTGACGAATGTACATGGGTGGGAAGGAGGGTTGGCCTTCCCAAGGGTGTCCCCATGCCATGTTCCCAGTCCCCTTCACACTCACCTGGCCAGCAATGTAGATGGGAAGGAAGATCCAGGCCAGCATCAACACAGAAAACAAGCCCTGCCCAGAAAACACAGTCAGAGCTGTCCCTGGCTCATGACCAGGCACCATCCCATCACCTTGAGTAGCCTAGCCTGAGCTTCACCCTGATTGAGTCCCTTCCCTCTAGTGGTTCACTCTCCCTGGCCTTTTTATTTCTGATTTTAAAATGAGAAGAGATTAACAGGACTGTGGTCCTAGCCTCTGAGAAGTACCAGCTTCTTGGGGACTGGGATGGGAGGGCCATTTGAGCACAGGTGTTTGAGACCAACCTGAGCAACATAATGAGACGCTGTCTAAAGAGAGAGGGAGAGAGGAGAGAGAAAGAGAGGACAAGAGAAAAGGGGATGAGGAGGAGGAGGAGGAGGAGGAAGAGGAGGAGGAGGAGGAGGAGGAGGAGATAACAACAACTTTGGGAATGTCTAATTCTATCTCTTAAATGTCACATCATGCCCTTCAGTTCTGAGTCTTCGTCTTCCCTACAGTGACTACAACAGGGACTGAGAAGAGTTAACAAATGTCAAGCCCATTACTTCCTTATGAAGCAGTCATAAGAGCACCTGACTGAACTGCTACAGGAAAATCAGTTACTTCATGCCAGGTACTCTTCTGTGCCCAACACACACAGTGGTTCAGTCAACCCTTAGACTGTCACCACATGGCAGGGATCATTATTGCTTCCAATATAAACATGAGGCCCAGAGAAGTTAAGAAACTTGCCCCAAGTCACACAACTTATAAGTGTGAATCTGGGCAATCTGATTCTGGTCTGTAGTTAACTCTGATAATGTGCCTGGCACAGGGTAAGCACTTTAGAAATGTCAGTAATTATGAATGAGACAATTTCCTTCCCAGGAGAAGCCATCCTGTGAGAAGCCTGCTACAATGAAGAACTGTATCTCAGTGTCTCCAAAGGGAGCACGAAGGCCACATGCCACTAGCCATTTAGTTTCTGTGACCCAACTGATACCTTCCAGTCATCTGCTGCCTGCCAGTTTCTGCATTATACCAGAAGCATCCTGAGCTCTCACTCCTTTGTTTGCTGAGACCATAGCCCTCTGGATGTCCATGAAGCAGTTAGAGAGAGACCCAAACAAATTTTGTTGATCAGTAACACCTGAAAGTCTCCTGTTTGCTTTTACTAAAAGTGCCATTTTGCTTTCAAAGTCCAGAGCGCTCCTGTGCCTCCCCTAGGATCGGTCATCGAGTGGAGGTGAGAGGTCTGTGTCCCACCAAAACTCACATTAAGCTCATAGGCAGCAACAGAGATGCCCACAGCAGCACCGGATCCTGCTAGGCCAATGAAGTGCCCACTTCCAACGTTGCTGGCAAACAAGGATGCACCCACCTGTGGGCAGATGGATAGGTGAGATCTTAGAGCCAAGGTCTGGGCAAACTGTCCCCCTTCCCAGTTCTAGCCACTCTGCAAAGGGACCAAGACAGAGGAAATAGAGGAGAGGTGCCATTCCTACCCACTGTGCCAGTGTTTACAGTGCCCAGCTTGAGCAACTGTACCTAGCATTCCTGGGGGAGGATAACATGTAAGTGCTTTCTGATGCCAACCTGCTCTGCTTTGTAGGCAGAGCAGGAGGCCTCCTTCTGGTAGAGTGTTAACAAGGTCAAGGCTGAGCTCAGTGACTACAGCCTCTGGTGTCCACTGATTGAACCAGACAGGCCTGGTACCTTGTTTAAGCCAGGCCAATTACATTCCCTCTCCTGGGAATTTAGAAGCAGGATACAGTCCCTGCAGATCTCTTGGCCTGGGGTGTGGCAGAAGGTGAGGATGAGCGGCACAAAAGCAGGCTCAGTCATGTGCCCATCTCTGCCAGACAAAGATGAGGGCAGGAAGAGGACATGCAGGGAGATGCAGCTCAGAGAGAACAGAATGCGAGAGACGGAGAGAGAAAAAACCAAAAGGAAGGGAAGGAAGAGCAAAAGGAAATGGGGGAGGAAGAGAAGGAGGAAGAAGGAGAGGAGAAGAAGGAAGAGAAGAAGGAGGAGGAAGAGGAAGAGGATAAAGGAAAAGGAGGAGGAAATCCATGGCAGCAAATGGCGGAGCCGTGGTTTTCTCACCGGGAGAGCCTGGAGGCGGTGTTCTCCCAGGCTGTGCCACGGTTGCAGCTGCCGCTGAGGAGCTCGGTGTGTGTGCACGCCGGTGTGTGCTGTCAGTGTGCAGCCCGTGGCTCCTGCCTCTGCCTCAGCCCTTGAATTCCTATTCTGCAGGGTCCCAAAGTCAACCTGTGGCGGGTCCCCAGGCACTCAGAGCTTTCCTGGCCCTGTGCACATGGCCACCTAGATTGCTGGGGTCACACGGGAAATTTGCAAAGCCCCCATGAACATCCACAGGTTTTCTGAAGGTTTTTGTTAGCCTGTTCTTGGTCCCCTAACTGCGGTGTAGTCTCTGGCAGCTGCAGCAGCCAACGGCGGCCTTGAGAGAAAAGTCTGTTCACAGGATTTTCAAAGTCAGATCAAGACAGAAGTCCCACAAGCAGAGCTTTCCATGGGACAGTCATGCAGAGGACATGGTGTCAGTTCTGTGTGAGCTGGGCTCTGAGGGCTCTGCCACCTTTCTGGCCTCCTCTCCTCTAGGCTGGTGTCTTTCAGGGATACTGTGGAACTGAAGAGACAGGGATGGAAACTGGGACAGTTACACACTCTAAGGCCACTCTTCTGACTAACATCTTGTTTCCTAAGCAGATGCAGCATTTGGTTTAGGTCCTGGAATTCTTAGTGACTTTTTAAAAACACTGTTTTCATTGCTTTTATGGAGAAGAGGGATCCTGAGGTCTCCACTCTGTCATTCTTGATGACATTGCCACACAGCATGTCCTCACAGCCACATTTCACCTCACTGCTATTGATGTTCCTTTTTTACCTCAGAATGACTTATTTTAAATACACGTAAATTTATAAGTAACCAACTTCAATTATGATTATGAAACATTACTAAAGTCATATGTAACTATCCATTGTGTATTGCACATATATAATATATATTCTATATTTGTATATAGAATATATATACTATTTTTATGTTTCTATATATAGTAAGTATACATATGTAATCCTTTATGGCTTTAAATGTGAAATAGACACATATATTAAATGTGTCTATGTATATACACATATATGCATCTATCCATGTATACATGCATATATATGTTTATACACACACCACTTTAAATGGAACACCAGTACTGTTTGTTCTGCATAGAGCTGCTTGCTCTACTTGGGCAAACAAGGAACCAAAGATATAAGATGATAAATTTAATCTTTTGACATGCTCTCTGGGCTGCCCAGTTCCTGAGCCAGAGGCTGGCATTCTCTTTGTGAACCCTGGAAACCAATGGCAGGAAGTTAGAAACAATGAATACTGGCAGTGAACGGGCCTTTTTCTTTTAGGGAGCCAGGAGAGGCAGAGATGGGAAAGGGAGGCCTGCTTCTGCTCGCTCTGTACTGTGATAAATTTCAACCAGGATCTATTTCAGGGTCTCTCAGGGTCCCTGTTCCTCACACTTTGAGCCTAAGTTCCTTGAGAGACTTCCCTGGGGGCCTGGGTTTAGCATAGTCCCTGCTGTGACCAGGAAGATTCTTTTGAGCTGGCTGAACTTGGTGCAGTGCATACCATCGGTGCCTTCTGAGAAAGCGAAGTTACTGTCTTCGAGATTCACTGGCCACAGGCTCAGACACCGACCACTCCCTGCGCTTAGATTCGGGGACTGCTGCAAATAGGAGTTGTCCTCCTTACCGGTTCAAAGATTTCATCCTTATTTTCAGAGCTCATAAAAAATACAATCACCATTCCCCTACCTGGGGCCCACGAAGGAAAGGCTTAGATGCATGCGAATGCATTAGGTGTGTGTGGGCACATCGTGTGTGTACGCATGCTGTGTGTATCTGTGAATTTGTTTGTGCGTGCTCATGGTGTGGGTGTATGTATACAGGGTGCGCAGGATGTGTCTGCACGCACAGTGTGCGTTTACGCATGTGTGTTTATGCATGTGGATGTGTTTGGCAATGCTCTGAGACTCACTTAAAAAGGAACATCTAACTGAGCTGTTGTATTTGTTATCTGTGTCCTTAATATCCAGTCCACCCAGGTCTAGAAATAGTCTTCAGCTTTCCTTTAGGCTCTAGCCACTCGAGACATACTCCCCTGGAAAGGTGTTGAGCATGAAAGCCAGGCTCGAGCCCAATCCGTGGAGCAGTGCACCCTGGCCATGGTGACTGACACAGTGAGAAACTTGGGATGCAATCAGAGATGAAATGACTTTTCAGAGATGCTTCTAGGAAGATAGGTGTTCTTCCCAGGCTAGCCTGGAACTGGAAAGAATGAAAAGTCTGGAGCCAAGTCTGCCATCTTGTTGCCATGAAGTTGGGTGTGTTTACTAAGATCTTCCAGAAGGAGAGAAGCTAATGCAGATAGATAACAGACAAATTAATAGATGATAGACAGATTGATTTATAGATAGATAGGTTGCAGATGGAAGGCATATACACAGATTGAAGCACAGATGACAAGTAGATGATAGACAGATGGTTGAGAGAAAGTTGGAGAAATCGGGTCATCGGGTCACAGTACCACCAACTAGCTGAGCCTCTGTACCCAGCACAACTCTGGATTTTCCCCTTAGGCAAGCTGATAAACTATTTTCATTTCAATAAATTTGAGTTGGGAGTAAGTTTTCATTGTGACTTACAGACAACACAGAATGAAAGAACATCAGAACTTGGAAAGTCTTTGAGAAATGACTTAAAAGGTTTTTTTTTTTTCCCCCAGTGCTTGAGATGGAGCCCAGAGTTTCATGCACCCTAGGCAAGTGTCTAGCACAGAGCTATATTCGCAGCTCTGAGAGGTGACTGAATTGAGCCAGAGAGCACTTACTGGCCACCACGTCATGTCTCCTCCAGCCAGGAAGTAGCCTTTCACTGTGTCTCTCTTGGTTCTCACCATGGACTGGAAGAGAGAAGAAGGATGGAGGAGAATGTCAACACGCAGAGGCATCTGCTGAGGAAAGTGACTGCAAACTGGGAATTCAGCAGCAGGGCACATTCAGACATCAAATACACTTTATCTGACCGAAATTTAACGTGACTGTCTTAAAGGAGACCTACACTCCGGCCAGTCCCCACTTCATACTTTAGTGATAACTGACATCATCCTGTAGACATTGAATTGCAAACCAATGCTTTGTCAAAGGCAGTTCATAATAGGTTTCACTGTTTCCCATGCTCCAGACACTGTCTCTTGTGAGGCACTTCATTAGCAGTAGTTTATTTTTTAATATATACTTTTGAGGGCTGGAAAGATGACTCAGCAGTTAAGAGCACTGGTTGCTCTTGAAGAGGACCCAGGTTTGATTCCCAACACCTACATGGCAGCTAGCAACCGACCATAACTATAGTTCCAGGGGAATCCAACGCCCTCTACTGACCTCTGCAGGCATTGCATGACACAGGTGCACTTGCATACATGCAGGCAATACACTCATACACATAAACTAAAAATAAATAAAATATTTTAAAAATACATATATATATATATCAAAAATATGTATTGAGACAGAGTCTTACTATGTAGCTCCAGCTGACCTGAAACTTACTATATAGATGAGGCTGGCCTCAGACTCACAGAGATCCACTTGCATCTGCCTCCTGAGTGCTGAGATTAAAGATGGGCACTATCACGCCCAGCCAGCAGTAGCTCATTTCAATCCACACCTGACCCTTTGAAGTTGCTATTTGGGGGCCAGTTTCACAGGTGAAGAGACTGAGGCTCAAAACTGTGCAGCATGCAACTGTAACAAAACACCTGAGTCTAAGGAGTCTGTGAACATCAAAAACATATCTCTTACAGCTCTGGAAGCTGGAAGTCCAAAGTCAGTAACATGGTTCGTTCAGCCCTGGAGAGGTCTGGTTTCTCTAGATGGAGCTTCTACTGTGTCCTCCATCACAGGGAAAGGGCTAGCAGTTCCTTTGTTTTCTTTCATAAGGCCTCATGCTGTCTGTGAGGGCTCCACCTTCGTGACCGTCACCTGCTGAAGACGCTCATAACATCATCACACTGTTAACTAACTTCCAACATAAGGTTTGGTTGTTTTGGGTGGGTTTTGTTTTATTTTGAGACAGGGTCTCCCCATAGCCTCAGCAGGCCTAGAACTTGATATGTAGATCAGGCTGGCTCAATCTCACAGAGATGTGCCTGCCTCTTGAATGCTGTGATTAAAAGTGTGTGCCACCACACCCGGCTTCCAATGTCAAGTTTGAGGAGAGATGTACGTAGTTACTATTTTTAGACAGGACCTCATGCAGCCTAGGCTGGTCTCAAACTCACTATGTACCTGAGGATGACCTTGAACTGATCTTCCTGCCTCTGCCTCCCAAGTGCTGGATTACAGTGTGTGCCAGTGTGCCCATTTTAAGTAGTGTTAGGGATTAAACCTAAGGCCTCACGCATTCTAGGCAAGCACTCTATCAACCAAGTTACATCCCGAGCCCATAAGAAATTCTGTTTTATGTTAGTTACATTTATTTATTTATTGTTTTGTGTCTCTGTGCGTATGCTCACACATGTGCATGTGAAGTTCATGGCATGTGTGGAGGTGAGGGGATACCTTGTGGGAGTCAGTTCTCTCCTTCCACTGCATATGTTCTCAGGATTGAACTCTGAACTCAGGTTATTAGGCTTGGCAACAAGTTCCTTTACCCACTGAGGCATGTTGCTGCTCTGCTGTCCTATGGAAGGGTACCAGCTTCACTCATTATAAATAAACATTAGCAATGTACCAAGATATCCTTTTCTCCTGTCAGGCTGGTAAAAGTGAAAACAATACATTGTTACTGAGAGCACCAAACAGGCTGTCATTCTTTGCTGCTATGAGTATAAATTAAAAGTACCCCTAAGAATGGCACTCTGATGGGAGCTGGCATATGACAGACGCACATGTCTTTCAACCTGACAGGGCTGCTGGTTGAAATGCGTCCTGCTCTTCGACTGCCTCCAAAATAACGTGTGCAGAGTTGGCTCATTATAACATCCAGTAAGGGGCGGGGAACAAAAGCCCAAATGACCCTTGGCATAACATCTGTTAAATCAATCACGACAGAATCATCTAATGGAATACTGTGCAGCTTTTAGAAAATGAACATGCCTCTGTGTACTGATGTGAAAGATACCTAGGAGACGTGACAGGTGGGACAACGGCAAGGTGGAAACTGTGATAAGCTGTCTCTGTTGTAAGAAGGAGGGAAATATACATGCTAATGTTTGCTTTGACTGGGCATGGTGTCTTGCATCTGTAATCCCAGCACTCAAGAGGTGGAGGCAGGAGGATTGGGAGTTTCAAACCAGACTGGGCTACATAATAAGATAGTGTCTCTAAGGCACACACACACACACACACACACACACTATATATATTATATATATATATATATATATATATATATATATATATTATGGTGTTTTGATTTGCATTTAAAAACTGGAAAAATACATTAATGAATGGCATTTCCAGTGCTTACAAGTTAATGGTGCTCACCTATGGAAGGAAAGGTCATAGTGAGACTTTATAATATGCACTAAACTACTTTAGTTTTGAACCATGTGACTGTATTAAATTGTTTTTAAATTATATATATTATAAAATTATATTCTTAAGCACATGAGTCTGAAAATGAGGGTGATAAGGACTCTGGCTAAAACTCTCCTAACTTACTAATAGGATTTCTTTATTTGTAAAATGAATATGAAATCTTCCTTAAGTGGCCAGAGAGAGAGATAAGTAGTTAAAAGCACTTTCTGCTCTTGCAGAGGATCTAAGTTCAGTTCCTAGCACCTACACTGGATGGCTCACAACCACCAGCTCCGGAGATCCAGTGCCATCTTCTGGCCTGCTTTTTCTGGCTTCTCTGGATACCCACACACATGGGCACACAGACACACAAATGAAAAATTTTAGAAATAAACTAAGGAAAATCTCAGTTAAAAATTGTACATTACTTGAAAAAAACATAAGTGAACATATTTAACCCAATGCCCGACACATTGCTAACACAAGGAATTTTTTAAAAATCAAACAATATATACATATATCTTCATTTTTATAGTAGTGGAGATGGAATTCGGGGCCTCCCAATGCTAGGCAGGTGCTCGACCACTCTTCCACACCCCGCGCACCCAGTTCTGATTGTTCTCTGTCTTGAGCTAGTTCCTTCCTCTTAGTAGGTCAGTATGATTGGGGTTCGGACTCAACATTTCCCCTCACCCCATCCCCTCACATCACCACCTAGCTTACCCACAATCCAACAGCCAGGACAAAGAGGAAGTACAGGACCAGCACAGCAATGTCCCCTGGCTCCAGACTCTTCTGGGGAAATGCTTCCAGGTCATCAGACTGCGGAGACTGAGCGCTGGAAATGCCGCTCTCCATGGTGCTGAACGAGACTCAGTCCTGGGGAGAGCAAAAGAGTAACGGATTCTAGGTCCCAGAGACCCTCTCCTCACTCTCACTGAGGCTTCCTCCCCGGGGCATCTGAAAAATATGACTCACTTGGAGGACCATGTGGTGGAGACAGAGCTTCAGGAAGACATCCATCTCTCCAACCATTGATCCCTCTGACCATCCAACCACCCCCTTTACCTAACTCTTTCATCCATCCAGAAGATACATTCAATGAGCTCACACTACTTTCTTGGCAGATTTTTTTTAACAATCCAGCTACTCACTTGGAAAAATATAAAGAATAATCAATTCAAGTAGTACAGACTCTGATGGGCATAGTGGTACACACCTGTAATCCCAGGTTGAGGCAGAAAGATCACTGAGTTTGAGGCTAGTCTGTCAAATAGTGAGACACTGTCTTAAAATATATATAAATATAGATGGTTCCAACATCCTCTTCTACTAAGTAAGCACACATCTCAGAATAAGAGTAAAATGAGACACAAGAGTCAGTTCCCATTCAAAGCAGTCTCAGCAGAGTGAGAGAGGTACCACAGACTGTCCAAGGCTCAGTCAGACACCATAATCTTGTTCTAATGGTGGATATGCCCACAAATTGCATATATTTAATACACACCTATGCAGTACCCGTTGCATCCCAGGAATTACTGTAAGTGTTTATTATGCTGCAAAGTGGCCACAATCATTATAACCCTTATTTTGTGGGAAGAGTTAACACAGAGAAAGGTTAAGTAACTAGCACAGGTAACAGCTCAAGGAACAGGACTGGGATTTGAACCTTGTTCCGGAATTCACGCTTTGAACTTCTCTAGAGATTGTACTTCCATGGTCAATTTAAGGGATTCCTGTGATAGGCAGAATAACAGCCCCAAAGAGGTTTATATTTAATCTTCAGACCCTGTGACTGTGGGATGAAGTTCGCAGAAAAATAAGGTTGCTAGTCAGCTGACCTCAAAATTGGGCAATGCCTGGATCACCTGGAGGGATCTAATGCAATCACAGTGATATGAATCCGAAGACCTGACCAGAGAGGTGTAAGAAGGGTTTGGCTCAGCATTGGAATGCTGGCTTCAAAGAAAGGATGATGGGACCCTGAACCAAAGAGTGCAGTGGCTTACAGACTCTGACTTGGGGCCTACAGAAAGAATTCAGCTCTGCTGAGACGTGTGTGTGTGTGTCTGTGTGTGTATGTCTGTGTGTGTGTGTGTCTGTGTCTGTGTCTGTGTGTGTATGTCTGTGTGTGTCTGTGTGTGTGTGGTATATGAATATGTGTACTTGTGTTTTTGTGGGTGCTCATGTAGTAACTGGAAGCCAGTATCAGATGTCTTCTTCTGTTGCTCTTCACCTTATTTTTTGAGACAGGGTCTCTCACAGAGCCTGGAGCTAATCGATTGGCTAGCCTGGCTGGGCAGTAAGCCAGGGATCTGCCTGTCTCTGGCCCCACCTCCAGTCCTCAGAACCAGGACCACAGGCATGCACCACCCAGCTTTATACATTGGTTCTGGGGATCTGAATGCAGATCCTCATGTTTGCACAGCAATCCCTTTACCCACTAAGTGAGCCTGCTAGTCATCTTCTGACACTTTGATTTGAGCTCAGAAGACTCATCTGGAACTCTGAATTCCAGAACTGTAAGAGAGTAAATGTGTGTTGTTTTAGCCACTGAGTCTGGATAATTTTCTGGGGCAACGATCAAAAACTAGCAGAATCCCTGAGTATGATTCCAAACCCCAACTAGGTAGGGCAAAGACAGATTTAGGCCGTATCATGTGTCCCTTGAGGTCTGGAATGACAAGTCTCAGTCCCTGCTATTCATGGTGTGAAGGGACGAATCCACCCCCACAGACTGTAATAACACTGTGTGACAGTCCATGTGGTACTAGATGCAGAAAGTCAGACATATCAGATCTGTTAAGAGTCAAGCTCTGGGGCTGGGAGATGGCTCAGTTGGTAAAGTGTTTGCTATACAAGCATGAAAACCTGAGTCTGATCCGCAGCACCAGCCAAGATTAACAAAATAGAAGTCCAGCATTGCCGAGCCTACTTGTAGTCTCTGCACTGGAGAGGGAGAGCCAGGGGACGCTCTGACGTTTGCTGTCCAGGCAGCCTAGCCTAATTGGCCCGGAAGTTCAAGGTTTTCAAATGTGCATTTAAAGGCCTCCTGGGAAACTTAATGAGATCCTGTCTCAAAACAAGTAAAAAGAGGTAAGTCAGGATGAAGAGATTGCTCAGCCTTTAAGAGAACTGGCTGCTCTTTCAGATGACCTAGGCTATGTTCCTAGCACCCACATGGTTGTTAACAACCATCTGTAACTCCAGTTTCAGGGAAATCTGAGGTCCTCTTCTAATATCTGTGGTCATTGCATACATGCAGTGCACTTACATATATGCACACATGACACTCATACACATACAATAAAAATAAATTTAAAAAATTTTAAGAAGTCTGGGGCTATAACTCAGTGTAGAGAGCTTGCTAACATGTGAGAGGCCCTGGGTTCAATCTCTAATTCCACAAAAATGGGGAAGAAAAGGAGAAAAAAAAGAATTTACATCAAATGTTTAAATTTACAAAAATGTTTTGTGATTTTACATATTATAAAGACCGGGTTACCACTATGACCATGTTTCTAATTTAAGAGAGAGTCCTCTGAAAAATATTTGAGATAACATTGTGAATACTGAAAAGAGGTACACAAGTGCTTTCCATAACTGGAGGGGGGCTCTAGACTTGGATACATTCGAACATGGCTTTGCCCCCATGAATGTCAGTGGTATTCCAAAATTGTCATGATAAGAAACCCTCTCATAAATTTCAAAACACATTCTAAATGGTATTAACATTCCCACTGCATACCTCAGCTCCATGTTAAAGAATGACATCAAAGAATTTTAATAGGGCTGGCGTGATGGCACGTGTCTTTAATCCCAGCACTGGGAGACAGAGGCAGGCAGATCTCTATGAGATTGAGGCCAGGCTGGTTTACATAGTGAGTTCCGGGCCAGCTGAGGCTATAGGGAGACCCTGTCTTTAAAAATAAAGAGAAAAATAAAGACTTTGTAATAAAGAAGTAAACAGGACTGGGAATGTGGTTTGGCAGTGGAGTGCTTGCCTAATGTGCCCAAGGTCCCGGGTTCCAGCCCCAGCTCTGCAGTGATAGTGCTGACAATAAGTGGTTTGAGCAACTGGGAATGGAGAGAGAAGGCTCAGCTAGCACCAAAAAGTGGGCTGAGCTGCATGCCTTCACTCTCAGCACTCAGGAACTCACATGAAGCAGATCTCCGTGAGCTGTAGGGCCAGGCTGGTCTACATAGAACATTCCAGGACAGGTAGGGCTACATAGTGAGACCCTGTCTCAAAAACCTAAAAAGGTGAGAGGAAGGTGGTTATGAGGCCCGAGATGGTATACAGGGTAGGCTACAAAGTACAAGCCTGTTTGGATCTGTTCCTATTGCTATAACAAAACATCTTAGCTTGAGTAATCTGTAAATAGCAGAAATTTGTTGCCCAAAGTTCTAGAGGCTATGAAGCCCATGATCAAGGTGACAGAAGACTCAGTGTCTGACGAAAGCTGGTTCTTATTAAGTGACGCCTTCTGTGTGTCCTTGACCAGGGAAGATTAAGCAGGCTCCAGCAGATTTCCTTTATAAGGGCACTAATCACACTAGTGAGCATCCTGCCCCATGACCTGATCCCCTCCCAGAGGCCTCACCTCTTTTCATTACTGCACTGGGGATTTAGGTTATAACCTATGAATTTTTAGGGAGACATATGGATTCTGACCTCAGCACAGGGAGAGATTAGAGAAATGATTTTTAATTTTTTGATAAGACTTTGTGATAGGGTAAGTGGGACAGGGAGATTGAGGAACAAGGTCTTTCTGATAAGCATTGCCCAAATACAATGGCTTGGTCAGCTGAGCAGCATGCTCCTAATCCTTAGAACTGACTTTCTCATTCTCAATACTATTTTTGTTTCTTTCTGTTTTGTCTCACTTTTACTTTTAGACTGAACCTTGCTATATAGACCAGCCTAGCCTGGGACTCACTATGTAGTCCAGGCTGGCCCTGAACTTACTCTGATTCTGCTACATCTACCTCCCAAGTAGGGAGGATGGATATGTATCACCATGGCCACCTGCTATTGACATTTTAGACTGACTAATTCGTTTGTTTAAATTTTTATTTGTGTGCCTGTGTATCTGTCTGTGTGTCTGCATGTATCTGTGTATGTATGCGTGTGTGTGTGTGTGTGTGTGTGTGTGTGTATGCACACGTAAAGGAATCCAGAAGAGGGACCAGATCCCTCAGAGCTGGAGTTACAGGTGTTTGTAGAATATATGGCTTGTTATGTGGGGCTGGGATCCAAACTCCAGTCTTTGTGACTTTGCAGCAAGCACTTTAAACCACTGAGTCATCTCTCCAGCCCTAATTCAGTTTCCTGAGGGGGTTTTGTGCAAAAGAATGGGCCTCCCTGTGACATTTTCATTCACATATATCACTGTACTCTGCTTATATTTGCCCCCAACACTTGTTTTTCCCACAGTTCCCACCCCCAAAGAGCTCCCTTACAGCTTTCGTGTCATATATATGTATGACATATATACTATGATCTTTTGAGGGATTTTTACATCTTTATTGGGGGCCACAGGGAGCTAAGGGTTGTTAGTCTCCTTGTGGGTGTTGGGATCTGAACTCAGGTCCTCCAGTGTTCTTAACTGCTGAGCCATCTCTCTAGCATCTCTTTTTTATTCTTAAAAAAAAAAAATCAGTGGGAGTATTCTTCAGCCTTTCCAGGCTCAGGTCCAGAGGCTTCTAGGAGTGGCTGGGCATCTTGGACATGTTCCTGTTATCTCACATAGGCACTGGGTGTGGCCTGGCTAATCACGGACCACACTTGGTGTTGGGACTGAATGAGGACACACTTATACCAAGGCTTTTGACATGGTGGAAGTGACTGACACCAGCTCCTTCACCCAGGCTTTCTGGAAGAAAGTGGAGAGTCTCCGGCCACGGTGGTCTCCCATATACATAAAATTTTGTGAAAGAATGTGACATTGTGTCTTTTTCCCCCCATTACCCATCTGTGTCCTCTGCTCCCTTTGATCCCGCCTTCCCCCTCAGAGTTCCCCGTTCCACACTCATGTCGCATAGTCACAAAGTCTAGGTTCTATGTTATGAGAGAAAACATGTGATACTTGTCTTTCTGAGCCTGGCCTATTTCACTTAACATGGTAACCTCTAGTCCCATTCATTTTCCTGCAAATGACATTATTTCATTCTTCATTATGGCCAAATAAAATTCCATTTTTTAAACCATTCATTTGCTGACAGGCATCTCGGCTGGCTCTATATCTTGGCTCTATGAACAGGGCAGCAATAAACATGATTGTGCAGGTATCCTGTGGAGTGCTGACTACCAGTCCTTTGGGTATGTGTTAAGAGCCTGCTTAGATGGTCACTCTAGTTTTAGTTTCTGGCAGAACCTCTACACTGACTTTCAAGGGGGCTGCACTGGTTTACAATCCCAGCAGCACAGAATGACAGTTCCTCTTTCCCCACATCCTCATCAGCATTGGTGATCACTTGTTTTCTTGATCTGTGAGACTGAATCTCAGTTTTACTTATTTATTTATTATTTATATTTTATGTGTATGAGTGTTTTACCTGCATGTAAGTGCATGACATGCATGAATGCCTTCAGAGGCCAGAAGAGAACATCATATCCCCTAGAACAGAAGTTAAGGATGGTTGTCAGCTGCCATGGATATACTGGGAACCAAATTCAGGTCCTATGCAAGAGCTACTGCTCTTAACAGCTGAGCCATCTCTCCAGCCCTGCAAAGTAGTTTCAAGGCTGAGCATTTTTTCAAGTATTTATTGGTTATTTCTATTTTTACTTTAGAGAGCTGTCTGTTCAGTTCATTTTGTCATTGATTAGATGATTTGGGTGCTTGATATTTAATTTTTGCTGCTCTTTATATATTTTAAATATGAACCCCTGTCAGGTGTATAGCTGGTAACAGAAGCTTTTTAATTTCATACACTTCTGTTCATCGACTCTTGCTGCTATATCCTGAACTACAGGAGTCTTTTTCAAAAAGTCATTGCCTTTACCTATCCCTTGAAGTGTTTGTCTCTGGTGGTTTTAGAGTTTTGTATCTCACAATCAGGTCTTTGATCCATTTTGAACTGATTTTTGTGCAGGGTAAGAGATAGGGATCCAGGCTGATGAGGTAACTATTAGCTGTCCTGGGCAGTATGGGGTGCTGAGTGGCACCTCTGGTCTATATTCCCTACCTGACAGGAGAATCTTCTCCCCTGTTTTTGAGCTGATGTGGTCACTAGAACGTTGGTTCTACTTACATTGGAGAACCATAAAGAGAAGGCTGGGCCAGCTCCTTGCAGCTCTCAGCAGTCTGAAAATCTCCTCAACAGCTATGGTAGCCTTGAATGTCTCTTCCTGGGCTGGACCTTGAGGCGACCTGAACCTGGAGGCTCTCTCTGAGGAAGAGAAGCCCCAAGCAAGCACTAACCTGGGCTTTTATAAAGAGGAGAGCTGGGCATGGTGGCACACACCTTTAATGCCAGCACTCGAGAGGCAGGTGGAACTCTGTGAGTTCCAAGTCAGCCAGGCTTATTCAGTGAGACCTTATCTCAAACAAACAAACAAACAAACAAACAAACAAACAAAACAAGGATCTGGAGAGATGGTTCAGCAGTTAAGAGCACTGGCTGCTCTTGCAGAAGACCCAGGTTTGAATCCCAGCACCCACAAGGTGGCTAACAACTGTCTGTAACTCCAGTTCCAGGGAGTCTGATGCCCTCTTCTGACCTCCATGTGCACTGCACGACACAGGTACACTTGCCTATATGCAGGCAGTACATTCATACACATAAAACTAATAATAAATAAAATATTTTTTAAAAAGCAAACAATTAACAGCAACTACAAAAACTCGGAGAGCTGCACAGAAGGGAGAAGGGAGAAGGGGAGGCAGAGTCAGCGGTGCTGGCAGCTGCTGCTTTGTTGTCTCTTGTCTCCTACAATGCAGAAGAGTGCTCCCACCCAGCCCCGCCCCCACTGAGTTGCAGCCAGGACCCGGATTGCGATCTCCAGCCTGTATAAAATGTGACGGTAATAATATCTGTGCCTTGGTCTTATGTGAACCCAATCTAGGGAGGCCCAAGGGCCCTTGGGTGCTAACTCAAGGATGAAGGCCACATTAGGTAGGAAACATTCTTATTACCTTTAAAGGTTGTGGCTCTGAGGACCCAGGCTTGAACACCAGCACCCACATGACTGCGAACAACCATTAGTAACCCCAGTTTCAGGGATCTGGCCCCCGGGGGCATTACCCAATATGGGTGCACTTGCATACATGCAGGCAATCCACTCATACACATAAAATAAAAGTGATAAATAAGTAAGCAAATAAAGAAAAGGTTGTGGCTCTGAAAGATATAGCATCCTGTCTAAAGTCACAGCGCGCGAGGGAGTCCGTGGACCTGCTGCTTCTAAAACACAACTTAGGGGACACTCAGGATGCAGCTTTGGGGGAAGATAGATGCTGAACCAGGGACAGAGGAAGATGGGTCTAGAAAATGGCATATCTGGAAAGGGAGAAAGAAGACAGCAGCCCTCTGCTCTGAACACTCAGCACCCTCAGTGTCCCCAGCCCCTTCCTGCCCATTGCCTGCCAGGCACCGAGAGGTGCCTGTACATAAACAGGGCTTTCATCACCTGAGTTCTCAGGGAAGTAGAGTCTGAGGGATTGCATCTTCTAGGTGGGGACGGGAGCATGCTGGACCACAGCTGCTGGGAATGCGGCCAGGACCCTGTGCCTTCCCTAATCTGTGGTCGAACTGTGAACTCGCTGACATGCAGTTGGTGGGTTCTATTTAGGTTCAAGGCATGTCGCACACTCTCCACGTCCTCTCGTTTTGCCCACTAGTCACACCTTCAGCTCACGGGTGGGAAACGCGCTACAAAGATGCCAAAGTGAGCTTGGTCAGGCCCTAGCTGAGCCACTTGCTTCCAAGTCACAGGTAAGGCTGTGGATGCCGTGAGAGCCTGGGTTGGAGGATCTTCCACATCTTCCTCCCTTCCTTCTGCCTTTCTGCCCTTCTGTCCCGCTTTGCCTTCTTTTGACTCTCTTGCTTTTCCACAAGCACTTATTAGGTACCAGCTGTGTTAGGCCTTGGGGACTCAGTGTAGTACGCATTTGTTAGGCACCAGGTATATAGCAAGCTCTGTGGTAAATTCAATGGAACACTTATTAGGCACCAATTGTGTACCAGACTCTAGTCTTCAGTTCTAGGAACTCAGTGGAACATTTATTAGGCACTGGCTATGCCTTAGGCTCTAAGTTAGTTAAGCCCTAGACATTCAATATGAACTTTATTAGGTACCAGGTATGTGCCAGGTTTTATGTCAGGTCCTGGAAGTTCAATGGAACATCTCTTAGATATCATCTGCATGCTAGGCCCTATATAGTGAACTACCAGAACTTGGAGGCTCAGTGGAGCAAGTATTTATTAAGCACCAGCTGTGTGCCAAGCTCTCCACATTAAGAAAGCTCCCAGCCCCGTGGGTTTTTAGCCCCCAAGCCCTTGTCATGCTGCGGAGACACAGGCAAAACGACCCCAAGTACCTTTTACAGAGTGCGCCACAGTTCTTTGCTCCCAGTCTGCCTCCGAAGGGCCAACAGATGAGCGGGCCCTAAGGTCCTCTTGTCAGGGGCCACCCCTTCCAGAGAGGCGGGGTGAAGGCAGCCAGCGTCCTGACAAAGGCTTTCTTTGCAAAGCAGAACAGGCTGCCCTTGAGGTTGCCTAGTGGCCAGAGCACAAAAGGAAGCTTAGTCAAGCAGGGACGGGGCTCACCCTTGCCTTTTACATAATGCGCTATGGGAGATGTGAAAATTTTCCACACCACAGTGCAAGGGGTGGAAAAAAAAGCAAAAGAAGAACCAGGCCCCCAGGTCAGGGCCACAGGTGGCCAACTGTGTTCGCTCCAGTTTGAGTCTCAGCCTGGCTCCTGTGCACCTGCTGGTAAGAGCCATGTTGTTCTTTATAACTCCAGTGTGTTGCAAACCTTTCATAACAACGGAGAAGGAGCGGAGTCCATGGAGCAATGCTTGTAGCTTGGCGCCATCTGTGCGTGTTAGAAACACTCCCAGGAGGAAATGGGAAATGCGGTGCATCTGCCAAGATGCTGGTAAGTTTGTGAGGGATAACGGACACATGAGAGGGGCAGCAGGAAGTAGGAGGTGGTTCCCCTGCACCAACCAAAACTGACAACTACTGTCTAATGACACATTTTAATTATGGGAACGAGACTCCCCAGGAACTAGATGTGTCAGTGTAAATCATAAAAATTTAGAACTTCACTGCCCCCTGGCTCAACTCTCACCTCTGCTTTCTCTAACTGTGATCTGGGCCGATAACCTCTCTGAGGCTCAGTGTCTCCATCTATAAAATGGGGATGACAATCGGATGTTCATCACAGTGAGCTATAGCACATGGTTCAGCACGGAATATTTGATCTGTTAGCGTCCTTCATACACAGTCAGTAGGGGAAGGAAAGTGTGGATGTTGTGGTCAGGCCAGCCAGGCCACTTACACGTGTGAATTTCATTCTCAACCTAGCACTACTGCAAGGTCAGGACTCTGATTGGTTCCTCTGCACGGGTAAAGCTGAGGCCTGGCTCAAGACCATGACACTGGTGAACGATGCAGCCCGGCTCCAATCCAGGTTTAACTCTCCAACGCTTATCCGCCAAGATTCACGGGAACCCTTGGCAAGGAAAATCCCCGATGTGACACAAACCTGGCTTGGGGTGGAAGCACTCACGTCCTTCTCTCACTCCTCAGTGGTCACTGCTGTGGGGGACCTGCCACTCCATTGCCACCGGCTGGGCCTTTGACTGGCCTGGTCTAGAGAGACTGGTGATAGAGTCAGCCTAGCCAAGGGGAGAGAGAAAATTACAGGCCAAGGGGACTGAGAGGGCCTGGGGCTGCTGGAGGAAGGAGCTCACTGGCCGCTGTGGCTTTCTGGCCACTTGATGTTTGTAGTGCATTAAGAACAGGACTATAGCAAAAGGCCAATGAGCAGACTCTGAAACTTTGTGTTGGCTTATCCCAGCCCATTAGGAAAAGTCACAGCTCTGGTAGGAAGGAAAGATTCTAAGCATGGCAGAACAAAGCAATCTTCCCTAAATGGGCCAAGAGGGTAACAGCTGGGAGTGCAAGGGGCCTAGTAAGCATTCTCCTTCACCCACTTCTCCCTTCAGGGATGGCTTATCTTATGATACCAGACAGAATGTGAATCACAAGAGCAGCTCCTTAGCCCAGACCTTTCCATCCAAATGCCAACATGGCATCTCTCACAGGTTCCTGCAGATATCCAGAGTTAACATGTTCAGGCCAGAAACTAAACTCTTCAGCACCAGGCTGACCCATGTCACTAACTGCTCACATCAGAAACCCCAATCACCCTTAACTCATTCATCCATCTATGCATCCATCCACCCATCAGCCCATATACCCACCGTTCCACGCACTCAGGAACCTATCCATGATCCACCCATCCATCAGCCCATGCATCTACATCCACCCAGGAATCCATCCATCTAACAAGTCGTATATGAGCACCTTGGCAAGCCAAGCACTATATAGAAGGACCAAAGACGCTGGGGGCATACAAACTTCCATCAAGGAATTCTTCACATCTCTGTCAACTCCAAGAGTCTATTGATCACTAATTCCATTTCTCTTCTCTTCCAAATTGTACTTTGAATCTATTCATTTTTACCTCAGTCACCATCATCAAAGCCACCCTCCCTTGTGTCCAGCCTAAGGCAAGGACTTAATTACTTTTGCTTCCTTTTAATTCACTCCTGCCATGGAAGCCAAACGGAACACAAATCAGATCACTTGCCTGCTTCAACCTATTCCTTAAAGGCTACCTGTGACCTCAGGCTTCTAGATTCACCCAAGAATCCATGCGTCCATCCAACAAGTGGTATATGAGCACCTTGGCATACCATGTTCTATATAGGACTTCTGCTTGGCTCCTGTTCCATCTCTCTGATGTGCTGTTGCCTATATTGTTTGACAAAATCTTCCCCATTCTTTCGGTGTTATGCCCAAAGCTGCCTTTTCCCAGCCTTCTTCTAAGTCAGGTTTTTTCCTTTCAAAATAAACCTAACTTCTCATTGCACTTTAATGAAGCATAGCACGTGGTTTGTTGAATTCTCCTGCTGCGGCTTATCTCACGCTACGGTAACCACCAGGAAGGCGGCAGGCACGTGTATCTTGTCACCTTGTGCCCTCAGAGCAGACGCTTCATAAACACTGGTCTCACAAACAAATTCGAGCTCCCAATAAGGGCAGCAGTTTTCAAAGTCAGAGGTCCAGAATCCCCTCTGAGCAGGAGAACTTCCCGCTAAGCACTCCCACACTACAAATCCCTGCCCGTGGACCACCTCCCAACCACTGGAGCTGGGTCTCAGCTTTGCCTCTCATTAGCTGTATCATCTTGGGCGAGTTGCTCAATGGCCCTTGGGTTTGTCTGTGCACAAGTGGTGGGTGTGCCTACTCTCTCTGACAACTGTGCAGTTGGAGGAAATCTGGGATGTGACGAGTTGGGAATGTACCAGTGGGACGTGGCCTTGTCTCATTAATTCACACGGCAGTTTCCTGTGATGGCTACAGCTTCCTTCATCCTCCTTATCTCTACGGGGCCTGCTCCACCGCACCCGTGGGCTGGGTCAGGCTAACCTCCACATTCTCGTCTGACAGATAAGAAACTTGAGGCTCCTGCTGGGCATGGTGGCACATGCCTTTAATCCCAGCGCTTGGGAGGCAGAGGCAGGCAGAGCTCTGTAAGTTCAAGGCCAGCCTGGTCTACATAGAGGAGTTCCAGGCCAGCTGGGAGCTACAGGGAGACCCAGTCTTAAAAAGACAAAAAAAAAAAAAAAATCAAGAAAACTGAGGCTTCCTGCAGTCACACAACTGCCTGGGTACCCTGAACTTACTGAAACAGAAGCAATGAGACCCATGGCCCATGCTGTCGACTGCTGTCACCCAGCAAATTGCACTCCATAGGCCAGGAGAAGCACAAATCTCTGACCGCCATGCGGTTCACAGCTGGGACCTCTGTCCTCGGACCGAGAGACTCTCCGGTTTGGAGAGTGGTGTCTGCTGGGAGGAGGGGCTCTTACCTTATTCCTGACGTAGGCTCTACTGTCCTAGGCTCTTGGGGATGTTAGAGGCAGAAGGAGGTGGCTGTGAAAAGGAGACCCCCGGGCTCCTGTTCCTTTGCGGCAGACAGCAGCAGAGGACAGCGCTGGCCCTGCCTCCTTGCCCGCTGCTAAGAGGCTCCACACGGGTCAAACTCCAAACTCCAGCCTCAGCTACAGCAGTGGGATTAAAGGAAGCATAAATGATCTCTCCAGAACCCTTGAACTCTGAGGAGGCCCTTGTGGGGAAAGGGGCCTGCTCTGCACTTGCTGGGCCTTCGCCAGCACCCTCACCTGGCAGGGGGCCCATGGCCGGGAGGGGCCGGGGAGAATGGAGCCCAGGCACCCGGCTGCCTCACCAGCCCACTCTCCACTATCCTACCTCCGCACTGGAAGCCAGCAGCCTGGGCACAGCTGGGGGAGAGATGGGGGTGGAGGTGCAGGAGACAAAGGGGACGTGCCCAGAAGGACTTTTTCAGTCCCAACCACTGACTGCAGCAGCCACTGCAGCCACAGGGACTGATCTCCCCAGCATTCTTCAGATCAAGGCAAGAGAGCCTTGAGGCATCCAGAGAAACTTCAAAAAGGGACCAAGCTGTAAACATAGCCCCCGAGATGCCAGGATAACCAGGGGAAGGGCCACAGGGACCCACTGGCTTCTCAGACCACCCAAGCATTTTCATTTAGTCACTATTATTCCAGATGGCTATGGTTAATCTTCGCTGTCAACTTTACTGCCTTTAAAATCACCTAGGTGACACCTCTCAGCATGTCTGCAAGGGTTTTCCAGAGAGGTTTAACAGAGGAGATACACTCTCTGAATGTGGGCAGCACCATCCTAAAAAAAAAAAGAAAGAAAACAGGAGATGGGTGGAGAGATAACTGAGTGGGTAAAGTGCTTGCCGCACAGGCACAAGGACCAGAGTTCAGAAGCCACATTTTAAAAAACTCGACATGGTGGCACATGCCTGTCATTCTGGCCCTGGGAAGTAGAGACAGAACCATTCCAGGGCCAGTCAGTCTGCTAGCTAGTGATCTCCAGGTTCAGTGAGAGACCCTGTGTCAAAAAATAAGGTAGGGAGTGAGAGAGAAAGACATTGACTTTAACCTCTGGTCTACACACATGGACAGAGAGAGAGAGAGAGAGAGAGGAGAAAGTGAGCTGAGCCCTGGCATTCAGCTCTCTCTACCTTCTGGCTGTGAACACAATGTGACCAGCCTCGTGTGTGTGGCTGTGGCTGTGGCTCCTACATAGCTGGAGAAGCTTTTGTCACCACATCTTAAGCTGCTTGCGTCAGGCATTTTGCCACAGATTAACAGACTTGAGATTCCATTCTGAATTTCTCACTTTTCTAGAACAAGCGGACTATCTGGCCACAGCAGGCACATGTCACCTCTGGACAGTAGCTGGAGAAGAGTTGTGGCTATATCCTCTCACTCTGTTCCTGGCACAGAGCATCCTGGAGGCAAGAGAAACATGGTGCATCCTCACCAGGCTTGGCTCCAAGTGCCTGGTGTGTGTTGATCTTCCCAACAGCCCCTGGCATCCTGTAATAGCCCCATTTCGCTGACTGGGAACTGGGGAGAGAAAGGTGAGTAGCCGGCTAGTAGAAGTGGCAGAATTAAGTTTAAACCCAAGGCAAGGGATTGTAGAGTCCCATGGGGGCAGAGGCGGTGGCTTGGAGATGTGTGCAGCTGGACCGAGACGGGCAGTTGAGCCGACAGGCACTGTGTGAGTCCTGTGGGGTGGGAACCTGTTGTGCAGGAGGAGCAGGGGGCTGTAAGAAGGGGGCACACAGGAAGCTGGACCTGTGGTCTACAGCTGGAGAACACAGCACCAGGGAAAAATGTAGGTGTCATGAATGACATGTAACCCCAACCCAGTCCTGCTTTCTTTGGGCATGCCTAGGCAGGGAGGAGATCTGTCTGCCTGTAAAGCAGTGCTGTGGGCAGCCATGACCTAGCCTCAATGGCATCAGAACTTAGGAGCATTCTAGAAAAGATCCACAAAGTTTCACGGTTATTCATATGTGAGGGCCACGCGTGGCTTACTTGGCTGTAGCTTGTCACCTCTGACGGTTTCTCAGACTACCAGGCTTTTTCCAAGCTCACCCTGTGCTATAAAGATTAGGTAAGAATGATGTTCTCCGGGGTGGTGGCACACGCCTTCAATCCCAGCACTGAAGAGGCAGAGGTAGGTGGATCTCTGTGAGTTCAAGACCAACCTGGCCTACATAGTGAGTTCCAGGCCAGCTGGGGCTGCAGGGAGATCCTGTCTCAAAAAGAGCAAAAAAAAAAGAAGAAGAAGATTAATTGGGATTTTAACTTTTTCTCTTTCTTCTGTGACTTTTCTTTATTAATTTTTGATCATTTTGAATTTTGCTGTCAATAGCTTTCATGATGACAGTTTCGTATGTGTACGTCATTATGTTTGGTTCTATTTGCCCATCACCTTCCTCGTCCCTTTCTTATGTATCACCTTCCCTTCTCCCATGTCGCCCCCTTCTCCTTTCATGTCCTTTGTATTTTTCTTCCTTTTAAAATCTGATTACTTAAGTTAGCATACAAAGTAATGGGTTTCAGGCCTAGGTCATTAACTGATCTTCTCCAGCCTCCTCCGCTCTGCGCTCCCCAGCTCTCCCTGGTCCCTCTCCTCCCTTCAGGATCCCCACCTCAGATACCGGAGAGATGCAGAGAACGCTACTTTGGTTCCCAGTACCCACATGGTGACTAATAATTATCTGCAACTCGTTCCAGGGGTTCCAACACCTTCTTCTGGCCTGCGTAGGCACCGCACACAGGTGCACTTCCATACATGTAGGCAAAATATCCACATGCATAAAATAAAAATAATAAATAAACATCCACGTTGCATACTTAAAAACCTCTGTTTTTAAATCCAGGCTCGGCATATGAGAGGAAACAGGCCATATCTGTCAGTCTTTGCCCAGCCCTGTTACCATCTCTTGTTCTTCCTTCCTGCTTCTCTTTAGAATGTGTCCTTCCCCCAAATGGTCCCACTGCTGCTTTCATGCTGGCTGTGTGTGTGTGTGTGTGTGTGTGTGTGTGTGTGTGTGTGTTAAAATCTAGATTCTTCTTATAAGAGAAAACTTGGCATTTGTCTTTCCGAGTCTGGCTTACTTCACTTAACATGATGATGTCCCGTTCTGTCGTTACAGAACTATTTGGATATTTCTTGCCAGTAAACAACCCCCCATGACTCAGCAGTTAGATGCCCCTCCTAAACACCCCTCCACACCAATAAGTACATATATTCATTCGACCAACTTGTCACACAAATATCCATCAAGGCCTTACAACAATCCCTAAGCAGAAACAACTCAGGTGTTCTTAGACAGGTGAGCAGGTTAGCAAGTGAGGTGCCTCCCAACACACCTCGGCAAGAAGCTATAAAGGAGGAGCGACAGGGACTGGGGGCGGGGCTGAGTGGGAGAGTACTTGCCCAGAGCATGCCAGACCCCACTGGGTTCTGTCCCCAGCACAGCAAGAGAAACAGCCAACCAAAAAGAAGAAAAAAGCAAATGCACACCCAATGCATGAATGAATTTCAGAAACAAGAGAGCACACATCTGATGATTCTGAGTACATGCAATTCAAAGGTGGGAAAGACGCCTCTGCAGAGGGAAGGTGGATGGGAAAAGGCCGTGCTGGAGTAGGAACTGAACGGACGTTCTGAGCTGAGAGAAGTGTCTATGTGTGGTGTGTATGTGTACATGCTCATGCTGGGGTGGGGGGCAGGACTGGAGGTCAAAATCAGGTATCTTCCTTACTCGTTCTTCATCTTATTTTTGAGACAAGGTCTCTCATGGAACCTGGACATCATCATCCTATCTGACCAGGGAGCCTCCTATCTGTCCCTCTAGCCCAAGGATTTCAGATACAAGCCACGCATAGAATAAAAACCACTTTCACCCATCCCACAGTCCCCTTCTCCAAATGTAGCTATCGACTGCAACTGAGAGAGCTATGAAAGCTGAAACAGGTAACCTTCCTAAACAGCAGGCAGGCCTGAAAGAGTTCCAGCTTTAGAGTAAGACATGGTACATTTTCAACCTAGTCACTGTGAGCCTTTGGGCGAGTCACATGACCCCTCCCACTAGTTTCATCTAGCAAACGGATGGGCTGCCCACTCTGCAAAGGCAAGCTCCCAATGCCCCATTGCCAGCAGGTGCATAAAGTATGCTTTGCAGATGGAGTAAGGATTAAATGAGATGCTGCAGGTGAAGAGTGTGGCCTGCTGAGGTGCTGAGGAAACCTTGCCCTTTCGCTCTCCCTAAGTGATTGGTCAGGAGGGAACTGTCATGTGTTTAGTTCCATCAATAATTCCAACCCTTACTCTTTCACTTTACAAAGAAGGAAGATTATTCCCTTTCCTCTCTCATCTCCTCTCTGATTTTGAATGCAGACTTGTGCTGGTGGAAGTTTTGGTTCACTGATTTCTTCATTCATTTTCTTTTGTTGTTGTTGCTATAACTGAAATCCAGAGCCTGGACAATTTATAGAGCATAAAGTTTTATTGTGCTCATGGTTCTAGAGGCTGGGATCCGAAACCTCACAGACTTGGATTGCTTTCATCTACAGCAGTTAAGGTTTGAGCCAGCCATGGAGGTGCATGCCCTTAAATCCCAGCACTCAGAAGGAAGAGGCAGGTGGATTTCTGTGGGTTGAAGGCCAGCCTGGTCTACATAGTGAGTTTCAGGCCAGTCAGGGCTACAGGAAGATCCTGTCTCAAAAAAAAAAAAAAAAAAAAAAATCCACAGGTGACAGCCAGGTGGACCCCAGTCCCTATCACTCTTCACCTTGTGCAAATGTTTTCAGGATTTTGAGCACTGGTTTTCTTATCTGAGAATGTGGCATGATGATAGCACTAGCTACTTATTCCTCAGGAAGAACCCATGAGATGATAGCTGAGACATTTTCCCAGCACAAGAGGTGAGTTCTTCTCATTAGCTCGGGTGCTCCATGCGCTTTCCCAGATGCTCCACCACTATAAGATACGGCAGCAGATGGAACGCGGCAGATGAGAGAACCCAGCTGTCTTCTACGAAACCAAGTGTTAAGGACTTGTGTAAAGTCCGAGTGGTGGTGCACACCTGTATTCGCACTACAGAGGGCAGAGGCAGGAGGATCACATGTTCAAAGCCAGCTTGGGCTATACAACAACAAAAAGGCAAAAAAAAAAAAAAAGCCTAATTTGCAAACACGTAGGACAATGGTACCTCTACTAAGTCTTTTGGGGAAATAGGGTTGTTCTGAACAAACAGGCAAGGGGTTCTTATTCAAAGTGATTTCTTATGTGTTACATGTCTAGTGTGACAAGCAATTCTTGATCTAGTCTACCTAACAAAGGTCCTGTGTGTAGGGGGTATGGTTCAGGGGTAGAACCCTTGACTACAAAAGCTTTCTGGATTCTTTCAGTGTTAGAGGATCCTGAGGCCAAAAAAGTCTGAGAACCACTGCTCTATTGCAACCAAGCATGAGCCTCTGCCTCTGCTAAAGCTCTTGAAAATCTATCTAAATCCAAATCCAAAAGGCGAGATGGCCATGAACGCATCAGAAAGAACCCGAGTTCCATCTTCCCCACCTGTGTAAGAGTCAGACACAGCAGTGTGTGCCTATAATCCCAGGGCTGGGGGCAGAGGCAGAAGAACCCCAGGCGCTTGCTGACCAGCCAGACTAGCCAGATGCACAAACTCCAGGGTCAATGAGAGACACTGCCTCAAAGATAAAGCAGAGAAGGATTGAGGAGGACACCTGACATGTACTCAAAGACACACACACGCACAGAGAGAGAGAGAGAGAGAGAGAGAGATACACACAGAGACAGACAGACACACACACACACACACACATACACACACCCTCTTGGACTGCCTGTTAGGACTGCAGGGTCTTCATTAACACAAGTGTTTATATCTCAGTAAACCTGAAAAGGCTGTGCATAGCCATTGTTAATTCGTCAACAATGACTCTAACTAATCACTAAGCGCTTTAACCACAGGTTGTCCTCAGTAGAGAGACTCAAGTTTGGAGCAGAATGTGATCACACATGGAGTTTATTAGAGTGGAACAGGATCCTGTGGAAGCCAGGTGCTGTGCTTTGAATGCCCTCTGGAATTCATCCCCAAGGTCAGAGGTTAATGGCATTTGGAGGTGGGACTTTTGAAAGGTGATTGGAATTGGTGACTATCATTTTTGGATCAATGATTATCTCCAGAGTGATGAGTGTGTTATAAAAGTTGCTCTCTCTCTCTCTCTCGCTCTCTCTCTCTCCTCTTCTCTTCTCTCTTCTCTCCTCCTGTTTCTCTCCCTCTCTCTCCCTATCTTTCTCCAAGGGTTTTGATTTACCACTGGAATGATCTAGAAACAAGAGCTGTAACTAAGAAAGGAGAACGAACCTAACTATGCATGGTAAGGCACAGGGAAACTAAAGCAAAGCGAGTGACTGCCAGTAACCGAACAGCAGACCGTGGCTGAGCTGCACTAATGTATTAAGAATGAATTAACGAGCTGAGAATTCAACAGTGGTTCTCTTCCTCACTGCAAACCTCCAGCACGGTACAGACAAGTTAGATACAGTAGGGAAGGATTGTAGAGTAAGGGAGGGGTCTCGTGGCCATGCACAGGACTTCTAACCAGTCACAAGATGGCTACATCTTTTATGTGTGCCACTCTTGCTGTGTGGTGCCCTGGGTTTCCTTGAGCATCGAAGATCCCACCAGTAATAAGAT
Organism: Eospalax fontanierii; assembly: GCA_035773235.1. Lineage (NCBI taxonomy): Eukaryota > Metazoa > Chordata > Mammalia > Rodentia > Spalacidae > Eospalax > Eospalax fontanierii. The sequence continues at coordinate 49,087,239 of CM069546.1, read as the reverse complement.
CTTTGTCAGATGAAGTCCCTCTACTTTGGGCTCCCAGCCTCCAGAACTATGCGCAAATAAACCTTTGTGCCTTATATATTACCCAGGGTCTGGGATTCAATTATAGTAACAGAAAATAAATGAAGATACCAGTGGACCAACACTTGGACCAGCACAAGTCTGGAGCTCAGGATTATTTTGCTGATAACACCTTGTCCTTGCATGGGTGAGGAGTTTCAGTATATGTAAGTCCTTGGGGTCTGCAGTCAATGTTTGGTTTAATCCTGGGTCTAGGAACTTTGTCACATCATATTATAAATCCACTGATGGATAAATCAACAGTAAGCTGTTGATTAAATAGAGCCTGGGGATGCAACATCTCTCAGCAGTAAGGCCCATCAGCTAAGGGTCAGGCCTTCAACACATGAACCTTTGAAGGACATTCCCCAACCAAACTATAAGAGTCCTAAGTTACTAGAGCATAGGCTTTGGTCCTAGCACATCTATTCGAAGCCCTTTGGAGGTCTCACCCCAGATAAGCACTAGACAAATTTTTCAGTGAGTATCCCACCATCTTGCTGTGGAAATCCTGGACTATTCCAGCCCCTCAGCCTGGAAAACATGAACATGATACACCGTGAATGTCTTGATAGAGCAAAACCCCTCCACTTGGCTCCTAGACCCTGTGATTAAACTGGTGTGTGACCTGGAAAGTTTCTTCACTTTCCCAAACGTGCTTCATCATCTGTGAAAGAGGGAGCGGGAGCACATCCTCCTCACAGGGCAGGGCTGAGGCTTCTGCAGGAGAATGCAAGGCAGTAGCTAAGCTGTGCTCTGTGATAAACAACCATGCTTTACTTTAATGGCCATTTTTGGCTTGTCACTAGGCACCGTCACTGAACCTCACAGGTGTTTTGTTCCCTGTGCAACCACCTGACAATTGAAAACACTTGGCCTCCAGATCCATTCCCACACCCCTGTTGGAAGCAGGGTTAGGGCGGAGAAGGCAGAGATGAGACCTTCAACCACACTCTGAGAAATATCACTTGTCTTCATGGCGTCTGTTGACACCACAGCCACAGTCCATGCCTTCTCCAGACCTGGCTGAAAGAAGCAAATTGTTCCAGATGTTTCACAGGTCACATGTTATACTTGGTCCCCCAGACCTCACCAACACAGTGGATCCGTTCTGGGAGCCCCGAGCAGAGAGATTAGGAGACTTTTATAAGTTTGAGATAAAGGAAGGTGGGGAATAACAGTGTTACATTCTGTTTGGTTATAGGAGCCCGCACGCCAAGCATATTTTAAATTAATTGGTTGTAATGAACTATATGCCAAAATTGGTTAATAGAGGTTTGGAGGTCTCTTATTGGTGGGTGCTGCCTTCAGGGCAAAGGAATGTGTTGACTATTATTCAAACCTTTTGCTAGTTTTTGTTTTAGCCTTATTTAATCTTGTGGCCTTGTGACTGCTTAGAAGGAACAAAGAATAAGATGGAGTTATATTTATCCATTTTCTGACGTCCTATAGCCAAGCATTTTTACAGAAGAGAGCAGTTATTGGGTTGAAAAGGGGTTCCAAGGGTCCCACACTCCTCACCTTCTGCTAGTAACTAAAATGTACAATTCAGGGCTAGAGAGATGGCTCAGCAGTTAAGAGCATTGGCTGTTCTTACAGAGGGCCCTGGTTTGATTCCTAGCACCCCATATGGCAGTGAACAACGGTCAGTAACTCCAATTCAGGAGATCCAACACTCTTCTGACCCCCTCGGGCACTGCACAGCACTGGCACATGCACATGCAGGCAATACACTCATACACATAAAATAAAAATAATAAATGATAATAGTAAATTAAAATGTACAATTCAACTTTTGAGTAATGAATGTTTAATACAGTTCTAATAGAAAAGTTCTTCTCGGTCTACATGTCTGATCTTCCAAAAAAAGTTTTAGAAAATGTATGTATTCTGCACATAGCTAATTCAGGAGCTGCCTGGTGACCCTGAGTATAGTTATTAGTCAGCATTCTTTAGGGTCTGAGCTACAGAAACTCAACTCAAACTAGTTAAAGCAAAAAGGCTGGCTCACACAAATAGGAGTATTTAAAGATTTGAGCCAGTCAGATTCTAGCCCCTCAGACAGCAGTCTTGGGTCTGGCCTTTCCATCTGGGCTTCACCAGGCCTTTGCTCTCAAACAGACTTTTTCTCCATCAGAGTCTTGACCACCACACAAGTTCAAGATGGGTGGAAACTAGAACTTCCTTAACAGAACTGACAGTCTGCAGTCCTTCCAGAGTTCCATTAGTTCCCTTTGGATCACACGCTTACCTCTGCACCAATCACGGTGGTCAAGGGACTAACTGAAAGCTCTTTGTCCCGAAATCCTCATGTTATTCCTAGAAGAAAACCAGGTTGGAATTTCTAGAAAGGGGAGAGTGTGCTAGACAGTCAACAAATACCTGTTATCTTTCCTTGCTGGCTTGGATGAGGATTAAATGAAAAGAGCTCGACTAGGTGTGGCCTAATGGGCTTTCCCACAAACATGGTTCCATCGTTCCCACCTGTGACATCAGACATCCCGAGCCCCTTCTGGGGCAGGGAGATGCAATTTATGTCTGGGAGTAGAGATAGTCCTTTATCTTATCTTGACCTATTTCCAATTACACAACCCTGGCCCCAGACCAAACTACCTAGGAGGCCCCCTGGTACGCTTTCTAAGACTTGGCATTGTCCTCATAGAATGCATGCTAATATTATTTGCTCCCAAATAAAAAAATGGCATGCTAATGTCTCCATCACTGTCTGTGAGGCCAGACATTGGCTCAGAGGTGTCTGAGTGAGCTGTGGCTTATTTAACTGATCCCCCTCACAGCAAGCACTGAGGAGAGTGCCCCATTGTCTCCTCTTCTCCAGTAACAGGACAGGAACATGACAGTCACAGCAGGGACTGTAAGTCACACCTTTTTCTATGTGCGTGATATTTTATTTATTTTTATTTTACGTGTATGAATGCTTTGCCTGCATGTATGTAAGTGCATCTTGTGCACAATGCCTGTGGAGGCCGAAAGAGGGTGTTGGATCTCCTGGAACTGTAATTATGGACAATTGTTAGCTGCCACATGGATGTCATGAACCTGGGTCCTCTTCAAGAGCAACCAGTGCTCTTAGCTGTGGAGCCATCTCTCCAGCCCTCTGCATGACATTTTGCCCAGTGGAATGCAGCCACCAAGTCTGTAAAGTTCTCCAGTGACTCTGTCCTCACTGACTGGGACCGGAGTGTGGGAGAGCTGTACCTTGGTGTGGGTGGAGGAAGTACACCCTCAAGGATAGAGGGCCCTCAGATCCACAGGGATCGCAGAACGGCGGCGGTGGCCCGTTTACAGCAGCAGGCAGTGGTCTGATTCTGTAGTTGACTCCGTTTTTCCTGCAGGACCACTGATCTGCTTGTGACCTATACCTCAGTGTGGGATCCTCCAGCCCACAACAGCAGCAACCTCTGGCCCCATTCCTGACCCTGCCAGTCAAACTCCGCATATGAACAAAATCCCAGGAGAGTCCAAATGCATTAAAGTTTGAGAAGAGCCGCCTCAGTAGGGTCCCTGAAGGGAGTTCACGCTGGCAGTTTTCTGCTTTCATAAGCAAGGTGGCAGTGATTTCACACTTTTCTGGGCTAAAGTCTTCGCCTGTCAGATCAGACACGTGGGCTGTCGAGGGTGATTTCCAGGTCTTTCTCATTAATGGTGTGTCTAGCTAGTGTGAATTTTTGATTTTTAAGATTTAAGTAGTATGACATGGCAAAGCCTACTGAGCTCTATTTCTGTGGGAGTTTGCTTCTTCCGGAAGACGATGTCTCGGTGCGCCCTCCAGTGGCTGCTTTCTGCATTTACAGGCAAAGTGAGTCCGGGCAGGAAAATTCCGAAGTGGTTGGTTATGGGAGAATGTTGAAGCAGCTTGTGCTCACCCGAATTCACACACACACACACACACACACACACACACACACACATGCAAACTCACACGCAAGCACACACAGATGCACACACACTGAGTGAAGTAAAATGAAATGATAATTAAATATGTAAGTAGGGCTATGGAGGCACGAATGACCCACCACAAACACACGGAGATCAAAAGTTTGGATAGCTGCCTGCATTTATAAAACTATCACAAGATAACACTCATCGCCCATCTAGTGTCCCAGTGTCTTTTCATAATCTTCGTGCTGCCACCCTCTAGGTCCCACCCCCCCAGACAACCACAATCTGAGTTTTGTGCCTGCTGGCCGCAGGGTCTGCAGACCGCCTGCACTCTTCAGGGCCTGCTCACTGGCCTGATTACTTTGGTCGTTCACATTGCTGGGATCAACAGGTCGATCACGTGGATACGCTGCAGTCTGTCCATCAGCTCCTCTGCTGACCATCGTTTGAGCTGGCTTCAGTTTGGGTTTATCTGGAGTCAGTGCTGCCAGTACAGACCCACCCTTTCCTTTCTTTCATGACTGCGAAGAAAATGGCTGTAGCCTGTCTGTGCTCAGTATATGTTTATTTCAGAGACAGCCAAGCTGTTCCCCAACCATCTGCGCCATTTCCAAGCCTCCAACAGGGACAGTTCCCCTTGCTCAAAAGGGTTCTTTGACTTTTCTAAGACCTCTGAGCTGAAGTCAAGCAAAAGTTCTAATCCCGTTGCCTCCTGGCTCACCAGACACTTCTAACTTTAAAAAAATGTATTTAATATGTATGTGAGTGTTCATGTGTGTGTGTGAGCACTTGCATGTGAGCATCTGCACGTGCATGCCATGGCACACATGTGAAAGTAAAAGAACAGCTTGTGGTAATAAGTTCTCTTCTTCCACTGTGTGTTCTGGAGATTGAACTCAGGTCACGAGGCTTAGCAGCAAGTGCCTTTATGAGCCATCTCAGCAGCCCCTAGGTGCTTAAACTTCTAAAGGCCTTAGTCTGTGCAACTTGTAGGTGGCTTGGTATTCTGAGCTCTTCTATCTTAAATACTGTCACAGACTTACCAAGTCAACCATGAACTTCCTCAGGACAGTCATGCCTTTGACCTTTACAGAAACCTGGGCTTGAGACAAGGAACACCCTTTACCAAACTGCCAGTGAACCACGCCCCACCACCCTGGGAGAAGAACTTGACTTTGATCCCAGACTAGGTAAGGGATCATACAGACTAGGTATGAAAAACTCAGGGTTTTCCTGGATTTGGTAAAATAACTCATTTGTTATTAAAACTGAAGGGCAATCTGAACAAACTCTCTGGCTTCAGTTGCTCTAGTTGATGTTGAAACTAATTCAGGGATGGGGAGGGACTAGAGAAACATGGTGGTTAGGGTGAACACTGAACCCAGAATAGGCTGTAACTTCAGTTCCTGGGGAATCCAATGCCCTCTTTTGGGCTCCATAGGCACTGAATATACATGACACACGTGAACTCAGGCAGGCACAAACACATGCACATAAACAATAGACAAATCTTTTTTTAAAAAGCGCTGGGAAAGCAGAGGTAAGTGGATGTCTGTGAGGTTGAGGCCAGCCTGGTCTACCTAGTGAGTTCCAGGACCACCAAGGCTATATAGTGAGATTCTGTCTCAAAATAAATAAGTAAATAAAATAGGGCCAGGTTTTGTGGCGTAAGTCTTTAATTCCAGCACTTGGGAGGCAGAGGCAGGCAGATCTCTGTGAGGCTGAGGCTAGCCTAGTTTCATAGGGAGTTGCAGGCCAACTGGGGCTACAGGGAGACACTGTTTCAAAAAGACCAAAATAATAATAATAACAATAATGAATTAATAAAGCTTTAAAAGAAATCCCTACTGTGGGGCTGGGTTAGGGATAGAGTTCAACTGCTAGAGTGTTTGCCTTGTAAGCACAAGGCCCTGGTTTCAATTCTCAGCATCACAAAAGAAAAAAATATATAAATATATATGTGTGTGTTTTTTAAAATCACTGATTTCAGTGCTTGGAATGTAAAGCACTTGCCTAGTATGTCACAAGGCCTTGGGTTCCAACTCCAGCACTGGAAAAAAAAAATCACTGATTTTAGAGGTCACCCAACTGAGTGACATGTTCATAGTTTCTGGCACCTCTCATGTGGCCTATGACAGCAGTTGCCTAGGTTATTTCTCAGGAACTGGAGGTCACTCTTGTCAAAACCACTGACTCTTCACTTGGGCCTGTGTAAATGTCTGATAGGTGACGTCACATGCCCCAAAACACCATCCATGACTTTACAGGGTCATGCAAATGCTGTTTTCTGAACATGAACATTCCATGAAGACCTGTGCGCATGTACAGGCCACAGAGGGCCTTAAATCTCCCACATACACCCCAGGGCCATGTTCTAGGGGAGACAGATTGGAGACCTGGGTCATCCACACTTAGCTGCCCATCAAGAAACTCTTTTGAAAACCTCATTCCAGTGACTGGCATTCTGCATAACATGCAACTTCAAACGGCAGTTCTGTGATGGGTGACTTACTGCCCTTCCCGCCTTGTACCTAGCACTTCACTTAGGTCTGGGGCAGCTCTCCATATTAAGCACATTAATATTTCTACCATACAACATAGAACTTTTCATCTTATTTATTCATTACAAATTTTTATTTTATGGTTTCTTGAATATGTGTGTACATATGTGTGTGTGGGTGCCTATGCAAGGGTGCATGCGGAAGCCAGAGAAGGACACTTCAGGTATTCTCCTCCATCACTCTCTACCTTATCTCTCTCTCTCCTCTCTCTCTTTGAGACAGGGTCTCACTATGCATCCCTGGCAGCCTGCAGCTCTCTGTAACTATCTATGTAGACCAGGCTGGCCTCAACCTCACAGAGATCTGCTTGCCTCTGCCTCCCAAATGCTGGGACTAAAGATGTGTGCCACCACACCCAGCTCACCTTATGCTCTTGAGCAGGGTTTTTCATTGAACCCAGAGCTCAATGTTTTTCAGCCAGGTTTGACAGCCAGAGATCCCCAGGGATTGTCCTGTCTCTGAACACTCCAGTGCTGGGATTACAGGCACATGTGGCTATGCCTGGCTTTGACTACATGTGCTGGGGATCTGAACTTAGATCCTTATGCTTTTCACAGCAAGCACCCCTCCCACCAGGCCATTTCCCCAGTCTCCCAGCATAGAACTTTGCACACCACAAATAAAGCCTGTCTGTGCATAAATTTGGGGTCTGGCTCGGTGATGTAGCTTATCACATGCAAATCCCTTAGTTCCGTTCCCAGCACCTAAATGAATAATAAATAATAAATACAACTTTTGCATAGACTCAGCTCAGTCAATTTTGCACCAAATGGACTTAACACAAATTTACCAAAAAGTCTCTGGTTATCCGAGCCTTTTAGACTTTAGAATGATAGACAAAGGACAGGCTGCCAAGCTAGCGTCCTCACGCAACTCCGCTGCTCGAATTCGAATAGAAGGGCTTCCTGTCCTTACATGGTATGGATCAGCCTCCCATCTTCCACTGCTATCATAAAATATCTGAGGCTGGATAATTGATAAAGAAGAGAGGTTTACTTAGCTGATGGTTCTGGGGGCTGAAAATCCTAAGAACTTGGTGCTGGCTTGTGTCTGGCGTCTGGCAAGGGTCTTCTTACTGAACTATAACATGGTGGAGACAGAACAGGCTTTCCAGAGGGAGCTCGCGTTTGTAAAACAGCCGCTCTCCATAACCCATCAGTCCATCAATCCATGAATGGATTGATTTTGCACTGCCCGAAGGCTCCTTCTCTAAGCACTCTTGTGATGGTTGGTTTTAATGCCGAATGCCACAAATTAGACCCTGTAAGTGGGGCATCTCAGCTGAAAAGTGTTCTGATTAAGTGACATAAGAAGACCCACCCACAATGTGGGCGGCACCCTGTGGGCGGCACCCTCTGCTCTCAGCACAGATAAAAGGCAGAAGGGAAAGTACTTGCCTTTTTGTGCTTGGTCCTCCCTCTTCCTCGGACTTGGTTTGTCCTTTTGCGGCCGCCGCCTCCTCCTCTGACATCAGAACCAGGGTTTCCAGGCTTCCATCACTGCCCGAGGACCGGCAGCTCTCCAGGACCCTTGGGCTGGGACTGATGAGGGCTCAGCCTGTGGGCTCTGAGCATCTACCAGGTTCTTGGCCTCTCCAGGGTGAGACAGCTGCTGTGGGACTAGCCCGACTGCTGAGGCCCCCAGCCTCAAAGACTGAGCAACTACAGGGTTCTCAGCCTCTCAGGTGTGAGACAACTGTTGTTGCTTTTCAAAGTAAGCTGGCTATATATACATGCACACACACACATTCATCCTGTCACTTCTGTTCCTCTAGAGAGTCCTGACTAGTACAACTGTTAACATATGACTGTGTGGTTCAAGTTTCTAACATATGATGATGAGGTACGCTCCAGACTCCAGACTCCAGTCTCAGGGAGCAGAGGACTAGAGCCCTCCAGCATAGACAGCCAAGAGTAATCCCAGCACTCAATCTGAGGAAAGAGGATTTTAAGTTTGAGGATAGCCTGGACTACACTGTAGGATCCTGTTTTGAAAATACCAACCAAACAAACAAAAACAAAACAAAAAACCAAAACCCTGACCTTAGCCTTTCTGTTTCCTTTCATCCTTTTCCAGGTTGGGGACCTTTTAGGCATATGCAGGACACCTTGTGAGTGGGTGTCTCTTAAATCTTTCCGGCCCTATCTGTAGTTGAGCACACTGGCTGCTCTTGCAGAGAACCCAGATTCGATTCTCAGCACCCACATTATAGTAACAACCACCCGGAACTCCAGTTGCAGAAAATCCAATGCCCCATTCTGGCCTCTGTGGGCATTGCACATGTGGGCACACTTATTACATGCAGGCAAAGCACTCATACACATAAAATAAAAATAAAATTTAAACTCTCGCTGGCTTTAGTTCCCCTAGACTCTCCAACAAGGAGGTGTGTGGAGAGTGGCCAGGCAAAGGTCCTAACATGTACATGAGGCAGATGAGGCCAGAGGTCAACAGGACCAGAGCACTCATGGCCTCCAGGCCATGATAAATCAGGGCACCACCAAAAGGCCTGGCAGTGAGGAGGTGGCCTGCTGTGACTTGCTCTTCCAGCATTTGGAACTGATGGATGGCACATCTCCTGATGGGAATGAGCTTGGGCTTGTCTGAGATAGCGAGGTGCTGGGATACGGGGCAGAGGGTGATATGCTAAACTGGTGATGCTGTCCTCACACCGTGGGCTCTCAGGCTGTGTGGTCCTTTACTGCAGAGGCAGCCTTATGCATGCTACTGATTGCTGGGGTGATCTCTCTTCTCCAAACCAACATCTGCAGATATGTCCAAATGTCCCTGGATGGGGGGAACAAAATGGCCCTAGATGAGAAGTACTGTGCCCAGGAGTAGAGTAACACTCACACCTGCGTGGGGTTGGCAGGCAGTGAGAGGAGCATCTGTAGTAAAAGCTGATTCTGGGAAGAGAAGAGCAAATGTTCTGGCAAGAGGGAGAGAGGATTGGCCACGACTAGAGACAGCCTCGAGGCCTCTAGTTCCTGACCTGGTACAGGGGACTGGTACTCCTAGTTGCTATAGAAAGCACTGGAGGGGTGTAAACATGACAGTCATGGGATGGAGCTGAAGACTTTAGAGGAACAAGAGGATTGCCCTGGCTTGCTTTCTGTTGTGATAAAACACTAACCAAAACCAACTTGGGGAGGAAAGGGTTTACTTCATCTTGTGATGGCCTGAGTTCCTCCATCTTATATAGGCTGCCACCTTAATGAGCTGTCCCTAACGCTGGCAGGCACTTGCAGGAAAAGTTTGACTAGAGGGCTGTTTCAGAAATAATTAACCACAGAAAAATAATCCCACAGAATCCGGAACGTCTCCGTCAGTGTCTTACAGCTTTTATAACCGCTTGCTTAATGCTTATCTGGCCTAATGTTTAACTGGCTTCCATAACCACTTGCTACTACAAGTAGCAAACATGTCCTGCCTGCGTACACTTGTGTAACCACCTGGTCCCTCATGATGCTTTATAAGCTCTGTTCTCCTAAGTCAGTACTGTGTAGTCTAGATCCTGGCCCAGAGAGTGCAGTCATTGGTCAGCTAATAAACTAGGGTGATTTGGAACATCTGGCGTCTGAGTGGTCCATCCCAGGGGTCTTGGGGCCATAACAATCTTACAAGTGCCAGGCTCAATTTGTCACCAAGGATAGGAACTCAAGAACCTGGAGGCAGGAACCTGGGAGGCAGGCACTGAAGCAGAAATCATGGGAGGAACAAGCCTGCTTCCTCTGGCTTGCTCAGCTAGCTTTCTCATACAACCCACATGCCTTAGGGGTTGTACTACCTACAGTGGGCTGGGCCCTCCTACACTGATCAGCAATCAAGAAAATCCCACAGGCCAGTCTGCTGGAGTTTGAAATCTTCAAGTGAGGCTCGCTCTTCCCAGGCGCCTCGCGTTCGTGCCCCACTGACAAAGACCAAGCAGCACGGGAGTTTTTGTCATGAAGGACCGGTGATGCGAGCCTCAGCTGGGGTAGATGGATGCGCTTTCCTAAGTACCTAGAACTGAAGGTTACTGTGGCTTCTGTGCAGGGCAGATTGTCGAGTGAGAGGCTTACTTCAAGAACAAAACTCCATGACAAGGAAGCGGTGTTCTCCAGACAGGAGGGCAGTTACTCATATGAACTCACAGCAATTATGATAGCATGCGCAACCTCGAGCCAGACAAAACGTCGGCATGGAGCAAGGGAGGTAAACAAAATGCCCCAAGCCTAACTGAGGAACTGCTAGCAATTAATAGCTGTGGGGAGAGGGAGAGTCTGTTTTCTTTAAGGGTGTGATGCCGGGTAGGTTAATAGGCACCAGGGGAGGGATCCACGCGGAAGAACATTTGGGCACATTTAGACATGATAGGCCTTAAAAATATAATAGAGGACATGAACTTGGGATGGGGTGTGAAGAGGAGGTGGAGGGTCTGAATATGACCAAAATACATTTTATGAAATTCTTAAAAAAAAAATTTAAACACTTTTGACTTTGGAGTGCTGGAGAGGCAGGCTAGGCAAGTGGTCTACTGCTCAGCCACATCCCCAGTCGGTTTACATGTGTTGTGTGCTTGTGTGCACATGTGCATGTGTAGAGATCAATGTGCCCTTCTCACTCACGTAGGTTCCAGGATCTACGGCAGTCAAAACGCCAGGGACTCCACCACAGGGATCTGTCATGGAGCAGACAAGTCTAGAGGCCACGCGGATGGAAATGACGTAGTGAACCGGCCGACTTAGGAATATGCCTAGAAAGAAGTGGCAAAAAGCCAGGGACAGCTGGACCCAGAGGACTGCAGGGTGTGATACACGTTATAAAAAGAATAAAGCGTGCAGCTCACAGCGCCGAGAAGCCCAGGCTCTGCCCCAGGTCCCTGGCCCTTTCCTTCTCAGGCCGGCCTTTCCTTTTGTCCCCATGGTTCCATCCCAGATATGCTGAGTCCTTCCAGACCTGGTTCCGCCACAGTTGCTTTTCTCCAGGTTCAACTGTCGAATCACACCATCCAGATGTCTGCTCAGGGGCCATCTCTTAAAGGGGAGTATGCAGATTTTTTGTTTTGTTTTGTGAGTGTCAGGTATCCCAGGCTGACCTCATATGTAACCAAGGATGACCTTTAACTTTGGGTCCTTCTGTTACCTTCTTCCAAGTGCTGAGATTACAGACTCTACTTTCTAGTTCATTCAGTGCTGGCACTCAAACCCAGGGCTTCGTGCACCAAGGAAGGTACTCTACCAACTAAGCTACATCCCTGGTTTCCCCCGACTCCCCTTTATTACAGACAGGGTTTTGCTGTATCTTCAGCTGGCCCGGAACTCACTGTAGACCAGGCTGGCCTCCATCTCACAGAGATCTTCCTGTTGGGATTAAAGGAGTGTGCCACCAAGCCCTGCTTCTCTTGGCTTTTTGAGACACAGTATTGCTATGTAGCCCAGGTTGGCCTCAAACCTGTGGCAATCCTCCTACCTAAGCTTGGCAAATGCTGGGATTACAGACATGTACCACCGTGCTCAGTAGGAGTCTCACTTAATTCCCTTGCATGGGAGGGGAGGGGAGGGGGGTAAGAGGGTGCGGTGAGAGTGGGGGATCATCATTGGCATGTTTGGAACAGAGTGACAATCTGTGTGGTAAGCATGTCCTCAGCATCTCCTGAACATTTTCTGACCTTTACCTTCAAATATTCACTGGTCTCTATTAAGGATTCATTATGTGTATGTTAATTTTTTTAAACTATGGAACTGGGGATAGGAGAGATGGCTCAGCAGTTAAGAACACTGACTGCTTTTGCAGAGGACCCAGGTTCGATTCCCAGCACCCGCATGGTGGCTAACAACCATCCCTAACTCCAGTTCCAGGGGCTCCGACACCCTCTTCTGGCCTCCATGGTCACTGCATGAATGTGGTGCACTTAGATGCAGGCAGAACACTCACTCGTACACATAACATTTAAACAGGGGAAAAAAAAATTAACTACCAAATTAGAACTCAGGTGACTTAGAAAATGACCCTATCATGAGTTCCACAAACCGGATGCAGGCATGCAGTCTGCATCGTCCCAAATCACTAGGTTGAGGGCTGTGGATATTTTTATCTTTGCTACTCAGAACCCATCCTTCACTACCCTGCAGGTGAGTGCTCCCCCAGGTGTCTACCCACAGGCCCATGGGTGAGCACTGCTACCTAGAACAGAGCATCTTTGGCTCGCATGGGGATGTATGCTCAAGGCTCTCAGCCAATGAGGGAGTTCCTTGCTGTCCTCTCGCCAGTGACCGGCTCCCTGCAACCCTTCAGTGTGTCAGTCACTACAAAGCTCTTCAGCTCTGCTTCTGAAAACAGGGTGCGTGGGTCCTGGTTGCAGGCTGCTGTGGAGTGTACTCATGGGCTTTTCAAAGAAAAGCAACTTAACTGCCTATTTAAAGTATTTCTAGATGAAAAGATGGGATTGCAGCAGAATGCAATGTCTGTATGCAGGTCGACCTTAAAACCAAAGCTTAACTCTGGGGCTGGAGAGACCGTTCAGGGGGTAAAAGCACTTGCTGTGCAAATATAAGGACCTGAATTCAGTCCCCCAGCACCCATGGAAAAGCTAGAATTGGCTGCGCATGCCTGTAAACCCAGCACTGGGTGCGGACACAGGTGGGCAGACAGGATACCTGGACTTGCTGGCCAGTCTGCCTTGCCAGAGACAGCAAAGCTCCAGATTAGTGAAAGGATCCTGTCTTGAAGGGACAAGGTGAAGAGTGACAGGACAGGATCAATCTTCGTCCTGATCTTTACATGTGTGCTCTGGTGAGCACACACCCACACCCACTCTACCCCTACACATTAAAAACTAAAAAACCCAGGCATGTGGTACACACCTTTGATCCCAGCACTCGGGAGGCAGGTGATCTCGGAGTTCCAGGCCAGCTAGAGCTACAGACAGACCCTGTCTCAAAGATGAGTGAGACAGACAGATACACAGAGACAGAGACAGTGACAAACATTCTGCCCCTATAGCCCAAGCAGCCCATGTCCTTCTCTAATTCAGCACAGGTGTGCGTGCTCTGCAGGGAGAGGCCCTCCACACAGTCTCCCTGGCACGGAACCTGGCGAATCCACCCAGGTACACACTGAGGTAAAAACCCAAGTCCCATTAGGGACTTTCAAGATTCACCTGGTTCTGGGAACCCCTGTAATGTCCCAAATCTAAGAAAGAAAAGGCCTGAACTTTGAAGAGTGTGAGTGGCCGAGTACCACATGCTGCTCAGCACAGCGTCCTCTAGGTGGATGCACAGGCCTCCTGCATCCCCATCTTACCATGTCACTAAGGTTGCTCTGGCCTGCCAAGGACCTCACTTGGACCTTAGTCTCATTCCCTGCTTCACCCACTTGCACAACTGTAGCGTGGCACACCAGCCTGCCGCCCTGAAACATCAACATGCAGTGAACACTCCTCACAATTCTTGATCGGCAGCTACTATGCCTGACAGCTGGGCTTGCTGACACTTGGGGCGTCTGTCCAGTATCTGAACAATGACCAGGAATGGACTACGGTTCTGAAGCAAGCAGTGGTGAGAGGGGCTGGCTCTGCTGAGGGCCAAGCAAGCACAGTGTGACGGGGCCTTGGCTGAAGGAAAGGCTGGCTCTGCCAGAGGCAGGAGGGCTGAAAACACAGGTGGGGAATGGAGCCAGGAGCATGTTCCATCATGCCGAGCCACTGTGTTACCTGCTTCAGACTCCTGAAGGCCACGAGTGGCCTGCAGTCGGTCAGACACACACAGGTCTGTGGGAGGTGATGGCCTAGTCTGAGGCCCACTGGGAGGAATTCGGGCTGACCCACAGTGACAATCGCTTAGGGAAGAGAGCTGTGATGAAGGGTGAGGCAAAAATCAAAATCACTTAAATTTTTTAAAATCAAACACTTTATTTCCACATTACAAGCGCAAAAAACTCCCAAACACTTTTAAACAATACAATTAACGCAGTTATGAAGTCAGTTATATACTACTCAAAGCCCCAAAAGGTCACTCAGCTTAACATTCCAAACATCTCCAGACATGGTTTTTCAAAGCTACCTTTGGTTTTTGGAAAAACCAGTGTGGAAGTGAAGACACAGCGAATGCAGTGAACGTCTGCTCAGACTGCGGCGCCCGACACTAGCTACGCCTGGCACGCTGGAGCGTGGTTTGAAGTCTACACTGAAATACAGACAAGTTCTGCCCCAGAGCCCCTGCAGTGAGGGGGAGCAAGGGCGCAGGGAAGGAAGGCCCGTCCAGGCGTGGCGTTTCCCCTTGTGTGACCGAGGTATGAGAGGTTAACACTAGTACGCTGTCAAGTCATTAAGCTTCATGTTCCAAATGGTCTCCCGCTGAGGCTTGAGATGGGCACAAATGGTGGGGAAGATGAAGTCACAGAAGAGCTTTTGAGCAACAAGATCCCAAAGATGCTCAGAGGGCAGGAAGGAGCAAGCTACAGTTTCCCATTGTCCTCACATTATTTCAGGGTGAAATTGTGGATAAGTTCAGATAAAATGTTCAAATATTTGCTTAGATTTTTAATCTGTTGCTCTATGAGAACCCTCATAGACAGCAACTTTGTAACTTTCATTATAAAAAAGAGCCTACAAATAAACTCACAAAAAAGAGACAATTGATGTTGAGCAGCCAAAAACGTCATGGTTTATTATATGAAGAAATTTCATAATTCAAACACAACCAAACTGTACATTTACAATCACATTCTATTTGTAAACAGTTAAAAGCCACTGACTTCTTTTGCATCTTAGGACACAAACAGTTAGAATCAAGGCAATGAAATGATGGCGAATTCTGTACGGTTAGGATTTTACCCTTGTTTAGTCTTTCTCCTTTGACTAAGCAAGCATTATAATACCTTTTGTGGGCAAAGGGGACGGGGTGGAAGAAAGAAATTTTAAGGTGGTGTAACTCGTTAGTTTGCAACATTTAAGATTTTCTTTATACAACGAACAACTCTGTAAGCCCAATACCTTGGTTACAGTATGCATAGTTACTGATTTCGGCTTTAAGGTACAACAGTTAAACATGAACACAGTCACAAGAGAGCAGAGACATTGAGAGCCACTGATGGGGTTACAAAAAAATTACCTAGTGATTATTAGCAAACCATCATCACTCACTAATAAAAAGACAGCATCTGAAAGCAGAACGTCCAACTCCAGCTTGAAGCTTTTTTTTTTTCTTTTTTTCTTTTTGGCAGAGAAAATTCTTTAACAGAGCTAAAAGTTGGGGGTTTTCTTTTTTTTTTTTTCCCTATAAGAAACTACAAGGACATTTTCTTTTAACTGGGGAACTGGTTTTCCTGAGAACCATGCTCTTTGATTTAGGACAGGAATAGAAAAACAAAAGAACATGGCCAAACGCTGCTCCTTTTTCCCAGAGATAGAAAGCATCTTTTAAATCACCCTCCTTTTTTTTTTTTTTTTTGTCTTTTAATTTTTTTTTAAATGATGGAAGAGTAAACATTTTTTTTTCTCAAAAAACAAACAAAAAAATCTGTAAACAAGAAGGTTCACCGTGGGAACCTTCAAAACAAAATGGAAAGCCTATTCAAAGTGCAGGGCCCGTCCTGGGTGGCAGGTGGGCTGCAAGTCACAGCTGTGGCCACAGTTTTTCAAACTGCAGAGCGAAAATTCTTTAGTTTTACAACATGAAAAAACTGGTGCAATACTTTCATTAATAATCCTACGTCAGTATCTTAACTTGATCTTTTAAACTCCACAATACCACAGGAAGGTAGGCAACATCAAGGCATAGTAGAGAGCGCACACCTTTAAGGACATCCTTGAGTAAACACTTACACTGGAACAGCTGCCTCTCCATATTGCCGATTAGATGGAGAGAACATCACTCAGTGCAAAGGTAAAAGCTCATATATCATCAGCCCAAAATGGTTTTGCAAAATAATAAAAATAAAATAAAAGGTGGGGTGGGGGATGGAAATGGAAGAAGAATCGGAAGGCTAAACATGATGGACAGACAAGTGAGCTCATTCCACACGGTCAGCATGTATGGCGCTATTTGGGAGTGTAATAGATACCCTTTCACATTATAATATTGGCCTGCATGATTCAAGTATTCAAACTGATATGTTTTGGGGAAAACAAAGTGGAAAATGTGCAGAAAATAGCTGTTCCCACAGGTGGCCCCTGGCTGCAGGCGGTGAGCCCAACTTAGTGCTCCTTTCTTTCGCATCTTGAGGTCACAGTTTGTGAGTCTAACTACCCGGTTACATGGACTCTCCACCCCCACCCAGGTGGTCAACAGAAAGAAAAGCATTAATGGGGGATGGGCTGCTAATTCCCCGGGGGTCGCTGCTGCTTGGGGGACCCCACAGGCTTGTGGAATAATGTGGGGTCCCCCAGAGGGAAGTGCCATGAAGGTCTCCACAGTTAGTTCCCGACAGCCCAGCACCATTCCAGTGATTGAGATCGGTCCGGCTGGAGAATGAGTGGGAACAGTCGAGGGAGCCCAGCCGGCTCTGGCTGGACCCAAGAGACTGCCAGCCGGGAGAAGGGGTCAGAGACTGACTTTGTGCAAAGAAACGACTGATCTCCTCTTCACTGGCAAACTCAGCGAGAATAGTAGTGTTCCCCAGTACACACCTAGAGGAGAGGACACAGAGGTGAGAAGCCTGCAGGCTGCGAGGTTCGCAAACTCAGGAGTGGTGGAGGCCCACTTTAGGGAAAGTATACCCTTGGAGACACTGAGTGTTGATGCACCTGCTCCCACGCCCACAGTGAACTTCCCAGAGAGGATCACCCGGGAGTGTCTAGACAAAGTCTGCCTCCTACAAACAATGAAAGGGGTTCTCCAGGGTCTTGAGTTTTATTTTGATGTTAGACTTATGGTCTTGTTATAGTGCCTAGGCTGGCTTCCAACTCTGGGCCTCAAACGATCCCTGCACCTCAGTCTCTCAAAGAGAAGACTACAGGCTCCTCGGCCTGCTGACCAGGTCTGCCTGGTCCTCAGCTGACCAGAGCACTAAAGCTACAGCTGTTGGGAGGCACCCTGGCTGGGGCAGTGCAGGCCCTGGCTGGGCCTCCTCCCACTGCTTCCCTAGACCTTCCTCCCCTTAGAAGTCCCAGGCAACTTACATGTGCAGAGACTTTTGTGCCTTCACTACCTCTTCTTTTGAACTGTAACGGACCAGAGCATTTCCATGTGGGAGGTTCAGGTGGAATGTTATCAGTGGGCCATGCTGCATGCACAGGGTACGCAGAGTTGAGCCATCGATCTAGACAGACAGGCCGTAGTTAGGGTGCAATTCCAGTGCTACCTCTGGTTCTTTCTCTCATGTAAGGTTCAGCAGACTCAAGAGCTACGTAGCTAGCCATGATCACAGCTGTGGCTTATCTTTTCTTCCCTGCTTTGAGGACAGGACCTCAAGGCACTGTTCCCTGGAAGAGCAGGAGGATGACCCAGGGGCTAAAAAAGTGCTCAAATGTAAAAGGATTGGCAAGGGTTTCTCAAGGTGTACATGGAGTTCTGTGAATTCTCACACACCTGCAGACCCAGGCCAGAGCTACTATGTCAGTATTGGGTAAGATCTAGGAATCTGCATTTTGGTGGCTCCCCTACATATAGGCTCAGACCTGAGGCCTGTAAATACAGTTCTCTACCCATACTTGCTAACCACCTAGCCCTGGCTCATCTGTCAACAGAGCAGGGAAGGGTTCCTATGTTCAGCCCAGGTAGGCGGCCTCCTTACCTGAGGTGTGAGGTTTTTCAGAACAAGCCAATTTGTAATTCTCCCTGAGCTGCTCTCACCCCAGCTGGAACCTAAACAGAGAAAAGGACAGTCAGCTTTCCACACTGTGTCAGGACAAACAGCCCAGTTGGATGACAGTTAATTCGGGTCACTGGGACTCCTGGCTCCTTCATTCTGCCTATTTCTCTACTGTAACTTACAGTCTGGATGTTGGCTCATTTCAACCTAGACCAAGCACCAAGTCCTGGTGCGGGTGGCTCTACCTGGAGGGCAGGCTCAGCAGCCCCCACTCAGGACTGGGAGGCAGACAAGTCACAGCACTCCACAGTTCTCTAGCATCTTTTCACTTATGAAAAAACCACCTTCAAATGGGGCCACCAGTGGAAGGCCTCAGGGAAGAATCTCAGCTTATCTCCCCAGATGTGAAGCTTCAAGGGAACTAAGAAGAGCTCACCATCACCAGACAGTCTTTGCTTCTGTGAGGGTCACTATGTGAGTTCTCTACCTGGCCTTCCTACCTGGCCCCATGGCAATCGCTCTCCCTCCAGCAAAGGGACTGTTCGAAAAAGTATTTAAATTTATATTTTTATGTGTATGAGTGTATTGCCTACAGGTATATAAGTGCACCCGTGTTGTGCAATGCCTACTGAGGTCAGAAGAGGGGATTGGAGTTAGAGATGGTTGTTGGCTGCCATGTGGGTGTTAGGAACTGAACCCCAGTCCTCTGAAAGAGTAGCCAGTACTCTTAACCACTGAGCCATCTCTCCAACCCCCAAAGCAACTTTTAAACATTATCAAGACACCTGCTTTCCCCCCACAACCATTTACAGGGGTATATGCCACTGCTGTTCTCCTGGGATAATATGGCCCATGCCTGCTGACCCTTAATGATCAACAGCATCTTCTTTCACTCGCACATGTCTGCTTAAATAGTAAAACTTTATGGTCATTCCAGAGAAAGGCCAAGCTACCAACCAAATAAGCCTATTCTCTAAGGCTTAGTCAGGCTGCTCTCCCAAACCTTCCCCAGACTCACTGATGGCTTGTGGCCTGTGTAGCAGTCTTATTTTGCAAGCCTGTCATAAGCAGGAAACTCGTGTACATTTTAAGATGCATTCCTGAGGAATTTCAGAAAGATTACTACCCTATTAGCATTACTATTGACTCAAGTGTCTTTGGGTGTTCTTATTTATTTACTTACAACTGACTATTTAGACAGGGCCTCATGCAGAGGGTTATATCAACCTCCTGATACCTAATTTTCCTATTTTTACAACCCTAGTGCTGAAATTACAGGCATGCACCATCACACAGGCTTGGGTAAACATTCTTAAGAAATCAGGTCAAGATTTGCGAAGACAAGGAAATTGTATAAGGCAGCAATGAACTGGGAATCCAGTTTAAGCTTGTTCTGCCTTACAGAGAGTAACACAATAACTAATTGTGTCCAACTCTGCTAAACTAGTCAGTTGGTACTGGTTAGTACTCAGCAAATAGCCCACAGCCAGGCACCATAGGGACAGCATCCTACCTGGGGTATATCTGGCGTCAGAATTCCCCCATCCTCCACCTACACGAAGAGGAGAATTATCCCACGTAGACAAGGGTGGCTTCTGACCGGTCAGCCCCGGAGGTGGGCGGGACGGAGCAGTGATGTTTTTAGGTGGCAAAGGAACCTTCCACAGCTCATGAGCCAGAGAGGTGTTTGTAACTGAGCCAGGAGGCCATGTCGATTTGGAGTCACTATTTCTGGCTACTCAAAGGAGAAAAGAATAAAGGAAAACTTGAAAGAAGGTGGCATGTTTAAAAGAAAATTATACAACGGTAACATTCACTGTCCCATGAAAAGTGACACCAACAGAACAAAAACTAGTTAAGAACACTGAATCCTACTGAAGTAGTAAAAAAGAACAACGAAATGCCCCAAGGAACCTTCCCTTAAGACTTGGCTCCTCATCTGTTATTAAGTCTCAGGATCTTCGAGATTCTCAGACCAGTGTACAAAGCTGCATTCTAACTGAAATCACAACAAAAACATCAACCTGAATTGCTGTCAGATGTGATGGTGAGATCCTAACTCAATCGAACTGCTCAAGACAAGACACATAGGCCAGTAAGGACACCAGAGCCTAGCATCTACTCAAACACCATCAACACTACAGAAGTTACCCCAACTCAGGGAGGTGTTGTGGTGGACATTCACTGGTTGCCTGCTTCCATGCTGTCTCTGATCCTGACACACACACAACCAAGGATCAGAGAAGCAAATAGTTTGCCTAGGGGTCCAGTGCACAGCCAGGGTGTAAACTGACACCTTTTCCAGCTTAAAAACACGTGGAGTGAAAAGACGTGTTCGATGCTTGCCTACTCCTGCTGCCTCAGAGCAGCGGAAATGACAGCAACGGGACACACGGCCAACTACGCCCAAAAGAACGTTAAAGGACATGGGGGGACAAAGAAGGATGAGACTGTCTTCAACTGTCAAACATTCATGGACCTGAGTTACAAAGTTTAAGAGCTACACACTCTAGGTGTGGACTCCAGGAAACTGTGTAGATACCCAGAGCCAAGCCATCTCACTGATCCTCGGAGTACTTTAAAATTCCTTTTTCCTGAATATTATATATATCAGTCTGTGATGGACTGGAAAGTAAAATACATAAATAAGTGCAGATGGACTTGAGAATGGACTTTGGATTCAACTGTATTAATCACAGAGCTGACGTGGTTGGGTGACGGAAGCTGTGTGATGGAAATGATTATTCTGCATGACCGTGGAGACAAAACATTAAAAAAGAAGTAATGTCTGAAACATTTCTCCGGGACTACAATCAGTCCCCCAACTACCTAAAAAGACGCTAGCAGCAGCCAGGCTGCTCTGAGGGGCTTACCTGAAGTGCTTTGTGCTGTACTGCTGAGGGGAACGTTGTAGTTGGAGGCACGAATGGATGACCAGGCACTAGTTGAAGGCAGCGTGGTGTTCAAGGATGAGGATGACCCTGCACAGAGGAGAGTTCAATCAGCCACCAGAGCAAGGGGACATGGCACCTGAGAAGTTGAAATGTCACAAAGGAAGCACGCAGACTCTAAGAGACAGGGCCCAGCTTCCCTTCTGCTCAAACAGCATCGTCCTTTCTGCTTTCTGGGTTCCAACTGTGAGAACGAACAGAGATTGGATGGCATAGGCTCTCCTTCCAGCACCGGGCTCTGAAGAAAGGCCATTGTTGCTGCTTCTAGCCCCTGACCCAGTGACTTCCTATTGGCAGGCAAATCAGCCTGCCAAGGCACCATAACTAATTGGCAGTACGAGAGTTAGGCCTTCAGCCCTCTTCTGCACGCCCCATATTTGGGCTCTGCAGTCTTTCTTCCCACATCTAACAAACCTTCATCTAGTTTAGCCTTAGACCCTACCATTACCTGGTCATTGGACACTCCCCGAACTGGCCTCCCACCCAGTTCACTAAAAGGATCACCTCACTTAGTGCCTCTGACCCTTCCTTCAAAACCTTCAGTAGTGTTCCTTCCTTTAACTATTAAGTCTAATCCCCCTCTCAGCTTTCAGAGCCTTCTATCAACAAACAAGAAGCCTGTTACTATGAGGCACCAATTTTTCTGTAGTTGCGGTCACTGGACACCGACATGTACCCCTACGTACCACTGTTCCTGTCCCTGAGGTGGTCAACTTCCCGCACAGTATTAATTGAAAGATTGTTTATGACACTGCCAGGAGTGACGTAAGGGTCAGTTTCGGGGTCAATGTTTGGATAACCTTTCCATGGTTCACCAGGGCGAAATTCTGAAAGTGGGAATTTAAAGTTAGTTCATGGCTTTACAATCTAAACTGCAAATCCAAAATTTTCATTCCTAAAAGCTATGCAGTAACATACTAAAGACTATGCTGGTAAAAAGAATGTTATAACCCTAACCCTAACGTGCTCCTTTCTAAACTGAAATCTTTTTTCTGATTTGACATCTTTACATTATCAGAGCAACTTGAGCAGGACACAGCAGGTCACAGATGCATTTCTGATAATGGCCAGTGCTGAATGAATCCTCTGACATAGTCGAACTTCTCTCTATGAAACTCTTCACACTGCCTGGCGCATGCAGAGACTCAGTGGCCCAACTTCATGTTTAACTTTGCCTGCACCATGCCTACATTTCCGTTCAGCATGGGTCAATCACAAAAAACAGGTTAAATCACTGCTGAGTCTAGACGTCAAAAAGGCTGTAACCATCTTACCTGGTGGCCAGTTAACACTGCTAGAGCCATTAGGCGATTTGGCACGTGGCCAGCCATCTCCTATTGAACCTGGAGGACTGGCTGGTGAAGTACTGCTGTTCATAAAGTCATAGGGAACAAATGGAGACTCTTCCAGCCTGAAACCACTTGAAATAGCACCTGCGAAGAGAGGTATGACAGGGAAGTGTGAGCAAGCTGCACTGCCAGTCACTTCTAATAGCTTTTCAAAGAATTCTTCAGGTATGTGGGTGTCAAACTGCTCAGCACGCTGTGCAGAGATGCAAGGAAAAAGGAGCACTCTGCGCTCCCCGGGAGACACCAGACTGAGATTCTAATACATCCCCCATCAAGAGTGGGAGAGAAGACCACAGTGACGCCGAGGTTCTGCTGCTCTCTTTCTCTGTGCCCTTCTCCTCAGGCAATCTCCTCTCTGCTCATTCAGATAAAGAGAGAATCTGACTCTAGCCCAGCTCTTTCTCCCAAATACTAGATCTCTAAAATTTCTTTAAAGATTATTTGTGTATGTGTGTGTGTGCATGCCTGTGTGTGTGTGTGTGTGTGTGTGTGTGTGTGTGTGTGTGTGTCGGAAGAGGGTGTCGATCCCCTGGAGCTGGAGTTATAGGCAGCTGTGTTACCTGATATGGGTTCTAGGAACCAAACTTGAATCCTCTTGTAAGTACAGGAAGTGCTCTTAACCACTGAGCTATCTCTCTAGCCCCCAACTCTAATTTCTTAAAGGTCATTCTGGCCTTAAAGTTTGGTTCTAAATCAAGTACTCTATCTTCATCTGTCTCCTTTCTCTCTGGCCTGGATCCAGAATGCACCAGGCTGACCTCTTTTACCACTGCACATGGTCTTCTCTCTTCACTGGTCTTCCTCCAGCTGACTGGCTGGTAATCTTAAAGATTTTTTGAAATGAATCTCCTTGCATAGCCTTTTCACACTCACCAGACCCAGTAATCCCTACTCATGCTCCTGTGGAGCATCTTATAACTTTTAACACCACTACCCATGCTACCTTTCACAGCACCTTACACAGTAGTAAGGGTGTGCACATGTTTACTGTAGGCAACAATTCAGCTTCTCCAGGGCAGACATGTTTAGGAACATATAATACAGACATTCAATGTGTGTACACAGGTACCTATGTCTGTGTATACTAGGTGCTCAGGACAGTAACAGGAAGATGTAAGATATTCCACTGACATCTGGGGATGAATGGGATAATACTAAGCTGAAAGTAGTATTTCTAAAAGAAATCCAATTAACTGCTAAAAAGGTATTAAATCTATAACATATAAGGAAAGAAGATACACACACACACATATGTATATATACATATTAAATGTCATGCCAGACCTGGTAGCACATATCTATAATCCCAGAACTGGGGAGGCTGAAGGTAGCCTGGGCTACATAGCAAGACCTTATCTCCGAAAAAAGGAATGTGATTATAAAAGAAACTTAAAGAAAATTATAATATTGGAATTTAATAGCCTACTATGAACAAATCAAGTTAAATTCAATGTATGTTAAAAAAACAATACAAGAGCTACAGAGATGTCTCAGTGGTTAAGAGCATTTGGCTGCTACTGCAGAGGAACCAGGTTTGGTTTTCAGCACCCACATAGCGGCTAACAAATGTCCTTAACTCTAGCTGCAGGGGATACAATACCTTCTTTTTGCCCCTGAAGGCACCAAGTATGCACATAGTACTTATAAAAAAAAACAGAATGTAAGGACAGTAAAATCACTTAGAGGAAAAAATTAAAAACCCTAAATGACCACCTAAAAGGCAATTTTAAAATGCATCCATAGATCCATTGATTTCTCCTGTGTAGAACAGTACAGGTGACATGGAGCGTGCCTGGCATTACAGTCTCTTAAATAAATAAGCCTGATGTTGATAAAGTACCTCTTTTTAGGGCTTTTGTTATTTTTTTGTTTTTTGTTTTGTTTTTTTTGAGATAAGAACTCATATAGTCCAGGCTGTCCTTAAACTCACTACATAGCTGAGGATGATCCTGAACTCCTGATCCTTCTGTCTCTAGACCTCAAGTGATGAGATTACAAGTATATGCCACCATGTCCAGCTACCCTGAAAAAAAAATTTAAGGACAAAAGGTTTATTTTGGCTTTTATATAAGGCAATTCCTACAAGAAGGAAAAGGTCCAAAATTAGTTTGACTTTGAAATATATTATGTACTAAATGATAAAGGCCTACGTTTCATAGTGTGTAGGTTTTTAAAAAAAAGTACATTTATGTGTGTGTGTGTCTCCACACATGTGTGTGCATATCATAGTGCACATAAGAGTTTACAGGACACCTAGATGCCAATGGCTCTCTTTCCACCATGTGGATCCTGGACATTGAACTCAGGATGTCAGGCATGCTGACAAAGCATCTTTACTTACTGAACCATCTCCAGATTTTT
This sequence comes from Eospalax fontanierii, assembly GCA_035773235.1. Taxonomy (NCBI): domain Eukaryota; kingdom Metazoa; phylum Chordata; class Mammalia; order Rodentia; family Spalacidae; genus Eospalax; species Eospalax fontanierii. The sequence continues at coordinate 49,062,327 of CM069546.1, read as the reverse complement.
AAAAAAATATTTATTATTTTTATTTTATGTATGAGTACACTGCCTATGTGTATATAGAGGCACCCATGTTGTGCAATGCCCACAGAGGTCAGAAGAAGGAGTCAGATCCCCCTGGAACTGGAGGTAAGGATGGTAGTTAGCTGCCATGTGGATGCTGGGAACTAACCCTGGGTTCAAGAGCAGACAGTGATGAGCCAGCTCTTCAGCCCCTCCACAGACTCTTTTTAAAGGGAAAGTATAAGAATGTAGTTAATACCATGTTTGCTGGAGTTTTGATCCAAAGATGTATTCACAGAAATGCTGTCCACTGTAGTCCACTTCCTTAGTCTTGACTGTGGCTCTTTAATACTGTTCATATCCATATTTACATTCAAGTTTGAGTTCAAGCCTAAAAAAAAAATTTAAGTCTTAAAAAATACAGCACATTTCCCTTGGGGTATCACACTTCTACCTTCTAGAAAAATATATATAATTCATTGTTTTTGGAGATACTTCATGTCCTTTAACAAACTCACAAATCAAAGGGCCCTGTCTTGGTTATCAGAAGACAACATCCACAAATGCTAGGTAATACTCCACAGCACTGCATTTTCAAACCATTGGGCTAATGCTGTAATTATGCTACACGTAAAAAGCTATTTTTCCATCAAATTTTGATCATTTAAAAAGTGGTAAAATATGAGCCAAGTTTCAAGGGGACTGTACTGTTAAAGATAACAGTGTCCCCAGGTTAGCCATTCCCCAGAGCTGTGCATGATGATCACTCTCAGCTGCCACACACTACTTTCAGCGGCTCATTAGCCCAAGGATGCTGCCATTTAAAAGTAGACTCCCTGCTCTCACAGTAACCTAAGAAAAGACTCCCACATCGGAAGGCACAATTTACTTGATAATCTCTAGGGCTAAGAATAGGAGTTTCTGTCTTAGCTGCAGCTGTTTAAGTGTGACCCAGAACTATGAGCATCAGAATCACCTACAATACCAAAAAACAACAACAACAAAAAAACCCTACAAAAAACCTCGGACTTTTCAGTGGGGGCCAAAAATCTTCGAACATATTACTCTGAAGTTCGAAATCAAATGGTTGTAACTCTGATATTAGGTCTGTAATATGAATTCTCTGAAATCAACCCTACTTTTGCAGAAAGCAATAAAATTTGTGCTCTTGGACCTATTAATTAGTCCAAGAATTTGCAAATATTATCCATATACAGTTTAGATGGTATCTTGAGGTTTTTATAGACTACATAGTTGTGCCCCAATCCAACTTTGCTATGGCAGTCCAAATGTAGCCACAGATAATATATTAAAGAACATAGCTGTGTTCCAATAAAACTGTATAAAAATTTGAAGACAGGCAGATGGATCTCTGTGAGATCAAGGCCAGCCTGGTCTACATAGTGAGTCAGCTGGGGAAACCCTGTCTCAAAAAGACCAGAAAAAAAAAAAAAAAAAAAAAAAAAAAAGGCACTGGGCCAAATCTGGCTTACTGTCTATAATCTGCCTGTTTTGGGTGTCTACGTGGGTTAAACAGAATGAAAAGGCAGCCAGGAGAGGACATTACATATTGAGAACTTCCTCTCCACTGGCTTTCCCTGAGCACCAAACTGCTTACGCAGTATCCAGCCACAGCAGCAACTGACACGAACTCTTTCTGAGAATGCAGAGAGACTGCTAACAATTCCAAGGACTCAAAAGTGCAATTCACACCCTAGCTAAGAGGCTCTGGCAATACCAGAAAGAGCCAAATCACAATGCATCTAGCCACAGAGAGAATGAATCAGCAGCAGTAACACACACCACAACCTCTGTCTATAGCCCAGAACATTTGAGAGAACTAATGGTCTCCCAACAGATCTAGAGCAACAACTTAAAAGTTTGTTTTCATGAAACTATTGTTGAGGGGGAGGAGGGAACAAAATCAACAGATGTGTTCAAACAAGAATCAAAATATACCTGAGAAGACGAAAAAATACAAGCCTTGAATTTCCACTAGAATAAAAGCCTGGTGATATAGAGGAGAAAAGGAAGGGGAAAGCCATCCCACGTGACAGAGGGCCACTCTTCCTCAGAGCCATTTTCATACCTAACACTAATTGCAAAAGTAATGTTGTCTGTTCCTAGTTGTTTCCACAAGGCCACAATGCTTGCTTGACAATTCTTAACAGTATTACCAGCCTCCCTGATCCTGTATATCATAAAGTTAAGATATCTGGGTCTTACAGCGAGTGTTTCCTTTAGTCTATACCTCTTTAAGCTGGTGTATAACTTTTGGAATACAGTGATTTTTCTGGAATGGAGAGATACCATCTAAGCATCAAGATAGGGTTAATATAGAATACAGTGCTGTATAATGTATATAATGGTATCTTGAGGTGTGTGTGTGTATAATGTATATAAGTGTATATTAGCGAGAGGTAACATCTAGAAGACCAGAGCTTTGGTGAGGGAACAAAACTGCAAAGGCAGTGGGGACCCACATGTATGCTACCCAAGCACCAGATGGATGTGGCCAAGGAAAAACCCACCTATAGGAAAGTTGCTGAAAGCATTTATTGGTGATGGCCCTTTTTGCAGCTCTGGTGTAGTGTGGGGCATGACATTGTCAAGGAAAGACTTCATGGCTGGCTGATGGAGGGACTGCTGCTGAGGAGGCGGAGTCTGCTGCTTCACCAACAGGTTTGGATCAAGTTGACGAGACTGTTGCATCATTTGCTGCTGCACACTAAGGGGTCGACCCTTAAAACAAGGTAATATGGAAAAATTATAGGGCAGAATCTTTAGAGATACTTACATAACTCCTCTTCATTTTTGAATGTACTTCCTTCTCAGGAAGAAGGTAAATAATCAAAGTATAATAGTTACTATGACTCCTGGACAAACAGCAGACCCCAAAACACAATTCATATTATAATACAACTGTGCTTTTATAGAGATGCTATGGAAATGAGAGGATAATGGAAGAGTACTTGGACTCATCTACCTGCTGGTCCTGCTGCTGCCGGTTACCAGAAGGCACGGTTCTCTGACTCTGCGCCCTTTGTTGCTGCGCTAGCAATCGCTGAAGGGAGATGGGAAAAGGTTGCCACTGTCAAACGGTTATAGATTAGTATGCTTCAGAATGATTATCATCAACAGACCTGCAGAGCTTTGCCATAAACCCAAGTCCCACCTCATGTGGTAAAATCTCGTCCTTGGATTATCTAGTTTCTAGCAGCAATTCTTCAGCGACCCAGTCTTTTGTTCAATCTAACTTTCATGGTGCTGTGGGTAGAATCTAGCACTCCTCATGAGTCAAACTCTATCACTGAGTTGCATCCCTGGCCTTCAATCTAAACTTTAAATTTCAACTGACCTGACTAACTTCCATTCCTTGACTTCGCTGGGCCTCCCATCAAAGCATCTTGAACTTCAAGATACCACTCACCTATATGTTCACTGGCTCCCCAGAAAAGACTGTCAGCTCTGCATAGGCTAAGACTATGCTTGTTCTATGTACTGCAGTACCCCATGCAGAGTCCCTATTAAATACGTACCTGTAACTGGGAGATCTGAGAGAGCTGGTTTAGTTGGGATAGCTGGTTCAGCATGGCTACCTGTTGAGGGCCAAAGAGCGGATTCAGGCCACCGTTGTTTGGTGCATACTTCAGCAATGAAACTGGAACCTTAGGATCACAATAGTTAAGTTAATAATGTTGATATACTACCTCCGACTAGCTAAGCGTACTGTCTATTTTAATCATTAACAGAGCAATGTTAAATTAAAATAGTGGGCTGTTCCATGGGGAATTACAATTATTCAAATTGTTTGTCTTACTAAGATACAGCTTACATACACTTTTTTCCTTAGGATAAAAATGAGAGAGATGAGTCCTAACTATCCCATTTTGCTTTGCTGTTGCCTTCTTAAGACGTTTTAGAGAAGAAAATGGATCATTTTTCGATTTAAGTAACGACTAATTCTATTTAGTCTTTTCACACACTTTTGTAACAAAAGCTAAGGAGAACTTGCTGTAACTCAAAGATGCCAATAAATATGATGATGCTCAATTGGTCATCTCATTCAAGCATAACCCGATTCAAGATTCTTCCCTAGTACAGTGGAGGAGGAGCTTGCTTACCTGAGGGGAGAGTAATGGCGGAGGCACTTGAGCGCGAAGATTGGGCTGAGATGAACTGAGAGGTTGTGCTGGAGGCTGCTGCATGCCCCGGGGTTGTGCTGCTGTGTTTCCAACACCAAACATACTGGGATTGCCATTCTAGAAAGACAAGCAATAAAGTAACAAAGTGTCACCTCATTACCATACCAGACTACTGTTAAACTAAGTAACTACACACAACAGAAACTTTATTTCTAATACAAATCATTCAAGAGAGAGCCTAAAATATGGATCTGAACTTACCTGTCTAACAGAATTCAAGTTTTGCATACCCAGCCCTGCTATGGAGCCAAGGGCCTGGTTAGGTAGTGCACTATTTGAAGGGGGAAGCTTCATGCTTTGACTGGACATAAATTGCATGTTTTGGGATTCATCTGCTACAATGCCATCCTGATTGTACAGACAGAAAGATGTGCAACACCAGCCAAGCAAACAAGTAGAAGGGAGAAATCATTGCAGGAACAGAAGAGAAGTCACATGATATTCCAGGATCAACAGGAAACAGGTAGAAAACAGAAGAGATCAGATTAGTGTTGATTCTAGAGCACATAAAAAGAGCCAGACATATTTCATGGGATTAAGAAGAAAATATAAACAAAATCCCTATGCTGAGCTGAGATGGAAGCAAAACAATGAAGTACAAGTCTATTAATAGGAAGGGCAGTGGGTTTACTTTTTATGCTAAATGTATTTTTCTAAGTAGTATGTGATTACAGTTATTGCTTTATTAGCCTCAAAGCAAAAAAAAAAAAAAAAAAAAAAAGATCCTACCTTATCAAAATAAGGATTGCGCTCCATGGAAGACTCTTTGGAAATCTGAGGCCGAGAACCAGGGCCTTTCCCGACCGTTCGATTGTAATCACCAATATTTAGGCTATGTTTATCTATCTCCATTCGTTTGTCTTGTAACATTCCTAATAATGTAGGAAACTGTGTTATCAGTAGGGCAAAAACAAGCTTATTTAAGTAAACATAAATAGAACAAAATGTTTACTTTCCAAAGTGAAATGATTTCTGCTTTGACAAGGACATGTGAAAAGTACACTTTCATTTCAGAAATTTTGCACCACAAGAGAACAGACTGTGAGCCAATTAACTTGAAAAATGGACCAGTAAACAGAGTTCATTTTAAAGAATTCTTAATCAACCTAAGACATCTCATATCACCTCTATCTAATCTGCTTAATTTGTGTGTATGCATGCATGCACCTGCTTATGTGCAATCATAGAACAGTCTTAGTCATCTTTCTCAGGAACAGGTCCATCTCCTTTGAGATGAGAAAGGGTGCCTCACTGGCCTAGCCCTCACCAATTAAACTAGACTGGCTGACGAGAGCCCCAGGAACCCTCCTGTCTCTGCTTCCCCAGCTGTGGAATTATGAATGGATGCCACCATGCCTGGCATTTTCATGTGGGTTCTGAAGAATGAACTCAAGTCCTCGTGCCTGTGAGGCCTCTTCCCACCCCTAACCTGCTTTATCTTGCAATGAAAATAATTTCCATTTTCAAGTAACATAACAAAACCCACCATTTTGATAAGCCACCATCTACTAGAAACTTACTGTGTGTCAAGTACCACTTTAAATGCTGCAGTTATATTGACTAAATGCTACTAATTTGCTATTATTGCCCACTGAGCAACCAGGGAAGCTGGAAACCAGATAGAGCAATCAGTGTCTTCCTCAAATGTCTTCTCTGTTCACTATTACCCTTCTCATTCTGATTGTGGTGCCATAAGTATGAGTTCTCTCATGGAAACTCCTGATAGTCATCTTTGAAGGACACTGCCAAGCCTCTAAACCACCAACTAGCTCCATAAACCTTGACAAGTGGACAATGCTCTATCCTCACCATTCCACACAGAGGGCATTTCTTCTCTCTCCACAAGTAAGAAACCGCCCTGTGCTGTTGGCTTTGGGATCCCCCAGGTTTAGCGCACTCACCATCTTGCCCTCTGTCTAGACCTTTCCCAGCTCTCTTCTCGTTGTCTTTCTTTACTCATTATCAAGATTTCAACAGTTACCCCCACTCAAGTGACCCTCCAAACACACACACACTGGACATCTTTGAATGCCTGCTGGGCATATCCACTTTAGCACCTCACTTCTAACAACAATGTCATCTCCTAATTCTCCATTTTCTCACTCTTATAGCCTCATCCATTGTTTCTTCGCTAATGTTCTCTTGAAATGTCTAATGCCACCCAAACACTCCAATTCCAAACATATCAAAAAGATTAACAAAAAGAAAAAATTTGTTGGCATGGTGGTGCACACCTTTAGTCCCAGCTAAAGGGAAGCAGATGCTGGGTGGATCTCTGTGAGATCAAGGACAGCCTGGGCTACAACGCAAGTTCTCTGCTAGCTGAAGCTACAGGAGACCCTGTCTCAAAAAGACATGGCTCAGAGGTTAAGAGCCCTGGCTGTTCTTCCAGAGGACCCTCATTCAATTCCCAACACCCACATGGCAGCTAACACGCATTGATAAGTCCAGGGACAGGGATCCTCTTCTGGCTTCATCAGGCGTTACACAACACAGTGTACTTAGATACATGCAAGTAAAACACACACATAAAATAAAATTAAAAATTTTTTTAAATTAGAGAAAAAATATTAATTTCTTAAAATATTGCCCAGGCATATGTCAGCTATCTCAAAAATCTACCTTTCAGGACCTGTAAAAGTGTCTCTCAGCATGATTAATCCCAAGCGACTACCCCTCCCCTCTAGTTCTCTTCCAGTGTGAACAGCACCAGTATTCATTCATACCCCCAAGGTAGACACCTCGAACTCTTCCCCTAGCTCTCCACATTTATTCCTGTGAACAAATCTAAGTCTTCCTGTTTCTCCAGTTGCTCCTTCCTGGTGATCTGCATTTCTTTGCCCGTACAAATGATATTTAAAGATTACACTTTCCCTGTCTTCCCTTAGTCTGTCAGTTCTGTAATGAGAATCTTATACACCAAGGAGTCCACTATCAAGCTCCTTCTAACAACTACTGTTGTCTTCTTAAGGTATGTCTGGCAGGTCTGTGTCTCAGTAACAGAGATGCAAAAAAGAACTCTAAATTCACTTCCTAAACTATCTTTTGACTGCTCTATGACAGTGTTTAGATTTCCTAGTATTCTTCCTTTTCTAATCAGCACTGAAGCTTTGCCAGCATACACTGCTAGGACAGTGAGGGCACTGCTCATCTCTTCACGTCTGGCTGGTCAGCAGCACTCTGTGGCCAGTTCCTCACAACCACACACAGCACCATAACAGGGTCCTGGGTGAGCGACCTCACCATCCGCAGCATCTCCCATGAGTATGCTTATCACACACATCTGTGTTTCAGAAAGCCACAGAGGTGGCAGACCTGCTCTGACAGGAACAATCACTTTGTATATGGGTTCTTCTAGCTACAAAGCTTCTGCTAGTCATGGTTTCAGATAATGCCTCCTCCACTGTCACTGCATACCTCACAGGACTGCATCAGGCCAATGGTTCTTTCTCAGCAAAGAAGGTACGTAATTGGGTCAGGACATGGAGTTACCTGGTATTAGTACACAGGTTATACCTGAAGGCTTCCAGACAACTAGGTAGAAAGGCTTATTGAAAGATTCAGCCAGTTGGGAGATGACATCCTCAGGGAATAAACTGTCTTCCAGAATGGGATCTGGGGGACTAGACACACACCAATAAGAGTGAACAAAATAGTGGCGCTCTCTCAGTGAAACCTAGTAGGCCACTTTCAGAGCTTCTGCTTCTATTTCAGTTATTTCTGCTGATTTAGACCTTGGTCCTTGAGAGGGCCAAGACCCCCAACAAGACAAACCTGGTTCCAGTGAGATAAACAATGAATGTGCACCTTGGACACTCTGAATTCCAAATGATATAAGGAAGCAGGCAGACAAAGTATCAGTCTGTGAGCTGGAGCCAACAGCTTTGATTACCAAAAGGGGAAAAAAGCCACCAAAACTCTGTTCTAACAGAGTGAAGGCAGTGAAGACTGTGGAACCCATGGGATTCTCTGGGTTGTTTCTTACTATGCAGGGCAATACTAACAGTAATAGGTTATAAATACAATACAAACAAAACCAAACAGTGCTGAAAGTAGAGATCTTTGGGATATAGGTTTGAGTCATCCCAGTATAACTGAACCCAGAATACCTAGGGTTCCACCTGTAAGTGGGATAAAGAGTTAAAAGTTCAAGAAGGAAGCCAATGATGCCAATGAAGTGTTGTGAGCAACTAAAGAGAGGAGGGAACAGCTTAGCACCCTCAGCCCAGAAACTCTGAACCTGAAAATTCTGTGTACATGGTGTTCAGTGTCAATTTTGGAACATTTTGGATTATAGATGCTCAGTTAGTTGTCTGTGCAAATAGTCTAAAATCCAAAATTTCCATATCTGAAACTGTTTTGGATAAGAGGTAGTCCGCCTACAGTGGTTTCCCTGGCTTCCTACTGGTGGTGGCTATGTGTCACTTGTATGGGTCCTTTCTCTTTTCCATCTCTGCTTTATTCAGAAGTTATTGAAAATTACCTGAAGGCTAAATTCAATTACAGAGTTAACAAACTGAGTCCGTCTGAGGGTAACTTATGTAGCCTTAATGAAACAGTGGTTCTGGGGACTGTGAACTTCACGTTCCTCACTCACAGGATAAGCAGTGCGGATCTAGGGACGTGAACAGTCAGAGGGCTGGGATGAATGGTACCAATTACTCACTTATTTCAAATCTCAACATTTTGGGTTGTTCAAGGGTAGGGGTGCATTCTGGTCCTTTATATATATTTCTCTTTACTACTTGATAACAAAGCTTTGAGGTTAGTGCAGGAGAGACACTGCAAGAAGCAAGGCCTGGCTCCCCATGTCTGGTGCTTTTTCCTGTGGCCCAGGTCCCTATTCCACCCTAGGCTCCAAGGCTCATTTCATTAGAAGCTGGCGATGCCAGCAGCAGCCCTTGAGCACTGTGCAGCAGCATGCTTCCAGCATAGCACCTTTGCCATGACTGACTTTCACTGCTATTTTGAGAGTAGATTTCATGCACTCACAAAAGGGTAGCACCCCAGCAATGTGCCTTGCCCAAGAATCAGAAGCCCAGTCTAAGAGGTGCAGAGTATACCATCTCAGTCCTAGGTTTAGTGACTTCTCTTTAAGTTCCTTTACCTTTTACAAAGCAATCCACTGCTACTCTCAATTCCTTGCTAGTTAGCAATTTATATTCTTCTTTCCTTATTCAGTCCATTGTACAATTTCTCTCTCCTGATTGACTCACATTTCACATACTCTGGTAACTTCACCGCTCGTAACCAATGGTTTAACAGTAACAAACAACTTTTGTTGAACCTAATCCTACTCTCCATTTAAACTTCCACTTTCTTTCTGCTTGGAGTTTTGAAACACTAACTACTGCAGCACATTTGTGGCTGGCTTTCCTACTTGCAGCATCTTCTAGCCTATTCTCTGATGCCAAAGTTTTCTGTCCTAAGATATTTTCAATTCATAGCTAGGAATAATATTCTAAAACATAAATCCAAATAATGTAATTCTTCTGTTCAAACTCTTAAACTGGGAGAGGAAGAGGTCTAAGGAGAAAGGCAGGAGAGAGGAAAGGGGGAGGGCAGTCACAGGGAAAGCAAGGGTCACAGGGAGAGGTCACACATGCTTATCAAGGACAAATATAAACTCAGACTGAATGTTCCCTTACCTCCAGAAAGATCCATTTTATTGCTCTGTACATTTTCTTCTGGTGAGTCTCTCTGTAGTAAGAAAAACCAACATGGTAGCAGACTTTATCAAGGAATTAACAAAAAGTGGAGAACATTTCTGTATTTCGTTATATGAAATTCAAGTGGATCATAAAGCTTTATCCTTTTGTGCTAGGAACTGAACTCAAGTCCTCTGGAAGAGCAGCAAGCACTCTTACACTGAACCATCTCTCCAGCCTTTTATTCATTTATATTTTAATATAATAAAACTTTTTATTTTTTGAGACACAGTCTCACTATGTGGCACTGGCTAGCCTGGAACTTGATATGTAAACCAAGTTGGCATTGAACTAGAGATATGCCTGCCTCTGCCTTCTGAGTACTGAAATTAAAGGCATGTGCCACCAAACGCGGCAATAAAGATTTTGAGATATGCTCAAAATGTATAAAACTTTGAGAATTAAAGTCTGATTACTAATTTTACTCTAATATTAATCATATTTTACAGACTCAAAGATAATTTTTAAGAAAACAGAATAAAATAAATTTGGGGGATAAATTACAAAGCACCAGTAAAAGGGGTAGAGGCTGCTAAGAAGACATACTTACCGAAAAACTGATATTTGAAAACTGTTTAACAAATGGATTTATCCAGGCTTCTTCTTGTTTGTTTCCACCTTTCATCATTCCCTTTGTAAAATAAGAGTAGAAAAGATGCCATGGCCATCTCTATTTGAACACAGTGACGGAATAATAAAACTCAAGATAATTCCCAACTTGCTTTTAGCCAATAATTTCTCCTTCAACCAACTCTTAGCAGAGTTGTTGAACAATTACCAAAAAAAAAAAAAAAAAAAAAAAAATCAACTTATTCCATTTTCAACTTCCTTTGCTCCAGTCCTCTGGTATAGCTGTAATGTATAGAGAAATCTCTAAAGGCAAGCAGTCAGAAGGAAAAGACAAAAACAAAGGGTCCTAATAACCCACAAAAAGAAAACTGGGCCAACATAATGGAGAACTATAGGACTGTTTCTACCACACAAATAGACTGTGTTCTCCAAAATTTATTATCATTTTGATTTGTGTAATTCTCATACCAAAGTAAAAATAGTAATCAGGTTCTCAAGTTAGTCCTAAGAAACCAATTTACCCATAATCTAATTATATCGGCATTTTACTAGGGGGCGGGAAGGGGATCCACACGATCCACCCAGTATTTCCATACGAGGAAGTCTTTTAAAAACTTCACTATGTGTTGCTAGGAGCACAGTATCCCAAGAAGCAGCAGAGCTGGGCCCCTTACTCAGAGCTGGCTCTGTAGGACATAAACTGCACTGGGAACTCAAGAGAGAACCAGGGCCTGTGACTGGCAGCAGTATGGGGTCGGGGGAGGTTAGAAACAACAGAGACCTACAGCTCACACTGAGTGAGGGCCAGAGGGAAATTCCATCTGTTAACATTCCTCTCCCATTGCTTCTGCCTGTTCCTTCTGACTGAAACAGAACACAGCTTTGTCGTTATTCCCCCTCCCCATTGCCAGGCAAGTCTCTGAAGCAAGCACCTAACCCTCTCTGAAGATTCTGAAATCTTTGATTCCCGTTTCCCCTTTCCTTTCCACCCACTGTCTAAACGGTTGCCAGGTTTGCCCCTTCTATTCTGAAATGTCTTTCCAATTAGTCCCTTCTACTAATTGCTTCTCCTTTCTACCTGAAATTGGTACAGAAGCTTCCTGAGATTTCCCCATCTCTGCCTCTCTACTCCAACTGGCCTTTCATCACGTTAGACAGCACTCCCTAAAGAACTAATCATTTTTAAAGGCACTGACGTTGCCTTCTATTCAATCTCGTTGGCTTCATTATTTAATAAAGAGAAAAGTTCAATTTTTTCAGTGTGATAATGAAAACACTATAATCTGTCCTTTCTCTATCAAGAAGCTCTCTTGTTACTTCTAGAATTTCTACATTGTAGTTACGTTAGGCTATTTTTCTAATACATCCCACCCCAGGCATCTTCCAAATTCTAGTTCATGCTCATATGGAGCTCCCCTAAGAAGCTCGCCCGATGCCCCACATGAGACTACAAGTTCCTTGAAGGTGCTGCTCATAACTGCATTTGGATCCCCAGCACCAAGCACAGTACCTGGCACACAGCAGAAGCTAAATAAGTGTTTGCAGTTGCTTTCTAAAGATTTTTACTAGTAGAAACAAAGGAGAAAGAGTAAAAAGGCTACACACCCTTTCCCTTCTCCTTTTTTTGCCACTCAGACCCTGTAAGGAAAGACAAAGTCACAAAACAGCATGGTCCAGTGGGAAGAACAAGGGTTTGAACTGGAAGACCTAAACTTAGGTTCTTTGCTGTCACTTACTAGTTACACAACTTTGGGCAAGTCACCACCTTTTCCAGTCTCAAATTCCTCCTCAGTATCCTATCTTAGAAGGTTGTGAGAATCAAATGATCTATGTAAAACATGTAAAGTACTTTATAAGCTACATGGCCAGGCAGCAATAGGCAAATCCAGCCAAATGAAAAAAGTATAAAATGAAAATGGCAGGTCCCAGACTGAATCCCAGGATTAGAAGGGGGCAGCCTTGGTGGTGAGATAGGCTAGCTATCCATTGCATACGTGACTTACCAAGCCCCTCCAAGGCAATCATTCTCAAACAGGGTGGAAAGAATGTTTGAGAGTCACTGGAAGACTAGGTACCTATTCTGAAAGATAGCCCCTGGAGAATCTGCCTCCAGCTCCCAGCCGCCAACCCTCAGCCTGGAGTCCCACCTCCCAGGAGCCAGTGGCTCTACACAAGAGATATTTGGTCCAATTTCCAAAATTTCAGAAGACCTTGGACACAACGGGCTGTATTTTGAACAAATGCCACATGTCTCTCATGTAAAGCCAGGTATGGGAATATGATCTGCCCAGATACAAATGCAACTCGGCCCACTCCTAGGAATTTTTGTCAAGGGACCTTTGAGATGAGGGATGGATAAGAATGGTAGGTAAATAAGGAGAATGGTGACTCTAGGTAAGTGCAAGAAGTTGGGACTCTGGGTGAGGTGGTGGAATGGGAAATGGAGACGAACTAGTAGTGGAATGGACAGTCAACATGGGAGATTTGCCCTTCTCTTCACCCTCACCACTGCAGACCACCTGGGGCTAAGGCTGCCCGAGGCAGCACTGGTGGGGTGGAGGAGGAGAGAAATCCCAAGCTGTAGCAGTGGGGAGAAAGGAAGTTCCTGTGGTCTTTATGGTTTTCTAGTTAGCTATCCACACAAGAGGCTATACCTAGGTTGGGGGCTGCCTGGGCTGCACTGACTGCCATAAATGGGCAGAGAGATTAATTTTCTGTGGTAAACTACCTTCGGAATTTGAAGTTTCAAGAGCTTTGCCCTTGAAATGTTTACCTTTGATGACATTTTCTTGGTATATGGTGGCCAATTTAAAGATGAGTTAAGCTCTTGAGATGAGTTACTGTTCCACATTCCAATCTCCACATCCTCCTCTTCTTCCCAGCCTGTGGGGCGGCCTCCAGGCAATGGCATGTCATCACCACACCAGCCATCTTGCATAGATTTGGGCCCTGATTTTGGATTTATAAGACAAAGAGACATAGACTTCAATGTAACAATTCCTCGCAGAGGTCAAGTATATATTAAAGAACAGAGACAGGAGGCCTAAATAAAACAAACACACTTTTACTTCTCTCCCCAAATTTGCATAACAGTAAATAAATGTTTTATTCTGCATTAGAAATTCCATTAAAAACCATTTCTTTTTATTTAAAAAGTCAATAAACCTCCCATATCTTTACAAATCAGAGAGTTTCTGAACATGGTCAATGATGCCTTCCTGTTTGTGACTCCTGAATCTGTAGAAATGATACAAAGGACTGCGAACAATTGAAATTAGAAAGAGTGACCAAACAGTACTGAAGCCACAGGCACCTGTAGGGTTCCTACAGGGTGTCCTGAGCCCAACAATTTTTTGTGTCTCAGGGTTTTGACATGATTTGACAGTTTGGTTAAGTGGCCCACATGACAATATCCAGTCTCTCAGGTTGAAAACTGCTAAGATTAATTCTAAATAATCCAATGAGGTAAAAGATTTGATGAAGGATACGTAATCATTAGCAGTTATAGTTTTGAGAAAAATGAGTTAAATATCAACTAGCATAGGCCATATTATGTGGCTGTTACTGATAATTTAGGAACATTAGCTCATTATATAAGCATAGTTAATAGGTCACCACATTAGCACATTATTTAATAAGTCATCACCACCACTACAAAATGGCTCCCAAGGATTACAGTCAACTTACCAGATTTGCTTAATGACTGTGGACCAACAGAGCTGGAGCCCCACGTGGATGTGTTGGATGCCGCAGTAATGGGTTCCCCCCAGCTGGGACCACTGTCTATGGGCTTACCCCACGCTGAAGTACCATTATCCACAGTTGTGGCTGGAGTAGAAGGCTCCCCCCAGGGTTCACCCCAGCCTTTAGGAAGTGTGGGAAAAGAAGTCATCAGCACAGACAGTAAGGAGGCACAGGGGAATTATGGACAATAAAGAATACTTGGGGAACCAAAGACGAAGAACTTCATGTTCACATATTGAATAATGATGCATTAAGAAGCAAAAGACATAACATGCTCTACATAAAGAATACAAACAAGTCCTCATTAACATAACTTTTAACTATCAAGTATTTTCTTTAACCTTTCTTTCAAAACTGCTCTCCAGTCCTAGAGCAGATTCTTTTGAATACTTCAATAATTGCAAATTATCTTCCTTTGAGGATGGGATTAATTCCTGGAAAAGCCAGGTAATTCACAGTGAACCGAAGCAGTGATGAGGCTGCCAACAGTGGGAAGAGTTATACTTCTAATAACTTTTACCAAAAGCACAACCTCCCCATATCACTCCAAGTAGAAAAGCCGTACGACTTAACAACAGGAAAGCATTTTACTTTCACACACATTAAAATAATGCTCATTGAAAAAATCTACACTATTAGGAGCTAGAGAGATGGCTCAGCAGTTATGAGCATTGCTGCTCTTGCAGAGGACCTGGGGATTTAGCCTGTAAGACCTGGGTTTGGTTCCCAGTACCCACATGGAGGCACACGAAGACAAAATACTCATACACATAAAATTGAAAAATAAATAAATAATGTGCATGTACATTAGGCCAAAGTTGTCTGAAACCAAGAAAATCATGCCATAAACATAATTTGTTTAAAAGAACCCAAATAGATTCTTGCCCTTAGATAACTGTTTCTTCTAAGAGTTAAACATAAATTAATCAACTAGATTTAACACAAATGACAATTCATGAAAATATTGTCCCCTCTGTATCAGCAAAAGCAACGCATGCCTATTATCCCCAGCCAAAATGTTGCCAGGATAACTTATAGAGAAAAGAATTAGTTCAGTATGAGAAGAAAGTAGGAATATACTACTAGAAAGATTATGGTGCAATGTTTTAGATGCACATACTGCCTACATGGTCATCTAAGTAGATTTGGACTTCATGCCTACTTAAAAAATTCCTTGAAGGTCAAATATAATATCAAATATCTAGAGCACGGTATTCAGGCACTTTTTAAAACTGTAGTACAATAATTAAAAAAAAAAAGTGAAGGCTTGATTCAGAACAACTGAGAGAAGTGTATGGCATTGCCACATGACCCTGCATTTCCAATTCTACCTTCTACTGCATTCCTAACAGGATATGTAAGAGTCACAATACTGCCAAATGGAAAGCTGTAACCTGGGAAGCATAACCCTTATAATTTTTCTCAAGCTTTTCTAATATCGCAGAAAGGCCTCTGTGTACCTATGTAAACATTCAGTTCAACGTATCTTCTAATAGTAAGTTGAGACAAAGCTTGTTTCCAGAATACTGAAGTACCATATGAGACCAATCCAAACACTTACCAGAGCCACTGCTTGCCTCTTTGTTTGAGATGGCACTTGCAGGTGGTAGCAGCTGGTGCACCTGTGCTTGCTGGTCGGAACGGCTGCTCCCATCTGGGATGTTTTTGTTCCACATGTTCACATTTTTGTAGTTGTATTTGCTTGGATCTCCCCAAGCTGAAGTCCCATCGTCGATCTCCATTTTACGTCGTATAGATTCTGGGGATGGTTCCTCCCAGCCTGTGGGTTCTTCTTCCTTTGCTGGGGCTGGTATAGGTCCCCCCAACCAGCCTGTACCAGGAGGCTTGCCTGTGGCAGATGGTGGGATTCCCCATGATCCAACAATATCTTGTTGCTTGTTCCAGTCTGGAGAACTGACTGGCTTTGACGAATCTCCCCAACCTAGAGACTGATTACACTTTGGAGTGTCTCCCCATCCCTGGGAAGAATTAGGTTTAGAAGACTCATCCCATCCTGATGAATTATTTGGATTTATATTATTTCCCCAAGTAAAAGAACTAGTTTTACCAAGCTCGTTCCAACCAGAAACGGACCTGTCACTGTCACTACCTCCTGAGCTGGATTTCCTATTGGCCTCACCCCAATGGTTACTCCTGGAAGTTTCTCCCCAGTTATCATTGGCAGAAACCGACCAACCTGGGTTTGATTTTTGTCCATCACCCCACCCCTGTTTGTTCTTTTGCGAATCATTCCATGCAGACTTCTCTTCTTTACAATCCCCCCACTGATTGCTCTTGATCATTCCTGTAGCAGCAGAATCATCTTCCCACCCCCCCTGGCAGTTTGAGCCTTTGGAATCTCCCCACCTCAGAGTAGGTTTGGGATCACCCCACCCTGATACAGATGAGGTATCATTACTTAAATTAGGGCTAGTCTTATCTATACATGCCCCTGAGTTAAAAGTCTGTGTTGCAGAGCTTCCCCAGGCCTCTGTCCCATTGTCAGTCTTTCTTTCCCCTCTTGGTGATGTCTCTGTGTCCCAGGCAGTATTCTGCTTAATAGGAGTCTGTCCCCAACCAGAGTTGGAAAGGACACGTGGATCTAAGTCAGTTCTGTTTACAATGCTTTGGAGTAATGTGTGCTGATCAATTTTTCTTCTATCTCTACTCTGACTTTCCCCAGTTACTTTTTCCTCAAGGCGTCCAGTGCTTTCTGTACTACCGTCGCTCTCCACTGTGCCTCCTGATTTGGCCCACACACTGTTTTGCTCATTTGTTTGAGATGTGGCAGAACCCTGATCCTCTTCCTCAGTAGATTTCCATCCATTTGTAAACTTCTTACCATTGCCATTTGCACTGTCACTGGAATGCTGATTGCTAGGCAGTTTGTTCCATTCAACACTGGTTACGTTAGTGCCAGTGTTCTGTGCAGGAGTTCCCCATCCTCTTCGACTTCCTCCAGAATTCGCACCATTTCCACTTCCCCATGGTGAACTCTGGGAATTTGCCGTCCCAGACTCCCATACACCTCCTCCCTTATTTGTGTTAACTTGAAAGTTAGTGCCCATAGGCCCATTTATGCCAGGCTGCATTAGAGTTGCATTCACAGTGTCACTATTAGCTTGACCATTAGGGCCTGAACACTTGTCACCAGAGTAATTAGAACCATAGGCACCCCATGCAGTACCGTAGGAGCCTCCACTTTTTGACTCTCCATTGCTAAGGTGAGAAAGGGAAGTGCCATTCATAACGGATGGAGCCTGTATCTGAGGATGATTCATTGTGCTCACACGCCAGGCCCCTGCATTACTACTAGGCAGTTCGTTATTCTGTACTGAACCAGAGTTTGGTAAACTAGAGGTCATAAAGTTAGTAGTGTTATTTGGTCCAGTCATTTCAGTGGTGATAGTCTGAGGTTGACCACTGAATGAAACCTTCTGTGTACCACTCACTTCAGATTCACAAGTTTCCTGAAGGCTGCCCCAGGTACCATGGGTAGAAGAACCACTGACCTTAGAGTTAATACTCTGATTGTTAGGCATCTGGCCTATGGTACTACACTGAATATTGATGCCAGAATTACCACTCCCTACCGGCCCTTTTAGGGCAAGTCCATTGTTCTCTAATACTGGCCAGGCACCATGGTTGCTAGCTGAATTCAAAGTGCTTGGATTTAACCCTCCATTTGATGAAGAACTTACAGTGCCCCAAGCATTCATTCTATTGTTGCTACTTTCTGATTTGCTTTCAGGAGCATCCACAGAGACCTGACATGTGCTTATTATGGCTCCATGAGGGAAACCCCATGGTCCAGTACTACTTCCATGGCCCACATTATTGCTGCTGCTACCAACCACAAACTTGCTTTGGGAACCTAGTCCAGTGCTGCTCCGAAGGCCATCTTTTTCACCACCTGTGCTCCCTGAAGCCATGATAGTGATGTTTCTCTCTGCCTCAGAACTGGAGGGAGAATTAGCATCCACACATTCTGAAGTCAACTCTGGATCACTGCCAGGGGCTGGGGGCCATGCTTCTTTTTCCAACAAGTCGTTCACAACAGCATTCTTACAGTTTGTGCTACAGTCACTTGTAGAAGACACAGGTCCCCGCGGAGAATTTTCATAATGGGATCCTGAAGTATTGTGATTTATATCTAGAATAAAGGAAAAGTACAATTATTTATAGAGTGTTAATCATTGCCAAAAGAATATGACAGAGGGTCAGAAAAGTAATGAGTACATTACAAATACTTGCAGTTCCTCAACATTAGGAAGATACTCAACAGCACTGTTAACCTTCAACCAACAGCTTTTCATATTTAGTAATTTCACAAAGAGCTTCACTGCTTTGTTCATTACTCCAAGATCCTACAAGACTGTGTGGAACACAAGAGACCCGCAATAACTTCCTGCTGAATGAATAACATCCAAACATACAAAAGGATTCTGGAATCAGGAGGACTGAGCAGTGGTGGTGAACCTGGGTGACAGGCACTCCAGAACAAGAAACTCCTCCTGGAGAAAATGGCTGAGATGTAAGGGAAGCAGCCTTGCTGTAAGATGTAGACATTACCACCCTTGTCAGTTCTGTTTCCTAAAGCAGCTTGTCCACACAGCTCTTTTGAGTGCTATGACAATTTTACAAGAATTCCAAAGTCTTTTGCATTGTTTCTATTTCATCAGTGTCCACATTCGATGAAGTATTACACACAAGTAAGCACATTAACTCAGAAAATTTTCTCAATTTACTGAGAGAATAGAAAAAACAAAACAAATGTGTGAAAGATCATGTGCTATCATTAACAACACAAATGATCAACCACGTAATATAACCTATAATCTTAGATTTGCTGCCATGTAACTATATCATCCGTGATTATTTATGTTTTTTTCTATAGAAAAGATAGTTCTGGGGTTTGTGCAAATCTTCATTTTTCATTTAGCTTAAGAATCTGATCGGTAGTAAGAAGTCAGAGATACTAACCTAAGACATCTGAATCTAGCTATCTTGAGGGGTACATGCTATAGTTCTCACCTAGAAGAAGAATCAATCATACCCTAGACCTAACGAATGAATCTTCAGGGAAGACAGGCCTAGAAATTAAATGGAAGGCATGACTAGGTGATTTGCTAATTTGAAAAAAATCACATTCAGTTTGTATTACTCTTTCAAAGGACTACAAAGAAGTAAATGATGAAGAGCTAGAAAGAATGGCAGGAAAAGCAATTAAAGATAGACCATAAAAATACCCTGTGATCACAATTCACCAAATAAATACTTTAAACTGCCATATACAACTCTACTTTTCACTCCATTTTCAAATCATTTTGTCAAAAAGTCTGTCATCTTTCAGGTCCCATGAGGACTCCTCATGAAATACAAGGTACCAAAAAGTTAGCCTCCCCAGGGAAAAGCAACTCAACATAACAACACACACACCAACATCAACCCATGTTCAGCATTTAGTACATACATCAGCAGCTCTGCAGACACCTTTGTACTGAGTACTTGGAACACTTTGCAGATGAAGAAATCAACGTGCAGAGGTTACCTTGAGGAAACTGGGTGAAAAAGGCAGAATTTATCAGAATCCTCCACTAAGAAGCTAAAAATGTGGCTGACATGCTGGGGACAACAAGACTCAAGCTTGGATTCTTCATCATCACTAGAAGACTAAACTTTGTGAAACTGGGGTAGTTTCTTTTTCATTTGAGGGTTAGAGCGCTAGGGACTGAACCTAATGCATACTAGGTAAGCACTTCACCCAATGAGTTCCATTCCCAAATCTTTTTTTTTGAGACAGGGTCATGCTAGGTAGCCCAGGCTGGCCTTAAACTTTAGTTTTAGCCACATGACTGTTGAGATTACATGCATGGGCTACCATGTCCACTAAAAAAGGAGTACTTTTTTTTACAAAGTTAGTTGTTTGCTTAACCGTAACTATCTTATGTAAAGCATTTAAATACTGTTGTCAGCAACTGAATATTCCATGAAACAGCAATTAAAAGCAGACCCAAGAACCAGACTGATTAGGTGTGAGATGTTCTACCACTTACTAGCTTGTATGACTACAGACAGGATCTTTCTCTCTCTCTCTCTCTCCCTCTCTCTCTCCCTCTCTCTCTCTCCCTTCGTTTCCTCATCTGGAAATAGTAACAGTAATAATACTAATCTTATATGAATTAAATGACTAACAACACAAATGTTTTCAACTGTATTGATCCATATTACCCACTAAGTGAAGACCACCATGACTGATGGGAAGTGATTTGGGTCTACCAGAAAAGCAGCAAGCACTACTAAGACATCTCTCCAGCACCAACTTAGTATTCCTCCAGCAGCATGGAGAATTCAAAATATAATCAATTTCCAAATCTAGACATTTCCCTCCAAATCTAGAACAACTCCGTTTTTATTCCTGTCTTCCCTAGGATGTTGTAAAGTGTTTCCATACCCAGAAGTAAGAAAATAACATTGGACATCTAAAAATCACAGTATGGCCGGGTTGGGGTGGGGGCCTGGTGGTGTACACCTTTAAGCCCAGTACTCAGGAGGCAGAGGCAGGCGGATCTCTGTGAGTTCAAGGCTAGTCTGGTTTACATAGGGAACTCTAGGCCAATTGAGCCCTCAACTGGCCTAGAGGGCCACAGGGAGTCTCTGACTCAAAAAGATTAAAAATTAAAAAAAAAGCCCAATAAAATAAAATTAAAAAATGAAAGTATAGATCTGAAGTTAAACAATGAAATACCCAAAGCATTGCTATCTTAACAGGAAAGACTGGAATACTCATCAACAGCATTACTGTCCAACCCTGCGCTGGAAGGGCTGCCTGATAAACTGTAACTCAAAGATCTTAACCTTCAGTAGTCATAAAATCACCTAGAAAATGGGTAAAAAATACTTAAGACAATCTGATCACAGAAACTCATTCGTGGGTGGGAAGCAGCAGCAATGCTCTGAGCTTATTCTGGTCATGTGAAACTGTTCGAGTGATATGATGAAAAGTGATTTAGATAATCATGTACAACAGATAAAAGAATACCACCACTCAAATCCCAAACCGAGATGTTTACGAAGAAGTGCCCCCCCCCCAACAGCAGTACACTGAGGGACTTTATGAGCACCACAGTTCAACAGAAGGGACCCCCTACAGGGAACCAAGTCAATGTCAGAGGTGTGACAAAAGCCAGCACTTGGAATTTGAAGGGGAAAAAAAAACTCAGTTCTTGAAAAATGTGTTTCAAATGAGAATATACATCAAAAGAATACCAACTAATGCATTAAAAGTAAAAGATGAAACCACGTCGTTTCATGTATAAAACAGAACTTTTATACATAAAAGCAAAGAAAACTGACAGGTGTTGTTTACACACCTGCAATCCCAGTACTTTGGAGGCTGGTGCAGGAGGACCAGAGTTCAAGGTCAGCCTGGGTCACACAGTGAGACCCTATCTGAAATCTCCCACAACCTGAAAGGAAAGAAACTATAAAAAGTAACAGATTTGATCTTTTTTTTTTTAATGTGAAACTTTTTTGGGGGGGGAGGGTATCTTTTTGAGACAGGGTCTCCCTATAGTCCTAGCTGGCCTGAAACTCGATATATAGACCAGGCTGGTCTTGAACTCAGAGACCCGCCTGTCTCTGCCCCACCAAGTGCTGGGATTAAAGGTGTGAACCACCATACCCAGCTTAATGTGAAACATTTTATGTCAAAATACAGCAATACAATGATGAGAACACTAGAAGACACTCTGCAGGTGAGTCTAACCCCTTTAATGTTACTAAATGTTCTCAGATTCTGGACGCAACGTGGCTTAGAGGCATTCATGGTGATCTAATCTTTTTTGGGGGGTGGCATTAATTCCTATTTAATGGCAAATAAGAGATATCTTTGGTAATTATGACCTAAAATTTCATTTTTAAACTGGAACTTACTTCATACTTTCAACAAAACTTAACTGAAAAATTATTTCAAAAGTATGTTATTGAAGATAACTTTCATGGCATGTTTGGTTATAAAAAATGTAGTTCAGGAAGAAATATAAAATGGTGGGGGAAAGACATGATTCTTCAGGAATCACAGCTAACTGGTTCGGTCAAAGGCCATTTCGGATGGGAAAGAAGTTCAATAGTATGTCTCTTTTCAAACACGAAGCCAAAACTCATTATTCTAAAAGATGTGGAGGAGAAACATACAGGCACCCCATTAGGTAGAATATTACCATAACTTTTTTCCAACAAATAGTGAGAAACATTAGGAAGGGAGCATTATTAGGTAAAATGCAAAATACAACTTGTATATACTGCAGTGCTGTAACAAGGCAAAGATTTAGAGAGTTGCAAATTATTTGGAAAAATCTGAAATCAAATTCCAGTCAGCATCCTACTCCCATACAACATTATCAGGGGAGGTGGGAGCAGCTCTAGGCCCACACGTAAAGAGGACTGTAACAGTGCACTAAAGATGTCTGCTCAGAAAGGCTCAGTAGGGCCACAGTCAAGATTGGTGATAACCCACAACTGACCCAAGGAACAACACTCTCAGAATTAAGTGAGACAGAAGGAAACTCATTTTTCCTACAAAGACCTTCCATACAAAGCCTTAAAGACTTTTAAGTCTCAACAGGAGAAAAACTTCAGAAGCAAATACTCCTCAAGGTTTACCATGTTTTTGCTGAATATGATATGTAAAAATGTTCAAGTATGCTCTCTCTCTCTGTTGCTTCTCTCTCTCAGCAAACATTTTTGTTCCAATTAATAAATATTTTCATGGTCAACATGGTCTGTGAAAACTCCTCAATTCTACTTATTTAGCCTGAAAACAGCCTCACACAATGTGTAAATCAGAGTGGCACAGAAAAAGTTACTAAATACATTCTCGAGGATGGTGCTCTTGACTACCTCAACCACAGCAATCAGCAACAGTAAGAGGAGAAAAAGAAAACAGGTATCCCCAAGTTCAAAATGAGCACAGCATGGTAAACAATGCAGTATGAGCAGGTAAATCAAGAATGATTTCACTGACATAATTCTATGGATTATTAAATGAATAGTGTGCCAACTTTTAAAGCAAGGGCATCGAGGAGGAAATAGTATGAGCTTAAGTTTGGCTATTGAACTTGGGAAGACATGAAACAAAGCCCCACAAAGAATAAAATCTGAGAGATGCTTCAAGAGAAACTACCAGCTCCACAGGAGAAGCAGAGAGGCACACAAAAACAAGAGACAGACAGTGACACGGGGCTGAGGAATGAACGAGCTTAAGAAAGAAGTAGCTGGTTCGGAGAGAAAATAAAGCTATTTAGAAGACTTTGGGGGGAAAACAAAATTAAAAGAACCTTGCAATTTAAATACTTTTAATAGTTTAAATCTGACATCTTGATGACCAGTGACTTTGGTCAGTATCCAAGAGCCAGATTACAGAGGACTAATGTAGTGTGTGACAGAGAGCAAGCACAGGCTATTCCTCTAAGAACGCTTTAAAAACGGGAGAATAGAAATTCTCTAAGAATCTCAAGGATATGGGAGTTTAGGATTCAAATTAAGAAGAGACTAGAGCATGAACACAGATCAAAGGGGAAGGTGCAAGCTGAGTACTAGAGGCACAAGTTACGGAAAAGACAAATCCAAGGGCCAGGCGCACAGACAGCAGTTCAATATTTAAACATCTTTAGAAACCATCTTTTTGTTTAAAACCCTCCCAATTCATGACTATGACCCCATTATATCTCAAATATCCTAGTGCTTCCTCAAAAACTAAAAAAAACAAAAGGAGGTATTTCAAATACAGGAATACAGGAACATCCATAAAGATCTTATATGTCCCTACCTCAATATACATTCGAGTAGAGTACAGTGGACTCCTTATAGTCCTTCTGTATCTTCCCTTTTCCCAGTAGCCAATTAAAATCACACACAAACTCTCTCTCTCACTAAATAAAATAGGGGGTGGGGGGCACAGGCTCTCACTATGTAGCCCTGGCTGGCCTTAAATTCTCTATGTAGACCACGCTGACCTCAGACTCAAGAGATCTAGATCTACCTTCCTTTGCCTTATAATTACATGGATCAAAGGTACAGTGTGTCACTATATGCAGCCACAGTTTGTTTAATTCACTGCTGAACAATACAGTTGTTTTATATGCTTTATATTTTATATAAATGAATCATGTCATGAACAAACATGCCCAGCAAAAATGTGACCATGAACTATTAGAAGCCACTGCTGAACTGTTACTGGTCCTGTACAGAGGGGTGATAATAATGTCATGGTTGGAGAAAAGAGCACCATGAGACTTGCCTCTTTACTTTCATATAAAGTGTGGGTATAAGTGAAAAAAAAAGAAAAATACAGTGGGTGAACTCTATGAATAGATAGGACTGTGTCAACTCCTGGGTCATGGAAAGGATACAAACAAGCACTAATCTGTGTCTTTTTAATTTTTCTGTATGGATTATGTAAGGTGGACAAAAAAAGGTAAGATTACAACATTTTGGCCCATTAAGAGCAAAATGTTGTCAGTCTGGGCAAGTGTTCTTGGTGTCTCTAAGGTCTCCCAACTCAGGATTATCTGGGCACTAGCAGAACCTTTTAGGTTTCCAAGATGTCAATTACAAAAAAAGTCTTCAACTAAAACCATCAATCAATGGTTTATTATTACTGCCTATTGTCGTGTGTGTGTATGACAGGAGTATTGGTGCATTCTGTGGATTCTGAGAATTGAACCCCAGTCATCAGGCCTGCGTAGCAAGCATTTTTATCTATCCACCGAGCCATCCTGCCGGCCTCCAAAAACCAATGGTTGTAGCAAGGTTAGAAAATGGCAGGCCAGGACTCAACTCATGTTATCTAGCTTGACCAGTACTGCATAGGGATCTAGCAATAATGAAATTATACAGATGCTCAGGAAGAGCACAAAATCACTGAACACAGTTCCCACGACCACTCCTTTACATCATTTACAACACTTAGCAGCTAGCCCTGTGGTGACTTGTGGTTTCTGATTTATAAAGTATCTAACTTCATCAAGGTGTTCACCTCACTCTTTGCACAGAATGGAAGATAATGGAAGCAACTTTCTCTTATTTGTGAAAATTCTATGTGAATTTCCATTTATTACACCATGCCCAATCTACTTCCTTAACCATCTCTGTTCAAAAAAGCCCAAATTTAATCCTGAACTTCTGGTGATAGTCTACATAGAAGTTCTGTGTCTCTGAGCTATGGATCATGACATTTATGCTGTCCGGCACACTGTCTTCACAGACCAGTCAGCTACTTGCTTTTCTGTGAACTGAGAGTAACTGTCGACAGCGTCGAGGTGTTGGTATGCACCCATGCAGAACAGTCCCAAATTATCACACTCACTGTTGCTAGTTCTGCAGAAGCCAAGTCAGCTCTAAGTCATGTAAAACTTTCTCTGATTCTCTGACTCCCCATGCTCTATTTCATTACCAAAGTTTTGATTATCACTTTCAGAACCACACACAGACACATTTACACAAGCACATGACATGTTAGTAAGAGGAGTCTCAATATAGAAGACAAAAATACCAATCTGGTTCTTCAGAGTGCCTTGACTCAGTCTGTGTTGTCTAGTGGCTTTGGGATTTAATGCCTCCAAATTAATATAGTGCCCTGCCTTGAGTTCGTTTAGAAATACACGAGTTATCTATCTGTCCCTGGACCTTTTTGAAGGCTTCTTCCTATGCTCGTACCTGAGTACCTCTCATCACAACAGACATCTACAAAGCTTAATTCTTTTGACTCACACTCATTTTGTCTATGTGTGTGGAGGACAGAGGTTGTCACCTTAGTTTTTCAGACAGGATCTCTCACCAAACCCAGAGACCACCAATTTAGCTAGCGTCTAGCCAGCAAACCCCAGTGATCCTCCTGTCCCAAACTGCCTCTCTAGTACTAGGATTACAGAAGCATATTGCTATGCCTAGCTTTTTTTTTTTTCTTTTACATGGGTGACAGGGATCTGAAACAAAGTCCTCATTCTTACACAGCAAGATCTCCACTGAATCATCTCTACAACTCCATACTCATTTTTTGAGAAACAAGTCTTACTCTTCTTTTTTCTATTTAAAAAATAGCTTTGTTCTTTCATTTCCCAAACTGAAAAAGCATGCCTACTATCACATAATAGTTTTTCTTTTCTTTAGACATTTTTGATACTAGGTCTTTCTGTAGCCCCAGCTGGCCTGGAATATACTATGTAGTACAATCTAGTTTCTCAAATGAAACTCAACTTATTAACTGTCTACAACCTGGCTTTAGATGTAATGTTAAACAAAATCTTTCTGAAAAGTGTAAGTCAAGTCTTTCTATAAATGCTTGTGGTGAGACAAACCTATTCAGCATGTAAACACTAGGTATTTAGCTGACTGTTTTAACATATCACACAATTTAGACTTCAAAGCACCTTATATGATTGGATACTATTGTCTATATTATAGATTAAGAAAGAAGGTCCTGTGAATTAAGTTTCTTCGTTAACCTCACACATGTATCAAGTGACTAGGAAGAGAGGAGGTAAGAATGAACTTTGGATGACAAATCTGAATCCTTTCTAGTAACAATGTGTGGCTCTAAGAACCTAGGCTAGAAATCTCACATTAATGTCTTCCTTGTCCTTACTTATAATATTCAATACACTTCTGAATCATACCATGATGGTTATAAGCACAGTTTTAGAGTCATACAGAACTTGGTTTGTCTGATGCACTATTTATTAGCTATAAAATATCATAATATACTGTGATGCACCAAGTAGTAGTTGTTATCTATGTATGTGTTTTGTTTTTTTTGTTTCTGTTTTTAAAAGACAGGGTCTCACTGTATAGCCCTGGCTGGTGTACATCTTGTTATATAAACCAGGCTGGCCTCCAACTCAAGAGATCTGCCTGTCTCCTCCTCCAGAGTGCTCTAATTAAAAGTGTCCCACAACACCCAGCCATAAGAGTGTAAAGGCAGCAAGTGAGTAACTACCTGGGACTGTCAGGGAAAGTAGAGACAGAACTACATTGCATGGGGCTGCTGAGGGTTAAATGTACTAAGTGCATATGAAATGACTTGGAGTGCATAGGGCACAGTTTTAAAAATAAGCTTTTTGTTAAAATAGGAACTAGTCAGAGACTAAAGTGATTAAAATACTCATTTTAAAAGTAGTATAAACAGGTAACGGACATGAAGATTCTCCACACAAACTCACTATGTAGGATTTTTAAATTAAAGCCCAGGACCTGCTAACTACACCAAAAAGCTATGAATTATGAACTTGCTACACTGCTGATGAGTCTTACAAGAAATGCCTTTTTTCAAGCCAGGCGTGGTAGAGCATACCTTTAACTCCAGCACTAGGGAGACTAAGACACGTGAATCTCTGCGAGTTAAAGGCCAGTATGGTCTACATAGCAAGCTCCAAGTCAGGTGGGGCTACAGGAAGACCTTGTCTCCAGAAAGACCAATAAATAAATAAAAAAATAAAAAGAAGAAAAAAAGAAATGCCTTTTCTCACCTGACTGGTTTTTGCTGTTCTGCACCTCTCCGTTATTTTGTGGCTGTTGATTTGTTATAGCACTGCTTTCTGACTGGCTGTTTAAAACCTTAACAGCAGATCCAAGGTTTGCTGCTATGACAGGAAAATGCTGACCCCTCTTTAGAAGCTGTTTGTGTTCCTGGTGGCGAAATCGTGGAGGTACTTCACGAGGATACCGTGGCAAGGCCTGAGGCTGCTGCTGTTGCTGCTCTTCCTGCTCCTGCTGCTGCTGCTGCTGCTGCTGCTGCTGCGGCGGCGGCGGCGGCTGCTGTGGCTGCTGCTGCTGCTGCTGTTGATTGTTGGCTGTAGCTCGCTTGGCATTATTATTAGTGCTGGTTGGTGTGGAAGTGCCGTTATTAGAGTTGGCAGGCTGAGGCTGGCTTACATTGGGCTTTATCTGTTCTGGCACTAATCCCAACAAAAGAAAACGGATGGAAAGTATTAGCCAGTGAAGTGTACCTCCATAGTAAGCTAAATTCAAAGGCACTATGAAAACCAGTCTTAGTGAACAAGTTTTAAGTGTCAGGGATATCCTCATTCAGAGGCTCAAGTTTTCTGAAAAGACATCACTGCCAGGAGTCACGTCTACTGACTAGCTGCTACACAAGGATGAAGACCTTAGCCTTCCTTGACCAAGATGGCACTGATGCACATGATCTTTTTCCCATATTGCACTCTGGTCAGAGAAACAAAACACTCATTACATAATCATGGACCTCATAACGACGAAAAGAACACAGAGATCAAATTGACTGATTCCTAGAAGAACCCTCAATTCTCTAATTTCTTACTCTGTTCTTTTTAATGTTTGGGTCATACTTTATTGTCTGAGACATGATCTCATTTTGTAACTCAGGTTGGCCTCAAACTTGCAACCCCCCCTGCCTCATCCTAAGCACTGTCTTGAACTCTACTACAAATATTTAGAAGGTAGAAAACCCTTCATTTCTTTAAAAATAGATAACATTAGTAATTTTTCCACAAATATAATGTCTGAATCAAATACAAGCTCTGAATATGGAAGTAAATGCAGGTAACAGAATGAAAGCTGTGAGACTAATCAAAAGTGGGGAAATAATCTGGACAAGACTAAGGTCTGAGAGGCAATCACTTGTCTACTGTATTAAGAAGAAGAAACTGGGGTTGGAGAGATGGATCAGTGGTTACGAGCACTGACTGGCACAATATCACCTTGAATATTTGCTGTTTAACATTTCTGTGAAATCTTGTCTCTCTCAACAAATCTCATTGCTGGGAAAAATGAAATGGAACTATAGTACCAGTGAGGACAGTGAAACATTCCAATGAAATTAATTAAGAGTTCTAGTCCTACAGTAACACAGCCTTACCCAATTTGGGAAAATCTGCTTCTTTCTCTTTTATTTGTGCTTCTACAATAATAAGACTGTGCTCTTATTGTAGTCACAGTTTCTTCCCTCATAACCAGCTTCAGGGACATCTTTTACTCAACAATCTAAACTTACCTTTTTCCTGTGAACATTTCCTGGGTTTAGTCTATTATTACTCACACTGATACTTTCTAATAAATGATTATAGTGTTTTTTTCTTCCATTGTGACTTCAATTTTCAAAATATTCAAGCAAACTGTAGTTCCAGAGGATTTAGAGTAAAAAACTAACAAACATTCTATTTAGCTATTGCTTGGAACTCTTCTTTTTTAAAAAATTACATTTGTGGGGCTGAAGAGATGGCTCAGTAGTTAAGATCACTGACTGCTTTTGCAGGACCCAGGTTCATTCCCAGCACCCACACGGCAGCTAACAACCATCTGGAATTGTAGTTCCAGGGAATCCGATGCCCTCTTCTGTCTTCTGCCAGCACTGCATGACACAGGTGTACTTATGTACATGCTGGTAATACACTCATACACATAAAATAAAAATAATAGAATACTTTTAAAAATTAACTTAGTGTGTGTATTTTTTTGGTCTAATTAATGTATTAAAATTGTCTCCTAACATAATACTCTCCATATGTAACAATGATGTATATTCCTGCTGTGTCTCACACAGTGAAAAGGAGATTAGTGATTACAAAATGGCCTAGCAGGTAAAGAGGCTTGCCACCAAGTCTGATGACCTAAGTTCAACACCTAAGACCTACATGTCAGAGAGCACCAACTCCCACAAGTTGTCTTCTGACCTCCATGCATGTGCATATACACACAAATAAAATTAATTGTAATATAAAAATTTTTTAAAACATTTCACGAGAACAAGGTACTAGACTATTCTAAAGTGCCTCAAAATGAAAGGATGATAAAGCATATGGGACTATGAAATTATAGGGAACATTTAAAAAAAAAAACCTTTAAACTTGATTTTTACCTACTTAGTACTATACTCAGTGTGGTATCTGGGAAATGGATGTAAATTTAAGATGGCAGAGAAAGCTCTTGCCCTTAGAATACAGGGCATAACACCGAAAAGCCTAAACATTTTTTTAAGGTTGGGGAGATGGCTCAGTGCTTAAGAGTACAGGTTGTTCTTGCAGAGGATCCAGGTTCTATTCAGAGCACTGGCATGGTGACTAACAATCATCTGTAACTCTGGTTCCAGGGAATATGATGCCCTCTTCTGACCTCTGTGAGCACTGCACAACAGGGGTGTACTTACATATATGCAGGTAATACACTCGAATGCATAAAATAAAAATACTTTTAAAATTGTTTATTTACTGAAAAGCTTAAACATTCTTTAAAAAAACAAACACTGAGAACCAATGAAATAGCTCAGCAATAAAGTGCTTGTTGCATAAACCTGGTAACCTGAGTTCTATCCCCAGAACCCATGTAAACGTGGAAGAAGATAGAGCGAACTCTACAATATGGTCCTCTGGCCTCCATATACTGTGGCAACTGTACCCCACATACACATAAACAATAAAAGACACCTAGTGACAAGTTTATACTCAAACAAGGTACTATATCTGTAAAAAAAAGTAACAAGGATCTAAATGATGACTTACATGCAAGTATTATGAGTGCCTCCCACATGGACATAAATATGAACAACTAGGAGTTCAGAGTCATAGTTGTACTCTAAAACTCAATTCCTAAAAACTCAAATAAATGCTGATCTTCTCATCAATGAAGAAACATGGAAGCCAGGCATGGTGATGCATGCCTTTGATCCCAGCTCCTGGGAAGTAGTAAGAAAGGTTTGTACTACCCTTTTTTCAGTGCAAAACATTACTAAAACCAGTAAAGACATTAAGCTAAAGTAACTGATTATAAAAGTACTAAATAAATGAAAATCTTGAGAATAAAATGAAATGTAGGTGCAGTGAATAAAGCAGTAGCTAGTGAAGGAGGAGGTACAGGTAGAGAGTGACTAGGTCACAGGATGATACTGAATGATTCTGACTGCTGTACATGTGTTTACAAACTTAATTATTCCACTAAGCACCGCAACCATTGGAGAAAACTGAAAATCTCAACCATTCAAAAGATACAGATAATGGGGTAAAATTTCAAAATTTTGCTTAACATACAATACAAAATAAAATGCCAAGAATAAGCCCCCAAATATCTGTAATCACAATAAATATAAAATAGTTAATTTCACTTATTAAAAGGTAAAAATCTCCCCAGGTGTGGTCAAGTATGCCTTTAATTCCATCATTTGGCACGCAGATATAGGAGGATCTTTGTGAGTTCCAGGCCACCTGAAGTTATAGGAAGAACTTGTCTCAAAAAGCCCCCCAAAAGGAAAAAAAAAATCTCAGTTGGGCATGGCGGTTCACACCTTTTATTCCAGGACTCAGGAAACAGAGGCAGGTGATCTCTGATGAGATTGAGGCCAGCCTAGTCTACAAAGCAAGTTCCAGGCCATCCACCAAAAAAAAAAAAAGCATAAAAAAGGTATTTTTGAAGGCAAAGTCTCTTAATTACACAATATAAAGTATTTTGTGAAACAAAACAATAGAACAAAGTTGAAAAAAAAGGCATAATGAACATATAAATCACTGTATGAAATTCGGGAATCAATGAAATATATATTTTAAAACATATGCAGCCAAGAAATCTCAAGAAAATGTCAATGAAAACAGTATCACATGAAAGGAAATTCAAAGAGAAAAGCACTGCAATGGGTAAAAGGTATTTCATATTAATAAAAGAAATAAAAAGTATAAAGCTCAGCATTTTCATACACTAAATCTAACAGCATCAAAACACACAAGCCAAATGAAGACAGAGAGAGGTAAGAAGTTGACAATAGTTAGGTCTTTTGACAAGCACCCATTAGACTGGCCTTAAAATCTTAACAGCTATATACCATTCAGCACCAAAGTATAAAAGTAATTCAAACCAATTTTCTTAATAATAAAACAGTGTCATTAGATTTAAAAAAGAAAGTACTAAATATAATACATTTGAGATGCAGCTAAGCCAATGTTCAAAGAAAAATTCACAGGGGTCTAGATATGGCTCAGCAGTTAAGTGTACTAGCTGCTCTTCCAAAGGACCCAGTTCCCAGCACCCACATGGTGATGGCTACAATCATCCATAACTCTAGTTCCAGGGGATCCAACTCCCTCTTCTGTCCTCCATGGGGACTGCATAAAACAAATATCTATCCAAGAAAAATATTCACGTACACAAAAATAAAAATAAATAAATAAAAAGATTTATAGCCTAATTATTTCCAATAATCAAAATATTAGGATGGGAAAATAAACTAAAAAAAAAGAAGAATGAATCAATGAAGATTTTAAAAAGAAGTCAACCAGGTATGGTGGCACACTGGAGGCAGAGGCAGTCATATCTCTCTGAGCTCTGGGCCAGTTTGGTCCACATAGAGAGTTCCAGGCCAGCCAGGGCTGTATAGTGAGAAGCTGTCTCAAAATAATCAATTAATTAAAAATAAAAAATAAATGAAAATAAACAATGTTCTTTCAAAAAAGAATTGGGGTGAGGGAATTAAGAAGATCTTAGTCCCAGCCTTCCCTGAACTTACTATGTGAACCAGGCTGGTCTCAATCTCAAAGATCCACCTGCCTCTGCATCCTGGGGGCTTTTGAGAAACAAGTACCTCTACAGTTTTATGGTTGTGGAGCATAGTAAAAGACGGAATATCAATATAACATTACCGTAAGTCACAATGTCAGTAACGATGGTTGAGTGTGGTAGCACACACCTCTAATCCCAACCCCTGAGAGTTAGAAGCAGGAGGATCAGGAATTCTTGTCATTTTCAATTACAGAGAAAGTTCAAGGTCAACTGGGCTATGGGTTGTTATCACCAACAAGAATACAAAGAAGGTAAGCTACTTGGAATAAAAAGAGGACAGCTTTCAAATGTAGACATTCTCCCCAGAAAACAAGGAAATAGTATGTATAACCTACACCAACAAAACAGAAAATAAATCTACACCAATAACAGCCAAACTCTTTTTGTAAAGATGAAGATAGTAAACATTTAGGCTTTGTGAATCATATAATCTGTCACAACTATTGAGTTCTGCCACTTCAACATAAAGCAGTCATAGACAAGTAAATCAATGTGCTCTAATAAAATTTCATACACAGAATCAGATAGTGGGTTGTATTTGGTCTATAGGCTGTAATTTTCTAGTCCCTGCTCTCTAAAATGTAATTTACCAAAAGAGACTCAGAAAAATAGAAGGTCCTAGAGTATAATGGCATTAAATGGGTCTTCAAGATTTAGCCCTCAAAAAAAAAAAAAACACTAGGTCCCAACAGTCAACCAAGGTGACTTAAACACACACCTACTTATACCAGGGTGGTGGGCACATAGTGAACAATCCTTTATACTTCCTCTTTCTCCCTTTCTCTTTCTTTCTTTTTTCTTTTCAGACAGACAAGGTCTCTCTGTAGCCCCAGCTGACCTGGAACTCATTATGTAGACCAGGCTGGCTTCAATCTCACAGAGCTGGGATTAAAAGCATGTGCCACCACACTGGACTTCCTGTATTCTATCACAGATTGAGAACTCTAAACAAGTTATGTTTCTATGGGTCACATCTATACATAATACTAACATAAAACTATTTTTATAAGCAAGATGAATGAGTTGTATGGCTTTTCTTTTACATTTCTGCACACACTTTTAAGGATCCGGTTAACATAAAACAGGACAATTTTCACATAAGCTTCTGCATCCAATCTGCCCTGATATTCTTCCTTACATAGCCTTGGGTAACTCCACTATATATTCATGAGAATATGAGTGAGAAGAACAAAAAAAGTTTTCATCTTAGGAAGATTTTGATCTTACAGATCTCAGGGGAATTTTGCAGAGCCTTCCAGAGATCGTATACTCATTTCAGTTCTGAACACCATCCTAAAGAACAGAATATCCATGCGTGCAATGTAAATGAATATATGGTTCTATAATTAAAAATGGCCTGAACTAAAAACAAAGATTTAGGATTAACATACAGGCAGAAAACTCCTAACAGTTACGTGAGTATTAAGGTACAGGAATAGGCCGAAGTATCAGAGAGAAGGGCAGAAAAGGCAAGAAAAGTAAATTCAGAAAGGACAGAGACAAGGAACTATTCCCTTTGGTAAACCCAGTCACTCAAACAGAAGCACCCTCCTTGGGCACTGCCTAGTCCTCTAGATCTAGTTAAGCACCTCCTTGACAAATCAAATGAATTTCATGTTGTGTTTTAGGTACTCATCAATGACTCCTTCTGGGTCTTGCTGGCTCAGGTCTTGAACTCTAGTCCACTCACTCTACCCCATTCATTTTCACACCTCCCTAAATGGATCACCTGCCTATCCCAAGTCATATCCACCATAAAACTTTCTTCAGAATTGATCTAATTCACTGGCATGACTCCTCTGTACTGATTTTCCAGATTTATATATTGCTATACCCACACACAATTTCTTCTCTTCCACTATATCAAATATTTGTAGGTCTCAAAATGAGTTGTCAAGGTCTTTCATGTAATTTCTTTTGTTCAAAATACTCTGATACCTTTCTTGAAAATCTCTGCCCAGCAAACCTAGAAAACAATCCTAATCTCTTTCAGAGTCAGTTAGTCTTAAAAAGTATTTTTAGGACCAATAACTTAGCTCTCCTCCACACAGACAAAACTCTTAGAAACCCTTATGATGCAGTGCATATAATCTTTAAGTGCTAGTTAGTGAGTTTTCTTTGAATTTAAAACTGGTTCTTAGTAACAAGTGTGGAAAATGCTCAAGATATAACAATTCTTAAGTACCAATATACAAGAAACAGCACTGAGATTGAAACCCTTCAAGTGTCACTTTTCAAGAGCTAGAATAATGGGGGCTGGAGAGATGGATCAGCAGTTAAGAGCACTGGTCACTCTTGCAGAGGACCCGGGTTTGGTTCTCAGCACTGATATGGCATTATTCAGTGACTTCAGTTCCAGGGGGATCTGACGCCCTTTTCTGACCTCCATGGGTGGTGCACCACAGCACTTCCATATATGCGGGGAAACTATTCATATATAAATAAAAATCCATTAAACAAAAAAAAAAATTTTTAAAGAGAATAATTAAGATCCAACAAAAAGGAAGAAAGAATGATCAAGAGAAAGATGACAGTGATTACTCTTTGGGTATGTTGCTGAATAAATCAGTAGTTTTAACTAAGACTCTGCTCATAAAATTTCTAGTGCCAGAATTAGAGAACAAGGTAAGTTTGGTCAATATGACAACATGAAAAGCATGGAAAGGTTTTCCAATTAGTCCTTTTTTAAGGGAGGGGTGTATATTACCAACAAAAATAGAATACATTAGTAAAATAATTTTGTTACACTGTTACTCAATTCATTTATTTCACAACTTAAAAGAAACAAGCAAAATACGAATTGATCAAGAAATTTTAAAACAAAGAATAGAAACTACTCATTCACACCAGGCGTGGTGTAGCTCACATTCAATCCCAGTGCTCAGGAGGCAGAAGCAGACAGATCTGTGTGAGATCCAGCCTGGTCTAATAGGGAGTTTAAGGTCAGTCAGTCAGTGCATAGTGAGACTCTGTTTTCAAAAAAGTAAACAAAAACAAAAAAGAAACAAAGAAAGAGGGACGGGGCTGCTTGCTTAAAGAATTTAAACCAGGATTTTCCTAAACTGTGCCAGAAATCAAGTCTTTCCTTCATGAAACAACTGATTCAGTAGGATTAAGTTCATCTTAAGAATATGCTGTGCATTTTCAGACTTTCAGAAAACTTTAAATAGAAGAATTAATTCTAACCTCAACTGGGGAAAAACAAAACTATTAAGTATGGCTCTTTGAAAACACCTGGCATGAAAGCACTTTAGAAATAATATTATTTTCCAAGGCAATGTGCCTATTTTCACTGCCACACTTTGATGCCACTATAAACAGCTAAGGAAAGGGGTAACTGACACTTTAAGAACAACAATTCAGGATGTTCCTATTTATTTTTTATTTAGATTGAGAAAAATATTTTCTAATTTCTCAAAGAAAAATTAAACAATATCAACAAAGTCACTTATTTCTCTGTTCAGGAATTTAGGTTTTCATGAATTATAAAACAAGGTGTGGTATCCCATGCCTGTAATCTCAGAACTTGGGAGGAACGGCCAGAAGGATCAGGCGTTTTAAGGTCGGTATCAACATAGTAAGCCTGGGCCTAACTTGGGTTATCAGAGACATTTATAAAAATGTATTTAAAATGAAAATTATAAGATAAAATTTCTACCTGTCAAACAACTAAGTTGAACTCTTCATCTCTGACAGACCTAGGCCAGCTTCAACCTCGGATCAGACAGGCTAGTTCTCAAAGTGGATGCTACAGTACTAAGAAACTGAGTGCTCAGCTCTCAATGCGACATCTAAATTAACACCCCACCCCCAATCACCAAGGCTCAGGAAAACACAGCAGAAAAGGAGGTAGAAAGAATGGAAAAGCCAGAGGTTGGGGAGGAGTGCTGTAAAATGCTGTCCTTTGGGCATGACATGGCCATCACATTCACAAACTCAGGGCATCTGTGGTTACCTGCAAAACAAGATCAAGTTAGCTAGAAATTCCAGCTAGATGATCTCCATGTCCCATTCCTTACTAGGGAGCTACTAGCAGTGAATAGTTGGGGGAGGGAGAATCTTTTTTTTAAGAATATGGCTACTGGCCGGGCCTGGTTATGCACACCTTTAGTCTCAGCCCTCGGGAGGCAGGGGCAGGTGGACCTTTGTGAGTTCAACACCAGCTTGGTCTACATAGTAAGTTCTAGGCCAGCTGGGGCTACAGGGAGACCCTAACTCAAAAAAGAATATGGCTACTGATAAAATTCTTGTGTTTCGGTGGATGATCCCACACCCATGCACATATGGGCAACACTAACTGGACTTACTGAGCTATCAAATAAATATGAAGTTGGGAAGGATGGTGTGGAAGGAACTCAGGAGAGTTGAAGAGGGAAACTGGTGGTTAGAGATAAGGTATTTCATTGTATACATGTATGAAATTCTCAAAAACAAAGAAAAAGGTCTTTAAATTTTTATTTTTAAGCTATTTTAAATCACAAGTATGTATGGGTATGTGTATGCATATATGCATCTAGAGGACATAAACATTATATCCCCCTGGAAATGGAGTTATAGGCAGTTGTGAGCTGTCTGATACGGGTGCCGGGAACTGAATTTGAGTTTTCTCCAAGAGCACTACATACTGCTGAGCCATTTCTTCAGCCCTACCTCACCAAATTCTTAAAGCACAACTGTTCAAATGATATTTTTAAAAGTATAAACATTCTTTAAAAGTTTTATACAAAGTAGGGACAGGGGATGTAGCTCAGTTGGCAGAGTGCTGGTCTAACCTGAAGGAAGCCTAGCACGGTATAAACTGAGTGTGGCAGGCTCACACCTATAATCCAGCAGTGGAGAGGTAAAGGCAAAGTTAAGGTCATCTTCAGCTATATCGTCAGTTTGATCCTAGGCTGGGCTTTATGGGACCCCGTCTTAGAAAAAGGTCCCAAAATTAAATTATTATAGGCAGAAAAGTTAGCACATAACAAATTAGCGTATCTTAAAATTTACCTGTTAATCAGATAGTATCAAATTTTTTTTTCTCTACTTAGGTACATGTCATGTGAAATTATATTACCTTTAATCCTTAACTCTCAATCATTCTAACTGCTTCACTAAAATAATGCAGTAGCTTTTGATAGTCTTCATATGGGACAATCTGTTCTTCCTCTGATCGATGGGTTAAGTCTCTATCCTGTTAGTGGAGACCAGCATCAGTACCATCATATTAGGACAAAGATATTCAAAA
This sequence comes from Eospalax fontanierii, assembly GCA_035773235.1. NCBI lineage: Eukaryota > Metazoa > Chordata > Mammalia > Rodentia > Spalacidae > Eospalax > Eospalax fontanierii. The sequence goes on along the minus strand of CM069546.1, from coordinate 49,024,294 downwards.
CACAGACTGATGAGAACAGGAGATGCCACTGGTGAAGTGCATCTCAGTGGAGACAACAGGATGCTGGAGATGCCAGGCCTACTGAATACCCACAAAGATAATGGCAGACGTGGTATGGAGTCAGCCTGAGCCTATGAGCTGATGTGTGCTGTGAATAGCAGAGCCAGAAATAGTAGAGCTGCCCAATACTTTTAGAGCCAGATCATGAATGAGTCCAGTCCTAGATACCAAACACTGAGCTACGATACTGAATTTTGGGTTTGGCTTTGATTTTATTTTGACTATGCTCTGGTTCTTCCCTTTTGAAATAGGAGGATGTGACTCATTTTGGATTTAAGAGACTACATTTTTAAGAAGACCTTGGACTTCTGAATTATGGCACTTTTTAAAGACTATGGAACTTTGAAAGGTACCTGAGCAAGCCAGGGGAAACAAACCAGTAAGAAGTATTCCTCCATGGTTTCTGGTTTAGCTCCTGCTTCCAGGTTCCTGTTCTGACTTCCCTTAATGTTGAACTGTAACTTAGAAGTGTAAGTTAAAAAAATCTTTTCTCCCCAAGTTGGTTTTGAGTATTGTTTCAGCATAGCAAAAGAAAGTAAACTTCAATTTCCTTATATACTTGAGAGGGCCAGTGATGAAAAGAAGCCAGCTGAACAATGCAAAAGGTAGTTTTAGTCAATTAAATTCAATTTATAAATCAAGTTTACTTAAAACAGGGCCAAACATTGTACTGGGGAAAATATCACTGTCTCACTCATTAAGAATGTACATACTTACCCTATGTAATATACATTCCCTATCCTACACTAACTTCAGTCAATTCTAAAATGCTGAATGCAAAAAGCAGCGGTCTGACTTTAAGCAGGTTATGTCTTAAGATACAAAGGTAGAGGGGCTGGAGAGATGGCTCGGCAGTTAAGAGCATTGGCTGTTCTTATAGACCTGTGTTCAAATCTCAGTACCCACATGGCAGGTAACAACTAACTCCAGGTCCTGGGGATCTGACATCTCTTCTGACCTCCACAGGCCCTGCACAACACAGATCCACCTACATATATGCATACACATATTTAAAAAATACAATGCTAGAATTTTTACTGAGGATAGTTTTAAGGTTCTAGGGGTCAAGTCTAGAAAATAATACTTTCTTATCAGTCCACTAACTCCTGATAATTTTTAGCAAGTGGTATGACTTGAATGGCTATTTATAGATTTTAATACTAATATGAAATATGAAAAACTGTATTTTTATACAGGTATAAGCAAGTCTTAATATTACTATTGAAAAGTCCCTAAGAAAAAATACCAAACAGGAAGATACCATAAACAATCAGCTTAAAAATCAGCAGATTAAAATTCAATTCAGTTAGTTTAACCAAACCCTAGAGAATAGTTCTGCTCCCTCAAGGGACTCAGTGTTCTTGCTCCAGCCCCACTCCCTGCTTGCCCTACACTTAAGATTACCAAAATAAAGGGAAACAGCGTATTTGTCTTGAGAGTTCTCCAGACCTAGAGCATGGAATGGGACATGCCATCTGTCCTATGTTGCTTCATCAGTAAACATCAGGATGAACAATGTTCTCAATATCATGATATATTGTTTCTTTTCTTTTTCTAAGACTGGGTCTTCCTATAGCCCCAGCTGGCCAAGTAACTCATTACACAAACAGGGCTGGCCTTGACCTCACAGAGATCCACATGTTCCAGCCTCCCAAGTGCTGGAATTAAAGGTGTGCACCACCATGTCCGACAATATGGTGTTTCTTAAACTTCTGATTAGCCTATCTGCTAAATTCTGTTCAAATATGTAAGATTCAGAAGAAAAGAGATGATCAAAACTCTACTTTTCACCTAGGGGAAGACCCAACAGAGGAAAAGGGCCAGTAACTGTCCTTTGATCTGGTTCCCAAGTTATACACCTCTCCAACAGCAATCTCTAAATGTGCTCAGTTAGAACTGTTAGGAGGGGTAGATTCAGCTTCACAGACTTACTACTTACCAGAGTCTGTTTGTGAAACATGTATCATAAGAGTCCACAGGCCTAAGCAAGTCTGCTAAACTGTTTTAGAAGACAACAATGCCTAGAGAGATCTGGCTTCATTTGTGACTCAAAAGTAAAAAGACAGCATCTAAAAAGTCATCTATAAGTAAACAGAACAGAATGTACCCAGTTTCTCAAGTACATTGAAAGGAATTGCTATCACTGAAGGTGACATTATTTAAGAAACACAGGATGGCTGGTTTAAACAGCTAACCCTCCAGAATGATGAAGTTTCTAAACTGTAAGAACTGTGAATAAACACTTCCCTAAATATGGGTAATCAGTAAGTTATCTTAACATCAAAATAAGACAAAGTCAACATTTTGTTATGTTTAACCAAATAAAATTATCCTTTATTTTTTAAATATGTCTATATGCCAAGCTGAAAGGATTCATTCTCTTCCCTCCCATATCCCTCTCCTCCCCCCTTGTGTGAAGAAAAAAGGAATGGACTGTTTTAGTTAATTAGGCTTAACTTATGGAAGCATTCAACATCACTGAAGTTTAGAACTAGAGGTCAAGCTAACAGTATACAAACTATCTGATTTTGCTTCTTCCTCTGAGCTTGCATCTGTCTCCTGTGTATGGATATCCATGAGTTAAATTTGGAGGCTCCTGCTGCTGGGTGGGTATCTCATCCTCAGAAATGACTCCAGACACAGCTTGGCTCCTGATACATGGAACTTTCTTCCCACACAGCCACATCCCACATCTCAGTCTGAAATGTGGAAAATACTCCTAACAAATATTAATCAGATGAACACTACTAAGTTTATACTGTGAGCTCATGTAAACTGCTAAAAAAACTTGAAGCTAAATAGGCAAAAGAATGGGAAATTCATTAAAATAGTAACTGAATATAGAATTATATCTTTTAAAAATTAAAAAAAATATATTTATTTTATATGTACCAGAGTGTATTGCCTGCATGTATGCAAGTGCACCCATGTTGTGCACTCACCAAGGAAGTCAGAAGAGGACACTGGATCCCCTGGAACTGAAGTTACAGCTGTTAGCTGCCATGTGGGTACTGGGAACTGAACCTGGGTCCTCTGCAAGAGCAGCTAGTGCTCTTAAACGCTGAGCTGCTCCAGCCCACAGACTATATCTTAAAAGTAAATAATAGTCAATGCAAGAAAATGCCAATCTTGATCTAAACCCACCAATTCTAAAAGATGATACAGTCGTGTCTTAAAGGCACTACATATGATTAACTCTTACTAGGTTGGGTTCTACTTTAATGGAGGAAAAAAACAAATCACCACCTGGGTGAGTGGAACTGAACCCAGAAGCTGCTACAGAACTGCTAGCATGCTGTTTTAAAAAGTTGAAAAGTGGCAAACATATTGCAAATCTATTGGTGGAAACTTAAATTTGCTCTATATCAATGGGATGCCAGACAATGTGCCTGTTATCTCTCATCTTCATGTCTCTATACACCTGAAGTATTATTCCCATTTTATAGATGACATGACTAAGGCTAAGAAGAAAGCTGCCATGGCAGTATTTCGTGAACAACAGATCTAAAATATAAAATTAAATGTAATCTCTATACAAATGTACTTTCTAGTATACAACATTAACTTTCATATTAATTTTTAAGAATCAAGTCAAACTCTCTAAGAGGGAAATGGTTAAAAATGGATGGATGATTAACTTTACATGTGGAATTTAAAACAGTAGTAATGGGAGAGAAAACAAAACAAAGAAACAGAGAATAGAGTAGGGGCTATAACTGTAGATGGAGAAGGGCTTGCTTAGCACATATCTGTTTAAAATCCCCAGTCCTATCAAAGCAAAGCAAAAACCTGAAATCACCCAGAAAATAGACCAGTTAACACCAGGGGTAGAGATGAGAGAGAATGGGATAAAGAGCATGAAGTTACAGTTACTCAAGCTGAGTAAGTCTTGAGATCTAATATAACATACACCGTTAGGACTCTAAAAACAAACAAAACCCCATACTGTACAAGAGAAAATGCCCAGAAGGCAGCATACAGTTCTCTTGCTAACAAAAATCAAAACAAAACAAGAAAAGATAACTACATATGATGATGGATATGTCAGTTTTCTCAAGAGTAGTGTTCATTTTACTTTGTGTATCAAAACAATACTGTGGTGAACCAAACCTGCCCCTCAATGCTCCAGACTGTAATTTCTACTTACTGTGAATCCAAAATCAAAACATCACAGACACATACATAGCATAAAATTTAAAAAATATAAGTTTGTGAATAAATTAAGTGTGGCCAATTATGAAGAGAGCTGCCAATAAAGCAAAGATGAAGAGAAACAGAATGCTGCATCTTAAGAGACTTCCATATAGTCAATTTAAAATTCTCAGTTGTATATCTGAAAACAAGTATATTTTAAGCAAGGAAGCAAAAGAAGGTATTAGCAGTAGGCACTCAAAGATCACACTGAATAAATACGCATGGATCAACCAACACCCTACTACGGGATGTAATCAAGCACTCAAAACTAGGGATGTTACAAAATTCTAAAAAACTGGAAGAGGAGATCAAGAGCAGTTGGAACAACCTAGGCACAATGAAGACAGCCTTGCTCAAGACCAAGAAGAAAAACCAGAAACGATCATAAGAGAGACAAAAATGCTGTAGAAAATATAAAGAAATGGTGGAGAACCAGTGAATTAGAGCATAAAAGGCCAGATTAAAGAGAGCCTGGAAGAGAAGGGTTTAGTTAAAAAAAAAAAAAAAAACTAGAAGGCAACTTTACATTCTTGTTCAGGTTAGTGGTATGAGGACAGGTAGAACTTTAAGAAAGCTAACTTGGCAGGGTATATTCTGCACCACGGCAACTGTTTTATAACTAATTCTAAGTCACAATCTCATGTTCAACTCCTCTTTTGATGTTACAAGCTACCAATCCTGTCACTCATAACTCATGCCCCATATCGGCCTCTTTACCCTTAATTCTTTCTTTTCCCTCCCTAGTCTTGTTTCTCTGGACTACTGGTGAAGCATAGCTCACGGCTGTGGCACTCTGTGCAAACACCACTGCTGGCTCCCTGCTCCCTTAGGCACCACGTCCTCAGAGCCCGCTGCCTCTAGGCCTGTATTTTGTCACTCACATCAATATCCCTATACTACAGACAAAGGCTACATTCTCATTCTCTATTCTTTGTCCATCTGTCTACTCAGTCCAGAATGTATTTCTCTTAGTGCCTTCAAAATCTCCACTTACCTTTCATTCAAAATTTCCCATGGACAGTGGCTAATAGCTTCTAAAAAAAAAAGAAAAAAGGGCAGGAAAAAAGCAGGGGGCTACTACTTTAGCACTCCAGGCATGGAGGCAGAAAGATTTCAAGCTCCAGGCTAACCTGTGATACGTAAGAGACCCTATCTCAAAACAACACAAAATAAATAAAACATGCCACTCCTTTGCTTAAGTTCTTCACTAATGGCTCCTAACTGTCTATAAATCATCCATGCTTTTTGGTGGATATATACATGAACACACAGCATATACACACATACTTGTGTACATATGGTATTTAAGACTTGCTGTAACCTAACCCTTATCTCTCTCTTTGGTCTCAACTCTCTCTACTTACTGTTGTATATGCAAGACTCCTGGACTACTACCACTGCATGTAATTTTTTTTTTTTCTATGTGATTTGAGCTATGCTGGTCCTGCTGCACTTCATCCTTTGGTTGTTAAATCCTTAAAGACGCTTAAACTAAAGAAAGTTGCCCTTAATTCCTCTTAGGTGAAGCAGCACTCTTCAGTACTCAGGGCAACTTAATATGATTCATAAGTCAAATCACACTGTATTATACTGTGTCTAAATGTGTCTCTAATTACTATTCCAGGGGTCCTAAAGATTAGAATCTTTTAATTTAATCTGTTTTTGAGACAGGGTCTCTCTGTAGCCCTAGCTGGCCTATAATTTGACCAGACTGGCCTCAATCTCACAGAGATTTGCCTGCCTCTGCCTCACCAGTGGTAGGATTATAAGTGTGCACCACACCACACTCTGTTCTTTTCAACTGTGTGCATGGATACATATGTGTGCCTATGTGTATGTCCATATGGAGCCCAGATAACAACCCTGGATGTCAGTTTCTCAGGAATGTCATATATTTCCTTTGAGACAGGGTCTCTCATTGGTCTAGGGCTCACTAATTAGGCTGGACATCAAGTCCCAAGTGTCCTCCTGTGCTCATCTCCCTAGCACTGGAGGTATAAGGACATGCCACCACACCTAGCATTTTTATATGGGTTCTTTGTAGTTCAACTCAGGTCCTCCTGCTTCAGAGACAAGTACTTTTTATCAACTGACTTGGGAAGATTTGAGCTCAAGCATCCTTCACACTCTTAAGGTCTTTTGCCTGGGGTATAACCCCAGTTGATCAGAGTTAGCAACCTATTTTTTAAGGGATAGTACTATCATGCCTTTATGAACAAGTAGAGGGCAACAGCAGAGAACAAAGGAGCAAAGCAGGCAGAACCCCAAGGGGTGGAGTAAGACCCAACAGGGAGTCCCCATATAAGAGGTTTAGATGGAAGGCTGAAGGGAAGGTATCCAAAGACTCAAATCAGATAGTGCATTATGTTACGAAGTGGAGTTTGTCTGGGGAGACAGCTTTAAGGTCTATTCTAGAAGTGGTAATATATACCATGATAAACAATAAAAATTCAAAGGATGACTTCAAGGCGAACTCATTCAACAAGTTTGTACCCATCCCAGTTTCTTTCACACACTTCTCCCCCATTCTAGATGTGAATAACAAGTACACATAAACGACCTTGCTTTAATGAAAAGAGAAGAATAGCTTTAAACATACCTTTGATTTTTTGTTCAGTGGCCTAAAATGAAAACAAACAAATAAAAAAACAATGTAAATATGAAACTGAAAGAAATGGACTGTTATGATATAATGCTCATATTACTATTATATAAGACATTTACATTTTTATTAAAGAAATTATCATTTAGATGAGCTATACAGGAAAAGATATGCAAAGCATGCTTTTCCCACAGATGTGCCCCATTGCTCTGATACTTTATTAATAAAATTGTAATGTTTCTTTAGACATAAAGCAAGGAAATAATTTTTTAAATGGGAGCTGCACTTTTCTCAGATTAAAAATATTTTTATGTAATTGTCACCTTTGTATACAACAGGTTTCAATCAATTTTTGCATGTCACAAAGGATCAAAGATGAATTACATTTTCTATAAATTATAATTGTTCTGGCCAAATTTGTAATGAATCTAACTCTTTGGAGTTAAAACTACTATTATAATTAATATAGTCAACTTTTCAGTATTTGTTAAAGTGGGGTAAAAAACCTTAACTTGTTACTTCTGACTAGGATCAGAAGCTGAACTGACAGGAACTCTACTTTTCAAGGCCTACACCTATACCTCCCTAGTTTTCTGACACCATAACTATGAAGGCAAGGGCCTGGAGGATGACAGGCTTCACTTGAAGTGAAAAATGCAAACTGCAAGGGCCTTGAAAAGAACTGCAAAAGGACAAGTGGGAGAGGGCCCAAGCAAAACCATCTTCTCATCAAAATCAACTACATAAAAGATTTAAGAATATTCCAGCTAACCAGGAAAGACTTAATGATTAGTAACTGAGTAATAAGGAATTATTTCTAAATAAAGATAAAACTTTACTTAACTGCCCCAAGGCATGGGATTCATTTTTCTTAGTCAAATAAAATTTAGCTTCTGAAAGTTCCGTTTTTAATTATATCATTGCAAGTACATAGCTAAAAATTACAACAATTACTCTACTACTGAAGCTACATTCAATGTTCCTCTTTCACCAGTTTTAGAGCAGTACAGATACGTAAAATAATGGAGGCTCATCTTTTAGTCTATGGATCAAAATTTGAAAAGAAAAACAATGATGGAAGGACAATGCTAAAAGACCTGTCAACTAGTCTGACAATACTTTACTTTGGGGAGAAGCCATTTTAAAATCTGATTATACAAAAGCAAAAAAAAAAAAAAAAATCTATTTAAGTAAGCATCCTGTCAAGTAAGCAATTTTCTAAAGCCAAAGAATCAGCATAAAATTACTTTCCAAGCTGAATGTCCTCTTTAAAACTCTTCAAGTCTCTTTCAAAGAAAGATAAGCAACAGGACACTGAAACCGTGACATTACTAAAAACCCAAGGTATGTACTGCCGCTTTTGCAGGCTTTAAAAAACATGTGCTTGTGATTTCTTTAAAGCACAGAACAATGGCCAGCCTCATTCAGGATTCTGTCACCTAGAGAGAATGGTACTGAGTAGGTAAACAATGACCTAACAGTGTAGGAAACAACAGAATAGAAACCAAAAGCTCCTTCCAGCTGATGAGAAAATGGAAGCAATAGAGGTTCACTTCTTTAAGAAAGGTTTCTGTAGGCTAGTCTGAGGACACTGTATAATAAATTATTACAATGAGAACTCCCCCAAATGGCTGTGACTTTAGTAATTGTCTCCACTGCCCAATGCAGTTGCCATTAGCCACATGTAATTACTGACCACTAAAATAAAGCAGCCAGTTTAAATGGAGATGTGCAAAATACTTATCAGATTACTAACACTGAGTATTTTTCAAAGAATATAAACTATATCATTGATAATATCTTATACTGTATGTTAAAACAGCAGTATTTTGGGTTCTACTACAACCTATAAATATATTAAAATTATAACTGTTTCTTTTTACTTTTAAATGACTCTGCCTTTTTAACCCTGTCTCAGTTTCCTAATCCTTAAACTGGGGGAAATTATTCTGCTTACATTTCAGCGTTATTGGGGGGATTAAGTAAAACATGACTGATTTTGGGGCGGGGGGATATATTCTATTAAAAGTGAAGTGTCATTGAGATCCTCCTGCACAAGAGAATTAAAAGGTTCTGGCAAACATGGGAGTAAATATTAAAGATTCAACTTTTTTCCCTTTTAAAACAATCCCAGTTGGGATTCTGCAAGCAATTACTATAGCTTCCTTAATTTCTTTCTTTTTCTGGTTATCTTTGAGACAGGATTTCCCTGTAGCCACAGCTGGCCTGGAACTCACAAAGATCCACTTGCCTCCCAAGTGCTGGGATTAAAGGCATATACAGCCACACCTGGCTTGCCTCAATTTCTTAATGGAGACACATCAGACAGTAGCAGACAAGATGCTTGGTACTTTGTTCCTGACAGCTCAGCAGTGCCTGTCCCACCTCCAAATGTCTAAAACTTATTTCAGAGCTTAAGAGCTCAGGGTCTGAAGCTAGACTGTCTGGTTCTGAATTCTCCTTTTACTGTTGATAATGTGTGACCTTAGTCAAAGTAAGTAAAATTCTCTAAATTAGTTAACTTCTTCACTAATCTATAAACAGGGGTAAGGGTGCAAAAGCACTACCCTCGGGACTGTTGCGAGGTTCAGAGACTGGCTTTTGCTCAGATGAAGGCAGATGTGCAGAACACTCAACGGTTGTGGTGTATGCCCTTGATGCTACCCTCAGTGCCACTGCCAGAGCTTTGGCTTGGTTCTAACCCTCATACTTGGAAAGAGCTGATACTCTTCCCAGTTCCTAATTCTTTGTCTTTCTCCTCTGTAACCATCTAGAATGCTTTACCCGTGCCAGATATCATAACTAACAAAGGAATAAAGGCTTAACCTAGTTCAACTCACTTGTTTTAAGTGAGTTAACTACTAACTCAGAAATCTTTCCTGTGATTTAGCAAACAGCACTCTAGCTTTAAGAAATGAGGGAATAAAGGTCAGGGCTGTAGGAGTAAAGGCCTGACTGCCCAACTCCAGCCCAACCATATTATCACCAAGACACTGAGAAAATGTACTTATGAGACTGACTATGATTTCCCAAATAAGTAAAAAAATTCAGAAGTTTTACAACCCAAGTCTCATTTTAGTTTTAGTAACTTACATCAATGAAGCCTGTAAAAATCCCTTCAACTCAACCCAGTAACAGCAACAACAATAAATATGCTGAAATATACCTGACATTAAAAGATTCCAATTTGTACTACAGCTTTCCCCAACCCTCAACCACTACGTGCTTTCTAGGACCTACAATACACATTTAAGTGAAGGATATAACAAATCATCCCTCTACAACTATTTCTCAACCTCCTTTTTCTCACTGTAGTACCCTTAAGATTCTTTGAGAATTTTCTTCTAAAAACTGACCCTGGGGAGAAACCCATGGTAACCCACTGCTCATATTGCTGTCCTAGCCCCGCTTTAAAGGTGTGAAACTCTAGTTTGGTGTTCCATCAAATTATTTTGTAAGCCTAAGAACCAGAAGATTAGATTCTTCAATATAAAATAAAAAGAGTATTGTGCACATATGCACAGTTTATTAGGAAGTTTTCCAAACAAAAAGTTAGAAGTAAAGACACCTATGCATTCATCTCCATGTTGATGTACTGGGGCTGAAATATGATTTTAAAAATAATCACCCAACTCTTATATACAATTATACAGAATTTTCTTAAGAAAAAAAAAACTAAATAAATTTATACTTAAATAACTAAGAAAAACTATTATAATTAAAATACTGTAGTGAGTCTTGATGGTGTCTAACAAACTGTTTAGAGGGAGGAGGTGCTAAATTATGCCCTGGGTTTAACATCCAGTATTCTTAAATAAATTGTAGTGTTTAGTTTTTTTTTTTTTTTTTTTTTTACTTGAAATAGAAAACAGTTAATGGTATGAATTTAAGTTCCTTTGAAAGATCACAGTGGCTGTTGGAACAGTTAAATCTACATATTTTCCATACTTATAACATGAGGACCTACTTATCTCCTAGCATCAAAATTTCTACATTATATTATTTCTCAATTTAAAGAATCACCTGTAAATGGTGAAAAATAAAGCAGAAGTACAAAGACTGCATCAAAAGCAGAAGGCCATGGTACAGATCTGAAAAAGCATCTAAAGGGAGTATAAGACTATACAGTTCTACTCCTGCTTGGTAGCCATGCTTAAAACCAAGGTCAGCCACTGAGCTCACTCAGATTGAGTAAATTCTTTATGCTGAAAACAGACTACAACAGATAACATCTGAAGTCTTCTTCAGAAATACATACGAATGGGTCATATATAAAACAGAAGGATTGCTTTTATGACAGTTTGTGTTCCAACACTTGTGTAAATGGTTCTTCCCACCTGATTTCATGCAGTTCTGTCACCTGCTGGGCTACGGTAGCTGGCTCCTACTGCAGACAAAAGACTCCATGAAGCTTGTCTTAAAAATCTGTGACTCATAATCTTTCATATGGGCTGTAAGTGTGCCAATTTGGGAATTCCCTTTTTTTGCAAGGCGCTATTTGGTAGCAGTGTATGGAAATACCAGCTGTTCTTATTTTGCCAACAGGTTATATTAAAATTCAGTTATAAGCTTGTTTCCTGAAATTTGGAGAAGCTATACTTACTGTGGCATCTAGACTATGAAATTTAACATTTACTGGAGGTTTTTAACTTTCCTTTAGATTGTGTGTAGAGGATACAGTATGTGTTGATAGGGTACACAGCAACACCCCATTCTTGCAAACAATCTGGTAAGAAAGCCATTCATCTCTCAGCTTCTGAGGATGAATGGCTCTAGTGGGACATGATGGGGTATGAGACTGAACTACAAGGTAAGGCAGGGAAGAAGTAGGAAGAGAATGAAAAGCTATCATTGCAGATTTGATGACATGCCAAATGATACAATAAACACCATTCATGTGCTACATATAAATTTATGCTGGGCACACAGAAAAGACCACTTTATTGACTTGATTATGAAGAAAAGCAAGGATGAACTTTTACAATTAGGAGTTCTTATTTCTTTATGATTTAAAAATTATACTACAAAAGGGTCTGGCAAGATAATTCAGCAGCTAAGAGCTGGCTGCTCTTCCAGTGGACCCAGATTCTTCCGAGCATCTACATGGCAGCTAACAATTATAACTCCGGTCCCAAGGGGTGGCTCTCTGGCCTCTGAAGGCAAACAACAAGTATGGTACACTTATGTACATACAAACAAAACATTCATGCACATGAAATAATTTTTAAATTTAATTATACAAAGATATAGTATTTAGGGGTTAAAGAAATGGCTCAGAGGTTAAGAGCACTGGTGGCTCTTGCGGAGAAATGGGATTCGATTCCCAGCACCCACATGACATTTAACAACTATAACTCTAGTTTCAGGGGAATTTAAGACTCTCTTCTGACCTCCGCCAGCACGGCACAACATGGGTATACTTGCATATATGCAGGCAATACACTCATATACATAAATTAAAACAATGAAAAAAATTTAAATACGATATTTAAAGAAATCATTCTATTAACACCTTCCTGTCTCAGAATTTCCTCAGTGATTTTATATATATAAGAGAGTTTGCTGGCAGCACTCAGGAGGCAGAGGCAGGGAAATCTCTGTAATTTCAAGGCCATCCTGGTCTACACAGCTCCAGTTCAGCTGGGACTACAGAGAAACCCTACCTCAAAAAGAACCCCTCTCCCCCAAAAAGAGTTCATCAAACTGGACGAGAGATGAAGTGGGGAAAGGCACAGAGAAGGGAGCAATGCAAATGCCATCAATCTATACTATTTGAAAACTGCAAAAATTCAATTAAAAAATGTAAAAAAAAAAAAATAATTTCCTCAATGAATAGGGAAATTCCAAAAGCATACCTTTAAATATTGTCTTAGGTTTCTTCCTAGCCACGCTGCATGCATTCTAACTCAGCAGCTAAATCTTGAACTTTTTAGGACCAATAAGGATCAAGGCAACAATATTCAGATACTAGTCAAACCTGATTCTACTTTAAGCACACCATGCACCTCAATCCACCTTTAGTTACCCTAAGAGTGGTTTCTGTTTTGCAAATGTCACCAATAACCAATGGTAAAAGCCTTCCCAGTCTTTAGACTTAGAGAGGACAGAACTTTTCCTTAAATACCAAACAAAGACACAACAAACTTTAAAGACCATCCCTCATTGAAATGCCTCTGGCAGAGGCCCAAGGCCAAAGCAAGACTCTACAAAAGAACATTATGTAAAAACCAGTTACAACATATACCTATGTATTCTTTCCACCCATGCCTGAGAGTGACCAGTCAGTCACCTGTCAGATCTCCTCAAACTCAGTTCCCCCAAGGCTCTGTACACAATACCTGTTGATACCCAAAGATTAGCACATTCAGAACTGAACCAGTGATCATTTCTACTTTTTCTCTATTCTCTAGGCAGATTACCTGCTCTCAAATGTACTTAATCACTCAATCTGGACCTAAACGTCAAGCTAGGTTGTTCTTTTTATCCATCAAGCGAATTCTGTGGATTATTTGATTACTGAAATAGTCCCTTAGGCAGTATTTCAGCCTTTGGCATCTATCCCTTCAATCTAATTCAACAACACTTTCCCAAGGTAAACATTCTAAAGTACAAATTTTCACATCACTCTACTAAAAAACATCTTCAACAATTTTCACACTCGTCAAAACCTTGGTAAGTTTTTATCTACCACTAAGAACCTCTGAACCACCTCCTCCTGATATTCTTACACACAGTTCCCCCATTCAAATCCCACACTTTACCTTACTTTATATTTGTGCAGGTTTCAAATGTCTGGCTATGAGTTAACTGTGCTTAAGTTTTTCTGCCTCTTAATTACCTAAGTTCTATCCTAAGAAAATGTCCTGTTCCTTTGCCCTGTCCTCAGGTTAAGGTACTCTGCACTTCAACAGTTTCACATAAAGACATGCTTTACCTACCCCACTTTGTACCCTGTATTTTTCTTATTAAATAATGTTAGGTATTTTGCTGTCTTTATACCCAGTTCCTAACTAGCACAGTGCTTCACATAAAAGGGGTATTTATTTTAAAAGAAAAGACTTTTTTTCACTAAAATAAAGAACAGTAATTTATGAGACCTAAAAAAAAACATTTTAAGGTCCTTGAAAATTTAATACAGGAAGTTGGATGCTAAGTTTTGTTACTTGTCATCAGCCTTAGCACATACTGCTTTGGTTTCAGATTTTCATACTGTATTGCCTGGAGCTCTTTTCCAGTAAATAATGCCTTAGGCTTATTTTAAACTGTCTTAATTTAAAAAGTCAGGGTAGGTATCAAATAAAAAGGGAACGTGTATTCTCTACTTACTATTTAAATACTGTTTTATTTCCTACTATGCACATGTATTATTATATTGCCTCATTTAATTCAACAATTATTTTATAAAACATAAGGAAACTAAGTCTCAGAGAGGCCAAATCAAAATTGGTGGCCACACCATTCTACAGCTGTTTGAGAATCTAAAGCTTCAAATCTTCTCTGTACATCTACAAATTCTGTGCTCTTCCCACTTATAAAATTATTATGAAATGCATAGGAACTACTAATTGAAAGAGTAAAGACCTATGAAATGTACTTACCTTTGAACTCAATATTGGCAAGATTATCTATGCATTGATTTACATACTAAGCAAACTACTTTATATGCATATTAAAGACATTAAATATTAAAATGAATCTTCAACGCTGTCAACACATTTAATTAGATGCTTTTAACAAACCACACACGAGTTATACTCTTTCTTAGTCTACGTTCAAACTGGTAACATAAAGTTGGTCATATACTACCTTCTTTTGAGCAGCTTCCTTCTTTTTCTTGTCGTCTTTTTTCTTTTTCTTTTCTTCCATCAACTGCTCTTCTTCTTGCACTAAATCCCTGAACCACACAGTTGCAATTAACTTTCCCAAAATGCATTTAGAAATAAAAATAATGTTTCATATAGGTTCATTTTCACTTACTAGAAATAAGGCAAATTTGTCTTTATTCAACATAACTTGAAACCTAACTACACAGCTACCAGAGTACAATTCACTTTAACATAGCTCTTTTGTAAGTAAGAGAACTTTCATCTTAATCTCATCAAGGAAGGCAACCTAAAAATTGCACATTTTATATTGGGAAATATTAAGTTTTTCAAATTCTAGAAAGCAAACACTGGGTAAGTTGGAAGTGCCTTAACAGTCCCAATTATCAATTAATAGCTAATGATAATGCCTGAGACCTCTTGGCAATCCTCTTGTGTTCAAGTATTTGTGGGTACTTTTGGCTTTCATTGCTCTAGACATGTGTGTACCTATGTATACATATACATGAGCATTCATGTACTTTGTCCTGCTGATTCAAACAGAGTCTGATTTGCACATGCTAGACAGGCATACTCTCACTGTGCTACGTACCAGTCACAGATATTCTTAGAATACCAATTATTCGTAAATAGGTAACATATTTCAGCATTACAGTAATTTCAAATTCTATAACCACCCGAATTATTTTATCATTTCTTTGGAAACAATTTTATGTTCTTTATATAAGTGTGTTTAAATCCGAAGTTACCAACAGAACCTCTTGTTCAGAATTTCAGAACTGAGCAAACTGTTTCTTTTCTTTTTCTCCTTCACTGAAATTCACACAAAAAGCAACAACCACACAAAACTAACTAATGAAAACAAAGGAAGTCACATCAATACACACAAGTCTTAACTGGACTGGACCTGACCCTTCCTCCAGTGGAGCTCTGGAGAAGACAGGATAAGAACAAGGAATGTAGGAAGAAATAGAGATGAGGCCAACAGTTTGCCGGAGAATGGCCAGATCCACTCTAGCCATCCTCCAATCCCTGGGCCTATCTGCTTACACGGCCACAGGGATAGCTGTTTTTAATTCAACTTAAAACTAAAAGAATGCTCTCTAAAGAAATTAAAACTTCCACAGGAGGCTTACAGTTCTACAATGAGGGAGCCCTCCTTGTTGGGGGATACCAGAACTCTCCATTATTCAGTAAGTAAGGCCTACTCATCCTCAGGGTGTTCTGGATCAGTCTGTCATTCAAGCCAGGAGTCTAACAGGGAAAAAAAGACCTATGAAAACAGGGAGGAAACTCACTCCAGCTACCTACATTAGTCGGGATTGAACAAACTGATAGGCAAGAATGTAAGAAACTACAAGTCATAAAATCAATAATTAAGTATCACCACATATTTGAAGAAAACCATCAAATACAAAATAATGACTAAAACTGCCCTAGGAAAGCTTTCTAGAGGGGACACTACAAGCATCACACAGCCAATGAAAGGGGTTCAATGGGAAAAAGAATCACTTGTTAAGGCTGAAAGGCAGTGGGGAAGTTACAGAAGATAAAACCAGAAAGACAGGCAAGAAACTAAGAAGCTGAAGGGCTGCTGTAGGTGCACTCAAGTGAGCTTAAATCTGACTTTTCTGATGGAAGAAACTGAGAGATGGAAGTAAACAAAAACATAAAATGAGTGATGTGATGCAAAACTGAGTTTAGTAAAGCAAATGATAGTTAAAACTGAGGAAGAGTGTAGGCTGATTTTTGCTGTCATTTTATTTCAGGTTGATCTGTCATGTGGCTAATGAAAACAACATAATGAATGCATGCCAAATGTATGATGATTCACCCCTTTGTATTCTAAGAACCATACTGACAAGGACCAGAAAGGCCACCGTATACAAAGGTGGCAGAGTAAATGGTATATGCAAAGGAAATAGTCATGCTACTGTCATGCTCCCTGTCTTGACGGAAAAACTCAAGAGCAAAATCTCTACTTCTTCAGCCTCAAGTTTCACATTAAAACTGGGTTAAAGCCAGGTATGGTGGTACATACTTAAAATCCCAGCACTCAGTGAGACCCTGCCTCAAAATAAAAAGATTAAATGCCTGCTTCACAGTATTTCTATAAGGCTCGGACAAGGAATGCTTACTGAACACTATGTTCCTTGGTGGCCTCCAAAAGACAGGTCCTCTGCTCATGTGTCAAGGTACCATCCCTGGCGTCTGTTCTTTGTGTGTGTTCTCTTATCAACTGGACACGTCCTTTTCTGACCTTCTCCCTCTGTAATATTATGCCACAGGATGTTACTTATCTGGAATTTTTCTCCACCCTCAAACTTTTAATCCCTTTTTGATGAAATTAACAAGTAACTTCTTAGTACCTAAAAGATGTGCCACAGATACCCTCAAAATATAACAGCAGTTGACACACCATAGGAAAAATGGTTGCTCAACACTATCAATAGTCAACTATCCATAATTCTCCCACGGTTTGCTTCAGAAGACCTATAGAAAAACTTTCATGTATTTTTTTTCCAGTTCCTTTTACATGTACCACAGTACCCAATATTTTGCCCATCCCTCCCCTGAAAGCTAGTGTCAAGACATTTCAAAGCTGCAAGCTGTGTGAACCTATCATGCTGCTCCACAGAAACTGGAGTCCTCTTTGGGGCTTTCCTTTTATCAGAACTTGGTATTTTTATCTACTTATACTACATATCACATACAAAGTCTTTAAATCTCCAGTAATGGAATTTTCTAGGAGATAGAAATGCTCTCTGACTTGACTAGGGTAGTTACACCAGCTGTACACATTTGCTGTGTCACCCACAACTAAAAAGGTACAAATCAGATCTCAACGTGATTTTAATGCATAAAACGGGCAATGTAATACTGAGGGTTAGAGTGATTGGACAGAGCAAAATTAGGATATTCTATTCCACATAACTATTCAAATTATACTTCAAATTTTACCTTCCTCTGTAACAAATAAAAAACATTCACTTCAACTATCTAGGAATCGGTTTCCTCAACAAGCAATGACAGATCTATGTTAGTTGTGACCTGTTCAACACTTAAACCTAATTAAAAACAAACAAAAAAAAAACCTCCCCTCATTAAAAGCCCAAACCTGCTTCCCTATAAATTCATACCCACTGATTCTATAAACTTAGGAATAAAAAGGAAGCTCTGAGTGCTGCAAAGGGCTTGGCACGGCGCCTTTACCTATATTTCTTATCTACTATTACACCACCTTTTACTGATAGGTAAAAAGATTTCCCTCTATAAGGCCAGGTGTGTAGGTACACGCCTTTAATCCCAGAAGCAGAGGCAGGCGGATCTCTGTGAGTTCAAGTCCATCCTTGTCTTCCACATAGTTCCACACTAACCAAGGCCAAGGTTACAGAGTGAGGCTCTTTGTCAAAAAAACAAAACAAAACAAAACAGAAACAAACAAAAAAAATCACATGCACACACACACTAAAGCTCAGAAAAGCTCAGTGACTTGTACAAGGCCATAACTGTCAAGACTCAAATCTAGGTTTCCGAATCATGGTTTTTTCCTTTTCCTATACTATAGTACCTCTCTAAGCAACGTACTAGGTTTCTCTTCAAAAGTCAGAGTATTATTTTATTTTGAATAGGCTATAATAAATCTCACTAACAACCTATCTTTCTTCCGAGTACGTATCTCCATAGTCCTTTACTTTGTTGTGTATATATAGGTCAGAGGCTGCCCTTAGAGTCAAGTTCTCCTCACTGAACCTGGAGTCGACTGATTGGCCTGCAAGATGTAGGACTCCTGTGCAACACTTCTTCCCCATCATCTTTTAGGGACCAGCGATTTGAATTCAGGTCCTCATGCATGCAGAGCAAGCACTTCACCCAACCAGCCAACCCCCACTCTAGACTACAATATTTTTCTCATTGCCTTTAACTTCTGTTTTTAAGCTTAAGAGAAATTTTAACGATTCAAGAGAGATCCTTTAACAGAATGTGTTGCTGAAAGCACAAACTATTACAAGTTTCAAGAACCAAGAGTGTGTATTTATCAAGCAAAAACATCAACAGCAGAGGGCTAGAGAGATGGCACCAGCTGCTCTTCCAGAGGACCCAGCTTTGATTCCAGCACCCATTGGCAGCTAACAACTGTTCTAACTGCAGTTCTAGGGGATCCGATGTCCTCTTCTGACCTTCACAGGTACTGACAACACAGGTGCACTTACATACATGCAAGCAATACACCCATAGACATAAAATAAAAATAATAAAAGTATTTTCAAAAAAAATCAACAGCACTGGGAAGACAATAGACTGAAGAGCCACTGGTTTTAATAAGAGAAGGCTAGACACTAGGGATCCTTTTAAAATATTTATATGTTTAATTTATGTGTATGTCTGTATGAATGTATGCCAAATGTGTGTAAGTACCCATGGAGGCCAGAAGAGGGTGTCAGGTTATGAGGTTCTTAGAACTGAACTTGGGTCTTTCCCAAGGGTGGTAGTACATACTCTTTTTAAAAATATCTTATTTACTATTTTTATTTTTTTAATGTGTATGAGTGTAATGCCTGCATGTATGTCAGCATACTCATGCTGTGCAATGACCACAGAGGTTACAAGAGAGTGTCAGATCCCAAGTTACAGATGGTTGTTCACTATGATGTGGGTGCTAGGAATCAAATCCCATCCTGAGTCATTTCTTTAGTCCAAGCAGTATATATTCTTAACCACTGAACAACAGCTCTGGTAATAAGAAAGCCATTTTCAGGGGCCAGTGAGATGGCTCAACTCGTAAAGTTGCTTGTCACCAAGCCTGCTACCTTGAGACCTGGGACCCACATGGGGAAGGAAAAAACTGACTCTTACAGAGTGTTCTCTGACCTCCACATTCCTGCTGTGGCACTTCCCCCAATAAGTAAATAAATAAATGAATAAATTTCAGTATTTTCTTCCTCCATGGGATGATTCTGAGAGAAACTAGGCCATAAACTGATGAAGAGTGTGAAGTTTCACATCAGAGTGTTCAGTAGTTTTTGTTTTTGTCTTTAAATAGAGAGAGATGAGCCAGTAAGATGGCTCAGTGAATAAAGGAACACACCACCAAACCCCAAGTTTGATCCCAGGGATCTACATGGTGGAAGGAGAGAACCGACTCCCCACAAACTGTCTTTTGGCCTCCACAAGTACTAGGATGCACAGGTATGTACACACAGACAGAAAGACACAGACACACACACAACCTAATAAAATCCTTTGGAAAGCATGACAGTAAGTTGTTGTATATACATACATATATGTACAGTCATTCTACCTTGCCACATGAGAATGTACCTTATAGAAGTAAAGCAGTGGTATTTGAGGCTTAATCCATATGAAAGTTCACTTCAAGTCTCTAAGAGGTGGAAAGCAAAAAATGGGAATGTCCATCAATAATAGAAATGGCTGTTGCATCCACAGCATATTGAAAAGAAGCTTATCTACTTCTTTAGTGGAAGGAATGCCCCTAACATATTGTTATATGAGAAAAAGCGAGTTGCAGACTTATTCCCTAGTACTATTTCAAAGTTGTGTGTGGGCATTTGTATTACCTGACACAAATATAGGGAAAATCATAGGAAAATACCCTACTGAACCTGAACTAGAAACTTCAGGATAACCTCACAATTGTAGAGTATTAAGAGAAACCTTTTTAAAACTACATTTCTAGCTCGGCAGAGGGGTATATGCCTTGAATCCCAACACTCAGGAGGTAGAGACAGATCTGTGAGTTCCAGGCCAGCCAGGGTTACACAGTGAAGCATCCTAGAAAACAAAACAACAATAAAAAAACCAGCCTACATTTCTAGTCTGGTGTGGTGGCCCATGCTTCTACTCCCAACATTTGGGAGCTGGGGGCAGGAGAATCAGAAGTTCAGGGCCAACCTTGAACTGAGGCCAGCCTGTGCTACATGAAATCCCATCTTTAAAAAAAAATTAAAAAAAAAAAAGAAAACTATAAAACATGTTTCTAATTTGAGATGTTATGGTAAGCATGTTAATTTAGTATAAAAATGTTTTAAATGCCACATGGTAGAATCTGCTTTCACTATGCCATGCCCTAGTACTGCACCCCAAAGATAAGGGAATAAAACAAAACTAACAGCATGTTGGCAACTACTGAAAATGGATAGATAATGGGTACATGCAGACTCCTCATTCTGTATTTTTATCTATTCTTGACCCTTTCCATAATAAAAGCCCAACCTCTAGGCCTCCACACAGTGGCTAACAGTAACAAGATGGGAAATTAGAAGTAAATACAGAAGGCTCACAATGGCAGCAGGACACATGATCTTCACTTCCTAATGGTGATGGCCAGTTTTCCTACATTCCTTTCCAAAGGGATTACTGCATAATGCTGCTAGGAGTATATACCAGGCACTAAGCCTACAGGTTAGCAATCTGCAAACATCTATTCACAATGAATGCTTAAATGTCACTATTAGGTGGATCCATTAATTTTAAGCCTCTAGAAAAGGAATGATACAAAGGTGGATACCCCAAAATAGTAATATTAAGGCTAATCACTAGGAAAAAGTTAAACCATAATGTAGTCACACTACATATATTTAAAGGGGAATGGGAGCAGGTCTGCATAATGTGCAGAAAATGTTAATGAAATTAACATAGCCAGATCTTCTTGGTCCCTGGCTGGTGTCAAGAAGCTGGGTTTCAAGTTAGAGAGATGGCTCAGAAGTTAAGAGCACTGGTTCGATTCCCAGCACCCACATGGCAGCTAACAAACCACCCCTAACGCCAGATCCAGGGAATCTGACGTCCTCTTCAGACTTCCCCATTCACTGCATGACAACAGATGCACTTACATCCATGCAGGCAATATATTCATACACATAAAATTAAAATAATAAACAAAATATTTTAAGAAATAATTTTATTTATTTATTTATTTATTTAGGTGTGTGTCCATGAACTATGGTGTATGTGTATTTATTTATTTATTTATTTATTTATTTATTTATTTATTTATGTATGTGTCCATGAACTATGGTGTATGTGTAGAGGTCAGAGGACAACATATGGGGTTAGTTGTCTCCTTCCACAATGTAGGCTTCAGGATTAAACTCAATCAGGCTTGGTGGCAAGTCCCCTTACCCACTAGGTCATCTCACTAACCCTCTCTGGCAAATATCTTAAACGTGTTACCCTCTGACTCTGGGTAGATGAAGTCTATTTTCTATGACTCCATCCAGTGGAGCTCTGGTAGGTAACACTGAGCTTCCCCAGAGTTTAGCTCCACAAGCCTTTTTCCTTTGCTGATTTTTTTTTAAGCTTCCTTTTGCTGCACATAATCGTAAGCATTGAGCTCAACAACATGCTGGGTCCTGTAGATTTTCCTAGTGAACTGTAAAACCAGAAGAGACAGGATTTCTACGGATACAAAAAGAGGTTTTTCCAGTCAAGGGTGCCCCTAATAGCAAGACCCCAGGAAAGCATAGTGCCTGGTTAACATGACAGTTTAAAGAACTGGTGCAGACTGGAACAGAAAGGAAAGTATTGGGTAAAAGTTGGTACTCCACTGGCTGTAGAGCAAGATAGTAGCAGTCATCCAGGTGGATGTACAATGCCCAAAACCACAATGGTCACAGTGCAAAAGGCAAGCAAAAAAGAAATCCAAGATAATCACAACCCTGAGGAACACCTGAGCGCACTAAGAACGTCACTCTGGATTTAAAAAACCCAGCGGCTCAGTTGTCACAAAGATGAAAATGAGACAAGAAATTTAATGGTTCCACTTTGCTTTAAGGAAAAGAAAACAGGAGGCAACTTTTCCAAGGGTCCCACTAGCTTACCATCAGCGCTCCCAACCAGATCTTCGCTTCCATGTCTGCCACATGCTCAAGGCCTCCACACAGTGGAGGTTATAAACCACAGGCTTTCTGTCAGATGCTCTGTTCTCCTTTTCCCTTACACACCCACCTATTCCATTTCCTCTCCACTTTCCTGCTTCCTCCACTTGAAACTGCATTTTTCCTTTTCACACTCCTATGTAAGTTAACACAGTCAGTGTAGCATTGCACATAAGAAGTCACCAGTAACCTTCGAAACTGTAACTTCATTACATGGTAGAGATGAAACGCAAGTACAGCAAAAATAGGTAAGGAAGTGAAGTCAGGTGTTTGGGTATATTTTTCAATAATTCCCTCAGTAAAGCAGAACAATGAAGTTCTGTATTCTCTTTTTGAAAGAAGGAAGACTAATATGGAAAGGGATGAAAAATTAAAGGTGTCAATGAAGATAATGACTAGGTGAACATACTACAGGTTATTTTCAATCACTAGTAAAGCTCTGCAAGGAAAGAAGCAATTCCACTGTAAAAAGGAATACCATACAGTGCAAACAAATAAAGGTCTCCTTTACATCCTGACATCAAAGGATCAAGAAAGCATGAAGTCAGCTGGAAAAAAATATGAAGGTCAGAGTTCTATCTTTCATGTCATAGGTAAGGGAGAGAATATGAATACACATCCACATGTCTTTGTATCAGCATAAAGAAATTCTCGAAGTACTCAAAAAGAAAAACATACTGAATGAGCTGAACAGGGTGGCTGCAATATCTCCTTAGAGAAAAATTTTACAGGCCTAAGTGGATCTGGCAGTGAAGAAGTGACAGTGCTCCTTCCTTAAAATGAGGTGGCAAGGGAGAGGCATCAGCAAGTACAGGCTCCAGTCCTGCAAACCTGAGGACCCCAGTCTGGTCACCAGAATTCACAGAAAAAACCTGCTGTGGTGGTGCACATCTGTAATTCTAATGCTCCTACAAAGAGATACAAGGTGGAGAAAGGACAACTGACCAGAAGCTTGCAGGCCAGCCATGGCAGCATGGCAGCATAAAATGACACTGACTCAACAAGGTAGAGAGAAAGGGCTCCTGAAAGTTGTCCTCTGACCTCCATTTGTGCACCATAAATACTAAAGAAAAAAGGAGGGAAAAGGTGAAAGGAAACAAAGAAGAAAAAGATCTCAAGAGGGAGAAGGGAGGGAAAAAAAAGAGAGTAATAAGGTACGTATAAGATCAGAGCAGAGGGGTGATCAGGGGATAAAAGGAATCAACAGAAAGCAAGCATAGGGAGTAAGAAAGGGTGATGAGAGAGGGTGACGAATAGCAAGTGTACCGACATACATGCATGAAATGTGCAACAAAACCCACTACTTTCTATACAAACTTAAAAATTAATTTTAAAAAAAGCCAGGTGTGGTGGCGCATGCCTTTAATCCCAGCATTTGGGAGGCAGAGGCAGGCAGATCTCTGTGAGATCCAGGCCAGCTAGGGCCACAGGAAGACCTGGCCTCGAACACCCAAAAACAACTCTTAGTCACATAATTTGAGCAATAAAATAAATTACACTAATAAAGGATTACACGTCTCTGAAAAACTAAGAATCCTTAAGTCCACACTGATATCAACAGCTGGGCAGATGAGTGAATGGGATATGGAGACGTCTTCACTTTTAGTGAATGTTCACTAATGAAAAATGAAAAAATATTCACTAATGAAAAAACAGTGGGCTTAGAAAATTACTACTCAGTTCAAGCAAGAAAATGGATAAGAAGATAGTTACATGTTCTCAAAGTTTCTCACACCAACATGGCTACCAACTGTCCACAAAAGGAGGAACCACTAACTTTACAATGACAACCTGACATCTACAACCTTAACCAAGCACTTGGTTACTACCAGCAGCAAAGAGTTCAGGCACAAAGAAAAGCACATCAGTTCTATGCTATTCCTGCAGACTGCAAATC
The DNA here is from genome assembly GCA_035773235.1 of Eospalax fontanierii. Lineage (NCBI taxonomy): Eukaryota > Metazoa > Chordata > Mammalia > Rodentia > Spalacidae > Eospalax > Eospalax fontanierii. Next base: position 48,999,820 of record CM069546.1, on the reverse strand, counting down.
TAAAGAGGATGAGGCCAACGTAAACAGAAAAGCAACCTACAAAACAACCCTACCACTTTATACATACCAAAGCACCGAAGAGCAAAACCTGAGAACCAGTTCCAGAGGGAGAAACAAATGTAGCTTGTGACCTTACATTGACTCTTTGACAAGAAGTTTTCTTTTTGTCTTGCTGCTGTGAAGATTGCAGGACAACTCGTGAAACGTGCATGAGGTCGTTAGATTAGAGGTTATGACTACAGTACCAAGAACATATGTTAATTACTAAGAAAATACCTCCAATTTAAAAAACACATCTCTAAATTTTCAGGGGTAAAAGAATATCTTGTCCATAAGTTAAAGAGGTAACAATAGTATGCATCTAAAAAGAGAGAATGAAATGCGAAGTTTAGTGTGAAAAAAGCTAGTCAAACTAGAAACTGAAAAAACAGGTACCCCATCATCAGGAAAGCAGCACCCCAGCAATGTCTGAACCCACAATTCTCAAACAGTACTAGTGTGACCCACTGGCCACAGAAGCTGAGGACCAAAGGAAACCCAATGTGACTTGCCAGGTGGTACAAGGCTATGTATGAAGCTGACTCAAACTCCCAATTTGCCCACCTATAATCCCACTTCTTTTCTGAAGCTTAGCTCAATTACTAGTTTCTTCACTTTTCTCTCTAACCTCACTCTCCACCTCCAATTATACAATATACCTGTTCTAATTATTTTAGATGCTAATCTCACTGTTCTGAAGAGAACTAATTACTAGTCTGGGGACAAAACCAGTTCTACTTGAATTGTACCCCTGGCGAGAAGCACTCTTAATTAGATGACAATCCTTGCTTCCTTGCCTTTTTAAAACTACCCCACTTGTGCTTGGTCCAGTCTTCTTCCCACCGCAAACTACTTTTTCAAAGACCAGTTTAGTTCATTCAAACAAGCACTTCTAGCAGCACAGCTTGCAGTGAAGAGCTCTGGATCCCATGGCAAGGAGCAGAAAACTTCAATCTCAACTTTACAATTGCTTGTTGTAGTCTTAAAAAATGTTTAGCATCTTACAAGCCTACCTATATATCCCCTAATTTATGAGAGGTCTCATATTGTACCTCTCTCAAAAGGTGGTTGTCAAGGTTAAATTAGGTAGCACAGATGAAGTGTTTAACAGAGGCACATAAGCATATACTAATTGTTAGCTACATGAAACTCAGTGTTAAACACTGTGAGAAAGAAGCAAGGCTAGGATGCAAAGACAGGCTACCATCAAAGTAGAGAGAACATACAGAGAAAACAGAATTGAATATGTACAAGCAATTCTTACAGCACAATGCATGCAAAACAACAGCTAACACCATCTTGGTACCTAAATCAGGCGCCAAGAGCCAAGAGCCAAAAGCAAACAACACTATCACTGGAAGAACAGACTAGATCACCATTAGAAATACAAAGTCAGGCATGGCTGCACATGCCTTTAATTCCAGCACTCTAGAGGCAGAGGCAGGCAGATCTCTGAAAGATCCAGGCAAGCCTGGTCTACAGAGTGATTTCCAGGCCAACTGGGGCTACAGCAAGAGCCTGTCTCAATTAATTAAATAAATAAAAAAGAAAGAAAGAAATACAAACTCAAAAGTCCAACCAATCAAATCCAGGGAGAGATAAAAGGGACCATGGAGAGTGGGATTTATTCCCAAAATGCAGATCGGTTTAGCATGTACCAATGTTAACAGAATGAAGAGTGGCATGGGCGTAACAGCATACACAAGAATCCATCACCAAGATTCAACACTTTTTACCAAGAAAAGCAATCAAACTAAGATTAGAATGAAACTTCCTATACTGACAAAGGTCACCTACAAACTGTCCAAAGATCACTTCGAAGGTAACTAGATGCTTTTAAGGTTAGCCTGTCCAATCTTGACAAAACCCTTTGAACATTTAAAAAAAAAAACAGACAAACCAGAGCAATGACAAATATCTAAGAGAATGGGAAAGAGAGAGAGAAAGAGAGCATGCGCTCACCTTGCACACTCAGCTAGGAACAAACACAAGCATGGCAAAATCAGAATGGAAGATGCAAACCTCTCTCTATTCAGAGCATGGACTATGGGTGGAGCCTGGTGTTAAGAGTACATGCTTGGCACATTCAAGCCCTAGTTTCAAGCCCTAGAAACAATTAACAAAGAAAACAAGTCCATATATGATAGCATCAGAAATGTAAAATACAAAGAAATAAATTTCACCAAAGAAGTACAAATTGGATACTTAGAACACTGGCTGCTCTTTGCAGAGGACCCACATTCAGTTCCCAGCACACACTGTGGCTAACAACCATTGCTAACTCCAGGTTCAGGGGACCCACTGCCCTCTTCTGGCATCTGCAGGTATTGTACAACACAGGTGCGCTTAAATGCAAGCAAAAACACTCATCTGCCTAAAATATAATTTTAAAAAAACAAACAAAAAAACCACGTTGTAGTTAGGTGTAGTGACCCATACATTTTAATCCCAGCACTCAGAAGGCAGAGGTAGGTGGATCTCTGTGAGTTCAAGGCCAACCTGGTCTAGTAAATTCCAGACCAGCTTGGGCAACATGGAGACCCTGTCTCAAAAGACCAAAATAATAGTAATAATACTTTAAAACTGAAATTCACCAGAAGGAACAGCAAAACAAGTGAGCTGGCTTAGTCTTGTTTGTTGTTATATAAAATCCAATCAATGGCTGTTTGCAGAAAATATCTTGTAAGGTTCAAAGTATAAAATTCTTCAACTAGGTTTCAATCTGTTCTGAACATTCCATTTAAAATGGAAAGTCAGCTGAGTCACTGTCCCATAACGCACTGCTGCCGAAAATTCAAAACTCTTCTGCCTGGTTACAAGAGAGGAAACTCTAGTTCTGTTGCACAGCCAACTCAATACACAGTATGTAAATGATGTTTAAAATAAGTCATCCTAAACAAGCTATCTGAACTATATTTATGTTCATGGAATTCCTTTTAAGATCAAGAGAATCCATGCCTTAGTCCATTTTTACTTTTTCTCATTTCAATCTTCGTTTAACTCTTCTGGAAGCTTCCCTGTAATACAGTATTAAATCTCTGAAAATCTGATCAATGAGAACACAACCATATCCTGTTTAGTTTGGGGTTTATGCTCTATTTTGTTTCCATCTTCTGACAAAGTTTGTTAGTCTACTACTGACCAAAGTTGAAAATAAGCACCTTTCATATCCAAAAATAAGGGAGCTATATTCAAAGTAATTCTCCAAAGGTGGCACTTATTACCACCAAGCAATATTTTAAGGATTTGTGATTTTTATAATTTCAATATTCAAACCTGTAGTAAACTAAGTACCATTAAACTTGGTTTAAACTAAGTAGCAGTTCCTAAAACAAAACAAATACTATAACAGCAGAAAGGTACAAGGACTGGATAATCTTTGGGTAAATTTACTTTAAAATGCTTAAAGAGCCTACACTGAGAACATACAAAGGACTTCTGTGACAACAGTTTAACCTGAATTTGGTCCTTCAGAAGTGATCAGACAAACTCAAAGCAAGCCTGCAAAACGTGTCATGAAAATTGCAGTGTCGTGGAACAGGCAGCAAGGACGCTCCAGATAAGACAGCTAATGAAACCCTGATTAAAGAGCCACCAGAAGTTGAAAAACCACTGAGACAACGGAGAAAACTGGGATACAGACCAAAGAGTAATGTAATTCAAACAGCCACACAAAGTTAAACTTCCAATGTTTGGTCAGTTGATTACTATGTACAATATCTTTGTTGACTATTATGTACAATACTGTGTAATACATACTGCTTATTGGAGTTAGAGCATCATGACAAAACCAATGTGGCAATATAGTCATATGTTCACAACACTAGTTCTGGTTCCTTGTTAGATGCTTTTTTAAAGATTTATTTTATCTTTAATTGTATGTCTGGGGGATGGAGGTGGGGAAGGGAGAAAGACAGACAGAGAGACAAGAGAAAGCCCAGAGTTCAGTAGATGGCATCAGATTCCCCGTAGCTCAAGTCATAGGGGTACGGTTGTGACCCAACAATAAAATGGGTGCTGGGGACTGGACTCTAGTCATTTGCAAGAATAAGCAAGTGCTCTTAACCACTAAGACATTTCTCCAACCCCTACAACAATATTTTAAGTGAAAAATAGAAGAGGGACTTTTTCTGGATTTGGAGACATAAGTCCTAAGTCAGACTGAGTGGAGACATACACATACATATAAACATACATACAGTCTTTTCAATCATGGACAATACTTTTGGGTTGTCATAAAATGGAACTGTAAGGCCCAGTGTGTGGTACACACCTTTAATCCCACTTTAATCCTAATACTTGGGAGGCAGAGGCAGGTAAATCTCTGAGATGGAGACCAGCCTAGTCAGTTGCAGACCACCTGGGGCCACAGGGTAAACCATCTCAATGCACACACAGAGGAACTATAAGGTCTTTAAAACTTTCAAATTATACTTTAAACATATTTGATATGTCAAAACTCAAGACATTATATTTATTTTATGATGTTTACGTTCAAGTTTTCCAAGACTGTTGCATATTTCTTAAATTCTACTTGGATTCATTTATTCTACCAAGTAATTTACCACACAGTTGCCAAATTAAACTAGAAAGAAGCCTGCCTGCCTGCCAGCAACAAAAAAAATGGAACAAAATCAGTAGATGTTTTCCTAGACGAAGGTAGATCAACTGCAATTAATAGACGACCTTAGTGGGAGAAGCAGCACCTGGGCTTGCTCCTGTGGGCCTGGTCTCTTGTGATGTAGTGTTTGTCCCAGATTAGGTGCTAGATGGTTTACAGCACTTTTAACAAGGTTCATTGTACAATGGCATTTAATGGTTGGTTTATGGAAGAAAAAATAATCAGTGTCATGAATTAACTTCTACTTTAGGCAATATACCCATGCCATAAGAATCACTAGAATGGGCTTGAAATATATTCAGATAAATGTCCTTTTTGGGTTTTTTTGTTTTTCAGAAAGAAAGCAGAAACCAGTTTATTTTATTTGATGTACAGTTTAAAACACTGGACAACGAAAACACTAGAACTGAAGTGCAAAGGTCTGTTGAATCGCAGCTGTCATCTGCTAGACCCTACAACTGTGCACCTTGATTGTTTCTGCCTCAACCATAACTTTCTCACTTGAAAAATGAGGAGGCAAATACTGGCTGCTATCTACCTAAGGCCACGGTCTAGTTCAAAATATTCAATGACTCTGTAACTTTAGCCTTCAAAAATACTTTTAAATATTAGGTCAACTGGCCCAGTGTGGTGGCACACACTTTTAATCCCGGCAGTCGGGAGGAGGTAGATGGATGGTGGATCTCTGTAAATTCAGGGTCTAGTCAAGATTACATAGTAAGACTGTCTTAGGGGCTTGGGAGGTGAGAATCAATTGAGTTCTACAGTAGAGGGTTTGTTTCCCCTCTTACTGGAAAACTGAACTTGCCACTGTCTCTCCTCACACAAGCTCCTATTTCTGCTTTGATTTCACTTGAAGCTGGGTCAATCTCTCCTTCATTCTAATGGAGAACTCTAGGTAGGTATTTTGATTCCTCTCACAGGCATCTGTGATTCCAATCCCAGATTCCAATTCCTCAGTTCCTCAAACTCTCCCTCTCTTCATGCACTCTCACTGAGAACACTAGGGACTGTCCATAAAACATACCTGGTCACCAATCCCAACCTAGATTTTCCTACCATGTTCATTCTCTATCAAAATGCAGTTACTTCAAACCTAAAGTTTATGCACAAGCTCCTCAGACTGACATTCAAGGACCTCCACATCTAGCTGCACCCAGTTTGCAACACATGTCTCATAAGATAGGGTCTGACTAAACTTCTGCCAGATCAAAATTCTGTGTGCTTCCTGTATTTTGAGTCTCTGCTTCTGCTCTCCTTCAAATAGCCTTCTCTCTGCAGATCAAAATGGATTCTACCCATAAAGTTCCATTCCAAAGGCAGTACCCTAATTGAATGTACATGATACTGACAGAGTGAGACAACGACGAATGTGAAGACAGCTACCTAGGGTAATGAGCTAAATGTATCCCTTGAGCCATTTTGTTTAACTGGTACTGGACACCCAGCACAACCTTGGGAAGGATTTGCCACTTAGCACAGGAAAATGGCAACACAACTCCAAACTGAAGACACATTCTGGTTTGTTGGGCTTCCATGGTACAAAAAGATGCTTAAATGAATTCATTATTCATATACTTAGGGATTTTTCATACTAAAAATACAAAGTCTCCAACCTTGGTTTTCAACTCTACCCTCCATTCCCATAACCTTTTCCTCAAACACTGGGTATGGAGCACTTCTGGTAGACACTGGGAATCCTACATGCAAAGGACCATCCTCAAATAATTAGCCAGTCCAAAAATGTCAACAGCACCCCAGTTGAGAAAGCCCAAGGTAAAAATACTGCAATGCATCTGTGGGTTCAACCTCCCCAAAGAAATGTTCAGTACCATACCCTCAATAAGAGACAATGTAAATACAACATGAAGGCTAATAGCTCTTGCAATTGCCAGAGGCTTTGCATCCTGCAAGTTGTTTAACCTCTTCATACCTCGAACCCTTTATGTAATAAAGCAGGGCTAAGAACAGTACCTACCTCACAGAGCCTCTCAGGGGTCAGAAGGATCCATCAAGTCTTTAGACAGATATACCAGGCAGATGATGAGCATTTAATAGATTTACCAACCTGTTTTGCCATGTTAGTTCCTAGACGATGCTCAATAAATGTTTACCACACACCATGATTTCTGAGCAGACTGCTATTGGTTAGAGATCTTTTCCTTCTTGGCAAAAAAAAAATGAAGCATTTTCCCATCTAATCTAACCACCTTTCTTCCTTCTGTGCACTTTTAACCTTAATAAAAAGAGGGGTGGGGAGGCTAGAGAGAGGGCTCAGCAGTTAAGAGCACTGGTTGCTCTTCCAGAGGACCCAGGTTCAGTTCTCAGCATCCCAATCACCCATTACTCCAGTTCCATGGAATCTGACACCCTCTTTTGGTCTCTGCAGGGACTGTTCAACATAGGTACACTTAAACACATGCACGCATTAAAAAAAATGTATACGAGTATTTTGCCCCTCATATACATTTTTTTTTAAAGATATGAGTGTATTGCCTCCATGTATGTAAGCGCAGTGCACCTGTTTCGTGCAATGCCCACAGAAGTCAGAAGAGGGTGTTACAGATAGCTAGAGTTACAGAAAGCTGTTAGCTGTCATGTGGGTGCTGGGATTCCAACCTGGGTCCTCTGCAAGAGCAGTCAGTGCTCTTAACTTCTGAGCCCTCTCTCCAGCCCCTCATATATGTTAAAGTTTTGTTTCAGCTTTTTTTTTCTTCAAAAATGGTCCCTTCTCATTGGACACACTGCCTTAAAATCCGTTTTTCTTTTTCTTACAACCAACTGAAGACGCTTAAGCACATGAACAGAATGCCATCTCCTGCCCCTCCACCAACTACCCTACTGTGCATTACCATTACTTGTGTACATAGTCTTCCTGCGAGCTTGTACATGCTCTCTGTGGACACTGACAGCATTTGATTCTGCTTTATGTAACCCGAGGGGCCTAACAGACCTTAGCAACTGGCAGGCCCAAGCCTCTCATTTCACAGATTAGACACAGACAGGCTAAGAGACTTGCCAGAGTCAAGGTCATTTTTAAGTGGCAGAGCTGGAATTCCAACTCTGATACACAACCAATAGAGAGACTCCGAATTCTGCCAGATCATAATAATGTGAAAATCATGCCTGTGGTACGGTGCTTGTCTAAGTCCCAGAATACCCTCACAGAAACATACCTATGCAGCTGTCTGACAAAACACAGATGGAAGACAAGAGACCCAAAACCTGAACTTTCATCTGTTGCTAGAATTACACCTTAATAGTGCAACCTATTTTGTTTGGTTCCATCTTACTGTTTATCAGTTTTTGACAACATAACTTGCTTAAGCACCCAAAAGTTATTTAGTCTGTGATACCAGGCTTAATTTCCCTTTAAATAATACCATAATTATTCTAAGTAACAGAAAACCTCTTACTGGGTAAGCTAATGATGCCCATTCAATTACCTTAACAGGTTATTTAAAAATTAAGAGTCAGAAATTTAAAACAATTCTACATGGTACAAAATATTCATACAATTTTAATTGTGAGCATTAATTACCCCAACATACACCTAAACCTTTCAATAAATAAAGTACATTAAGACCAGTGAAATATGATTTTACTCTGACCAAGGGAAAGCTGTTCAGATTTGATCAATCTGTTTGATACAAAAGAAAAAGGTAAGGGAAGGACTGTAAAAAAGTGAATTTTAAAAAGTATACTCAGTCCCCTGATGTAGAAGCAATTATTACTCAATAAAACAAATCCTTTCCAGAAATGGGGATCACCTTAAAAACAAAACAAAATAAAACCAAAAAAACCGTTCTCTTTAAGGTAGTGTATGATGCTTTAAATTACCAGTGAAAAAGCACTCTGGCCCAACAAAAATGATAATCACTGGGAACAAATTTTTTATTATTTTAACCAGCTAATTAAAAGAGCACACATTAAACAGACTAAAATGTAGTTTCAATGGAAAACAAAACGCAGTTCAAGCTAGGTAAAGTTCAAGGGCAAAACTGTTTCCAATGCAACAGAATCCGCCTGACTACAGTGTGTAAAGAGAGAGAAAAAAATACGAACACTTAGTATCTTTTTATAAAGGCAACAATTTAGCTACAAAATAATAACGGGGAAGCCAAAACAGTTTGACAGCCCGCCATAAGGGCCGCCTCAATCATGAGTCACACAATGCCTGCAACCATTTACAATAGTAATTAATGCACAAGTCCCCTAATTAAATTCTAAAAGGGTGAGAATGCTTTAACTAAGTTTACAAGAATTGCTCTTTCCTTTTTTTTTTTTTTTTTTTTTTACGAACCAGCACACGAGTAATTACGCATCTCCTCGCAATCCCTCCATGCAAGATCCCCGGAGGCCGTTTCTCCCGAATGTCTGTTCCCAGCGTGCGAAAGCAAATGACACCGGGGTGGGAGGTGGGGGGGGGGCACTTCTTAAACCCAGGAAAGGGCGAAGCACCGTGGAAACACACGGCTATAACGGGGCGGGAGACTGAAGGCTCGCCCATCTTACCTGCTAAGATTTCTTTCTACGTCTTTGGTAGCTTTAGCTTCCAATTCTCTGAAACGGGAAACAAACAAAAAAGGGGGGAGTGATGCGCGTGAAAACCGAGCTGCTGCGGCAGAGCGCACCGGGCGGTGGGGGAGGGGCCGGGCTGCAGCCGCTGCGGGCCGCGGGCTCCACCGTCGCGGGCTCCACCGCCGCAGCCCGCGCCGGGCCCGCGCCGCCTCGCCCGGCCGCCCGAGTCCGCGCACCCGGCGCCCTCCCGCCGAGGCCCGCACGCCCCGGGGCCGCCCGGCGCCGCCGCCCCGCAGCCTGAGGGGGCCCTGCGGCAGCGCCCCGAGCGAGGCTGCCTCCCGCCCCGGGCGCCGCTGCCCGTCCGCCCCGCTCACCTCATGTGTGTAAAGTGCACGAGCGAGTGGGGCGCGGGGAACGAGGCTCGCGAGCCTCAAGCCCTCCGCAGCGCCGCGGGGACAGGCCCGAGCCGCTGCACCAGCGCCATTTTCTACACCGACCCGCCGCTGCCGCCGCCGCTGCCGCCGCCGCCGCCACCGCCGCCGCAGGCCCCAGACCGGAAGTGAATGCCCCACTCGGCAACCCCTTCCGGGGGCGCCGCGGCCAGCGGGGCCCCAAGATGGAGGCCCTAGCAGCTAGGCCGCCCGAGGGGCGGATGCTCGGTGGCCGCCCCGGGGCGCGGCCGGGACCTCGCTGGAGCTCTCCGGAGACGCGGAGGCGGCCCGCGAGCGGCTCCGGGGCCTGGCGAACCCCGAGTGCAGCCCTGGTCGCCGCGGCTGGCTCGGGTCCGACTCGGGTCCCTCCCCTCCTCCTCCTCTTCTACTGCGACACAAGTTTCCTTCCCCGCCGCCCGGCCCCTCCCCCACCGAAACACGCCTTAAAAAAATCCTCTGAACCGCACATTCCATCCCTGCCGCAGCCTGAGGAGCCCGCGCCGCTTTTAAATTCGCCCACTTCCAATTGTTTTTGACCTTGAGCCAGATTACTGAACCTCTTTGCTTCCGCCTCCCCTCCTCAGGTAAAGAATGAATCCCTGTGAGGTTTCAAAGCGATTTTTAGCCACCGAGTATTAACGGACCCTTGACTGAGCAATTCCACTTGCACGAATTTCTGCTCAAGAAAGAATAATCTTGGCTCCCTCTTTTAGGTATTTCATCACCAAGATGTTAACTCACGGCATTGAAGACGCTGAAGAATTGTAAACGGCTGCGGTGTTCAGTGTTACGAGGTGGCACTAAAAACGGCCACTTGCGGCATACGAAAACGATGTGGAGGGAAAATTCCAGCTTGGGGACTTGGTTACATTAAGAGTGAGAAAGCACATTCTAGAGTAGTACTCACAGAAATGTGCAAACACTCTGAGATGCATATAGTTGTGGATACCTTAACATAGATAAATTATAGATAATGTATATTAGTCTCCTGCAGGTAGATACAGCAATATAATACATGTAAATACAATATTGTATGTGTAGATACATATCTGCAGATAGATACAGCAATATCATACATGTAGATACAATTATAATATGTTTAATAACATACCTCAAGTGGATACAGAAACATAATGCGTGTAGATACAGTTATCACAATACATGTAAGTACACATTTTCATGTTGTGTGCTCAGTGCAGGTAGTGCTGGTTGTAATCTAATAATTCCACCTCTACTTAAAATCGTATCCCTTTTACTTTCTCAGAAAACTCACTTGCAGGTAACTAATTTCCTTTTCCTCTTTTCTAGCTTAAGTTCCTCAACTGGCTTAAACCATGCTCAAGTCTCTGCCGTGTCACCATCGAAATCTCTCTAGATTGTTCTGTTTTGGAAGAAACGTGTAGCAAATAAGCTAATAAATGCACAGAAAGGAACTAAAGCATGTTAACCAGTATGTTAACTTGATAGGTATTTTCTTTTAAAGTATCTTTTGGGAAAAAAAAAAAAAATGTTTGCAAGAATGTCAAATGAAAAAAGCACCAAATAAATGGCAGCGATGCCTTCTTCCTTCCCTCCCCATGTACTTTATTTTAATTATGGCTGGCCCACAAGTCTCAGGGATCCACCTCTTTCCCCCTCCCCAGTGCAGGGATGGTAAAGCATCCTGTTTTAATTAATTTTAATCCTGTTGGGGATTAAATTCAGGTTTTCAGGTATCCCCTACCCTTAGTGATGGGTTACAGGCATATTCATGTCAATCACAAATTCAGCTTTCTTCATGATCCTTACAACATAAAATGTTAAAAAATTGTATTTCATTGTCTCTTTAGAACTTTAAAAAGGAATAGATATATGCATGCACAATATGTTTTCATGCCAGGTTTATGAATAATTTTCACAATAGCATAAGGCAATGAAAAAAACACAATATTTATCAACATTTACACAGCTGTTAAGATCAGCTGAGTTTTTTAAGCTTTCTTAGGCTTGACTAACTTAGCGGTTCTCAAGCTGGGTGATTTCGCCCACCACTTCCACTTCTGAGAACATTTAATGTGTAGTGTTGTTACACTGGGTGCTTCTGTAAACTATTGGATAGAATCTAGAGATTCTGCTAAACCTCACAGTGGGGAGGACAGTGTCTCTCTACATAAGAGAAGCAACTCAACCAATAGCATCAAGGTGGAGAAGTCCTGGAACTAATTTCCAGCCCCAGGGAAACTAAGATAGGATTTCTCAAAGGTCTTTTGTAAGTGCTTTTACTACACCTGGCTGCATTGTGGAGTTTACTATATGAGGTTAAACTGGCTGCTTGTAAATTATGTCTTATGTAAACTTGATCCATAGGAATAAGTCCAGTGTGGTGGTGCAGGCCTTTAAACCCAGTACTGGGGAGGCAGAGACAGGCTGATCTCTGTGAGTTCAAGGCCAACCTGGTCTACATAGTGAGTTCCAGGCCAGTGGGGCTACAGGAAGATCCTCTCTCACAAAGACTAAACAAAAGAGTAGGTCAAAGAATTTCCTGCTGTATATAAAATAAATGCAAATTCCCAAGGCTTTTGCTACCGAACTCCTCTCCCTTCCCCTTGGGTATGATCACTCATTCTCTTTATTTAAGTGATGGATGTCGAAATGCAAATAACTCTGAAAATCACTGCTCTATCTCATACCTGCGCCCCTCTGACCACCAAAATGACAGTTCTCTCACCCGGCAATTATTGAGTACTTGCTGTGTGCCAGGTACTGCAACCTAGTTCTTTCCCACTTACAAGGATTAAGTACAGCAGGGAAAACAGACCTTAAAAGTAAGCTGTAAAGTATATAATTACAAACTATGTCAAGCACACAGAAGGAAAGAAACATTTTAGGTGTGGAGGTTTTTGTCTTGGTTTAGTTGATTTTGTTTACTTGGTTGGTTGTCATTTTTGCTTTGTGATGGGGATTGAATCCAGGACCTTGAGCATGCCAAGCAAGTGTTATACCACTGAGCTACATTACCAGCTCTAAGAAATACTATTCTGCCAGGCATGCCTTTAATCCAAGCAGATTAATCAGAGGCAGAGGCAGGTGGATCCCTGTGAGTTCAAGGCCAGCCTGGTCTACATAGCAAGTTCAGGCCAGCTGGGACTACAGGGAGAACCTGTCTCAAAAAGAATAATAATAATAATAATAACAACAACAACAATAATACTGTTTTAAGAAAATTATGAAACAAAGAACATCCCAACACTTAAGAGCCTGAGGCAAGAGGATTAGGAATTCAAAGCCAGCTACACAGTGAGTTGAAGGCCAGCCTGGGCTACAGAAGACCTTGTCTGAAAAACAAACAGGCCTAAGGAGATGGCTCAATGGGTAACAGTGCTTGTCTGGCAATCCTGCTGACCTGAGTTCAAACCCTGGAACCCATTTAAAAAGATAAATGTGGTAGCAAATATCTGTTATGTGGTGATGGGAGGTAGACATGGGAGAATCTCCTAGAAACTCAAGGACCAGTTAGCAGAAACGAGAGATCGTACCTACAAGGTTGAAGGCAAGAATTGACTCCCCCAAATTTTTCTTTTACCTCTACACACTTGGACTTGCACCAAAATATAAAACAAGAACGTGGAATAGATTGTGTGATTAAGATCTCTTTGACAACCATAAGTTCCCTTTGAGTACTAGAAGATGGAACAGTAGAGGAAGAGTCTCAGGCAGGAGGTCTATACTTCTGAGTCATCATTCTAGACAAAAACAGGCCTCTCAGTACACCTAGCTTTAAATACACTGGAGCTGCCATTGTTACTCTACATGCTCAGTCCACGAGAAATTAAACCAAAATAAGCCCCCCCGCCTTTTTAACAACTTTTAATTTTTATTTTATTTGTTTAGGTAAGGTCTGACTATGTAGCCCTGACTGGCCTAGGACTCTACCTGGACCAGGTTAGCCTCCAATTCATTATACAACTGAGGCTGGCCTCAAATTCACAAAGGTCTGGCTGGATTTTGTTTGCTTTGTTGTTGTTGTTGTTGTTGTTTTTTTTTTTTTTTTGCAGTGCAGGATCTTGAGTCTGGGTTCTTGTGTACAGTGAGAAGATGCCCTACCACTGAGCTATATTCACAGCCGAAATTTAAATTTAACTAGAACCGTTTTTCTATTTGCCTTCGTTTCTTAAGTATTATGCTCAATTTCTGTGACTGCCAACCTCTCTTCCTTGCCTTACTGAGAAAGTTAAATGACTAGACTAATATTTCACAAATTATGTATTCAGAAGGTAAGGATTTTGTTTTTCCTTTTTATCAAAAAAACCGTGATGAGATAGGTATGTGTTTTTAAGGCAAAGCTCACCCAACACTTTTATTTGTGTTTTATTTTTTGTAATGCTGGGGACAGAACCTAATATTTCACATATGCTCCAGTATAAACATCATATTACTAGAAGCTATGGCACCAGTCAATATTTTTTGTCTTTTTGGCCTGGAACTCATTACGTAGACCAGGCCGGCTTTGAACTCACAGAGATCCACCTGTGTCTGCCTCCTGAGTGCAGGGATAAAAACATGAGCCACCACTCCCACAGCCAATATTTTTAAATTTAGAAAGTTTCCACAATAATAGAACTTGAACACATGAAATTAAAATTTCTTCAGTAGTTAAGAGGTGCTATCCAGGCACTAATTCTAAGTGCTTGACAAATACTAACTAATCACTAACTGTTGTCCTCACACAGTCCCGTGAGGTAGGAGTAGTGTTTCCCCATTGGCCAATCAGATTGATTAACTTGCTGGGATGATTTGAATGAGAATGTCCTCCGTCGGCTCCAAGTATTCAGATATTTTGTCCCCAGTTGGTGGCGCTGTGTTGGAAGGTCTCAGAAGGTGTAGCCATGCTGTGGGGTAGGGTAGGTCTTAGAGAGTTCTTAAGCCTTGCTGACTTTCCAATCACTTTCTACTTCCTGTGCGTGCTTGAAGACGTGAACCCTCCTCTTTCCGCTCTGGCCACCTCGTGCCACCGTGCCTCCCCGCTGTGATAGACTAATTCCTCTGAAACCATAAGTTCAAATGAACTCTTCTATAAATTTCCTTGGTCACAGTGTTTTCTCACAGCAACAGAAGAGTAACTAATACACTTGCCCAGAGTCACATCAGTCATATGGTTAAGATGTTAAGCACTACATAGCATGGGTATTTCTCTCAACTGCATTAGGGCCTACATCCTTTTTTGATAACAAATACTTTACAACACAACCCTTTCTATCCCAAAATGGTGATCATGAAGATAATATAATCTATCCTAATCATTTCAAAATACATATCTCTGCTATAAAGGAGAAAAATCAAGAATAATGAAATAAAATGCCTCTTGGTTGTGTGAATGCTCGGGAAGGCTCATGTAGGAGGTAGGTGCTGCACAGAGCTGGACACAGCAGTGTCCAGTCCACCGCACTTCCAAAACTTAGCTTATGTTGCATACACATTTTTTTTCCCGAATAGAGGACAGTTCTAAGTCAAGTATGGGCAAACAGAAAATAATCCCTCCCCTCCTCCTGATATGGCAGTTACATTGCTGGAAATTTTAAGGTATGATAAAATTGAACAAAAAGCAGATTAGGTTCTTAATCACAATCACGCTTTCAGTGAGTGTATGAGATAGGGAACTCCCATTTAACTTTGTTCAGCAGGCACGGTGCCAAGTCAGGGAATCAGGAACACGCAGCTCCCTTTATTGGGTCAGTGGAAACACTTGAAACTCTTCCTGACCCTCTGGGGAGTGGAGGTGAAGTAAGGTTGTCTCTCAGCATCTGCTGGGGATAGGTTCCAGGACATTCCCCAACCCCAGGTACCAGAGATCTTCAGATGTTCAAATTCTTTACATAAAATTATATAGTTTGCATATAAGCTACACACATACTCTCATGTGCTTTAAATCAGCTCTAAAATACACCACCCCTACAATGTAAAAGATGCACACTGAGTGAGTAGCCTGTACCACATAGGAAATAATGACAAAAAGTCTCTGCAGTCAGCACCGAAGCAGTGTTGTCCTGAATATTTTCTGTCTGCTGTTGGTTGAAGCTGAGCATGGGGAACTCCTGGGTATTGAGGGAAGTTCTACAGCTTCTCTGACTGACATTTCTACAATATTATAAAAGAACTGAGGAATGTACATCTTTGGGAAGTCTGATGCTCCCATGAAGACATCACCAAGATGGAAGAGGAAAACAAGGTAAGCCAAGTGTCACGTCAGAGGCAACAGGCTCAGCTCCTAAACTGCCTTAGCTAGAGGCCTAAAAATTAGTTTTGACTTCTTCCTCCCCATCAGTGCAGCCATGGGGTACTTTGTCTCTCATATGCCTTCTTAGCTTTCCCTTCTCCCGTTTTCTCACTAACAGACCTCAGTATACCCTGAAAACTCCAGGGTCCCCATCCCTCTTTTTTTTTTTTTTTTTTCTTATGGTGTTATACTTTACAGACATTAAAATTCCCTCATTTAAAGTGAAAGACCTCACACGTTATAACAAAATATATTCATGTAACCACAACCATAATCAGTATGAAAGAATTCTATCCCTCCAGAAAGCCTCCTTGTGCCTATTCTCAGCCCCTCCTCTGCGTTCCTCTATATACTAGACACCTAAAAACGACTTTTCTGAACATGTCTAAGATTCATTCCTATTGTGGCATGTATCAAGCTTATTCCCTTTTGTCACTGAGGAATAGTCCATTGAATGGATATTCCACAGTTTTTGCCAGTCCTCCAGTTGATTGATTTCTGTTGTTTCTAGGAGGGAACTATTACCAAAAAAGCTTCTACAAGCTTAGTAGACTTTTTGTTGCTGGACAATTGCAGGGTAATTTAAATTCCCTCTACACCAATACCTTCCCTCCTGGAGACTCAGGAAATAGACAAAACTTACAAGTTCAGAGAAAGCTCAAATTTACAAGGTTCATAAAGCCCAGCTCCAAGATTATACAAACTGTAAACAATTGTTGGTGAGAGACTCTAACCAAGTGGGCCACAGGCATCCTGGGAGCTTTAGGGATGTTGCTTTCCTGAGTCACCCAGGTTAGTGGGCTTCTCAGTGGTGCAGCTGCCTTTGAATCACACATGCTCCTGGAAATAACCCCTGACCCATCCTCCTGTAAGTAACCCAACAAACTCATTGGTTCACCAAGTTGGCCTGTGATGGAATCATTCCTTTGATCTGTGCTAAGTGCCCCATCTGTGGTGAGTAGATGCTTGTCTGCATTACTGGAAGGAAAAGTTAACATAACAATAGGTAGATGTTTTCATTTTTCTTAGGTAAGTATCTAAAGTTGTAGTGTGGGTTGTCCCCAGCTTGGCACTATTGGGAAGTAGTGGTACCTGCTGAGAGGTCCTCAGGTTCTTAGGGGTGTGTTCCTGAAGGGGACGATGGGGCTCCTCCTTTTCTTCTGCCTTCTTGGCCACAAAGAAATTGTTTCTGCTCTGCCTGGCACTTCCACTGTAGTGTACTATGAACCACAAGTGTAAACCTGATGGGACCAACCAATCATAGGCTGAACCCTCCAAAACTGTGAGCTTTAAAAAAAAAATTTTTTTTTTCTTTCTAAGTTGTTTATCACAGGTATTGGTTACAGTAAGAAGTGGTTGACTAACACGCCCCTGGAAGAGTGTCTAGATCCCTGGATGCAAGCATATTCAACTGCATGAGAAACAACATGGTATTTCTAAACCATCTGTGCCCACTTGCCTTCCCAAAGTGCATGAAGAGTCGTGTGATTGCCCCAGCTCTCAGCCGTCACATGTTCCCTGCGTTCTGTGGCGGTTGTTGGAACATTCCCATACAGCAGCCTTGGTGATTTTTCTTCAAATAAAAATGTGATCGTCTTACCATCTGTCTTAAAATAATGCAAAGGCTTTCAGGGCTCTTGACCCAAAATCTAATATCATCATAAACCCTGACTGTTACCTATAGGCACACCCCCTGGCTCACCAATGCTTCAGGCAACCAGAGGCTTTCATTTTCTTAAAGGCTCCTCTCGATTCGATCCAGGAGGGCCTCTCTTTTACTCTTCCTTCACTTGCTTCCATTCTCCCAATCACATATTCCAAAGTCACATTTGTGACAATGACATTTTGGGTCATTTGTTTATTCTTTGAGTCTCCTGATGCTTTGTAAGGTCTCAGAGAGCAAGCAGCACATCTAAATTGTTCACCGTTATGTCTCTACATGTAGCAGAGTGCCCAGTGTATATCAGGACCTCCGTACTACTTGTTAATGAAGGAATGATCTTTCTGTCCTCTGCTTATCTCTTCTATTCAATATCCATACTGCTGCCAAAGTAGTTTTCCTAGCAAGTAAATCTGATCCTCTCTTACTGTTGCTAAATATTCTTAAATGGCTTGAATGCTAAAAATTCTGGAATCGCTGTATTCTGTAAAATACCATCTGAAACTTCCTGCATAACATAAAAGGCCCTTCAAGAGCCTAGCCTGCCCCGTTTCTTAGAGTTCCTATTTCATGTTCCGATGACAGTGAGCTATAGCTAGTTTATTGTGTTTCTCCATGACTTGAACATGTTATTTCCTCTGAATGGAAGACCTTTCCTCCCTATTGTGTCGACCTAACGAATTCCCACTTCAAAGCCAAGTTCAAATGCTACCTCCTTTGACAAAACTTCCTGAGATTCTTTGATTCACTTCTGAATACAGATAGGAGTCAAGTGCTAATAGTAAGTTGGCATCATCCTTGCTCTGTTATTGAAGTAGAAACCCAGCCCCCCCTTACAGGAACCCCTTGAGCCTTCAGGGCTAGAATCTCACCTGTCTTCATTAGACAACTTATTTTATCCAGCCACTGTGGACTTGCCAGGCTCCTGAGAATGGAGACTCATCTGCGGTGTTCAGGGTGTAACCAGTACCTAGAGCAGAGCATGGGAGGCACCAAATACTGAACTGATAGTATGTTTGGAATAATGAAGAACGAAAGGCATCTCTCCTTTCCAAGCTTCTCCCTAACGTGTGTCAAGGAGCATCATATTTCTGCCAGACAGCTAGCTGTCTGTCATCCTCACCACTGCTGGCAAGAACTGGATCTAGACTTCCCCTTGGCCTCTTGAACCTGTTATTTTGCTTCATGTTGCAAATACCAACTGCATTCCTGCAGTGATGCTCCGGCTTGCCACTGGACCCACTGGGCATCTTCATGGCTTTAGTGAGGATCTGGTGGGTGCTTCTATTTTTTACTAGATCCCTGGGATTGTCACTGCTAGAATATCATTACATTTCTCTCCTTTCTCTGGTAGCTTCCCTTGTCTTGCCTTTGAGGCATCTTCGTGCTCTCAGGATTTTACATTCAATGACACTTATCCTTCCTGACCAAGTTGAAGATAATTTGAACATTAAAATGCATTATGCTAGTGAGAGAGTATATCAATATAATGGGAAATTATATGTCTATAAATAGATAAATTTATTCATAAAATACATCCATTCATTCAAAGCTTGATGATTCTAACCAAGATGAATAACTAGAATGCTATTTAGTTTCCCTCCTGAAACAGGCAAAATCTATGAGACAACGGTTTTGAAAACGTTAGACATCAAGCAAATGGGACAGTAATCTGTGAGACATGAGAAGCAGACCAAGTAAACTCTGCCACTGCCTTAGGCTATCACTGGAAGACTGTCCAGGCAGTAGAACAGTGACACAGGGAGGGCACCCAAGCAGAGTTGCCCCTGAGTCAGGGCTGTGTAGAGAGTCTGGGAAAATCAGTGTTTCTAGAGCTTACAGGTAGCATGCCAGACAGGAGCATACCACACAGACAGCCTTTCAGATCTGCTGATGTCATGCTTCCGTCTTTAGCTGGAAACCAAGAAGTGCCAGCCTATCATGAAACTACTCAAGACTGAGAAAATATCAACGAACAAACCAAGGGCCAGAATGAACAAAATGGGGCTCACAGCCAGCTTTGAACAGTCAGGTAAGAATATACTCATCGGTCCAGGAAAAATCTTTGCAAAATTGTAATGGAGCACTGGTGAGATGGCTCACTGAGTTAAGGGTGCTTGTCACCAAGCTTGACAACATGAGTTCAATCCCCGGGACTCACATGGTGGAGGAGGAAAATCAACTCCCACAAACTGTCCTCTGACCTTACGTGTGTGCCATAACACACGTGCATGCCCTCACCAAATAAATAAAAACTAACTAACTAACTAAATAATATAAATAAATTAGTGGGCTGGCAGGATAACTCAGCAGGATAAGGCACTTGCTGCCAAGCCTGAGGATCTGGGTTCGAGGCCCAAGATTCACATTGCAGAAAGACAGAATTAACTCGTGTGGGTTATCCTCTGATCTCCACTGGTGCATTGTGGCAGGTGTGCATGCACATAAATACAATAAATAAAATGTAATTTTAAAAGTTTAAACCATAGCTAAGAAAGAATCTTAGGGATGGTGGTACTTGTCTTTAATACCAGCACTTGGGAGGAAGAGGTAGGTGGATCTCTGAGTTTGAAACCAGTCTGGTCAACATAGTGAGTTTCAAACTAGCCAGAGCTACACAGTGGGAACTGTCAAACAAAAAAACAAAAGAGAAAGAGTAAATGCTTAATCTAAATTTTATTACCAGCAAAAGGACTCTCAAAATTAACTATGAAATGCAGATAATTTAGTATGTAAAGTCTGTAGCAGACCTATACCACAAAAAACAATGTTAACATGAAATACACATAGAAAGCAAACGATATAAGACAGAAATCTAGATATGGGGTGTAGTGGTATACATCTTTAATCTCAGCACAGAGGTAGAGGCTGATCTCTGTGAATTCAAAGTCAGCCTGGTCTACACAGTGAGTTCCAGGCCAGCTGTGGCTACAGAGAGACCCTGTCTCAAAAATACAACAGAAACATAAAGAAATCTAGATATACAAAAAGAATGAAGAAAACATGGTACTTATATAAGGTAAATGTGAAAGACTCTAAATGCTACTAAAGGTAATTGGCTTTAAAATGAAAACTGGGGCAGGAAAGCTAGATGAGCACTGAAAACACTTGCTGCTTTTGCAGAGGACTCAAGTTCAGTTCATGGCACTCATATCGGGTGGTTTATAACTGTCTAAAATTCTGTTCCAAGGCATCCCATGCCCTCTTCTGGCCTTTGCAGATACCTACCCACTCACATGTAGCATACACTCACATAGACAGGCAAACACACACAGGCAAACACACACACACACACACACACATATAATTTTTTAAAAAAAGAGAAAGACAACTGAGCATGGTGGCATACATCTTTAATCCCAAGGCCAGCTTGGTCTACATAGTGAGTCCCAAGCCACCTGGGGCTATAGGGATTCAAGGAGACCCTGTCTCCAAAAGACCAAGAGTGTGTGTGGGGACACTTCGAATAGATAAAATGGAATATAGAAAGGTCACTTGACTAAAAGCATGTAGGGGGCAATAAAAAAGACAATGGAATCAAAGGACAAATCGATTCTGTAGAAAATAAACAGGTTGGCAGGCTGAGGCAGGAGAATTACCCTAAGGTTAAGGCCAGCTTGGGCTACATAGTGAGTTCCAGGCCAAGCTAGGCAACTTAGTGAGGCCCTATCTCAAAAACATAAACAATAACTTTTAAAAATTATTGAATAGCCTTTAGTGGTACACGCCTTTAGTCCTAGCACTCGGGAGGCATAAGCAAATGGATCTCTGTGAGTTCAAGACCAGCCTGGTCTACATAGTGAGTTCCAGGCCAGCTGGGGCTACAGGGAGACCCTGTCTCAATAAAGACTCCCCACCCCAATTAACAAACGGGGCGCTAGAGAGATGGCTCAGTACTTAAGAGCGCTGGTGGCTCTTACAGAGGACCTAGTTTGGTCCCAGCACCCACATGATGGCTAACAACCATCTGTAGCTCCAGTTCCAGGGGATCCAACTCCTTCTCCTGACCTCCAAAGGCAGTGCATGGCACATGGGCATTTGTATACACACAGGCAATACACTCATACACATAAAATAAAAATAATAAACAAAAACTTTAAATTAATGAACGAAGCATGCATGCATTCATTCTCAGTCTGGTCTAGACTGCGGATGTGGCTTGTACTACAAGTCCCTGCCTTCTTGATTTCCCTGCAATATTGGACGGTAACCTGGAATTGTTCTGCTTTTTGGCTAATGAATCAGGCTGAAAAATGCTCCCATGGTTTCCTGATTCCAGGCTACAGAAACAAGATGGCACCTGGGAAAGCAAGGAGCAAACTTCGCCAGACACTGAATCACCTTGCTCTTGCCTCCAGAATGGTGGTTCAACAGAATTTTGCCCTTTATGTGTTAAAATTAATTAATTAAACCCACCCAAGGCACAACAAATGAGAGCGCTATATAAAAGGATGGCATTTGTTGGAAAAAGGGATGGACTATTGACATACAGAAGACTGAGTGACATTCAAGGTCGTTGTGCGATGGGGGTAGGGGAAGGTAGAGACGACAACCTGGATGACTCCATGTATAAAAGTTTAGACAATGAAGATTATTCTATAGTAACGGAGAAGCAGTCAATGGTTGGCTGGAGATGGGAAAAGTGTAGGAAAAGATGAGAGAAAAGGATGACAGGAAGGCAGAAGAGAACGCTGGGAGATGATGGACAGGTTTGTTATCTTGACTGTGGTGCCAGTTTCACAGCTGTATACATACGTCAAAACTCATCAAATTATGCACTTTAAATATGTGAGTCAATAAAGCTGCTTCAAAAAGGGTTTAATGAGAAATGAGGGTGTTTACAAACACCTCCCACAAGTTGCTTATAAACTGAAAGGGGAAAAAAAGACACCGCCTTAAGGAAGGATCAAAGTTAGCATTATCAGCATTACCACGTAAGCCTAGCACCCCGGTAGGGTGTTCCCGAGCCTTCCTATCGAAGATGGACAAGTTGAATCTGATCAGGAAGAACTCATACAAACTGAACGTCCCAGAAGCAAGCTGGCGGCTTTTTAGAGCACCAGGATTATAAATAGCAAGGAAAGACAGGTTTTTGTTTGAAGTTGACCAAAGCCAGTGCTGGTGAAGCAGGCCTGAAATCCTAACTACGTGGGGGACTGCCACAGAGGAGGACTGAAAATTCGAGGCCAGCCTAGACAATTCAGGGAACACTGAATTGTTAAAAAAAAGAATTGGGAGTATAGCCCTGTGATAGATCACTTGTCCAGCATGAGTGAGGGCCTTGGTTACCATGCCCAGTATGAGACAGAGAAAGAGAAGGGGAGAAAGAAGGGGAGAGGGGAGGAGGGGGAGGTTGGAGAGAGGGAAGAGAAGGAGGGAGGGAGGAAGAGAGAGAGAATGTATGATAACCAAAAGCAGTATTTTTAAAATTATTTTATTTATTATTTTTATTTTTTTATGTGTACGAGTGTATTGTCTGCATGTATGTGAAGCACCCATGTTGTGCAGTGCCCACGGAGGTCAGAAGAAGGTGCTGGATCACCTGGAACTGGAGTAACAAATGGTTGTTAGCCGACATGTGGGTGCTGGGAACTGAACCCAGGTCCTCTGAAAGCAATCAGTGTTCTTAACTGCTGCGTCATCTCTCCGGACCCCACAGCAGCATCTATAAAGCAGGCCCTTTGCGTGGCTGTAACTGTGGGGCTAAAAGAAGATCTAACAGTGTGCTTCAGTGGCTGTGCTAACTAGAATTTTCTAGCTTTCAGGAAACAAGACATTCACTTCTTCCAGAGTGATATGGCATGAACTTAGGTATATTTCCAGATTATGTCACCAATTTACTTTCCATTGATTTAGGGGAGAGCTCTTTGTGTACTTTGAACTTTTCTGTTAGTTTGTAATTATTCCAAAAATTCTTCTTAACCTTTGCTCGTGTATTTGAAATACTGGTGCTGGAGAGCCACAGAATGGACCAAGGTTATAAACATTTTCAAACATGATGAGTGTTATCAGTCCATCTGTCAAGGGGACTGTTGCTGTTCACATCCTCACTGACACCTTTTTTCTTATTGTAGGTAGTGCTTTGCCAATCTCTTCCATTCTTTAATTTTCTTTTCCTTCCTTCCTACCTTCCCCTTCCCTCCCTTCCTTCCTCTCTCTCTCTCTCTCTCTCTCTCTCTCTCTCTCTCTCTGGCATGTGTGCACACATGTATGTACAAATGCACTTGCCCATGCAGGAGCATGTGGAAGTCAAAGGGTGGTATCATGTGTCTTCCTCTGTTGCTTTTCCACCTTATGTTTTGAGGTAGGGTCTCTCAGTGAAATGGAAGCTTGCCATTTTGGCTGGCCAGTCCACCCTGTGAGCCACCTGTCTCTGCACCTCAGTTCTGGGTTTACAGATGTGCTCTGCCACACCCAGCTTTTACATGGGTGCTGGGGCTCTAAACTCAGGACTTATACTTGGACAACAGACTCTATCCTATGAGTCATTTCTCCACCTCCTCTACTTTTTTTAAAAATATCTATCTACATTGTGTGTGTTTATAAACTATTTAAATTTCTTTGTGAATAGTTTCTGTTTCTTAAAAGCTTTTCATATGGTAAAGTCATTGGTTTTGTCCATAGCATGGACTGTAAAACTTTTCCTTTTTTTTTCTTTCTTTCTTTTACTTTAAAAAAAATATTTTTGAAACAGGGTCTCACTATGTAGCCCCAGCTGGCCATGAACTTGCTATGTCCACCAAACTGGCGTCAGACTCACAGAGATCCGTCTGCTTCTGCCTCCTGAGTGCTGGGATTAAAGGTGTATGCCTCCTACCCTGCTACTTTTTTAAAAAAGAAACTTTTAGAAGAAAAAAATTTAACTTTTAAATTTATGGCTCTGGGGATTGAACTCAAGGCCTTAGATACGTTGGCAAGCCCTCTACTACTGAGCTACATATGTCCAACAGCTCTTTTAAAAAGCTTGCCTTTGTGTTACCTTTTTAACTTAGTTGAGGATAATTTTATACTGTATAGCTATTTTAAGTTTATGCATTCATTTTTATTCCTTTTTAGTGTTTCAATTTTTGGATCTTATTTAAAAGATTTTCCCAAATTCAAGATTTTAGAAAGGCTTCCATCCCATGTCTTTTTACTCCCACATCTTGTGTTTGCACTTTTTCACCTGATTTCTTTCTTCTTTCTTCTGTCAATACCATAGTTTAGATCTTTGGTAACCCATCAGAGGCCCACATGTTGAAGGACTAATCCCCAGGTTGGTACCATTGAACTGTGGAAACTTTTTTTTTTTTTTTTGTCATTTTGAGATAGGGTCTCCCTGTAGCCCCCAGTGACCTGGAACTCACTGTAGAGACCAAGCTGTATTTAATCTCACAGAGATCCGCCTGCCTAAAGGCGTGTGCCACCACACCTGGCTTAGAAACTTTTTAAAAAACACAAATATTTATTTTATTTTAGTGTGTGTGTGCGTGCGTGTGCGTGTGTGCGTGTGCGTGCATGTGCGTGTGTGTGTGTGTGTGTGTGTGTGTTCGTATGTGCACCAGAGTACAGGTGCCTGTGGGAGCCAGAAGAGGTTGTCAGATCCTCTGGAGCTGGAGCTACTCCAATGTAGATGCTGGACTGAACTTAGTTCTGCAGGAGTACTATCTACTCTCAGATGCTAAGTCATCTCTCTAGCCAAGGTGTGGACCCTAGAAGAGGTGGGCTTTATGGAAGGTCTGCTGGTTGTTAGGGGTGTGTCCTTGAAGGGGAATGTGGGATCCCAGTCCTTTCCTCTTTTGCTTTAAAAATTATTTTCTGGCCGGGTGTGGTGATACATACCCTTAGGTGTGATGGTAAATACCCACTCGAGAGGCACAGGCAGGCAGAGCTCTGTGAGCTCAAGGCCAGCCTGGTCTACAAAGAAAGTTCCAGGCTAGCTGGGGCTACAGGGGGACCCTATCTCAAAAAACAAACAAAACAAATTTGGGGGGTGTGCATGTTCATATATGTATGGGTGCACATGTGTATGTATATGCATGTATGTTGTAAAGATGGTAAAACTTTCCAAATTGCCAGGTTCAGTTCAATCTATTTTGGAATCACAGCTGGATTCTTTGTGAAAACTGACCAGGTGATCTCAAATTGATATAGAAATTTGTTGGATCCAGAACTGACAAAACTGTTTTGCAAAAGAACAAAGTTCTGGCTGGGGCTATAGTTCATCGATAAAGGGTTGGTTAGCATCCAAGGCCCTGAGTTCCATCTCCAGCATGTGCACACACACACAGATACACACACGTATGGAGACAGACACACGTGGCTGCCTGTAAACAAAGCTGGAGGACTTGTACTCTTTGGTTTCAAAAATTGCCAGAGGGCACAGTAATTAGCAGTTTGATACTGCTATTATAAGGACAGTCATACAGATCAAAGGGATAGAGTTGACCATTGAGAAATAAATTCTCATATCGATGATCAATTTATTTGCAATAAGGATGTCAAAGGGGAAGGAGTATTTTACTAACAAATGATGCCGGGCCAACAGAATACTGAAATGCAAAGGAACGAAGAGGGAGCCCTGCCACGTGCTCCAGGTTCTGTTTTCTTTTGCTGTTGTTTTTGACCCATAAATTATGTATGGATTGGAGATAAAAGCTATAACCATAAAACTCAGAGTCAAACATAGGTGTAAATCTTTATAGTCACGGGCTTGGTATCAGTTTCTTAGCTATGATAACACTAAAAAGCACAGGCAATAACCACCAAAAGGTAAATTGGACATCCTTAAAAAGCAGGAGATAGCAATAGAGTGAAAACAGAGCTCTCTCAATGGAAGAAAGTATTTGTAAATCTCATTTGGGGTGAGGGCCCTGTATATGCAAAATTAATATGAACAACTCTTACAACAGTGACGAGGCATACAACCCTGTGTTTAAATGTGCAGAGGGTTTGTATGGCCATTTGTCCAAGGAATATATAGAGTCAATGAACACATAAAAAGATGCTCAGTATCCTGAGCAAGGTGTATGAGTCATCATGGAAATACAAATCAAAGCCGCAATGAGATTTCATTTCACACCGACTAGGAAAGCTATAGTGAAAAAGAGAGTTAATAGCAAGTGATGACAAGAATGTGGGGGAATTGGAATCCTCCTGTTTTACCAATGGGAAGGGAAAAATGGCACAATCTCCTTAGAACAGTCTGGAAGGTCTACAAAAAAATCAAAAATAGAATTTTATAGGACTTACTAACTATAGGTGTGTGCCCAAGAGAAATGGAAACATATGAGAACATGAAAACTTATACATAAATTTGCATAGCCTTTTCTTCCTAGTAGTCAAATGTATAAATAATAATTCCAGTGCCCATCAGTTGATGAACGCAGAAACTAGTGTATGGCATTTCCATGTAGTAAGATTAATTGGCATAAAATGACATACAGAGTCTGCTAAGGAAAAAAACAAAACAAAAACATCACACAGACAGGAAATAGCACATATTATTTCTTAATTCCTTTTATATGAATTGCTCAGAACAGGCAAATCTATAGAGAAAGGAAGTAGATTAGTGGTTGCCTAAGACCTGGGGGGGAGAATGGAAAATTGGGGGACTGAAGTTGTGCTGATGGCTCTGTGAATGTCTCAGAACCTATTGAATTGCATACTCTTTCTTTTTTTTTCTTTCTTACTTCCTTTCTTCTATCTCTCTCTCTCTTTCTCTCCCCTTTCTTTTTTTGACAGGATCTCCCTGTCGCCCCTAGTGGCCTGGAACTCACTACTATATACACCACACTCTCGGAGACCCATCTGCCCCTGCCCCTGCCTCCTGAGTGTTGGGATTAAAGGCATGTTTCACCATGCCTGACTGGGTGTGTGGATATTAAATGTGTGAGTTTTTAAGATCGGTGAATTCTATGTTAATAAAGCCAGAATGGCAATTTTGTATCATTCAATCGAACATTCTACAATAGCGTAATGGAACACTGGGGTACTGCGTGAAGGATTTAGTAGAGTTTATGTATGAAACTGGGAAGAGAAAAACGGCAAAGTGATTACTTGGATGGAGCCAGTATGATGGTCTATGCCTATAATCTCAGCACTCAGGAGTCCAAAGCAGAGCAGGAGGATTGTGAGTTCCAGGACAGCTTGGCTACATAGTAAGACCTTTCCTTAAAAAAAAAAAAAAAAAAAAGACTTGCATGTATTTTTATGTGAACACAGGAGTCTGGGCAACCAGATGGGCGGCAGTGGTGGGCTTACTAACTGAAGACAGGTAAGAGTTAAGCTTTTTTCTATTGTTTGTTTCTTTATTCATCTGTGTGTGTGTGTGTGTGTGTGTGTGTATGCCACATGTGTGCGAATGCCCTTAAAGATCAGAAGAGGGCCTCTGATTCCCTGGAGCTGGAATTCCAGGTAGTTGTGAACTACTCAACATGAGAACTCAGGTGTTCTGGAAGAGTAGTAAGCATTCTTAACCATTAGGCAATCTCTCCAGCCCCTGAGTTTCTTTCAAAACCTTAAAAAAATAACAACCCACATTTATTCATTTATGGGGCTGAAGAGATGGCTCAGTGGTTAAGAGCATTGGCTACTCTTGCAGAGGCCCTGGGTTCTGTTTCCAGTACCCACATGGTAGCTAAGAACCATCCATTATTCCAGTTCCAGGAAATCTGACACTCTCTTTGGCCTCCACAGGCATTTCATGACAAGGGTGCACTTGTATACATGTAGGCAATACACTCATACACATAAAAATAAAAAATATAATAAACATTTATTCATTTATTTTGTGTGGGGGGGGCATGTGCCTGCCATGGTGCTTGTGGAGGTCAGAGAACAGCTTTCGGGTTGGCACGCTCTTTCTATCATGTGGGTTTCTGAGACTGAACTCAGGTCATCACTGTAGCAGTAAGCACCTTGCTGAAGATCTGAGCTTCATTATAGAAGGAGGTTTGCAGAGTGGGAGAGGGTGATGGATGTTGGATGGTAACTGATGTAGCAGAGTATCATCTCTCTTCCCTGAGCCCAGACTCCCAGATGGAAGGATACTAATTACTCCACGATGTGCAGCCGTTTTTTTTTTTTTTCTTATCTGTATCAATAAGGAAAGGAGACAGAATCATTTGTGCAAATGAGCAAGGAGATAGCAGGGCTGTGGGTTTGAAAGAGGAAAGTTGGAAGCACTGAGCCCTCAGGAACAATGAAGCTTCAGCTGCAACGACGATATGGACTGTGGAGTGGCAGCGAGCAAGAGCTTTGTTCCGGAGCAATCTCCTCCTGAGTCATCCAAGTCAGACCAGACAACCCCAAATGCTTTCAACGTTATTCATGCCTTTTGGCTTTGAGCCTTCCATTCTCTGGACACTGTCCTCTGGACTGACTGCCTTTTGGCATCCTTCCTGCCAGAACTGAATGTTCTTCCCTGGTGAGGGATGACCCAGGTCCAACTCCCTGGTTCTGCACCATATGCATTCATTAATCCAACCTGGGATGGCAGAAGCACATCTGATGATTCTTTGTACTGGATCAGTGACAGATCCAAAGAAGAGAGAGAAATCTGTCTGATCATGTGTCAGCTCCAGGGATGGGGAAGAACAACAGTCTATTAAAGAAGCTACACAGAGATGTTTAGGAGTGGGGGCTCTGGGGTCAGAGTAGAATGGGTAGATAGAACATTCCCTGGTGTTCAGGTTTCTCGTTGGTTTAGGCCAGCCAGCCAGGCAGGCAGAGCAATCACTCTTACTGGACCTACTTACTGAGCACAGCCACACAGCACCCTCTCTGTGATGATCCAGAGCTAATTAGGGCTAGGAACAGCAGAGAAAGAAGTGAAAACACGGAAACCCTCTGGGGCACCTTTTAGCTGTAGCTGCTGCCTGTCACTGGCGTGGCTGCTGGGCCAGGTGACTGGGGATAGGCAGCGCAGGGTGCCAGGCTGCAAGGGGCAGGATAGCACGCTAAGGAGCAACCCAGCCTTCAGTATCTGATCTGATTGAGACCCGCTCCCCGCTGCGTCCATACTGGTCCACACTAGCTGCACTCATTCCTAAGCCTCTGGGAGCTTCAGTTTCCTCATCTGCCAAATGCAAATTCATGAAACCAGCCTCAGGGCTGGCTATTGAGGAAATGGTCTCTGTGGCCCTTTAGCCCCATCTCTGAGCTTTTGTATTTGTCAGCACCCACAATGGACGTACCCAGCACCCTTTCGGGTCTCTTCCTGGAACCACCCTGGATTATGGTGTTCCTTGACCAGGCTCCCATGGTACACTTAAGTTTGCCTGCCTCTTCCCTAGGACCCATCTACCCTGTAAGAACTCTTCGTCTGTGGCCTGTAAATCTGTAGAGGTAGACGGAAGATCTCTCTTGCTGTATCCTCAGTTCTCGGCACACTCACACATAGTGCCCAACAATTCTTGACGGAATGAGGCTTAAAAATCAAGTGAGACAGTGGATGCTTATTTTATTTAATTTGTTTGTTTGAGAAAGGCTTTTACTTCATAGCCCTGGCTGGCCTCAAACTCAAAAAGATGACTCCTGCATCTGCATCCATTAAAGGTGTGTGCCACAATGCCCTCTTAAGACAATGGCTGTTTAGCCCTCACTGGCTTGGGGGAAAGAACAAGAAACATGAACTCTAATCTGGTCCATACTCTCACTGTAGGCTCACAGGCCCTCTTAAATTCTCCCAAGAAACTGTGGGGAAAGCCCAGGGGAAAGCATGGACACTGCAAAGACATGGCAAAGACAGCTTCCAATCTTGGCTCTGCAACATATCCGCTCTGTGACTTGCCCTTTCTATGCCTCAGCTTACTCATCCATGGGATGAGTCATATGGTTGCCATGGAGATTAAATAAGCAACTTGCACGGCACTTCTAGGAGTGCCTGGAACATAGTAAATGCCATATAGGAACAAAATGAATGCCCCACTTACTCTCCACACACTATTCTTCGTGGCTGCCCTGCCACGCTCCTTCTCTTTCACTGTCTGGCTATGGTGAGCTAACACGATGGTATCAGTTATTATCTCAATGCTGTGACAAAATACCTGACACAAGCAACTTGAGGAAGGATTTATTTGGCAGATGTTTCAGGGAATATCAGTCTATCTTCCTGGGGATAGTGATTGAAGAGCCTGGGCATCTTCATCAGTGGAGTGCAGAGGGGAGCTTTTGGATGGTCACATTGTGGTGGCAGACAGGACTCAGAATACTCGGGCCAGACGTGAGGTTAGGTTCTAACCTTCAAAGACCTTCCCCAGTGGCCCATCTCTGCCAGACTTAGCTCCTGTTCTAACGGTTCTACAACCTTCCAATGCCACCAGATGGAAAGTAATGCTCCAATACAGGAGCCCAGGGACAGTTTAGATGGTGCTGAACATGTCACAATCCAATTTGCTGGGATGCAATCGACTTATGTGTATCAGTTAGGTGGTGTCATAGTTGGCTTTGGTTGTCAACTTGACACACCTGGGAAAAGGAAACCCCAACAGGCCTGTGGGCCTGTCTGTGGGGCATTTTCTTAATTGCTAACGGATGTAGGAGTGCCCAGCTCCCTGTGGAAGTGCCCTTCCTGGGCAGATGGGCCTGGACTGTGTAAGAATGCTGGCTGATCATGAGTCAGGGGAAGCAAGCCAGTAAGCAGTGTTCCACCGTGGTCTGTGCTTCAGTTCCTGACTCCAGGCTCCTGCCTTGGCTTCCCTTGATGATGGACTATAACTTGTAAGCTGAAATAAACACTGTCCTTTCCAAGTTGCTTTTGGTTAGTGCTTTATCGAAGCAAACTAGGACAGGCACATCCATTCACACTTTGCAATGACTCAACTCTAGTTCCCTATGCTTCTTAAAAAAATTTTATTTTAAAAAAGTATTTATTTTTATCCCCCCCCCCTTTTTTTTGTTCTCTTAAAGACAGGGTCTCCCTGTAGCCCCAGCTGGCCTGGAACTCGCTATGTAGACCAGGCTGGCCTTGAGCTCACAGAGATCTGCCTGCCTCCCGAGTGCTGGTATTAAAGACATATACCACCATGCCCGGATGTACTTATTTATTCTTAATTTTTTTTTTCTTGAAACAGGGCCTCCTTGTAGCCCCAACCAGTCTGACTAGTTATATATAGCAGGCTGGCCTCAATCTCACAGACCTGCCAGTCTCTGCCTCCCCAGTGCTGGCATTAAAGGCATGCATCACTTCACCCAGCTATTTAAAATTTTATTACTCTTTTATTTTATGTGTTTGAATATTTTTCCTGCATGTATTTAAGTGCACCACATGCATACAATGCCACAGGTCAGAAAAGGGTGTTGGATCCCCTGGAAATGGAGTTTCAGATTGTTGTTAGCCACCATGTGGGTGCTGGGAAATGAACCCGGGTCCTTTGTAAGAGTAGCCAGTGCTCTTAACTGCTGAGCAAGCTCTCCAGTCCTGTTTCCATAGTTTAATGCGGTCAGGCCTTAGGTCTCTGTGATTCTTATGGCTATAAAATGACTGCTTCAGTTCCAGCCATCAAGTCTTTGACTATGAGAAGAGAGACAAGAGCAAGTCCTGAGTGTGCCACCCTTTTAATACAACAGTCAAAGTCATGCAGAATATTTGTAATAAAGTTCCGGTTACATCCTGTTGACAAGAATGCTTCAAAGAAGGATGAGAGAATATTTAACTTGGAATAGTTTTCTTAATATAAAGGAGGCAGAGTAAGAAGAATGGGTATTAGGTAAGCAACTGCTAATATCAGCCACAGTCTGTGCTCATACTCAGAGTCACGCACACACCACTTGTCACCCTCAGGATGATGGGATTAGTAAATAATATCTTCCCGCCTCTAGGGCTCAGGTATGTGCTCTGGGATAGTAGGTGTGGTGGTTTGTTTGTTTGTTTGTTTTAGACAGGGTTTCCTGTAGTCACAGCCCACTTGGAACTCACTATGTAGACCTGGCTGGCCTCAGTCTCACAGATCCACCTGCCTCTGCCTCCAGAGTGCTGGGATTGAAGATGAATACCACCATTCCCAGGTGTTGGTTTGAATAAGAATGTCCTGATAGGTCCCAAGTATTTGAGCACTTGGTTCTCAGTTGGTGGCGCTGTTTGGGAAGGGTCATGTAACTTTAGGAGGTGTGGCCTTGCTGGAGGAAGCATGTCACTGGCGGTGGGCTTTGAGAGTTCAAGCCACATCCCACTTCCGGTTCCTCTCTGTTTCGTGTGGCTGCTTGGAGATGTGGGGATTCTGCTTTCCTCTCAGGCTTTCCACCTCTGTCACTATGCTTCCCTTCCATGATGGATTCTTATTCCTGGAGGTATAAACCAAACTCTTCCGTCTATAAACCCTGGGAGAAACAGGTTCCCAGGAACTTGGTTACTCCATGCATTCCTTCTCTTTAGGCAACTAGTGATTGGTTGAGGTTTGAGGACGTGACCAAATCAGCCATCAGCATTTTAAGAAAAGGCTCTGTCATGGGGTTTGAAGCCAGCCTGGTTTATATATCAAGGTCCAGGCCAACCAGGATAAAATGGGAGACCCTATCTCAAAACCAAAAAAAAGTTCAATCATAGGCTCATGCTTGAGATACTTCGGAAACAGACTTACATATACACAAGGACAGTTGTGGCTGTGAAGCTTCTGGAAACACTCTTGAATCACACAGAGATTAACAGAAAACACAGCCAACTATGTGAGAAATGGGAAGCAGAGGAGAATAAAGTTTGCCTACTCTGTGCATAAACCACGTGTGTGACCTACACTCATAACCCACACTATGCAGCCCACACGGCATAACCCATGCCCAAGCCATCCAGTTTTGGTAATGCACTTGAATTGTCTTACTTCTATGAAGCCAGCTACACTGAGCTTCTGTGATTGGCAGCTGAAAAGAAGAGCAGCTGGTTACAGGCTGGCAGCCTCAAGGCAACTGGACCTGGCTTCGGGAGTTGGGGGACCCTTGATATGGGGGACCCTCCCACCACTTACTGCTTGAGTTCACCTCCAAGAGCCTCAGTTTATTCATCTATAAATGTGGGAAAAAGAACTGTCTTGGGGATGAAGTTGTGTTATGGTGCCAAGACCCCTGGGAAGGACCATTCAGACTCTAGAAGCTCTGAATTAGCCGTATCTTATTTTTAGCTGGCCAGTGACTGCACTATCTGGGCCAAGATTTGGAGAGCACAGTACTGACTCAGAGAAAAACAGAGTGTATAAAGGCAAAAACCACATCCTGATGGACCAGGTGGATATAGGAGATTATATAGGTATGGCATGTTTGTTCCTGCAGTAGGCATGAAATGTTTTGTTTCTGCAGCAGCGAGTGGTTGCTGCAGCAACCGAATGGTTACAGTAGTCAGTTAAGCATTAAGCAAGCAGTTATAAAAACTGTAAGACATTAACCGAGACTTTCCAGATTTTGTGGGGGTATTTTTCTGTGGTTAATTTTTCCTAGAACAGTCCTGTGGTCAAACTTTTCCTGGAACTGCCTGCCAGAGTTAGGGACGGCTCATCAAGTTGGTGACCTTAAACTAAATGGAGGAACTCAGGCCATCACAAATAAACAAAATGATGTTTGCGAAGGACTTAGCACAGGATCCAGCAAAGTCAAGGGCAAGAGATGGTGTGAGTGTGTGTGTGGGGGGGGGGTGTTTAATCAATGTGTTTGGAGCTGCTGGAAATGTTAGTTCAGTCATTAGTGAACCAGATGCACAGAGCCCTGAGTTTGATCTACAACACTGCATAAAACCAGGTGTGACGGTGCTCACTTCTAATCCCAACACTCAGGACATAGAGACCCACAGATTAGAAGTTTTAGGTCATCCTTGGCTATGTAGTGAATTCCATGCTGCATAAGGCGCTGTCAGTTTCAGTGTGTTGAACAGAAGGGGCTTCTGAGTTACAGTCACTGTGATATCTTGGGTAACTAACT
The DNA here is from genome assembly GCA_035773235.1 of Eospalax fontanierii. Classification (NCBI taxonomy): domain Eukaryota; kingdom Metazoa; phylum Chordata; class Mammalia; order Rodentia; family Spalacidae; genus Eospalax; species Eospalax fontanierii. The sequence goes on along the minus strand of CM069546.1, from coordinate 48,965,411 downwards.
TTCCATCATAGACTTTTGTTTCTTCTATAAAATTGAGGTTAAATAAACTAGTATTTGTGAAGAGACTGGAAAAATGTATTTGGTCTTCACATAGTAAGCATCTAGTGGATATAAGAGTTATTTCATCATAACGGTAATGATAATTTGAGCAGAATATGATGGCGCACACCTATAATCCCACCACTGGGGAAGTAGATGTAGGAAGATCATAAGTTCAAGGTCAGCCTCAGGCTACGTAGTAAGACCTCAGTTTAAAGAAAAAAAGTAGGTTTTTGTGTGTTTAACAGTGTTTGGAAATTTCCATTCTCAGAAACTTTTGTTTGAGAAAAAAAGACAATCTTTTGAAGACCACTTTTGGCTAAATAATTTCCCTTCCTTGATCTTCTTTATTCCTTCTCCCTTACAGTCTTTTTGAAGATGGCTTGCATCAACATCTGGCCAACTTTCCATGCGTACTTGTTCACTTTGTTCATTGTCTTCCCCTCCATTGAAACGCAAGCCCTGTGGAGCAGCAGGTTTACCCAGCAACCAGCAGCACACTCCATAATAATGTATGAGATGGTTCTCCAGGCCTATCCCATAATCACATAGGCCCACAAAGAACACCTAAAATTTGAAGAGGAATCCTTGTCAATACGTATCTCCTATTTTAATTAATTAACTGATTCATTCTCTCTCTCTCTCTGCCACAAGGACAACTTCAGGTGTCAGTCTTCCCTTTCTACCTTGTTTCCAGACAGGGTCTCTTGTCATTCGTGCTGTGTACATCAGTCTATCTATGAACAAGCCTGTGAGCTTCTAGAAAATCTCTCTCCACCTCTTATCTCGATGTAAGAATGCTGGGATTACAGAAATGTGCTACCAAGTCTGGCTTTATGTGGGTTCTGAGCATCTGAACTCAGGTTCTCATGCTTGCACAACAAGCACTTAACCTGTTGAGCCATCTTCCAGCCCATGTTACATATTAAAATTTTTTTTATTTATAATTTTTATTTTATGTGTATGACTATATTGCCTGCATGGACGTTGGGTGCACCCCTGTCATTCAGTGCTCATGGTGGTCAGAAGAGGACATCGGATCCTCTCGAACTGGAGTAACAGATGGTTGTTAGTCACCATGTGGGTGCTGGGAACCGAACCTCTGCAAGAGCAGCCAATGCTCTTAACCACTGAGCCATCTCTCCAACCCTTTTGTTTCTTATTTTTAAGAGAAGTTTTGCTTTGGTGGCCAAGTTAGTTTGACTCAAATGAGCCTCCTGCTTCAGCCTCTTGAGCATCTGAGACTACAGACACATGCCACTGTGCTGGGCAGGGCAATGTACACGTCTCAGCTTCTAGATCTGGGAGTTCCCTTCCATCATGTGTCTGGATCTATACCCACATCAAGTCCACTTCCAGATGGTCTGACCTCTCATCCCAAATCCTGTCCATCTTCTTCACTGCCACCAGAGGGCTCTTATTAAGCACTGTGTCCCATCCTGTCACTCTTCTCAGGAAGAACATATGTCATCTCTTGAGATTGTTTAGATGCCAGTTCTCCAGGTCCTATTCCCATGTCGCGTGTTTGAACCACTGAGGATGTTCCTGGCACATTTTTCAAGGCCAGAAAACATATTCCCAAGTAGCTTTGATCCCATAAAGAGTCCTAATACAGCACTGACAAGCCTGGCTTGCCCCAGTGATGCAGCCCTCCAGAGATTTCATTCCAAGGCTCACAGAGAGAAAGCAGCTGTGATACAGTGTTGGCTTCACTCTTCACTCAAGGGTGTCCAAAGAAGTAGCACTAATGCATCAGTTTTCCATGCTACAGACTGAACTCAAGGCCTTGGGCCTGAGGGGCCTTTCAGGTACATAACCACCCCCTCAAAACCAAAGAATTCTTATGGCTTATCATAAACCCTTATTTAATTTCTCTCTAGACCTTGCTGGACTAAGTTAGTTCACCGCCCTTCAGTATTTGTTACCTGTGCAAGTCAACACACAAGGAGCTCAAAGAAAGAAGGGTTTATATTTACTGGCCCACAGTTCCAGAGCACAGTCCAGTCATGATGGCAGGAGCTTGAAGCAACTGGTCGCATTGCATTCATCATCAGGGAGCAGTAGGGGATGAATGCTGGTGCTCAGATTTTACTCATTCTGAGATCTCAACCCGTGGAATGGTACTACCCACCACAGACAAGTTTTCCCATCAGAATTAACCTACTCCAGATAACCTCTCACAGACACAGCCAGAGGCTTGTTCCTGTCAAGTTGACACCATCCTTAATCCAGTCTTTGTCTTAGGAGATTGTCATACTCTGGTTGATGGAGGTCTGGATTTCTGAGTAAGTCATGGACACAGACACTAGAATGTTTTTGGTTTGTATTATCAGGCTTCTCTGGAACTGAGGCTCAGTATCTCAAGTGACTTCATGGTGGTGTAGAGGAGGTGGAATGCGTGTTCAAGAGACAGTAACCTGCACTATTTCCTTCAAACAGTTCTCCTATGTGTTACTTTAAATGTATCTAAATAAATAAATGATGAGGATTCCATCTATGAGGGAGAAAAGGAAATCTATCCAAGAAACAGCCTGTAGAAGCAGGACTTCTTACAGTTTGTTGTAACCAGAGCCAAAGGTAACACAGCTAGAGTTTCCAGAAATAAGACTCCAGAGTTTGTAGTCAAACAGTAAAGAACTTCAATGCTATTGATTCAGGTTTGACTTCGATCATTTTTTGTTTGTTTGTTTTTGTGATAGGGTCTCACACTGTAGCCTTGGCTGGCCACGAACTATGTAGCCTTGCATGGCCTCAAACTCTTAGCAATCCTCCTGCCTCAGCTTCCCAAATGTTGGAATTACAAGCAGGTACCAGCATACCTGGCTGACTTCATCCTTCAGTTCATATGTCATTGGTCTCTAACTCCATGCAATGTGCCTGTAGGTAGAGATAAGATGGTAAATGGGAGCTGGGTGTGACAATGCACACCTTTAATTCCAGCACTTGGGAGGCAGAGGTAGGCAAATCTCTGTGAGTTCAAGGCCAGCCTGGTCGACACATGGAGTTCCAGGCCAGCTGGGGCTACAGGGAGACTCTGTCTCAAAAGGGCTAAAAGAGAGAGAGAGAAAGAGAGAGAGAGAGAGAGAGAGAGAGAGAGAGAGAGAGAGAGAGAGAGAGAGATGATAGATAAAAGATATGACCCCTGACATCCAGGAAATAGGAAGGCATTGTTATATAGCAATTTTCTCTGAGATAAAACCTTCCATTTTGGAGGGAAGCTAGCTAAACAGCTGGAGTTCTAAAAGATGGTAAACAATAGGGTGCTTCCAGGGGAGGTGATACATTCCATCCTGCAGGGACAAAGAAAGAAATAGACCAGTAGATTCAGGAAGCCCCTGAAATTGACCAGATTTTCTAGGTCCTTCCTTCCCCAGTCAATAGAACCCCTAAAGACTGCTGGGAAACATTCAGGCCCACTGAGCTGTCTGGAGGAAGAAGAGCCTAGCTGAACTGCCTGAAGAATCTCAGCCCAATGGAGCTGCCCAGAAAGCACAACTCCAACCTCTTAAGCTACCCGCAGGTTGTATGCTTTGTCCCCACACTGGGGGTGGGGAGGACTTTTGGTGATGCGACTGTCTTTGAGTCATTTCTGTTCTTCTAACCTGGCTCACCTGAGGTCTCAAGCTGGATCCCCAGAATACATCCTTCTTGCCTCAGCACTAACAAATCCTCAGATGGGGATACAAAACTCTGATAGTTGTAGGCCGAGAGGATGGCTCAGGTGGTAAGTGGTTGCTGCATAAACATGAGGATCTGAGTTCGATCCCCAGAGACCATATAAAAATGCCAGGCATGGCAGCGCACGCTTGTACTCACGCTTGTACTCCTAGGCTGGGCAAGCAGAGACAAGAGGATCCCTAGGGCTTGAGGGCCAGCCTGTCCAGCCTAATGGTGAGCTCCAGGCCAATGAGAGCCTGTGTCAAAGGAGGCAGATAGCATTACTGAGGATGACACTGAAGGCTGTTCACTGGCCCCCGTATGTGTGTATGCGTGTGCGCCCCCAACTTCATATGTACACACATTAAAAAACAGAAAAAGCTAATTATGAAGATGTTATGGTCTCTGCAAGAATCCCTGCTGCCCTTCATCCTCTAGTCAGGTCTTCAGGCAGCCAGTAGCTCTGCCTGAGACGGGTCACTAACAGGCCTGAGGGTATGGTTGTCAGTGCACACCTTGGGACACAGGGCAGGATTCAGTTTCTGGCAGGTAGGATAAGCAACCTGACCCAGGACATGGAGCTGGTACCCAGGAGAGCTGGGTCTGAGCCCAGTTTAGGAAGGATGAAGACTCTTGAGCACCATGCTGGATTCAGATTCTGCTCCCACATGGTACCATTACTGTTCCCAGTTTTGCAAATGAGAAGATGGAGACTCAGGGCAGAATTTACCTATGGGTACTGAGTCTGGGAGCCAAAGTGGAACGTAGGTAGGTCTACGGGATTCCGCTTTCCACACAGCCCCATGCTGCCTCTGCAGTGTCCCCATCAAGGTCTCAGTCCCACTCAGTGTTTAATCGTTGCCACACACCATCTAGTGACCTTTCAAGAGAGAAGACCAGCTCCACTCTGCTCTGTTTCTTCTGCTTTGGCATTTAATACACTATGTGAATGTTTGCTGAATGAACTTAATGTCTGCTAACTGGATGAATGAATGAATGAATGAATGAATGAATTTAAGATTGATTACCAGGGAAGCTTCAAGACCCAGAGTGTGGTCTCTGCCTAGGAGCATTTAGAAATATTCTTGGCAAACCGTGGGATGTGCTGGAGCTTCTGCCCTCAGCCTCAGAAACAAAACCCTCAAAAAAGGAAGAAAGAAAGAAAGAAAATGGGGTGTAACAAGGATTCCAGACTGGATTCCATGACGTCACCTGAAGTTGGATGTCTGCACTTGTAAACAAAGGCTCTTGTGACATGGCCCCTGGCCAAGCTAGCCACTCAGCCTGTGTGGGGGAGGCGCTGAAGGAACAGCCCCCTCACTGGCCTTCCACCCTGTATTCAGCCTCTGTATTCAGCAGGTACCTCATCCAAGGGAAAACCAGGACAGGAAATCGTGTTGCCATGGAGACCAGAGAGGCCCTTCCAGACACAGGGGAAAATAAACACGCTCTGGTTGGACTTAACCCCCACAAAGCCAAAGTGGCCTCATCTCTTAGTCTGAGAGGTCTTGGTTTTCTCTAGAAACTTCCAGTGGCTTCTCCTTCAAGGGTCCTTGGCATCAAGGCCTGAGTTGCCATTCAGCCCACACAGAGTCCCTGGGGCAGTGTCAGCCTGGCAGTGGGAGAAGAAGCCACTTTGTACTTTTAACTTCAGACATCCTCAGACTTATTCATAGCTAGTGACTGAATTCTGACAGTAACGAAACATTTATATTGTGCCTGCTGTGTGCAGGCACATGGTTCCACTACTTTAGATGTATTAACTCATTCAGTCCTCATAGTAATTATTATTATATGTGTATGAATGTTATGCCTGCATGTATGTAAGTGCACCCATGTCGTAAAAAGCTCATGAAGGTCAGAAGAGGGTGTCAGATCTCCTAGAACTGGAGTTAGAGCCAGTTGTTAGCCACCATGTGGGTGCTGGGATTTGAACCTGGGTTTTCTGTAAGAACAGCCAGTTGCTCTTAACAGCTGAGCCATCTCTCCAGCCTCCATAGTAATCATTATTCTGATACCTAGTTTATGAGTGAAAAAACAGACACAGGGATAGACTGGCCCACCCAAGGGCATCAGATAGTTCATAGCAGCACCAGAATCTAAAGTACTCTGACAATACTCAAGTAGCAGAATCATTGTATAGTAAAACCTCGAGCAAGTTAACTGATCAAAGTCTCAGTTTCTTTGTTATTTGATCAATCCTGCACTACCTTGAAAGACTGTTATGAGGTTAAATTTGATGTGCATTTATTGATACCTACTGTATACTATGTACTATGTTGAACCCTGGAAGTGTGATAGAAAAGAGACAAAAACAATTCTGGAATCGCAGAGTTTTCTACACAGGGGTGGGGGAACCCTCTGGAAACCCTGAGGCAGGAAAGAGTTAACTTGAGAGAAGTGGCGGGAAACCAAAGGAGGTAAGGAAACAAGAGGTTTCATCACATGGGTGTAAGGGAGATTTAGTTCTAGTTGGCAGAGGTGGGGTTTGTTCCAGGATCTGAGTCAGAGTGGGCACTATAGAAAGACGTGTTCGTGTGCACTGCCAGACCAAGGTCCCTTCAGACTGAGGGCCAAATCTTGCCTACCTTTTTTTTGTTTTGTTTTGTTTTTTTAATTTTCTTTAAAAAATTTTTGCCTGGTGTGGTGGCACATGCCTTTAATCCCAGCACTTGGGACGCAGAGGCAGGCCAACCTCTGTGATCAACACCAGCCTGTTCTACATAGTGAATCCCAGGCCAGTTAGGGCCACAGAGAGAGACCCTGTCTCAAACACACACACACACACACAAACACACACACACACACACACACACAAACACACACACACAAACACACACACACACACAAACACACACACACACACACACATATATATATATATATATATATTTTTTTTTTTTTCCAGATAATATACAAAGTACCCAGTCTCCTCACAGCATCTTCATACAGATGCACTGTTCTTCCTTCTCGTTTGTCCCTTCTCCCAGTGCCGCCTTCTGGCCCCCTCACCTCCAGCCATTTATTTGTAGGTCTTTGAAGAACCATCCTCGCCAGCCGAGCTCTCTTCCTCTTTGCTATTGTATCAACTCTGTTTCCCATTCCCCAAAGACTTCTTCATCTCCTCTCCCCTTTACAGATTTGTGACCTAGAAACAGACTTATAAATGCAGACACCTATGTAACAGGTTCTACACAGAGGAGGAAATGTGGTGTTTGTCTTCCTGAGTCTAATTTATTTCACTTAACATAATGATATTCAGTTCCATCCATTTTTCTGTGCATGTTGTTACTTCGTTTTTCTTTATTGCTGCGTAAAATTCCATTGTGTACATGGATCCCATTTTCGTTGTCTATCTGTCTCCTGGTAGACACCTGGGATAGCTCCATTTTCTGGCTACTGTGGACGGTGCAGCAATACATACAGATGTGCCAGCGCATCTGTGGTATGTTGACTTGCAGTCCTTCTGGTAAATTCCCAAGAGCGGTATAGCTGGGTCATATGTGCACCTATGTTTGCATGACTCACAGATTAAGAATGGTTTTCCAGGCCAGCGAGATGGCTCAGTGGGTAGGATGCTTGCCTCAAATGCTGAAAACCTGAGTTTGATTTCTGGGACTCACATGGTGGAACGAGAACTGACTCCTGCAGGTTCCACAAGCACACGGTGGCTTGTTTAGATCCACACACTCAATTAAATATGATAGGAAAAATTTAAAAGAATGGTTTAACATTTTAATTTATTTACTTATTGTTATTATTATTTTTTTCTGTGTATGAGTGTTTGGCCTGCATGTACTTAAGTGCAGCTCATACATGCAGTGCCCGTGAAGGTCAGAAGAGGCCGTCACAAATAGTTGTTAGTTGCCTTGTGGGTATTGGGGACTGAATCCGGATCCTCTGCAAGAGTAGCCAGTGCTCTTAATCGTGGAGCCATCTCTTCAGTCGTGGCTCTCAATTTTAAAATCATTGAAAAAAGAATCAAGAAAAAATACACACACAAAAAAAATTCCCCAAACCAAAAATTTTAACTACAAAAAATTTAATGTGAAAAAACAAAACAAAACAAGAACTAAAAAATTAAGAAAAAGGAACAATAAAAAGAGAAAAGAAAGGGAGCATACTGTTTATGATACTGGACAATTATGTGAAATTCCAGTTTCGATGTCTATAAAGTTTTATTGACACGTCACTAGGCCCTTTTATTTACAAGTTATCTGTGACTGCATTGTTCTATAATGAGAGCTGAGTAGGTAAAAGAGGAATGCATGGTCCCCAGCTGAACACTGGGGCCCTGATCTGATTAATGACAAGCTGCGCACGGCGTAAAGACCTTCAAAGGGAAGAGAGGGCAGCAGGCAGCATCATCGTGAGTGCCACTGCTGATTACGACAGCCGTCGCACCCACCGGGGCTCACAGCTTACTGGGCATTTGTTATGGTTTGAATTCCCCCGTAGGCTCATGTGTTAGACATTTGATCCTCATCTGGTGGCAATATTTGGGGGAGGTTTGGGGACCTTGCAGGTGATAGCAGTTCACTGGGAAGGCTTTGACACTATTCTCTCTGGTCACTTCCTGCTTCCTGGTTAGCAAGAACTTCCATGGGAAACTCTGTGGCCATGCGCTGAGCTGCTCCACCATGCCTTCCCTACCATGATGGACTGAAACCTTCTGAAACTCAGAGCAAACAAGGGTTTTCTTTCCTTACAATGCTTCTGTCGGGTACTGTCATCACAAGTGTGCAAGGGCAACGTTAGCATCCACCAAAACCACTCTGAGGTCAGGACTGCCGTGACTGCCACCTGAGATGAAGAAACTCAAGACAGAGATAAAGAATGTGGCCAGACAGAAGATGACAGAGCCAGGCTCCGAGAAGGAAAGGGAGGGACTTCAGTTTGCCTCTACAATCAGCACTCGGAGCACGGTACCTAGCCCACCCTCTCCAGAGGTGTGCCTGATGCTGGAAAGGAAGGAGTAACTTGCCAGAGCATTGCAGGTGGTACTGAGAAATTCCACTGTTTGATAGTATTTGTGTGGCACACAAAGGCTCCTGACCCTTAGATACAGGCCCTATAGCACTTGAGAGCACAGAGCTTTGGGACCTCCCAAACTGGCTGTGTGACCTCAGTTACACTCATTAATCCCCCTGCACTTTAGTTTCCCATTGGAACGTTAAGGATTATCATGAGAGGTTAACTTCAATGATGTCTTTGCTGAACACTTAGTATATGCAGTAAGCTCCGGGGAACCAAGAGGTCTGTTCAAAGGGCTCCTTTGATCTGTGACTTCTCATTGGTTCTGACTAATACTAATGGAGTTCTAGAGGGGACTGGAGGGAGGAAGAATGGTAGGTTTGGGGTATTTTCTGGTGACTCTGGATACTGGCTACCTAAGTGGCATTCTGTACCCTGGTCTGTACCTAAGTCTCCTGGTTACAGAGCCCACTGCTCCCCGTGCCCTCCTCAGCCTCGTGTGGCTACAAGAGCCCACTGTAATTAGTCTCTGGGATCTTTGTGGGTTTCTGTTAATTTGCCTTCCCTTTGGAAAAAGCCCTTCCATTAAGTGCTTCTTCTGCAACCTAATTAGAGCATGCCTCCTTCTTCCTGCTGGGATGTTGGCTGAGGCACTCTTTATTGAAATTAATTGCCCAGGCACATCTGGGAGACTCCACGTGTTCTGCCCAGCTTCCCCGAACTGCTGCTCCCCACGTCTCCACAGCATTTATAGCTGAGTGTCCCATCAAAACACATCACCATCCAATTCCCAAGAGAAGGACAGCGGAGCTTCAGGTACTGGTCAGTTAGGAGTGCAGGGTCACATAAGCTAGACACAGGGGAATTTGGCAATATATTCAAAATGTAAAAAGATGCATCCCTTCTGCCCAGTAACAATCTTTAGGAATTAATCTTAGGGACATTAGTCATATCAGTATACTGTGCTGGAATCAAGGCACTTGTGTTAACAGCAGTTGACTAGTTCATCAGCTGCTTTGGGGGATAGGATGGGAAGGTGCTGAGTGTCAAAATAAAGCCTTCCTGCTTACTAGGCAGTTGCTGTACTACTGAGCAACATCTCCGGCCCTAAACAGCTACTTAAAAAAAAAAGTTACATTTATGTATGTACGGGTGTATGGGTGTGTGCATGGGCCATGGCAGCGTATGGAGGCCAGAGGATAATTTGTGGAATCTGTTCTCTCCTTCCACCATATGGACCCTGAGAATAGAACTCATGTCGTTTGACTTGGCAGCTGTCATCTTTACCCAATGAGCCAACGAGTATTTTTTGAGTGCCCATTAAGTTCCAAACTTTGTAAGCTCCAAAGATAACTATGGTAGTGCTCAGGTCAAATGGGTTCCACTCTCACTGTCTTCCATTTTAACAGTTGGGCTACTTCTGACTATGCATATGATTGCATAACACGGAAATATGCAAAATAAAACACATCGGGACTGGCCAGGCATGGTAGCATGACACACTCCTTTACTCTCAGCACTCACTGTTGGGCAGAGGCAGGCAGATCTCTGTGAGTTGGAGACCAGCCTGGTCTACATAGCAAGTTCCAAGCCAGCCAGGGAGACCCTGTCTCAAATAAAACAAAAACAAAACATTGGAGTTGGGGATGGTATGCATGCC